>CAJQZP010001402.1:1295000-2495000 GCA_907164705.1 Parnassius apollo | reverse complement strand
CAATTTTAATATGTATATATCGATCTAGAAATAAATTGATAATCAAATTTGTAAGTTTTTTGGATATATTAAGCTTAAACATCTTTTCTCTAAGGATGTTGAGTCTGACATTATCGTAAGCAGAAGAAATATCAAGGAAAGCAGCAAGGACCGATTCATTTCTCGAAAATGCTAGTCTAATATCTGTGGTGAAGATAGAAAGACTGTCATATGTGCTTTTACCTTTTCTGAATCCATATTGGGAATTTGATAACAATCCATGACTTTCTACATACCATTCAAGACGGTTCTTGATCATATGTTCAAAGGTTTTAATTAGAGTTGAGGATAGAGCGATCGGTCTATAAGAAGAACCGTCGTTAGGATTTTTGTCAGGTTTCAAGATAGGAATAATTACTTGAGTCCGCCAACAGTCAGGAACAAAGCCTATGTCAAACAAAACGTTAATGATATTTAAATAATAGGATAAAATTTGATCATTACATTTGGCAAGTAGTGAATATGGAATACCGTCTAAACCAGGAGCTGAATCTTGAACGTGAGAAAGGACGAGCTTTAATTCATATAAAGAAAATGGACGCTCTAAGGGATCAAAAAAAGAATCACATGGAATACTTTGAGGTAGCTCCTCTCTCAAAGGAGCAGAAGAGGGGGGCA
Source organism: Parnassius apollo (assembly GCA_907164705.1). NCBI lineage: Eukaryota > Metazoa > Arthropoda > Insecta > Lepidoptera > Papilionidae > Parnassius > Parnassius apollo. Next base: position 2,494,343 of record CAJQZP010001402.1, on the reverse strand, counting down.
AGTTTATCTAGAAAAGTGTTTATAGATTGAGAGGGAATGGCACCACCGTAAGAACAAGATGAAAAACAACAGCGAAATTTTCTAATATTACGCCAAACAACTGATGAAGGTATTGAAGGAGAAATTGAGGAACAAAAGGCATGCCAACGTGTTTGTTTTTTTGTGCGAAGAGTATTTTTAGTCACTTCTTGTACACGTTGAAGGTATGAATAGTTTTCCGAACTCATGTCTAATTTATATTGTTTTTCGCTTTTTTCCTATTACGAATGGCCTCAGAACATTCAGAATCCCACCATGGAGGGGAGGGCCTACATTTATTATTTAGAGTTTTAACAGGAATTGTTTGATCTGCTGCATTTATAACTTCGTTTGTAAATGCTTCAACAATAGAAGTTATATTATTTTCAGAAATAGGAGCGATTTTTAGAATTTCATTGTAAAGAAAAATATTGTACAGGTTCCAGTCTGCTCTGTCTAATTTGTATTTAATACATGGTTTTTTGTTAATTTCTGCCAATTCTTTGTTTGGAAAGGAAATCAGAATGGGAAAATGGTCACTGCCGTGAGAGCTATCTAGAACTGACCAATTTAGAAGAGTGGTTAAATCAGGAGTACAAATTGATAAATCTACAGCACTTCTAGACTCATTAGGATGAGAGCGTTTGGTAATTTTACCAGTATTAAGGACACAAATATTAAGTTCGTCAATTATTTCAACTAATAAACTACCGTATTTATCAGTATTATCACCCCATAAATAATGATGACAATTAAAGTCACCAAGAATTATAAATGGTTTGGGTAAGGAGGCTATTAAAGATTTTATTCTGCGAAACGTATGGACAGAAGGGGAGGGAACATAAATAGAAACGAAAGTTATATTTTGAATTCTTACTGCTACAATATTAAAGTCAAATATTTCATCATAAACATCTATAATGGAATAAGTTATATTATTTTTTATAAGCAAAGCACATCCGGCATAACCATCAGATCTGTCACTTCGAACAAGACAAAAACCAGGTACTCTGATATTCGAATCCGGTTTTAGCCATGTCTCTGAAATAGCAGCGATACACACACTGTATTTCTTTAATAAATAGATTATTTCAGTACGTTTATCTAAAATGCTTCTACAATTCCATTGAAGGATCTTTGTGAGAGTGAATGTCTTGGAGAATTTTAGGTATAGAATTTAGTAAGCGAGCGACGTGGGACGGTAGTTTCGACGAATACGAAGATATGATTATGTTAATAAGGAAACTTATAATGCTTTCTACAGAATCAAAATTACCCTGTGAAGTAACTGGTGAAACCCGAAGAGCACAACCATCCTCAGGTTGCGGAATTGAAAAATCTTCAATAATTTTTTGATGACTTTTTTTGTCGTATCCTGTTTGTGAATGGTGACGTAATGGTTTAGGAATATATAATGTTTTCTTATAAGAAGTTTTATTAGATATAGCGGGGTTGGAAGGAAAATTATTCACTGTAGGATTAGTAGAAAGCGAAGAATTTTCAGGGAATTTAGAAATCAAAACATCAGCATATGATTTTGAAGAAACTTGTGGATATTTTTGAGATGCTTCTAGGCTCAAAATCATCTTCAAGCAATCAAAGTTCTTGGTATGAGATAGACTTTTGTGCCATTTCAATTTTAATATTATTTTGTCTTTTGTGTTCAGGACATCTAGAATCTGTGGCTTTGTGGTTACCTGAGCAAAATAAGCAACGAAAAGATCCATTATCTTTGTCGCAAGAAGAAGAGGAGTGATCACCTCCACATTTTGAGCATCTTGGCTTGGAACGACATAAATCTTTAGTATGTCCAAATCTGCAGCACTGAAAGCATTGGATCGTTGGAAGCTTATAAATTTCAACAGGAATGGAAGAATAGCATAAATAAACACTCGAGGGAAGAATTTGACCGTCAAATGTGATTACGACACTTTCAGAGCTTTCATATCTGACTTTGTCCTCGTTGCGAACTCGGTAATTTAATCTTCTTACTTTTAATACAGGAATGGTATTTGGATACGAAGATAATTCGGAAATAATCTCTTCTGGTGTCCAATCTTTTGGTACACCTTTTATAACTCCCATACGAGATACGTGAAATGATGGAATAAAGGTTTTATATTTATCATTTACGGATGGATTTTCTAAAAATAGATTTGCATCAATAAATTTAGAGAATTCAACCGTTATTCTATTTCTCCCGATACGTTTTAGGCCTCCATTAACTATATTTTGTACATTTAATTTTTTCAAAAAGTGACCAAATGAAATGGCATTTAAAGTTTTACCAGAATTAGGAGAGTCTTCTTTTACTTGAACATGAACGATAAAAGGACCTGAATCTGTAGAATTATAAGAACGAAGGGATTGAAATCTTTGTGACTCTATTTTTTTATTATCGCTATCAATATGCGTGTTAAGAGATTTAGAAGAGATATAACTATTGGCAGAATTTAATGTTTGTGATAGAGGAATGCCAGATGATTGTGAAAGAGGGATTTCAGATGATTGTGTACAAGCAATATTGGATGATAAAGACATGGGAGATTCATAAGCACGTTGTCCTGACATATTGCTTTTGATAGAGTTAGATCCTACAATTTTAATTTTAGATGATGAAGTATTACCAGTGTCGTAGTCCGATTCTGAGAATGAGGAATTGGTGGAAAAAGCTGAAATTCTTCTATTTATGTCAACCCGATTAGCATGCTCTTCCTTCTTCCTTTCCTTCGTTTTATGTTTTCTTTTCTTTTTGTTTGAAATAATTTTGAAGTTGTCATCAAAAATTTCTTGCGATAATGACTGCCGTGGTTTTTTAAATGAACCTTCTAAATCATTTTCAATTTCCACATAAGCAGCTGGTGAGGAAATAATGTTAGTGTCAGAATAATTCGGATCCGGTGGCTTAGGCGGAATTGGATTAGACATGGCGACCGAGAGACTAAGGCTACGTTAAACTATTTTGTGATAGTATGAAATTGTCGCTAAATGAGATACAATATGAAAATGCAAATAAATATTATTAAAATATACTAAAATATAAAAGGAATGTAATCAGAATATTACAAGAAAACTTAAAATAATTAAAATGACAACAAAAACGCGTAAAACCGTTATTGACGTTCAGTTGACAACCAAAACCAGCGTCCTCATGTTGAGTTTTCAATTCTATGAAAACTAATTTGGTGTATCTAAGGCACCCATAGAGATATAATATCTATGGAGGCGGTATATTCTACTATAGAAATAATAGTTATACAAATATCTATAATATCGACACACACTTGTCAAAAACAGTTTTGTTTCTTTTTAACAAAGCAGTAGCTTCATTAGAAAAGGGAGACAACTACAGTTTGTCAATTGCTTATTTTGACTACACTTTCGTATGACGTCATTAGCTCATCCATGCGTGACTGCGTCGCCATTTTAAGCGCCGAGTTTTGTTATAGATCTGCTGTCAAACTGTTGCATGCTAAAAGTTTTTTTGTTGTGTAGTGCAGTGCCCTCATCTTCTCTTATAGTAGGTCTTTTTCTTCTATGTATATTTTATTATGTTAATAGATGACCCTAACCAGCACATAAAATTGATTTGATTGTAACTCTTAATTGAGAGGCATTTCAGAGTTTCTGCAAAACTAACGTACGGCAAATGATTTTTAAATTAAAATAATTTTGTGAAGCATAATTTCATCACGTCACTTTTTATAAATACTTTAATATTTTGACAGTTGTTCAATGAATGAAGTAGTTAGTTTTTGTCACTATTCACTTGTAATATTTAAACTTTTTTAGCATATTTTTAAGTACTGCCAGTGGCTCTACCACGTAGCATTTTCTTACGTGTTAGAGCCATGCTGCGGTTATATTAGTAGTATAGTTGTAGCACGAATGGGTTGACTCCACCGGGGAAGGACCACGCTCTCACAGAATACCAGCGTCAAATAGCAGCTTAATGCTGCTGTGTTTCGTATGGTGAGTGTAGAGAACCGGAGACCCTTTTTTACTGGAAAAGAGGCATTCCATCTTAGTCCTCAAGGCTGACAACGCATCTGCAGTTTGATTCGCAAACGAGGATAGATGTAGATGTCTATGGGCCACATCAACCACTTACCATCAGGTGGACTGTGTGCTCGCTTGTCACCCTTTTCCTATAAAATAAAATAAAAAATAGTAATTACAAGTTATTTCAAGAATAGTGGTAGGGATGCATTTTTTAATTAACCATTTTATGATCACGCAGATTTTCAAATTTTGCGAAAAATAATATTTTTCATTTAAAAACTAAATGAATAAATAAAATATGATATATAACTTGCTTGTAACACTTACCATTTGTGATGAATTGTGTGCAGAACGATTAATAATAACAATTAATAATAAATAAGTATTGATTTTTAAAATAGTTTTTTTCATTTTTACTCAACTAATCATTATTATTTTATGTTAAAAATACTGTATATAATAATATGGGATAATAATATGGGCTCAGGGATCTCCTCAGAATTTTATTTGTATCAACACAAATGCCATAAATCTGTCAGTCACATTTATTCCTCAGATAAGTTATTTGACAATTGAAAATTCAGCCCTGTATCTATATAAATACTTACGGAATAAAGTAAATTAAGCAACAAATCCGATTATATAAAAAGAGAAAAAATTCATATTAGTTAAAATATAGATATCAGCTGATGATTGCTGAATTACAACCCTATAAAAGGCGTCCATTTTATGCGCCAGATTTTTGTAGGTAGTCACGCTATTTATGTAGGTATGCCACTGACCTCTATATATACAAGTACGCTGGACTGACTATACACCGTGACATGATGAAGCGATTTGATTTCCACCATTTTGGCGCTTACAGCAGAAGTGCACGTCTACGGAACTAATAATAGGGATAAGACAGTGTACCAAATTATATCGATAAAAATTCTATACCCTACCTATACCTAAATAAATAGAATGGACTCTATGGATAGATGGACGCTACCCGTAACGTCCATTATATTTATGTATCATATTAATATAATGCCATTATCATTCATCATCATTAAAACCCTTCACAAGTCCACTGGTCTGGCACGGTCCTGTGCTACCTGCATCCATCAACTCCCTGCATTTCTTACCAGGTTTTGACTCTATCTAGTGGGGGAACGTCCTATACTTCACCTGCCGGTACGAGGCTGCCACTCGAGAACCTTTTTTCCCCATGGGTATTCGGTTCTTCGAGCTATATGGGCGGTCAATTGCCACTTCAGCATACTAATCCATTGATCGATGTCGGTCACTCTGGTTCTGCTGCAGATATCCTCATTCCTAAGTTTGAACCCCTGAGCATAGCCCTCTTCATAGCTCGCTGAGCGACTTCAAGCTATACGGCCAGCAGACCTCGTCTCAGATCCATAGGTCATCACTGGCAACACGGACTTCTTGTACAATCTAGTTTTGAGGTATTCCTGACGAGAAGATGTGTTGTAATCTCCCGAACGCTGCCCAGCCGAGCTGAATCCGTCGATTGACCTGTCGGTAGAAGTTGAACTTACCTAGTCGGACTATTTGTCCCGAGTAAAAAAACTCGTCAACAACTTCAGCTAAGTGCTCCCAAACACCACCGGCATAGGTGTGACATGGACATTACACATGACTTTTGATTTATCCATGTTCATCTTAAGATCATCATTCTTAAGTCCGTTGGGAGACACTATTGAGGTCATTGAACAAAGTGTGTAGGTCCTCCAGCGATTCTGCCATAAGGACTATATTGTCGACAAATCGAAGGTGAGTGACGTACACGCCATTGACGTTAATACCGTATCCTTTCCAGTCCAGTAGCTTAAAGACGTCTTCCAATGCAGCGGTAAAGTATTTCGGGGATATTACGTCACCCTGTCTTACACATCTCTACAGTTGGATTAGTTTTGTACTCTGGTTCTTTACTCGGATAGCCATCGTAGCCCTTAGACCATTCAACTAAAAAATTATTATGATTAAACTATCTACACAAAATCAAAATAAAAAACATAGTTTCTAAAATAATTTATTGTCAATTGTTCATTTAGTTCTAGTATTATAAAGAAAAACAAATCAGCTGCTATAATAACGCTTATTCTAATCAACTACAGGTCTGTCTATAGACAGTAAAATATTCTGCACTATATAAAAATTTATGTTTTTGTCGTTCTTTCTACGATGCCATATCGTTCATCAGAATACGATAAAACTTAGTCAACTTATTGGTTGCACTTGTGCGAAGGTTATATGCATGGTACAATTAACTGACACTAGGTGGCGTGCGTATCATACTGACTATTTATTTGAAAGTTATATGTTGTTCTATTTCAATGATTGTATTGTCATTCCTAATTATACAATATAACTGTTCCACATTTTAACGATATTTCCAGAATTATTTCTTCTGCGGCAGCAATGCGCCGGGTACGAGCTAGCAAGATAATATTAAAAAAATATATAAACTTTGAATAACATAGTTATCAGTTATTTACGTCATTTTCGTAAGTAAATTACAATATTAAAAAAATAACTGAAATTATCATACAGTCCTATTTTCCGTGGTATCGTCCCAAAAATGCTGGCTACGTGTCCTCTCTGAATGGCTATACTTATCCTTCAAGCAAGGAAGCAACAAACTAAGAAACTTCTTATTACCAGCAGCGATGATCAGTCGCAGATACAGTTTTTTAGGAACTACACCGCACGTGCACCCTACGGACCAATAGTCACTACAGCAAATAGTACAAATATGTACTCATACTATTGCATGCCTGCAATTGAGAGAGAATGAAATCTCTAGATCGCACTTACTAAAACCCCATGGTGTTCTACCTCCGCCGCAAATTGGCAGGGCCACGGAAACGCTTTCTAGCACATCCGCGGCCCCTCTGGCGCCAGCCGCCCAACGGCAGCCCCTCCTTAGTTGCTGACTTCTCCTCCTCGTTTTCATTCTCAGATAAGGCGCACCAGAAACACAGGCCACACTGCCCTTCGCGGCCTCTAACTCCACCTGCACTACGGACTCCCCGTGCCCGATATGTGAATGGAGCCAGGGAGAAACGAGCACTTGGAAGCATCAAGTGGTGCAGCCTCACCAAAGTCGCGAAAGATAGTTGAGTGGCGCATCGCCAATCACCATACCAACACTCCTCTTCCCTTACTACTCCACCTCAACTACAGCGGTACAGGGAGAGGAATCTCCTCTAGCCGCAGCCCACTGACACACATCCAACGTGACTCGAAATCATCAGGCGACCTTTCGACACTTGGCTATAACCCTTGAATTTGGTGGAAAATTAGGAAACAAGAAATAAAAAAAACATTCTAAATAATAATCTAATACTTTTATACTTACTGGTACTGGTACTACCAGAAAATATTGTCGGTATACCACACTTTTTCAAAGTGGTGCAGTTCTCATGTCTAATAAAACAGTCGTCTGTGAAATGTTTGTAACAAATATGATGATTTTGTTTCGGACGCCAATTCACAATATTTATGCTTTTAAGCCATAATTTTAGTCTAGGTTCAGTTGAAAACATGTTAATTAATAAACATTTGATAATCATCTGTTGTTGGCGACTTTGTTCTTTAACAGATATTGGTAGGAAAGAACATCGATAAGTATTATAGACAAGGAACTCTACAACCCTATTGAATTTTATTGTTTATCAAAACTCAGTAATATACAGCCAAACATGTTGGTACAAATGATACTTATATTATCAAATAGTTTTAATTTGTTTAATATTTGCTGCAAATTCTCTTACTTGTGAAATGTTATACCACTTCCCTGTTGGTAACGAGTTTTACAGATTACGCACACTCTCATTATTAATAAAAATAATTCTTATTATGTAACTAATATTATACACAATCAAACAACATAAAATACTTTCGTTTTTTAGTTTAAAAGTTCAAAATACAGACTTATTAAATAACACAATATAAATAAGACAACAGACTTTGGCATATTATGTCAATGTTATTTTTCAAGACATCCTTTAGCGGCGCTTCAAATTGGCACAGTCATTTTGTATGGTATAGCCAGTCCCGCGTACTTGTATATATAGAGGTCAGTGAGGTATGCCCAGCTGCGCCCTCCTTTCTGCTGCGCCCTCCTTTCTGCCAAGGAGGGTCGCGTTCGTATACGGCTTAGAGATCTCTAGTCAGATCGTAAAGCCAATTCCTAAAAGGTTGAGTTTAGTGGGTAAAAGTCTCCACATAACCACGCAGCCGACTGCGTGGTATGCTATGAGCATTCTCAACCTCCCTCCCCCGCTTTCCGGAGGGTTGCCCATATTTGCTTCGGGCGCAAAAAAAAAAAACAGTCCATATACTTCTAAGTCAGTGGAGAAACCTATCCTCTGTCTACGATACTAAATCTATGACAAGTATAAATATAATTAATTTTCTGTATATATTACTCTACTCTATGTTATTAATAGTCTGTGGATTTACTTTAGCTTGCTACATATTTATTTATCTATGATTTACTTTGCGGTTGTTTATTATAAGTAGGATACCTAATTTTAAATTTTATTTTATTTTAAATTAGTTCAAAATGTTCATAACTAACGCTTTGTTGAAAAAAGCTAAGAGCAAGTAAGTGCCGTTATTTGTTGTATATTATTGTACAAAAAAAGCAGAATCAATTTTGACCATATCGCCAGTTCCTTGGTTAGAAAATCAACCCTAGACCATAATTGAGCCACCACCATGCTTGATTGTTGGGACTATACAGTCTGGCATTATCTTTTCTTGGTCATTGCGTCGTACGTTAATTCTTTGTTTTGAATCGAATAGTTCAAACTTGGATTCATCGGTCCAAAGAACTTTTTTAAAATCTTCAGTCCCATCTCGATGGGCAAGGGCCCATTGCATCCGTTTTTTCTTGTTTTGTGGCCTCAGCAGAGGTTTCAGAACGGCGACATGACCATATAAGTTCGCATCTCTCAGTCGCCGTTTTACTGTAGTCAATGATAAAGGTTTTGTTTTGTTTACTTTACTCAGGTTTTGTTTACTTTAACGCGGATTTCCGGTGCTGTTTAGCGTTTATTTCGTTTGCTGGTAACAACAATGAAAATCTTCACTTGACGTGGTAGCTCTCGGCCTTCCCGAGTGTGGATGATCTTGAAAAGTGCCTGTCTTCCTGTATCGAATTATTGTGCCATGAACACAAGTCTTCGATAACTACAAGTGTAAAGCAATCTCACATTCAGATTTGTCTTCATTATGTAAAATAACAATGGTAGAATGTACTTTACTGCTAATTTGGCGTGCTTTTCCCATTTTAAGACGCCTTCACTGTAGAAACCACAAGTTTAGACTAATTGAGATTGTTTATGAACAAAACTATGTAAACTCAGGTAATAATATGTCATAGACATGTGTTTTTAGAAGCTAAATAATCCTAATTATTGACCAATGGGAAAGAAAAGCAAAGCAATTAGTTATTAGCCCATCATGAAAATAATATTACGACTACCACCTGGCTCTAATGCAGCGTTTGTTGGTGTTTGAAAACAATACATGTTTGTCCAATAACTTGAAAGTGAATGAAAGAATGACTTCTTTAGATATTTGATATTAACAATGGAATATGCAGGTCTACATTTCTTTTATTTATCTTATGGGATTTTGTTACAATTTATAGATAATAGGGTATTTTACCCATTTTCAAAAATTGTTTGAAATGAATCGTAGAGTGATAATGAACCACTATAATTTTTATATAATTTGTTTAAAACCTAATAGTGCCATAAAAATTACTTTTAATCTATCGTTTCAAATTTTCGCGTGAAAATGCTAGCCGCCATGTTGTTTAACTTGTGATGTCACAATCGTAGATTCTGCCGATTTTGCAAAGGAATAAGATACTTTTTAATATTTGATAATGAGTTATCATCTAAATCATTGTTGTGTAGTACCTGAATGCAAAAATGTGAGCATAAGAACACCGGGAAAGTTATGGAGTCAAGTGCTAACTGATTTAAATATAAGAAATACTTGGCCAAAACTGGCAAAAAGATACCCGAATACACTGTCTACATAAACCAGACTATTCTTCTGTGAAGACCACTTTGATGTAAGTATGACTTGTATTTAACTATTGTTTAATACAAAACAAACATCATGAGGTGAAGGGTATCGCAAGTCAAATTTTGTAATAAATTACATTAACTTAGATGTTATAACTAATGATTGTAATTATGGATAAACTAAAGTATGAGAGCTACTAAACTATGTTTTATCAAAATACACTCTCACCTGTTATTGTGTTTTTGTATAAACAAAAGTTGGTAATAGCTATTTACATTGATGTTTTAACATTCCTCAACTAAGCAGAACAAAAATTGCGATTTACAAAAAATTTTGCTACCATCAATTTATTTATCCTTGGTAGATTAGTACTTTCTGCTTTTACAAATACGTCTTCCATGATGCCTTTTTAATAAAATTCATAATAAAACTCAATAATCGTAATAATTACATGAAAATTTTCGAAATAACACAGCATGTTAGTTCTCTTACTGCCGCACTTGAGATGTTTAATGATTACTTAAGCCGTCACTTAGTAAATATTTAAAAAAGTTTACTCTCAGAGTGAGTTAATGATTCATCAGTAGGCCTAAGGAACCGTTAACTTTAAGTAATGCTCTACCCATACTTAACTTCATAATGAATGATTTTGACAGGTCAATTTGAAAGGTTATGTGTGAATGCGTAGTATTTATTATAATCAAATTGTGATGTTTTGAGAAAATGTCAGATTATGAATAGTTAATTGATTTTGTGGACTATGCAATAAGATTTGGAAAAAGAGGACCAGGATGTTATTTGCGTGATTGTTCGGATCCATTTCAGAAGTATACTATTCAAAAATTTTACTCACAATATCGGTTTACCGCTCACGCAATAAAAATACCATATGTTAGAACCACATATAAAAAAACAACAAAGGTCTGCTGTTTACTCCAGAAATAATGATTCTCGTTACATTGAGATACTGTGCAAAACAGTGTTTTATAAATTACCTCTTATAAATTATTGCTGCACAACCTGGTCACTATATCTGTACACATCACTATATGTTTAAAGCAAGATGCACAGATACAGGATATATAACTGAATTAAATAAATCGATCACTTACTTGCAGTAAGTAACTAGATGGAGACGTCATGAACGTATGCCAACAGACAATATCAAGAATTATAACTACTGTGTCTAATTCGATAGCATTACAAATGGAAATGTTTGTAAAATTTCTATCTACAGTGGAAGATATCGATCAAGTATATTCATGATATAAACATGTATATTCCAGTAATAAGGGTATCCGGTTCTCTACACTCACCATATGAAACACATCAGCATTAAGCTGCTATTTTACGCTGATATTCTGTGAGAGTGTGGTCTTTTCCCGGTCGAGCCAACCTATTTGTGCTACAACTATACTACTAATATAACTGCAGTATGGCTCTACAATAAAAAAAATATAAACAAGGTTAAAATAAAACACAATTTAACTAATCACTTGTTTTATTTTGTAGTGAGTTTGCTGTCTGCTGGCGTAAAGGTAGCTAGTAAATTATTATATTGTATACCTTAGAATTTAATAATTTTTCCTCCAGTCGTTTTTTTACTTCCAAATTTTTTAATCTTAGAACACCTTCTCTTCTCACATAATCGGCAGGCTTTCGAGGAACACAATCAGTTTGGTTGAATGGAATGGTGTGTTGATTTTGAGTTGGTGATGAAAAAATATGTGTTAAAACATGTAAAATACACACAAACAGTATTTTACACATTAACTATTGAAATGAAGTTTTTTCTTTATATGTTACCTGTGTTATTTGTAACTTGAGTTGGTTGGTTGGTTGATTTTTGTCTGGTTCATTATCATCTGAAATAATCAAGTTATGTCACATTATACACTATCAAGCATAAAAGGATAATAGAACTACAGTATTGAATTCCTAACAGCTAGCTAGCTTTTAGGTAGATATTTTAAAGAGATCGTTTGAATTAAATGTGTAGATGATTTGGGTCATATTTTCATAAATGATATAAAGTTATAATGTAACATACCTATTTTGCAATCACTGGATTTCACTTCCTCCTCACCAAGTGAACTTAATAGGTATCCATGACTGTCATATGAATTTTTACCTTCACAAATTATTACAGGTGCTGCCTGAAAATAATAATAATGTAACATAAAAGCTGCTAATGCTTTATTTTTAAACAAAATTTATAATTATACCTACTTTTTCTACCATGCTTATAATGGCTCCTTGGTGTGGTGGTGTAGGTTTAGCAGATCCGCCTCCAGTTTTAAATAAACTACCATGTTCAGCTGCACGAGCTTTATGTGTAAAAACCTTCATATTATCCCATGCCCTCTTTAAATTAATGGTATCACGCTGGAAGTAAATATTATTTTCATTTAACAAGGTACAAAAGCTTAACATTACAAACAATACATCTCAGTAATTTATAGGAACCAATGATCCAGATAGCTATAAAATGATTAAAGAAAGTGTAAGTTTATGTACCTTGTGAACATAAACTTGGCAATTAAACTCTTGCGTTATGGACTCCCATGCAGCTTTCTTTTTTTTCGACTGATTTGCCGTCAGTTGCTTTCGACTTCACAATTGGTTTATTCTTTATTAGGGCTGCTAATAGGGCCTTTTCATCGCTGGTGAAATTAGGCACTCTAGAGCGTGGTGTTTTTTTTTTATAGAAGAGGGGGCAAACGAGCATGCGGCTCATCTGATGTTAAGTGTCTACCGCCGCCCATGATCAACCGCAACACCAGGGAATTGCAGGTGCGTTGCCGGCCCTTTAGAAAGGAGTAAGCTCTTTTCTAGAAGGTCCCCAGGTCGTTTCGGTCCGGAAAAATCGCCGGTGGTATACTATTCCACAGAGAGGTTGAACGCGGAAGAAAACTCCTTTTGAAACGTACTGTGGTGGATCGCCAAGCATCCAGATGGTGTGGATGGTATCGGGACGTTTGCGGCGTAGTGCGTTCACGAAATTTGGCGGCTGGGATTAATCCGAACAATTCCTCAGAGCACTCTCCATGGTATATGCGAAATAAAATCAAAGAGATGCAACATCTCTTCGCAGTGCCAGTGAATCGAGCCGATCGGAAAGCACTCGGTCGTCGACGATTCGAGCCGCTCTGCGCTGGATGCGGTCAAGTGGTAGGAGCTCGTACTGGGGAGCCCCAGCCCAGAGATGGGAACAGTATTCCATGTGCGGCCGAACCTAAAGTCGCAGGCGATGTGCCGGCATGAAATACTGTCGCGCTCTGCTGAGCACGCCAAGCTTTTTAGAGGGTTTTCGGCAGTCTATCCTAAAAAGTAAACGCACTTTAATTTTATTGCTTAATCTCGTCTGGTATAAAAAGCGCAATTTAGGGGTAAGGTTTACAATTCGGTCGCCTGAATTAGGGGGGTGATGTGGGGGAGGGGGAGTAGTTGTAGAGTCACCCCCTACTTCCACTTTCTGCCGGACGTGCTTAGTTTTTTTTTATAAATTTTTAAAAATCTCATTTTGAGGTTATGTTTTGTAATTGTTGACAATTTTAACCTGATTTATGGGGAGAGAGAGTTGGGGGACGGAAGCCCACGCTACTTAACGTGGTGCAGTCGAGGGGAGACCGGTCGACGGAGCCCCGCTTCGCGGGGCTCCTACTTCTGAGTGGTTTACAAAAAAAAATAACCACGAAGGGGATGACTATTGCACCATATAAACCAAAACATTAACTTTTTAACTACTTTTTTGCTGACATGTAGATAAAATATTTTGGATTTTTTTAGTTCACAAAAAATCGAAATCGGAAAGATCGATTTCGCAAAAATCGATCTTTTTTGATTTGCGTGATATAAAGATACAATAAAGTACAGATAACATTGAATGATTGAATTAAAAACTGTCATTATTTATGAGTTAGGGTATATTCAACTAATTGTAAATAATTTTACAAATCTTTATATGAATACGTTTGCATAGAATAAAGACGGAAAACTATTATTTCCGAAAACCAATTTTTTATATAGCAACCCTTACGATTTATCGACATCTATCGATGTTGCTTAGCACGACCACATGCATCCTTAAGTAACTGATTAGCTAATGAACCGTTAAATTTAGTCTCTGGGACGCATCACTCATTAACGAAGATAATGGTAATTTGTTAAGTATTCATTAAGGCTAATTTAATGAAGCTCTCTGAGTGCGGCAGTTAATCAGTGATACAGAACAATAATATCCTTAGGCTGGATCAGTGACGTCACGACATGTGTAATATGGCGGACACCGTTTTATAGATTTAAGGCACAGACGAAAAAAATATTCTTAAAATTGAAATATAAAAGTAATGCAATTACTTTTATATATCAATTTATATAATTTATAAACAGAAATCAATATTTCTCGTTTACTTTTTACAAAATCTATCATAAATTTATATTTTTTGATTTTATTTTACATGGTGTAAAATACCCTATTATGTTGTTTAAGTGTGGTCTTAAACTTTTAGCCGGCAGTGTATGTTGGTGGGAAGTTGTGAGAGAGGTGTCCTCTCCCCCTACATACACAGCCTAGGTGAAGTCTTGAAGGAAGAGGAGTGTTGGTACTCGCCTAATCCTCTGCAACTGACGGGGATGAACCGTTGATGTGATGGTGTTGGTGAGGGAAGAGGAGTGTCGTTATCGCGTGGTGCCGCTCTCCCTACTCTACGCAGCTGAATCTTGGTTGATCATAGACCAGATCTGCCGATGGAAATGAATGAATGAATGTCAGGAAAGCTAGTGCTTCCGAGTGCTTGCTTTTCCTAACCTGATTGAACTCAGAGGGTCCGTCATGCAGGTGGAGTTTGCAATTTACAAGAAGTTTTCTTCCTCAAACGACTTGTGGAATCGACTACCACCAGCGATTTTTCTGGACCGATATGACTTAGGGACCTTCAAGAAAAGAGCCTGCTCTTTTTTAAAAGGCCGACAATGTATCTACAATTTCCCTGGAATTACAGTTGTTCATGGGTGACGTCAGTCATTTACCATTAGATGAGCCGCATGCTAACATCAGATGGCCGGCGCTGGTGGATTAGGTATGTGTGTGAAAGTGCTCCCGTGGCCCTGCCAATATGAGGCGAAGGTGGAACACCATGGGCTTTTAGTTGGTATAAGTCTGACATAATCCATCCTAGCCTCTGCAAGACGGGTATGCATAGGCATTTCCCCGTGTAAAAATAAAGTAGACTTGCCAAATCAGTTTTAAACAGCTACTTATGATAATAGCTCGACTCTTTGGATTAAAAGATACTCTAGATAGAATACCTAGGCTGGTCTTTTACAGCTTCTGAGTTCCGATTTAACCCTTCAATCCCCATAAAATAACCATTCAGTCGCATGCGTCCGGCAAATCCCGAGCGGTCGCATGCGACTGCACCCACCCACAGAACTTTAAACCATTAAAACTTATATTTAGAGACTACTTTTCTATGAAGAACATTGGCATTATAATTCGTAAATTTGGTATACAAAATTCTCTATCCTGAGGTCTGAGCAAAAATCAGGTTTTACTTCATTACAAAAAGATTTTATTGTATTTTGATAAAAAAAAACATACCAAGAGGATGTCGGCAGCGTGAAAATCACAGTCATTTCTATATATTACTCGAAATTATTTATGTAAAAAATAAATTATATTCACCCAAAAACTTTCATTACAATTTTATTATAAAACACTATACTAAAACACTAGAAAAATCAAAAAATAAACACAATAACATTCACACGAAAATGGCGTACGAAATGAACATAGATTATAAATAAACATCTATGTGGCTTTATTCTACTAGAAGATAGAAAATTTCATATTGATTTTATAATGCCAAACTTCTTCATACAAAAGTAGTCTCTAAACATAAGTATTGATGGGTTAAAGTGCTGTGGGTGGGTGCAGTCACATTTGAACTAAATTTTGACGGAATATTGAAGCGGTCAAATTTGGACGCTTGCCGTTTGAGATTAATATTCTAATAGCGATATGACACTCTTTAATGGTTGATTGCAAGTAAATTTGAAGGCTGTCATCATACAGAAAAGTAGGTGTAGTAAAAGCTTATAAAAACTGAGAAAACAGTAAAGAAGAAAGTTCTTACTTAGTGATGCCAGCTTCAATACTAAATCACAGAAAAGTATTAAGTCCCACATTGACAGATTGCTGATCAGCACAAAGATATGAAGAGAACTTAAATATAAAGCTTTCTATCTTAGTCCTTAGGGGTGACAACATCTTCTGCATTTTGATTCTTAATTGGGGATAGATGTAGATGACTTTGGACCAAAGCATCCACTTACCATCAGGTGGATTGTGTGCTTGTTTGTCACCTTTATTCTATAAAGAAATATAACTAAACCAAGTCCAGCTGCTACCTATTAATAACCTGATGATGATGTAGCACTGTTATAAATCTTATTTGTAACTTTTCAAGTACTTATTTTGCTGTTCATGTTTCAGATACATAATGGTGCTGATGGAAAGTGCAGTATCAGGACACAAATTTAATGCTATTAGGGAACGGCTGGCTGACAAACTTGAACTTCTTCGCTATGATCCATACAGTAAGGAAACATTGTTTTATTATTAAAACGAGGATTTCTGATAAAAGGCTTCTAGAACCCTCTCTGGACCCGGGCACCTCAGTGCCTGCTCCTTCCACTTGACCACATCCAGCAAAGAGTGGCCAGAATCATTGACAAACAAGTTGAAGTCTTTGCCCTCTTTTAAATTTTCTATCACATTTACCACAAGGAGTGATGAGCAAGGAATTGCTCGAATTAATAAGAATCGTTGGAATTAATTCTAACCCCCAAATTCCACCATCAAACATCTCAAGAAAAGTAATGGGATCATCGCACACCTAGATGCTTGGCGGTTCACTACTATGTGATTTAATCGAAGTTTTTTTTTATTTGCACGCCTTTTTTATGGAATCAGCTTCTCCAGAAAATTTTCTGGACCATACAGACTCCAAGAAAGGAGCCTACTCTTTTTAAAAGGCCGACAATGCACCTGCATTTCCCCTGGTGTTGTTGAGCCTCTTGCTTGTTTGCCCCCACTTATATAAAAAATATGTAAATCATTTTTACAGTACTGTAGTAATTTAGTAGAAATAATTATTTTGGTGTACTTATTCATGAAATCTGTTGTTTTCAGTTCAACATGAAAGCTTGTACAAGGAAAGAAAGAAGATAAGAAGCATAAAGTCTAAGTAAAAGTAAAAATTAAATTAGATAGGTAGGTTTATTTAGTCAAATAATAATCAGTTATAAATTTGAAATTGTTTTTATTTAGTTAAACTGTACTTTAAAATAATAAACAGATCTTGGAGATACAAGGTGGTTTTCTTTATACTCTAATAAAACTGTTTTAAGTACTAATTTTAAATATTTTTTTTTCAATGTAATATGCTAATTTGAAGACATATATGAATAAATATATTATGCTTTGCATAATTACTAAAGCTGGATTTTCACCGGGTCAACATAGTGCTACAATGTATGCTAGAAAATATGGCGTGCGTCTTGTCGACTTACTCGTTGACCGTAAAGACGTATTTGATACAATACATATCCAGTGTTGCTAATTTCAGCTTAGTTCAAGTCGCCCACTTTGAGTTTGTCTTTTAAAACCTCTTTAGCCTCTAGGGTTAGTTTTTTTCAAGAGAACAAAAATTATTTTCCTATTTAGATTTATACTAAAGAAGACTTAAGTAAAGGCTATTTTATAACAATTGCCTTTACTTAAATCTTGTTTTTGAGATAGCCTAATTGGCTCTCAATAAATTGCATTTATTCATCGCCAAGATCCCTTCCAGGTTGTTGATGAGCACTGTTCATATCATCACTACAGAAATCTTATTCAAAAAGTTTCGGCACGCTTTACATGACGCATGGTGATTTTTTATGATAGCTACATGAGCCTTGCAACATGGTGTCTTTGAAGCATGCCACAATACTGCAAGATATTGCCCCGGTGAAAATTAAATGATAATTAAATATTTAACACATTTACCAATTACATTAATAAGTTATGTCATATAGTGCTTGAAAACAAGGTTGTTATACTGCCGCCCAATCTCTAAATAGCTGTTGAGCCGGCCGGTTTTTAGTGGGATAGTACCGCAAATCGTATCCTTTTTGAGACTGATAATGCGTATTAGAAGAAAGATTGTACATATTTTACACATAACTCAAAACACATTTTTTATTTAAGGGTTTAATAGTAACAGGACGGCAGTGATGAAGAGCATACAAAATCCTTTACTGTGATCAAACGTCGTTTTAGTGTTTATAATGAAATGATCACAAAGAAATACACATAATTGTCATTATAATATGAATTATGGTATTTAATATATTCATGAACAAAATTCTAGTCTTACAAATCTAATAGGAATATGGTTGATTTTCAAAGCCCAAAAAGTGCAGAAGTTTAAACTAAATAGTCCAACATAGTTAAATTAAAAAATTATTTTATAACTTCATAATTATTAACAACATCTATCAAAATATTCTCACTATAATTATATTTAATACTTTGATTAAACACCGACAATTTTGAAATAATTTTCTATTGAAAAAATATAACAATTTAAATAGATATACTTTGAAAGAATTTTGATAATACGGTGGCAACATTAATACAGTTAAACCTATCCATAAAATTGACTAGAATTTAGTAGTGTGTACTTAAATATTAAACATCTTAAATAAAATTACAAGTAAATACAAATAAAACATAGGTAACTACCTATATTTCATGATTGACTTTGAAGAGTCATGATTTTAAATCATAATACAATTTCATTGTATTTATATATCATTTATGTGTTTTATACCTAATTTAAGTGAAACTTGGAATTGCTTCGACTTATCGTTACAATTTATAATTTAAAGTCTTTATTCAAGATACAGTTATGAATTAATTTTAGTAAATTGAATTCCTGACAGTTGGTCCTCTAACTAGTTAGGTATGGATGGTATATTGATGAAACGGAATGATGTGAATACCATACTTAAAAACAATCAAATATTAGCAAAGGAAAAATGCTTACATCGAAGATAATCTTTAATTGAAACAGGGCCATACAATTAAACATTGATTGAAGGTATTCTTTGGTAGAAACAATGTTTAAAATCAAGTTAAGAACTATCTATCATATACACTATAGTAACAATTAAAAGTGCTATGTAATATGTTACCATATTAAATACGCCGAGCAAAGCATACAAAATTGGCACACCAAATCAAAACTATATTTTATATAATATAACAAATTGATTTTTTATAATTTGATATAAATAAATAAATGATAATTACTAACAGACTATGTCCTAAGATTTTGATTCTAATTCCATTACATAATAAAACAATTATACCGGTGTTAAAACATAATAAAATGCAAACTTTAGTTGCCTTACTTAAATTTATATATAATTTGAGTAATATCTATTTAAAATACCATTTCACCCGTAAAATGAATGTGTAATGTTAGTTATAATTGATGTAGTAAATAAATATTACTTATCAAGGTTATTTTAAGATATTTTACTTTTTATCAATAATCTGCATTGGGGTATTTAAAAATTCATTAAAAAGTGAGATACGGTCGATTTTGATAATAAACCTGATATACTTTTAAGTTTAACTTTATCATTGTGTTAATAAATATGAGTAACAGACCTTTTTTCTTCAGATTGATATTTGCAGTAAACAAGCATAAATAATTAATTCTTTGCACCATAAGTGTTACCACTCCGGATCCTAAAATCATGTTTTTCACATGTCTTCCCAGTAATCGTATATAGTAATATAGTAAATTTATAATGTATATTAATATTAAATAATGTATAGAATATCTATTCTTACATCCATAAATATTTTATAATTTATAAGTAATTAACTATGGAAGATATTTTCAAGAGAAAATGTTTTCTAGGATACATTAATATGTTATAATAGATTTAAATTTTTTTTGATTGTACTTATAAGATGTACTTGAAGTTAACGAAATTATTGGCACTTAAACCTTTAAATGCTTTGGATACCGTTTCCCAGTAAGGACTGTCCTTAAAAGGTCAGACTAAACCTAAACTTTATTAATCTGTACATACATCATACATCTAAATAGACCGTTGTTATGTCTTACCATAGTGTTACCTTGTGTTTGATTTTTGGACAACCTGGTACTACAGAAAAAATTAAATACATTTAAATTCTACAGCAGAATATTTTTGTGATATGATATAATATGACTAATATTTTAGTTATTAAATATGTCAATAATCAATCGTTATTATAAGTGAGATTATTAAACGTAGACAGAGAAACCTATATACTAATGATTAGCGTGGCCTCGAGTGAGAAAGGACGATAACGTAGTTTTAGGTTATACAATAAGCTTTATGACTTTTAAACATATTTAGATAAAATTTTGAATTGTTCTAAGAACTGAACTGAACAAGATTCACCAATATTAAGCTCACAAAACACTTTTTTCTCACTTAAGCGAACTTGTCACTGAACTGTCAAAGTTGTTTAGCAAAGTGTAGTTTGCTAAAAAAAACCGGCACGGAGAAAGGGACAAACAATCACACTGCCCTGTCTCATTTCTATGCAAGACGTATGCATAAATCTTTTTCGTGTGCGAATGTGAAAGAAGGCGTCAATTTGTCTATAGGTTTCTCTGTATACGTTATTAAACATGTTCCATAACTAAAAGCTGGCAATACAAGCGTCCAATAATCCAACTACAAACATTTTCCCGGACCTAAGCCAATTTTTCGAGCCATAAACCATATAGAAGATGCATAGAAATATCCCGCACGGAACAAGTGTTTGTGTGACCTACAAATAATGTTTAAAAATTACAGGGCAGCAAGAAAATTTTTATTATTCCCTGATTACCAGCTTTTTTTCATCATAAAATTAGAAATATTAGATGTAAGGGAAAATATAACCTCAAATGGCTTAGCAAGATACTCCGTTATTCCGAAAATATTGCAGCATTAATTTTGAAATAAATATATGGTAAAGTTGAGGATTAATGTTAAGGACTATGTTAGACGAAAACACGATTCCGTAAAATTTTCTCGATAAAAAATCCAAAGTTACCTCCAAAAAAACAATAAACCGCTGTTATTCGTAAAATATTTTAAATAAGATCATGAAACTTTGCATACTAACTGAACTAACTATAAAGCAGTGCTTATGTTATTTACTTTTTTTTAAAATACCATTATTTTCACTGTAAAAAGAAATTACCTAAACTATCGGCTTCTTGAAGCTTGATTCCTGCCGCCCGGTCAGTTTCGCTTCGGCCTTTGAAGGCGGAGGTTGTGTCGCTTACGATCGGAATACACATTACGCAACAGGACGACGTAAAATTAAAATGGGAAATTACCGTAATAAAAGTAAGAAGCGACTGAGTTGGCGTTAAGAAACAGGCATAAATATGATAAACCTAATGAAATAAGTATCTAACGACCTATCTACTTACAGTATTAGTGATTACAAACATATCGGTACATAGCATACGACGCGCGGGGAAGTGGGGACGAAATTAGAATTTGAGCTGAATCACTATATCCCCTTAATGGAAAAACTACAAATACGAAATGCTATGGGGAAAATAAATGTATTCTTGCTCTAAATTACAGAAGAGCAAGAATACATCTTGCTCTTCTGTAATATTTTAAAATTGAGGTTTCTGAGGAGGCTGGATGCAACTTAATGCACATAAAATACAAAAGAAAAACTTAAAAAGGGTAGTTTTTAATGGAATAAAATAATCCATCGAAGTGAAACAATCTCCATTCGATTTCTTAGGAATATTAGCACGAATTTCCTAGGGTAGAGGGTGGATTTTGTGATGGGTGGGGGAGGGGGTGGGTGGCATGCTGTTGTGGCCCTCTTTTTTAGCTACACCGATGTAAAATGGAGCCGAATTGAAATAAATTATTTAGCAACAAAACGAATCATTCAAAACTTTTTTGACAGTGTAGACCTTATATTATTACTTAATATAAGGGGCTGTGCATAGTTAACTTTTAATTCAGTTACTATTTATTTTTTCTTACGTGCATTATACGGAAAGTTACACTACTTGTATTGGCAAATTTACACTTAATAAATACTTGGTAAGTGTAGTTGCTTAGAGTAGTGATGCTCTAAAAATAAATTACTTATTCTATATTGAAATGGCGTATGTGTGTTGACATAATTAAGGAAAAATATTAAAACAAATTATAAGCTGATATTATAGTATTAATGTAAGAGCCGTGATAGCTCAGGGGCTCGGTGTTCCTCGTAAAATGCGAGCAACCAGGGTTTGACTCCGCCAGTACCAAAGTAATTGTTAAATGCAATAACTATCTGTTGATTTACCACGTGCTCGGTGGTAAAAGAAAACATCGTGATAAAACTGTATGTCTGAGAAATAAAAAAAAATATTACAGCCGTGTGTAGTCCCCCCAATATGCAATAAGGCAGCGCGGTGGACACTTCCTTGCATTCAGTCCCTCTCAGAAATGAGTGGATTCAGCACAGTGGGCACAGTCCAGCAGTGGGATGTATAAATGCTGTAACTTTATATTGCAGATATCTATCACTGTGGTTTAGGGGATAGTTTATCTTGGGATTTCATAGTATACGAGCAGCCTTGTAGTAACGGTGTAATGGCCGACACACACACGGTCAGTTAAACTGGTCAGTTGAAACGGATGTAAGCCAAAACGATTTCCCCACTCACTTAGCTTCTCACACTCACGGTCAGTTCAACGGATAGTTTAACTGACCGTGTGCGTCGCGTGTAAGAACATCCACTAGCCCATGTCGTCCGTGGCTGTCGTAAGTGGCGTTAGGCGGAAACAAATCGGAGATGGACAATAGTGTCTTCCTAATAATATATGCAGCTGAAAAGGGAAACGATCAGAAAAGGAGATAGAGATTATAGGAAACACTGTATACAGTATTCTATCTCATTTTCTTGCAGGCTTCTGTAGATGTAAATGTTTTTTTTAGTATCGCTGTTTCGTTTCTTCGAGTTCAGATCAAATCACGATTTAAAGAAGTGTTCATTTCAAAAACTGTGGTTACCAACGCGTCTGCTAAATGAGACAACTTTAGCAAACGTTTATGAGTTAATGTAGGCGTCCTGTCCCGCTCAGCAAGGAGCTTCTATTTGTAATAAATGCAAAAATGAAGGGACGTAGGTTGATATCCGGCGGCATTAAAGAATTTATTAATTGCAGTTTTAATTGTTGATTTATGCTCGTCGGTAAAGTAAGACATTGTAAGGAAATCTTTCTCCTGAGCAACGGGGGGTCCTGTATACCCAGCAGGAAGACATATAGGTGTAGGCCGATACTTTAGTTTTTATAATACTTATAATATAAATGTTTTCCAGTAGATTGCAGTATTTGGCACAGGTTATGGAATATAAAATTATAACTTATTTCTTATAGCATTTTTATAGTCATTTTAATTAAAAATGACGTAATAATTTTATACGTTTAGCAGGAATTAAATACTTCACACAACGTGAAGTACGTATATAAAGAAAAACATCAGAAGAACCTTATTTTGAAAAGGTATTAGCTATTTTTGGGAGCAACAATTTCAAGGCGAAGAGGGTACAGACTCTATCTTATAGAAATCACTATGGATATCGTTTGGATTTTTTGGAAGTCAAAGACACCCAAGTTTTGGGCAGAAATTAGGAGAGGCAATATATTTTTAGAGGGTCTATTTTTTTCTAGCTACGTCTATATACTTTACCAAATAAATAATGGGAAAATAACGAATCAAATGAAATTGTAATATTTCTTTTGATTCGTTATTTTCCCAACTGGCCCGCATTAAAACTGATTAAGCTTCAAATATACTTAAATGGGTTACATCGATGTAATTCTTGTGTCATTTTAGTTAAAAAAATCTAAACTTTTAGTCAAATATTATATCGTAACTTTTAGTTTTAATACAGGCCATATGATTAAAAATTAAAGTTAATATAAATAATAAGGAAGTTAATACGGAGATCACTGAATCACTGCACTCAAGTCATTTGCTCTAGCAATGGAGCTATATCCGGATACTTTCATGCGAAGAATTCTGTTTTACTCGCCATGTCGAACTCCGATTCCTCCATCTTGTACATTTCAATCAGCTGGAAGTTATTAAGTATAATTTAGAACTACTAAAAACCTATTTAACTACATTTAAAAGTAAGGAAATAATACCTAAGGACTTCTCATTATTTTTAAAACAATTATTCAAAAGTCGATATTTAAAAAAATGTATTTGTGATAAGATTATGAGAAATACTTATTTTGACTAATATCTGAAAGGACTAATTATGGAAAATTTATGGGATTACGGAAATTCAAATTAATATACTTTCTTAACGAGTTAGATAATACAGTTACGTACATACTCGTAGAATACTATACTACACAATAGAATGGCTGTCAACCCTATTTTGTACGAAGATAGGCGTCGCCGGAAGCACACATACAAGCAATTACGTCGTATTATCACTACTACAATCCCGAATGAAAATCTAAACACAGCGTGTTGACAGACAGATTTTAATACATATTTATTTGTAAATAGCGTGTAATTTGGCATTTTTAAATAATTGGAAACGATTGTAACGTCAAAACACATCTCGTGTTGACATTTATACGTGTGAATTGACGTGTTAGTGACATTTCAGTGGCTACACGGACTCCGCCCACTCCCCCGTTCTATTATGTATGTAGTTATATTGTTCTATGGTTACATAGGTGTATCTTTTTATTGAAGTAAGGTACGTAAGTAGTAAGTAACGTACGAGCATAAAATACAATAAGCGGATTAAAGGTAATGATTATATTTATTATTTACTCCTTGAAGCGGATACGATGGTCCATTGAAAATTAAGACTGACATCGAATAAGAACCTAAATCTAAACGTGCTGTCACCCCCGAGGACAAAATATCTCTATACTTACTGTACGAAACACAGCAGCATTAAGCTACTATATTACGCTGGCATTCTGTGAGAGCGTGGTCCTTCCCCCGTCAAGGCAACCTATTCGTACTACAACCATGATATAGCTGCAGCGTGGCTCTACAAATGAGATACCGTAAGTAAAATACTAACATTATCGATATCCTTGGACAACTCTTCGAGCTGTTTGTCATGGGTTCCCTTCAGCTTTTCCTTTTCACGGGTGTGCTTGATAATCTGAGTCTGAAAGAGAAATATCATTTGTTATTAATAAGAAAAAGGATAGAAAAACATATTTTTTGTCGCTTTGTTTGTGCACGCTAATCTCCACAATGGTTCGACCAATTAGGATGTGGTTTTGGTATATTGGGACAAGTGTGGGCTAACATTTAGTATTGTTTCATTTACACCAGTTAAAAAATAAAATAAAGGATACGTCAACTTTAAAGTCAAAAGGAAAGGCGCTATTCGGCTGCTTTATTAACTGTTTCCAACCGTTTAATTTATTATTATTGAGTGGTCTCCTGTTACACTTCCCCTTTTGGTTTCTTACGACACTTACAGGATGATATGAGGTAATGTATTGTCTTTCACCGCCATTATATGACTGAATAAAAATGTTTAATAACCAATATAAAGTTGATTTGATACGGCCCACACATCGAGAACCAAAAATAACATCGAACCAAACCAAACATATTACGCATTTTTGCATAATGAATACCTGAAAAAGTTATTAAATTGTACATCTGTATTTTTATAGCACATATTCGATTTGTTAAAAATAGAATGAGGGTAAACGAGCACGCAGTCGTAGAATCACAGAAACACAGTAGTAAGCTGAAGTGGCAATGGGCCGGCCATATAGCTCGAAGAACCGACAATTGATGGGGAAACAAGGTTCTCGAGTGGTAGCTTCGTACCGGTAGGAGTAGTGTAGGGCGACCCCCCACTAGATGGAGTGACGACCTGGTAACAGTACGTTTGCACTGAGAAACATCCAACACGTAATGTTTTGAAACAAATCGCATAAAATAAATCACACAACATGTTTTGTTGATGGTGGCGTTCGCATTCACAAAAACTGTGTAAAATTTTCAAGAGATATTCAAACTTATCTTTCAACATGACAATATTTCTACAAATTTGTTTTCAAACATTTTGTTTCTGTAGTTATAAAGATATAATATAGTTAAAATATGTAATGTACAATAAACTGTCAAACATATTTCACTATAACATGTTCTTTGACTATGCAAACGCTTTTTGATACATTGACAGAAAACAGTGTTTAAAACATGTTTTTTTGTGAAAATCGCGTCAGTGCAAACTCAGGGTACGACATGCAGGAAGTCGATGGATGCAGGTTGCTTAAGTACTGTGCTTTGTGACATTTCTTGGGAGGTCTATGTTCATCAGTGGACTTGTGAAGGACTGTAATGATGATGATGAGTACACAATCCACTTAATAGTAAGTAGACACTGTGTGCCTATGGACACCTATATCTATATCCCGTTGTCATCCTCAAGAACTAAGATTGAATTCATATAAGTTGATAACAAACAATTTTTTAATAAGGTGACGTTAATAAATGTACCACATATTATCATTACTGCCTACCATAATTCCTGGTCCTGAACATGGCCGCCTTCCCCATAGTTTTTTTTTCATAGGAGGGATATTTGCCATAGTTGCCACGCTTAGCAAGCGGGTAGGCAATCACAGTTTTTATTTTTATTTAGCTCTTATCAAGGAGATGCTGCTGCCCATCTCTTGGTTCAGTCTCCCTCTGCCGCGTCTCACGACACCCACGGGTTGATATGGGCTAGTGGATATACTTACACCGCCACTAAAATATACCCCATATATAAAGGTTGTTACCTAGACCTGTGAAGAGTGCAGAACAATACATCATGAAGTATGAGCTCACCTTCCTTTCGTCCATGAATTTCTTAGTGTTGTTCTGCTTTTTCTCGCGCAGTCTTCGGTCTTTCTCTTGTTTAGTCTTCAAAGTCTTATCATTGGCGACTTCCTTGCTGGTTTCCATGCTGATCTTCGCCTGGCGAGCGTTCATCTCCTTTAACTCCCTAGGGAATATAAGGTATAATTTTTAGTAATTTTCAGAATCTTGCCTTTGTGTGCCGATGGTCGAATACGGTAACATGTTAGCGTTAAACCAAAAATCGTGTTACCGTTGAAATTATAGTTGTGAAAACATTTAAGGTCCAATTTAGCAAGAAAAATGTTTTGAAGTTAACTACAGAGTTCCTTCCTATTTCAGGAAATAGGAAGGAACTCCTGACTCTGGGAAGGTTGCTATTACCACAGAATAAATAATAGTATTACGTACTATTACTGAGAATATATTGCCAGAAAAACTCAATTACTGATATTTTTTTCTCCCATGGTATCTCATGATCAGCACTCGCCTTTACGACGATTAGCCTAACCAGCCAGTCATGTGTGTGTAATGCGGGTTTATTACGTGTTCGGAGTTCGAAGGTAAAGGAAAATATAGTTAGGGAACTTGCACGTGGGAAAAAATATTTCAAGACGTGAAGTTCTTAGCTTGCACTGTAACGTGTGTGTTTTCGTGAGTGCGTGTGCGTATGTGCGAATACGTGTGTTTGTGCGAGTGCTTGTGCGTGCGTGTGTACGCGAGTGCGTGTGCGCGTGCGCGTGTGTTCATGTGCGAGTGCGTGTGAGTGTGTGTGCGAGTACGTGTGCACGTGCAAGTGCGGGTGCAGGACCGTGTTTGTGTGCAAGTGCTTGTGCGCCTACAAATGAGTGTGTTAGAGCGTTTTCGTGTGAGTGCGTTTGTGCGTGCGCGTATGCGGGCGAATGCGTGTGCGAGAGCGTATCCATGTCCGAGGGCGTGTGTGCGTGCGAATGTGTTCGTTTTCAAGTGCTTAAGAGCGTGCGAGTGCGTGTGCGAGTATGTACGAGTGCGTATGTGTACAAGTGCGTCTGCGCGTGCATGCGTTCGTGTGTGGGTGCGGTACCTGTCCTGCTTGGCCTCTAGCTGCTTCACCTGCGCCCGCGCGCTCGTGTGTGTGTGTGTGTGGCGCGCATGTGAGCGCGTGTGCGTGTGTGTGTGTATGTGCAGTACCTGTCCTGCTTGGCCTCGAGCTGTTTCATCTGCGCCAGCTGCGTCTGCTCCATCATTTTTTTGAGCAGGTCGCGCTGCTCGTCGAGGCGCGCGCGAGCCCCGGCTGTCTCCTCGCGGCGGTGTCGCGCCGCCAGCTCGCTCCACGCAGTCGACTGCTCTCCCACCAGCTTGCGGAAAGCCGCATCATTGCTCAGCTGCTCCTTGCTGTGCAGATTTAACATGGAACATCAGGTCTTATCGACCACTAGACCAGCAACTCACAACAAGAACTGTATCATAGTTGGAGAACGAGCATGCGCGGGCGCCGCTTGTAAATAAAACTCTTGTAGCAAAACTCCTCGAAAATAATTGTTTTTTTTTTTGTGTACTACCAAACAGTTAGTAGTTATCGTTACAGCCTACTAATGTCCACTACTACGTCAGCCGTCCCCATATTTTGTCTCATAGAGTGAAATTTACCAACTGCAACTGGCAACATTTGGCAACTGCAGTTTTTTATTTTATTCTCTATTAGGAAGACGCTGCTACTCATCTGACTTATTGTACTCAGTCGCCTTTTACCATGGCATGAAATGTGTTTGGATATGGCTTAAACCGCCACTACAAGATAAACTTTACTCTAGTAACTAGTAATAATAACAGGTTGCGTCTTTGCTTAATTCAAAAGATTTGTTTTTATTTTTTGTAAAATATCAGTGCCATAGGTTTCTACTCCGTTCACATGTTACACCCAATTTTTTTCCAGATGGTAAAAAAGGTCATCCAGTATATATAGTGGAAAGCAAGCAATTTTCTCTTCTAGCAAGGAATTTTCTAGATAGCTTAGTTCTGCTACTAGATGGCGCTAGAGCCATGTACCAGTCATTAATTATGGCACGCAACAATATTGTTACAAGCTTGGGGTTCGAGACAATTAAAAACTGCCGAGTGAATTACCAAAATTGACACTTTAATTACAGAACATTATTACAACTTAAAACCACACTAATAACACAAAACATATGGTACTACTGATCACTTTAGTACGCAGTTGTATCGCTTTGAAGTATTCGCTTGAATCGCCAATTCAATACTGACCCGGGTCGCGAGTTTACCGGCCTTATATAGGGCCTCAGATAGTTCCATAACCTTCTAACTGTTGAAACACCTATAATGTTCGATTACATACCGGTTCCAACTGACGAGGTATCCATAGTTCTAGAAAGTTCAATGGAAATTTCTAGAAGGATCTTAACTCTCCTAGTTCCGCTACTAGATACTAGAAGGCGCTAGTGGTAACTAGTGTCGCCACACACATACTACACATATAATACACTTACTCTTAAGACATGCTCGTACCGAGCGTTATCGGCCCTATAATAACGCGCAAGTCGATCCACATGGATGATCTTAGTGGTGCCTGTTGCACCTTTCTGTATCCGGTAGGTAACGTCATTGAGCCTTGTCACAATCCGGTTTGGTCAGCCCCTTTTAGCTTGAAGCTTAGGAGATTTCCCTTTGCTGCGAACTGGATTGTGCACCCACACTAGTGAACCTTCGTCGAACCTTTGTTGTTCATTTTGCGGTCATACCTGGTTTTCATCTTTTCATTTGCTGGCCTTGTTGTCTGACGTACTCATACATCTCATTTATTTTGTTCCGCAAGTCATTTGCATAATCGGTCTGCAGGCAGCTGTAATTCTCTTTTAAAGTTTGTTCCTTTTGTCCACATTTCACAAAACCTTGCTTAACGTCGATCTCACAACAATTCTTCCTCATAAAATCTAGGCCCAGATTACAGTCGTCCATTATATCAGCCACGATGACATTGTGCAGGTAGATCATGTTACCTAGCTTCAACTCCATCTCGCTCTCTCCACGGACGGATTTGCGCTGACCGGTTGCTGTCACCATATCAATGCGTTCTCGGTTGTATGCGGAGTCCCCAAGGAACTGACTTATAAGTTGGGAACTGACAACAATGCGAGAGGTTCCAGTGTCTATGGTCAGTTTACAAGGCGGTCCGTTGACCTCGCCCTTGATGATTAGGCCCATCATGGGTTTGTGAGATCGAAATCCTTGGGGCTCTTTTAACATCAGCCACTACCCGCCCCGCAGTTCTGGCTTTTACTCGTTTCCCTGTTGCTGCTGGGCGTTACTGTTAGTCACACTACCCTCTCGAGATCGATCACCTTCCCTTTCTACAGTTCGCTTAGGTCAGCTGGATCGAAGATGATCCCTTTCCCCACAGCCTCTAGGCCTGTATCCTTTATTGCGGTTGCGAACTGTAGCTGCTGCAACTTTCCTGACGCGATGGGAACGCTGCTCTTCCAAACGACGGGCCTGCTCCTGCAGCATCATCATCAGAGCACCTAAGTCAGGTGCTGCTGATGCAGGAGCTGCTCCGTGGTCGGCAGCTGGTCCTACGACGTCTGTGGTGCACCACAAAATCGTCTCTGGTCCGTCTCCTACTGGCGTTCGGGTACGGATACCCTCAGTGTCGTTTTTAGGTAAAATCGGCATTATAAAATCCACTTCTGACACCAATTGTTATGAGCTTGGGGTTGGAGACAAATAAAAACTGCCGAGCGAATTACTAAAATTGACACTTTAATTAGAGAACACTAATAACAACTTAAAACCACACTAATAACACAACACAATCTTACTAACGATCACTTTAGTTCGCAGTTGTATCGCTTCGAAATATTCGCTTGAATTGGCAATACCGACCTACCCGGGTCGCGGTCTATGCCGGCCTTATATAGGGCTTCAGATAGGTCAAGAGACCCCTTAAATTATGTATAATTAATTACTTATTAATTAAAAATTATAAAAGTCTTGTGTAACGGCTCATGTTGCCTACACAGTAAAGGAAAATGCTACTAAAATGAAGTAAAAATATATTTTGGCAATATTAGACAACACTGAGTAGTGAGTCGCGACTCGCACCGAACGCGCCGCATTATATGACGTCATCAGCATGCGTCCTTCAATAGGTACCGCATTTTATAAAATGCGGCGTGTAGGTACGGTGCGGCTGTAATGTGCGAGGTTTACGTACGACGTGTACGGCGCGTACGGTACTGAAAAATGTGCGTTCAGCGTTGAAAATTAAATTCAGTTTCCGAAATACTTTTAAAGTATATTGTGCAATAATTTGTCTAACCAATCAAACCTTATTTTAAGCGTGTCCAAATACACAAGCGTATTATTTAATAAAAGTACGAATAGTAAGTAATTTAATCTTTGTTTTTTTTTATTTCTCATTATATTGACTCCAGGTACGGTTATTTTTTGTATCTACTCCTTTGGTAAGCCCTTATAAATAAATTATTTAATATATAATAAAATAGACTTACTTCTTCCCTTTAATCATCTTCTCCAAAGCTGCACATTGCTGCTTCTGCAACGTCATCTTCTCCTTAGCATGCCGTTTGCGCATCGTCTCCAACTCCTTCTGCTGTTTGCGACCAGTTTTGAGGAAGCCCTTCTCTTGTCGGAGTGACTCCACAGTGATCGGTTCGAATACTAAGGGTGGCTCTGAGAAGATTGGAAAAATTGGTAATATTGAAAATACGTCTTATATGAATTCTCAGATATAGAAATAAGGCTTTAAGGACGAAATTTTAAGTATTGTATACCAGGAAACCATGCAGTAAGAACTGTCAAACACACTTACACGTGAGTTCAGTCAGTTGGCATTAGATTTTGCAAAGGGTAGTCGTAATTGAATTACAAAACAATGACGAACGAGTGGTCGCACCGACATCCTTTAACTACGGCTTATGATATGCATCCAAACCATCCACTACTCCCCCTTAGAATCATTCGGGGATCATGCTGTAGTTGCCACGCTTGGCACACATGTTGGCAACTGCAGTTTTTATAATTTTGAGTAGTTATCAGGAAGACGCTGCCCACCTCGTTTCAGTTTCCCTGTCGCCTCTTACGACACCCACGGGGCAGTGGATATTTTTACACTCTTCTTGTTTGCAAACATTTCTAGCTGCGTATGTGTGTATATGTATGTTATGTATGAATGTGAATGTGTATGCATATGTATGAGTGTGTGTTCTTACAATAACTTAAGTATGGTTTCCATGTCACTTAAAATTCACGTAGTTTTCCAGTCTGTCTTTTTTCGTTGGTCTGAATTTCATAACATTGCACGGTATTATGCAATGTGCATAAGATCCGGGTCAATTTGAATCAATGAGTGTTTACGTATATTTCATAACTGCGGTCAATATACCGAAGCTAGTTGTCATCGTTTATGTAAACTTATCACACATTATGTAAATAAAGTCGCAGACATAAACTGAACTGCTAGCCCAGTACTTATTGCTATTTCAGTCGTGTGGGTACCAGTTTAAAAAGGGGAAGAGAGCAAAGACTAAGCGGCATTTCGCCTTTGTACTTATGGGTGATAACTGATAACACAACTGTCTTAAAGTTAGATGCGGAATGGACCCCAGAAGGAACGTATCATCAGGTTCACTTCTAGCTCATTTATTAATAAAATAATAATAAAAGAAATATTTATTAAATCACAAAATTACAACACTGAAATATTATTATGTGTAGGTCTAGGACTTATAGGTCCCATGTTTACGTGGGTCTTATTACAAAAAAGAATAATAACCAACTATGTTACTTGCCTAGCATGTCGTAAAATGCGCTTAATGGAATATTGGGTTTGTCATTATGTAGGCAACAGGCACCCATTACTTCTTTCAGAAAATTTCCATTTAAATTTATTTTTTTAAATAGCTGTGGTCCGAATAGCTAGCCTACTTTTTGGACTCTGCTTATCCTGGTGGTAATTAGGCGTAACGCTAAGTGTGCGTGTACAAAATATTTTATATGTAGTAAAATGTTTTCAAGTCAGCCGAATATATATATCATCATAAAATGAAATTGGGTGAGTGATATCATGATAGTTAAAACAATACTAATATTTCACCTAAGTTAATCAAGTTTCCGTAGTGTAGCGGTTATCACGTGTGCTTCACACGCACAAGGTCCCCGGTTCGATCCCGGGCGGAAACATACTTTTGTATATATTTTTCTAGCGTATCAATTATTGTACTTAAAATTTTTGTTAATATTTTTATATAATTTAAAAGGTGGACTATCCTTCTTCTATATTTGCTAGGTTTTCTAGATATGCTATGTACTGGTTCTGTGGGTTGGTTCTTGCGGTCGATAGATGGCGCTAAAGCATTATTTATTTAGAAGAACTTTTGGCTCACATATTTATAAATAAGAAATTTACGTTAAGTTAAATAAGATTTTTACGATACTTCTTAGATTTTAAATTTCTTATAAGTACTATATAGATAATGTACAAAACTATATAGATAATATGGTTCTTGTATTTTCGTAATATTTATCATTATTGATTAAGAACTGCATTAATATGGTTTTACCTAACTTTGAGGAATTTATATTTAAATAAACCTAGCGATCTGCCTCGGCTGCGCACGGTCGATTAGTGACTTCGACCACAGCGCCCCCTACCGGGTCCAACAATACCTAATAACCATTCAGTTTCATTAAAATCAGTCAAGCCGTTAAGGACGAGAAGAATTAAGAACACACCGGAATTTCGAAATTTTCACACGTCACACACAAATTTCAAAATTCCTAAAAAAAGATCTTGACAATAAAAAAGGATCTCGACAACAGCTCCACCCACCGGATCCAATTGTGAATCTAAACCATTCTCGAATCAACTTAATCACACAAAACTTCATCAAAACAGAAAATAGCAGTTCAGTCACATACATGTGGACAGAAAAATTATGTAGACTTACAGATTGTAGACTGGACGAAGCGTGTCGTTCCCGGCTTCGACAGGATGTGTTCTATTAATGTAGCGTCACATAGATTTTTATTGTAATCAACAACTACCATTTATTTTATAAATATTTCTATTTCACAAAATAAAAATCTCTATGTTTTGCGGAAAAATATAGCTTAAACCGCTCCTGGGATTGTATTATATTATAGCGCAACATATTCTTATATATTACAAATATTAGATAGCTACGACTGTGACGGCGTTGAACGTCAACGGCAATATCACCTTTTATTATAAAATAGGGGTGACCTAAGTACGAGCATACATTCCAGTAAATGGATGCTGTGACTCATAGATACCTTAATTTCGATTACGAATCAAAATACAGATGGCAATGTTGAGAGCTAAGATGGAATGCCTCTGAATAAGCCATCATACCGTATTACATAATGTAAGCTTGGTGAGAAGATAATTGGCTTTGGTGGTATCTATAGTACCTATACATTGTAATCGTTCTTAAACAATAGTCTAGTTTAATAATTTCTTACATTAACGCGAACACTACACATTGAATAAAACTATTTTCACAGATTTTAGGTGGCCAGGTCTTTTCTGTTTAGGTGTCTGGTACTGTCTAGGTAGGTAACACTCTATTACCTGTTACTGTCTTTTGCGGCAGTGCAAAATTTGTCATGAAGTGAAATAAGGCTATGTGGTATTCCATCTTGATCCTCGGGGTAACATGGCGTCTTCTTTGTTTAAAATTGGCAGCAGGATGAAGGCATCCACGGATGTTGTGGCTATTTTTCATTACATGACCGGCAACTTCATTTATCAATCAAATATTTCTAAAGGTAGGTTAAATTGACACCAAATTATAACAAGCCAATGAAAAACGGGGAAAGCTTGATAAAATTATAAAAAGCCAATAAAAAAGTACCATCTTTAAGAGATCTTTGACTCAATTCCAGTAAGCGTGGCACAAACATATAACTGAACATGAATTTATTTACGTCCATTTTTTCACTCTTAAAATATCTGTTACTAAAACTATTTAAATCCACAGTGTATGATATAAACACAGCTGTTGCGTTATTCTTATTTTTAATATCATATACTCAACATGTGAAAAAACAAAACACAAAAAACTGTGTATGCAAACAGTTTCGTGTAGAAAACACGGCAAGCGACTGTTTCGATGTTTTCAACTCCAAGCAGGCGACGGGAAATGTGCCCGCAAATTTTGTAGCACAAAACATAAGCAAAAGCGGGACGAAATTGTGGTTTGAAGGACGGTATATGCAATAAGTCATACTATTAGATTGCTCTGTCCAGGCTGAAGTGTTTAGAGAGCCAGTATTATTACAGATTGTGAACTTGATTCTAATCTTAAATGAAAATGAATCTGTAGTTTTTATATAAAGTTGGTTCCAGATATCTGAGAGCTGCAATTGCCACCAATATGCACCATCAGGTGGGCTGTACGTTCATTTGTCGTTTGATTTTTATTAAATAAATTTTGAAAAAAAAAAGCTATAAAGTCTCGCGAGTTCCGGCTAAAATGCCAACCGTATACTAAATTTGTTGATAAATACAAGATATTTTTTGGAATTTGTATGTAAAATGGTGTGTTACTGTTACTAAAATTGCCTCCTCTCTTTATTAGTGTAAGGAAAACGTGTTTTGACGTTTAATAAAAACAATACCTCAACAGGTGTCAGATATTTGTAATAGTTTTTTTTAATGATGGTAAGTGGATCATGTGGCCAATACACACCAACATCTATCCTCGATCCTCGTTGTCACTCCTGAAGACTATGATAGAATGCCTCGTTACCAATAAAACGGGTTACGTACATAGCGGGTAAATAGTGCTAAAATTGAAATAGTAGTGTTGAGCTGCTACTTGAAAACGGCACTTAAAATTGCGTTCAATATTCTATAAAAAAAAATTGCATAAAGTAAACAAGACAAATAGCGAACACGCATTTCTGAACTCTAGATGATTATCAGCGGGCATCAAAGAACTCAAATCATATTAATTTATGATTCAAAATATGATTGGCACGTTTGTCACATTTCCGAATATCACTTATGCAATGGGACAAAAGCAATAGAGTGTCCACATCAAAATCACATATGGTTACGTGCAGCTGAATTTAATACTAATTTATTACTCGAAATGTTGGTGGAGAAGCGTAATGATCTTTGTCTGGCATTGACGTCAAACCCCTACGCAAACGCCAGTGAATGATTCTCAAAATAAACGCAGTCCCCGGTAAAATAAACATGGAAACGTAAGAGGAAAAAAAAAGTTTTGAAGATTTTAAATAAATATGAAAATTACTTTTTGTCTTTAAGTAGTGTTTTCCAAATTTTTTATAGCATTGGATGACAAACGAGCACACAGTCCACCTGATGGTAAGTGGTTGCTCTGGCCCATAGACATCTACATCTATCCTCGATTACGAATGAAAATGCAGGTGCGTTGTCACCCGTGAGGACTAAGAGATGTCTCTAGTATAAGGAGTATCTATGATGAAATGCCTCGTTTCCAGTAAAAATGGTCTCCGGTTCTCTACACTCACCATACGAAATACAGCAGCATTAAGCTACTATTTGACGCTGGTATTCTGTGAGAGCGTGGTCCTTCCCCGGTCGAGCCGACCCATTCGTGCTACAGCTATACTACTAATATACCTGCAGCATAGCTCTACCACGTATAAAAAAATTATAAATTATTATAAATTAATTATAATATACAGAAAAATTTATTTAATCTAATTCTTTTTTGAAATTTTTATTGAATTGGGAGAAATGTTATAGATTTTTTATAGATATATTAACGATACATATACGTGACCCACTATAATCTACTGGCAACCTACTGGCAACATATTTAAAAAATAACGTTTAGTCATTAGGCTAAGTAGGGAATGACAAAGAGTGTTTGCACCCAACCGCCCTCTATCTTGCATTCCCCGAAGGTATCACTGCTTAAATAATAGCCTTACGCATATGCCTAGGACCATTCCCATGGAGATTTCCCAAAATACCCGCTCCTGTCATAGTCAAGCGCATGAATTGCGACTCACGTTCCCCGAACATAAATTATGATTTCAGCCGGTATTCTCGCCGTATGTAAACTAAACAAAACAGAACTGCATGCGAAATATTACGCTTCAAATAAATAGTTACAGGATCAAGAAATTTAATTTTTGAGCGGTTAAAAATAGGCATGTGTTAACCATAAGCGCGCGAAAAGATTATATCTTAATAGTTAAAATGAAATAACGTTTAGATAAATAGTAATAAGAACTACGGTTGCCAATCTTGACAACTATGGGAAAATCCCGCTATGAAGCAATCTACGGGCAATGATATTTATTTTAATAAAAAGGTAGATACGGTACTAGCACTTCAAAAATGAAGCATCGAGGATTATGTTCCGCAGTGGACTTTTGATAGGTATCATCGTCAAGTACAGTTACAGCCTGTCAAGTTCCTTGCTGGCTGTACTATGCCCCAAGGCTGCAAAAGTTTTACTATAAAAGTCAAGCCACTATTTCTAGTTCTACTTAATAGAGTAACGAACTAAGGTCGTGTTCAGAACAACGATCCTTCACTTCGGACATGGCAACTTAGAGAGCAACAAAGTTGTTGGTAATTAACACTAGTCAACTGAAATACTGTTTATGGGTTGTTAAAACACTTCTGACGAATTTGCATTGGAATAAATATATGTGTCATAGTTTTAATCACTATTCTATCACACTACGTGACAAAATCCATGTCTGAACACAGGCCTCCCTATAAATTATAACAAAGTGCGGTCCTGAGCTACCTGGATCTATCAATTTCGTGCATATTTTAGTAAGTCACATGTAGTAGGGGGTGGCCCAGTACTGCGTTTGACGGTACGAGGCTGCCATTCGAGAAACTTTTTTCCCCATCGATTGTTGGTCCTTCGAGCCATATGGCCGGCCCATTACTATTTCATTTTACTAGTCCATTGAGTTTATTCGAGATACTTTCCCATCGGTTGTCGGTTCTACAAGCTATATGGCTGGTCTGTTGCTAATTCAGCTTACTGAACGGCTAGGCTCCTTCCAAAAACTTTCTTCTCCATTTGTAGTCGGTTCTTCCCTTTTTTTTTTTTTTTTTTTTTTTTTAATAAGCCTACCTCTTTCCATCGCACAATGATCGACTTTGAGCTTCCTCATACGGCCAGCAGAAAAAGACCGCGATTCAGTTCCGTAAGTAATCAACGGTACGTACTGGTAGTAAACTTTAGTTTTGAGATTTTTGAAGAATATCATACAAGAAGAGTTGTCGCAGTTTTCCGAACACAGCCCAGCTGAATTGGATTTGTCGTTTAACCTCTTGAAGTTAGACTTTCTTAATAGGACATTTTGTTCCAGGTGCACATAGTCGTCAATAGTTTCAAGGGTAGTAATGACCACGCAAGTGTGAGTTGCATAGTTTTTATAGTCAAATATGTTATTGTTATATGTTTTTTGTGTTTTAGTAACTAAATATTATACCAACCAAGTATTAGAATACTAATAAAACTAGCAAATTGAAATCGTATGATGTAATTAGTTAATAATGACGGTTGTATCTACCAAATTATACTGGCCGTCTTTTTATCCTTCAAAAAAAAAAAAAACAAATCAGTGCGTGCACTTTTATACAGAAACAGGTAAGAGCTTGGTACCAACCCAGATGAAATGAGAGAATCCAAGACACAAAAAATTGTATTATTTTTTTAGATCCATTATTTCGTAGGGAATTGCAAAATTAATAATTTGTTTTCTAGAACCTAAAATCATCAACGACCAACTAACACATTGTGAATTTATGACCGCCAATCCGCTTGCCCATAAAAGCTATAGTATATCGTCTTATCCTGTCAGGGGTTTGGAGTCCGGTGGAAAAGGGGAGATCAGCCCGGGCAGTGCATTTTAATGCGGAACTTATTATAATAATATTTAAACCGTAGTTCCACGGAAATTTGGTTTAGGTTTGGCTGTCGTTCGATTCGTTTGGCTCATGGTCCGGTGGCGCGAAAACATCGCCGCCACAAGGCCTATTTTTGAATCTTGTCTGTTCACGAGTCAGGAACACATTAAGAGATTATTGTTAAAAATATTACAGTATGCGAGCAGAAACTTCCTGTCTTGCTTACGCAATTAAAAATAAACCTTAATAAACAGCGTAAAATACGAAACTTAATACTTGCAACTTGTGTTCTACCCTCAATTCCGTTTATTTCTCATTTCTACCTTCTATTTCCGACACGCGATGATGAAGAAGGAAACAGAGGCATCACGTGCTTGATTTTTAAGTTAAATATTGTTAATAATTTCGGCGTTAATCATAAATATCGACGTCAGTTTCAAAAATGTTTAAAGTTGCTTTCTCTTTTTAGCAAATGACAATAGAAAGAGACACATATAGAGATAATTAATACTTAATTTGAGTAAAAGATAATCAACGATTATAAGACCATACTTGTTAATAAGTACAAGCATGAGGGTTACCTTCTTTTTTCTCCTCGATAGTGACCTTCTTCTCTGGCGCGCTTTCTTCGATGCCCAAGGCCTTCATGTTGTCCGTTCGTTCTTTGGCCGCGCCCATGAAAGCGCGTGGGTCGGATAACGCCGCCATGAAATCTGTACACAATGATATTTTTACAGTTTTTATTTTAAACCTATTACAAAGACCTATCAACTTAGGTTTTTATAAGTCCGTGTTAAATACTGAGACTTATGTTCAATAACAGCCCTGTTTGCGATTTAGTAATTAAGTCATTACTTTGATATTGTAACACCTTAAAATATTTAGTTTTTAACATTGCAAAGGTACAATAAAAATATGTTGGAAAAAGATGCTGGCTGGATTAACAAATTTTGCAGTTAGTTAATTTGTTTTTATAAATGTTTCATATACATATAAAAGGAAATTTATTTTTATAAGAATTAAAACAAAGAAAACACCGCAATTACAAATAAAAATTTAATTAGCAATAAAAGAGTTTAACTGTTAAATATACGTAGTTTACCATAGAATACTATAATACACAAAGAATGGCTGTCAACTTTATTTTATACGAGGCTTGGCGTCGCCAAAGCCGATTAGCTGTGTTGACAGACTGAGTAAATTTACACATTTTAGAGTTTTCATTAATGTTCAAGATCATCATTAAATTTTAATACATATTTATTTGTAAAAAGGGTGCAATTTGGCATTTTTTTTTTGTATAAACTATGTCGTTTACGCCAAGCGTAAAATATCCAGAAAGTTAGAGAGGTAGTAATGTCAATGCATACGTATAAAGTACCTTCGAAGCCGTCGGGCACGTAGATCTTGAGGTCGATGTTGCAGAAGAGCATGGGCAGCGACATGGGGAAGTTGGCCTCGGTGCGCAGCGAGATGTGGCGGTACCCGGCCTGCAGCCCGTCCAGCGGCAGGATGCGCTGCCCCAGCAGCCGCCCGCTCTCCTCGTACACGCCGAAGCGCAGCACGGCAAGGTCCGGCAGCACCACCTTGCGCCACACATACAATACAGCACTATCGATACGTTTTACGTGCTAGCTACATTATAGCTTCAGCACGAATGTTGACAACGCAACTGCCGTTGAATTCTTAATGAAACATATATGCAGATGCCTATGAGCCATAGTATACACTTACCAACAGGTGGACTGTGTACTCGTTCGTCACACTAATTCTATAAAAAAGAACAGAATTCTTTTTATTCAATATTAGTTATGACCACAACTTCGTTCGCTTGGAATAATTTTTATTTTACAACTTGTTGGAATTGAAAAATTGAAAATTGGATTTTGTTTACAACTTCATGGCATTAAATTTTTGTGCGCGGAACCACAATTCATCTTCTGAAATAAAAGCAAGTTACTCCTTATATCATCAGCTAAGTATCTGCCAGTGAATACCCGTCGAAATCGGTCCAACAGTTTCGGAGATTAATCGGAACAAACGTACAGATGGACAAAATTAAAAAAAAAATTGTTACTAGTACAATATACAGGCTGTCTCAGAAATCAACGTCTAGCCCAAAACAGGTGATAGGCCAAGTCAAGATTATTATCAGAATAATAAAATAAAAAAATACATTATGTATTTTTAAAAATAATAGGAATTAAAAAAAAAATGAAAAAAAAAATCTATATCCTGTGATAGTCTTTTAACTCCCATTACGATAAATCTTGGTAATTTTCAGGGTGTAGATTTTCGCGATGTTTTCAAAATGCTTATTATTTTTGAAAATACATAACTTATTTTTTTTTATTTTATTTCTCTCATAACCATCATGACTTGGCCAAAAACCTATTATTTTGACATTACAAACAGACACTTCTATTTCATTTATTTATTATAATAAATTATAGATTGCAAGTATGTAATACTTAACATGGAGTTTTGGCGGGAACTTGATCAGTGTAATGTCGTAAATGTTGTAAATTTTTGATGCCAAATTATATTAGTGTATTAAGGCGATATAGTAAGTCAGCTCAAATTCTAATTTTGCCCCCACTTCCCCCGCGCGTCGTATGCTATGTACCGACATGTTGGTAACCACTAATACTGTAAGTAGGTAGGTCGTTAGATATTTATTTCATTAGGTTTATCATATTTATGCCTGTTTCTTAACGCCAACCCAGTCACTTCTTATTTTTATTACGGTTATTTCCCATTTTAATTTTACCTTGTCCTGTTGCGTAATGTGTATTCTGATCGTAAGCGACACAACTTCCCCCTTCAAAAGCCAAAGCAATACTAACCGAGCGGCAGGAATCAAGCTTCAACACGCCGATAGTTTAGGTAATTTCTTTTACAGTGAAAATAATGGTATTTTAAAAAAATAACATAAGCACTGCTTTATAGTTAGTTCAGTTAGTATGCAAAGTTTCATGATCTTATTTAAAGTATTAAATGAATAACAGCAGTTTATTCTTTAGTTTGGAGGTAACTTTGGATTTTTTTTTCTATCGAGAAAATTTTACGGAATCGTGTTTTCGTCTAACATAGTCCTTAAAATTAATCCTCAACTTTACCATATATTTATTTCAAAATTAATGCTGCAATATTTTCGGCATAACGGAGGATCTTGCTTAGCCATTTGAGGTTATATTTCCCCTTAATGTAAGAAAATATACAGTACGCGAAGTATTAGTTGTCTGCGTCTACAAATAGTAGAAACGATGAAACAAGTGCTAAGATGGTGATGTAAAACTTAATGTGTCTGTAATGATTTCTTAAATTTACGTAATTTAAATTTACTGTAATTTCTTAAATTTCTTTAATTTATTTATTTAAAGTTGAATTAAACGCGATAAAATCCGTAAATAATAGTTTTATTAATGTATCTGTTTAGGCGCCTTGAAATACTTTCGTCATCGACTGTCTGCTGGCTCAAGCTGCTGTCAAAATTTCATAACGTGACGTACTATGAAGAAGTTTCTTGATAAATTCTTGACATGCAGGTTCCCTCACGATGTTTTCCTTCACCGCCGAGCACGTGGTAAATCAGCACTTAAAATTGTAATTAACAAATTCATTGGTGCCGGCTGGAATCGAACCCGGGTTGCTCGCGTACTGTGAAATTTACAGCGAGCGCTAACCATGTGAGCTACCGAAATAACATAAATTAAAATGAAGTTTTTTCCGGTTACGGCTTAGAATGTGTTGAGATTTTGACGAGCTGAGGCATTGAACTAGACATTTTCAATTTGAACATCTTACAATTGAAAAGATCTATAATTGCTACGTTGGATATGCAATTTTCAGGAATATCATTAAAAAGCTTTTTTGACACTCTCATATTAAGTTAAAATAACTATTTTCAGTACTTATTTACTGATATATTTTGTTTTGTTGTGCATACTCTACGACTAGTTATAATAACATTAATTTGTAAATGTAAGTCTGTGATTTGTTTGTGTGCCTTATTAATAAAAAAATAGATATTTTTCATTACCTTTCGGAACAGGAAAGGCTCTTCGTTGTAAACAGGGTTCAGTCCATTGGCCGGCACCATGCGGGTCCTGAACTCCTTCCTGATGGTGTCAGTTGGTAGACCATACATGTCCACCTCCACGTACGTCCCGACTTTCTTGTCCGACAAGAACTGACCGGCTATCACCTGGGAACGTATATATAAAATACTGACCAATGAAAAAGTTATCTTTAGTAAAGGTTCTTTTAAAAAATAATGTCCATGTTCTCGTGTAGTGGTGTGCAAGAATACCCACTATCCCATATCTTTTTTTTTCTAAAATAATGGAGGCAAACGAGCACACAGTCCGCCTTATGGTAAGTGGATGCTGTGGCCCATAGACATCTACATTTTATCCTCGATTAAGAATCAAAACGCAGATGCGTTGTCACCCCTGAGGACTAATGTGGTGGAATGTCTTGTTTCCAGTAAAAAGGGGTCTCCGGATCTCTACACTCACCATACGAAACACAGCTGTATTAAGCTGCTATTTTATGATAGTCTGTAAGAGCGTAGTCCTTCCCCGGCCGAGCAGACCCTATCGTGCTACAACCATATTATAGCTGCAGCGTGGCTCTACCACGTAAAATTTTTCCATGGGTGTCGTAAGAGGCGATACAGGGAAACTGAAGCAAAAGGTTGGTAACAGTATCTTTCTGATAACAGCAAAATATCAATAAAAACCTGCGGCTGCCAACCCGCTCGCCAAGCGTGGCAACTATGGAAATATACCCCTTACGATGAGAGTTACGAAGAGTTGGCCCTCAGTCCCCGGCGGCCCCGCTATTACTGGCAACGGTGGCGACCGTGGTAATGGCGGGGCAGGGGCTGCTAAGAATTCTCCGGTGGAGGTACGGTTACCACCTAAGACGACTCGATCTGGCAACATACAACGAACGCACCCTGAGAACTGACGAGAATATCCTTGAGCTAAAAGAAGAGAGAT
The DNA here is from genome assembly GCA_907164705.1 of Parnassius apollo. Lineage (NCBI taxonomy): Eukaryota > Metazoa > Arthropoda > Insecta > Lepidoptera > Papilionidae > Parnassius > Parnassius apollo. The sequence continues at coordinate 2,450,374 of CAJQZP010001402.1, read as the reverse complement.
AGACATGTTGCGCCGAAATATATAGGACTATCCAAGGTCCAAAGAGAGGGAGCGGACACGGTAATCCTTGAATCCGGCAACTTGTTCTATCACTGGAAGGGCGACCATCTTTACCAATGACGACAAAAAAAAATAAAGAAATGAAAAAAATTACTTCATTATAACGACTAGACGGCAACTGTTCAGTGATGTCTCAGTAATCGCGAGGTTGAAAACTGGTAGCGATCACTAAATGGTGATAGGCACACTGAATCTAAACGTTAAGGTGGAGAGGTCACGTCTAATGAAGTCAACGTTCCGTCCCCCTCGTGCCCCATGGAAGAGTCCCGAAATCTTTCGTTCGAGTTAAAGAATCTTTCTCAGTGCCTAGAAGATTGCAATGCGGTGGACTATATAAATGACAAGCTCGTGAAAACTGTCCATGCGGTCGAAGTTCTGCAAGACCCGCCACAGGAGAATACCGAATTCGTACGTGATAGAGCCATGCTGCAGTTATATTAGTAGTATAGTTGTAGCACGAATGGGTTGGCTCGACCGGGGAAGGACCACGCTCTCACAGAATACCAGCGTCAAATAATAGCTTAATGCTGCTGTGTTTCGTATGGTGAGTGTAGAAAACCGGAGACCCTTTTTACTGGAAACGAGGAATACCACCTAAGTCCTCACGGGTGACAACGCATCTGCATTTTGATTCGTAATCGAGGATAGATGTAGATGTCTATGGGCCGCAGCAACCACTTACCATCAGGTGGACTGTGTGCTCGTTTGTCATCCTATCCTATAAAAAAAACCCGCTTCAGATCTCCAAATGCATGCGGCGGGACTTACGCAACCTCAATACAGCTCGTATTGAAGAAGCGATTGCACGAAATCAGAGTCTTTGCCAGATATCTGTACGCCAGAAGGAGCCAACTGTTTGCAAGCTGAAGACCGAATGTATACATCATCGTTGCAGCTTATGTCTTATCCGACAGTATTCCGATGATATTCCGGATGTTAGTCTGAGCGAGATTGAGCGAGAAAGGGTAAGTCTCCGGGCGAGGACGGAACTACAGCGGAGCTTCTTAAAGCGGGTGGAAAACCGGTACTTGAAGTCTTTCAAAAGCTCGTTAATTGAAAAAATAAATAAAAAAATCTTTACTGCAACAAAAACGAACGTGTCCCTAGCTCCTGTAAAAGGTTAACCTGAGTAACAGGAGCTAGTTCCTTCCTAAATTTAACAAGTTTTTGTTGAATAAAAACACAAACACAAACACACACACACACACACACACACACACACACACACACACAATATATATATATATGTACGTGTTTCTAAACCTACGTACGTGCGCGCCGTGTGTGTGTGTGTGGGGGGCGGCGCTGCTGTTACGTATAATAACAAATAATATGAAAACAATACAAAATAACAATTACATTTACATATTAGAGGTTTAATACACATTCAGTAGCGTCATAGACGTAAGTTTGAAGGCAATTAGTAATTTTATTTTTGATTTGATGGTTGTTGCTTGTAGTAACACAAATTGTAGTAATAGTAACTGTAGCTTTTAGTAATACAAATTTTATTAAATTTATTTTATAGTACTGGCGCATGGTAAGAAAATAGTCTTTTGGCAAAAGCACTATGTGTTCTAGGAACCAAGTATCTATCTACTTTATTTCTTCTATTATGTTTTTTACTGTCAAGTTGATTATGTGCAGAGTGATTTTCTTACACTAAGTACCTGTGTTTTATCATACAACAGTGTTGTGGGAGGTCTATACGGAAGAAAAAGTATATACTTTGAGCACAACACGTTGAGCTCATTCAGCATCTATTAAGTACTATCTAGTATCCATCCTCCATGCAAGAACTACTTCAGCGTTTAGCAGAAGTGCTGTGGTCTTATTATTCAAGAAAGGCGACACGTTCTTGAAGAACTACAGATCGACTTCCCTTCTGAGCCGCGCCTGCGTGCTGTTTTTGAGAGTCATTACGAATCGTCTAGCACGAAAACTCGACGTCATCCAGCCTTCCGAACAAGGCTTTAGTACCATAGACCACAAACATATCCTTCGGCAATTTGTACAGAAAACCGAGGACTACAATCGGCCCCATTGTCTTGCGTATAAGGGCTATAAGAAAGTCTTTGACTCCGTCGAAATTTGGGCGATGCTACAGTCCCTTCAGTGGTGCCAAGTTGACTGTCAGTATATCGAAGTGCTAAAGTGTTTGTACAGTAGGGCTACGATGGCTATCCGAGTACAAAACCAGAGTACGAAACCTATCCAACTGCAGAGAGGTGTAAGACAGGGTGATGTTATATCAGTGGAGCGTCCTCTCTGTGCAGAGTTGGAAGAGATGGCTGACAGAAGATCCCTTGGACAGCTTTGGCGAGAGACTAGAATGCACGTGTTCCTGAAGGAAGTCGAACTAGTTTCTCGTCAATTCTACCAATGTGCTCTGATTTAGCTGTGGCAATATCACGGGGTTTTTGTGGCCTTGCCTGGTTTTTTCGACGAAAATTGTGGGACACGGCTCGTCCCAGGGTAAATGGGCAAAAATTACGGCGGCACCTACAGAACGTGCATGGATCGTGCATGGATCATGCATCCAAGAGGGAAGGTACATGATCTTCCACATCTGGGATCCGCGTAGGCGAAGTAACCAGTTCTGTCAGACCATATGCCAAGGCAAAATCACGGACAGATCTACAGATCCACCCGCACGATCGGTTGGACGAGAACCAAGCAATTCAGTCTGGTGGGCGTTAAAATCACCGAGGATCACGATCTATGCGGATGGGACCTATTACTAACAAATGTCACAAATTGAGAAACAGAAACAGAAACTTTTTTATTCAATGTAAAATTCGCAAAAAAAAAACCTCTATCCTGGGAAGAACCAGCAAGAAACCCAGCGGGACTATTTTTTTCCAATAATAGCTTACAATCATGTTTACAATTAACAACACAAGACAAATTAGAAATAGCTTGATAGCGATCATCTTTCCAGGTGTTATTATCATCTATAAATTCCTTAATATTATAATAACCCTTTTTATACAACCTTAGTTTAATAACATTTTTGAACTTTGTGTATGACAAATTTTGTATATTTTCTGGGGTTTTCTGAGATATCATCTGTATTCGACAACCAGTTCAGAAGCTACGGGTGTACAGATTAGGCGACGGTTCCGTAACGCTGTGGTTTAGCAATGAATAGCAGCGCTAAGAGCCGCTATCATAGCTAGAATCTCGCACGGAACAAGTATTTGTATAGCCTAAAAATACTAGTTTTACAAGTAAAATGACTTACAGAAACAGACATACTACTGCAATCGTATAAACTGGCAATATATATGCTTATTTAATGGCTTTTGGTATTTTATCACCTTTCTGTAAAACAATAAATGTTATTTATTTTTTGAAATTAAAATAGTTTTCCAACCTGAACAGAGCACTGTGCCGCGATCACGCCATCTACCGGGGCGTCTGCGAAAGGATCGAAGCTCCTGTCGGCTCGCCGCATGAAGTCCGGTTTGAGTAAATAGCCGCAGTTGCCGTTGTACTCGAACTTGCCCTGGTTCAGCTGCATAGGCAGATCTGAGGTCTGGAAGTTCAGGGACACCATTTGGCAGCCGGCGTTCCAGAACACCTGCAAATTGAAATGTTTAGTGTTAATTTAGGTTTGGGAAAACAAATTATTTTATTACTATTATATATATACAAATTATTTTATTGTATATGTAGGAAGGTATTAAAATCTAGGTTTATTATGGAAAACCTTATTATCACTTCATAAAATCATGAAATACACAGATCAGAGATAATCAACTATAAATTTTACTGAGACTAATTTAATAGTTGATAATAATAATTAATTTGGTTCCACGAATTAATTATCCGAATAGTCTAGGATGAGCCAGTAGCGGGATACAACAAGTGAACCGTGCCACGCCAGCGCCAAGACTGCCTTAACGGCGGCCGTTCCGTCCTTTTTATACAATCGAGACAAGTAGCTACTTGAGCGCCACTGCAGGTGCAATGCGCAGGTGTGCGGTGCACGTGTTGTTTACAATAATTCCGACTACCCACAGAGGCGCTGTGGCATATACTAGCTGCAACACCCCTCACCTCATCAGGGGTTGAAATTTCTAAAATCCTTACTTAGTTGGTGTCTACGTCGAGAAAGTAGTAAAGTTACAGCCTATATACGTTCTACTGCTGGGCACATGCCTCCCCTCATTTCTAAGAAGCTTTAGGGCAAGGAAATGTCCGCCGCGCTGTCCCAATGCGTGTTGGCGAACTTCACATGTCTTCGAAATATTTTTTTTCTTTTTACTCAGACATGACTGATGTCTGATGACTGATGATGTTTGAAGATCTTGTGATGAATCATTGGTATATTGTTTATATATATATATATATATATATATATATATATATATATACACACACACACATATATATATATATATATATATATATATATATATATATATATATATATATATATATACCATTTAGTATATTATGTTATAATCATAATACATACACTGAATTTTTAGTTAAATATTTTTATGCACTGATTATTTATCAAATTAGTTATACTAATTCCGGAAGAATGTTGTGGTCACAGTACAAATCCACGAACGCAAAGACTTTAACGTGCTTGAAATAAAGTTCATTTTTCTTTATTTTTTTAATAGGAAAAGGGTGACAAGCGAGCACACAGTCCACCTGATGGTAAGTGGTTGCTGCGGCCCATAGACATCTACATCTATCCTCGATTACGAATCAAAATGCAGATGCGTTGTCACCCGTGAGGACTAAGATGGAATGCCTCGTTTCCAGTAAAAAGGGTCTCCGGTTCTCTACACTTACCATACGAAACACAGCAGCATTAAGCTGCTATTTCACGCTGGTATTCTGTGAGAGCGTGGTCCTTCCCCGGTTGAGCCGACCCATTCGTGCTACAACTATACAATAAATATAGCTGCATCATGGCTTTACCACGTAAAAAATATATTTATAGAATGACAGAATTAGTAATAATACAAATAAAACTGCACTCTTAATCAAGTCAATTCTTATTGTATATCTTATATATCTTAATCAAGTCTTATTGCCTTAAGTTACGGTCCATTTCAGTTTGTTTTGACTGTACAGATTTAGTGTGACTGTAATTTACGTAGTTTTAATTATTTTTGAGATAAAAAAATTACCTATATTAAAAATGATAGGAATCGATTCAGTAAACGATTCAGAACAAAATATTTGGTATATGTTACATTTTATATATATATATATATATATATATATATATATATATATATATATATATATAATAATGTCTTCCAGACAAAATTTTGGTCACGGTGGCCAGTATGGAGCAGGACAGAATTATAATGCACGAATGCATGCGCAATCAAGCAGCATTTTGTGCAAGCATAATTTGTTTTGTTTTGTAAATCTAGTGTAGTGAAATGGCAGGCAATTCAGAATATGGGTTCAGCTTCTCACCTGGGGCATGTAATTTGAGGAATCGGCTCTCGTGCCTTTAGGGTAGATACGTGACATCTGCCGCTTGTTGTAGTTCACAAAGTCTATAGCCTGCGACTTCAGGTAGTTCATACCGGTGGTCTCCGCGAATGATGACATGTTGTGGTGGATATTCTTTTCTAAAGGAAGATACAAAGTAAGGAATTAAAAAAGAACATTTTTGAATAATTTGTAATTGGTCACAATCATCATCAGCCAACGTCAGTTCACCGCTGGGCTTACACTATTTAATATAGCGGCTTAACCCATCAAGCTGCTACCCGTTATTTTGTGTAGATCGTTGCTACACCTAGCCATGTGTAATCGATAATAGTTAAAGTACAATAATTATAATCAGCCTATATTCAGCAATAGATTTATGACAGCTTGTAATGTATTAATGAGGGCCAATAATTTTCCTCAAATCTTATTTTACATAAAGTTACTTTTGAATAAAATTTTATCAGTTTCTAGAGTATGTGATATTAATACACGAAACAATGCCTCAGTGGTTTGCTTTTTAAGCTTTTCTATATTTTTAATGCTTTTTTTATTTTTCTTTCTTTAGAAATATCCGTAGTTTGGTTTAATCTTTACACTAATAAATATGATGTATAACTAAAATTAGAAAGAACCATTAGCCCTTACATTTTCCTAACAAATACACTTCCCCGCTATGAAATCTGTTAAAAAAGCTACTGTCATTGAATGTGTATAATACAGATATCATCATCATCATCATTATCACCCATAGAACACTGTAATACATACATAATAGAACGGAGGAGTGGGCGAAGCCCGTGTAGCCACTAAAATGTCACTAACATGTCAATTCATACAACTGTCAACACGAGATGTGTTTTGACGTTACAATCGTTTCCAAATTACGCAAGCAAATTATTTATAAAATGCCAAATTGCACACTGTTTACAAATAAATATGTATTAAAATTTAAACGATTTTTTAAATGATGATCATGAACATTTATCAAAAGTCTAAAATGTTTAAATTTACTAAAATAAAATATTAACTATGAATATTACTAGTAGTCACGGTAACCATTTCAAGTAAGCTTAAAATACTCAAGAAAATAGTCTAGTCTTTTTTAAATGGCCGGCAACGCACTTGCAGTTTCATAGGTGCTACAGTTATGCATAGGTAGTCACTTGCCACCATCATGTGAGTCAAAAGATCGTTTGCCTTCTATGATATAAAAAAGTTTTATTTTTATATTTAACCTTTATAAGTGCATGTTTTTATTTAAATGTTGGGGCCCGTTATTAGTTCAGTTTATTTTATTTAAACGTCTCCGGTGTCTTCTGAAAATCAGTGTTACAGTCACCGCCATGTGGCTTCCATAAAACTTGTGCTTATTTGGTGTTATGTTAACTAGGTTTTTCAGGAACTACTTAAATTTTATTACTATTTAAAAAAAGAATGTCTGATGCAAGGTGAAGTTTAAGCTTGAAATGGTCGCGACTCACTCTCGGCCTCCTCGAAGCCCTGGAACTTGATGGGCTGCGCGTAGTTGACCATGGAGGAGAGCCAAGGGTGCACGTTGGTGGTGGAGCCGGTGTAGGCCACCGGCGGCGGCGCTTCCTCGCCGCCCGCGCCCGCCTCGGCCTCCGCCTCAGCCACCACCTCCTCCACCTAGAGACGGCTAGCTGTTCAAGTAGCTAACTAAATAGCGGCTATTCACAAAATAGCCACCACAATGATATTCGTCAACACTATAACTAGCTATTGGCTACTTTGGTTAGACTTAGAGGCGTTTCGATTATCCGATAAACTTACGGTGCAGCGGGCAGCTGCCACAGAGGACATATTTATAATCTGTACGTTGTGTAGCCGGCGACCGTTTGCCGCGCGTATATAACTTTTTTAGTTTTACAGCCAACGGGCATTGGACAACGGCACGCGCGATCGCCGCAATCTTCATTCGCATAGCCCTTACCTTTTTTAAATTCACAATATATATTCCCATCGTTAAAAAAGGTTGGGTTCATTGTTAGTAATATGTACATAAAAATAATTGTATTTTTATCCGTTGATTTAATTTAAATGAACTTTCCGTCATACTTTCTACAGGCTTAGTACTGACGATGAAACATTTGGGTACGAATTAAGTCTGACACTACAAAAACTCCTCATACCCATAAATATAGATGGCACTGAAAATATAGATAGATTTTCGACAGTTTTTAGTTTGATAATACTTACGACATAGTTATGAGGGAAGTTCATTTCGTTCGAAGAAGTATAAAACAAAATAAAAACGAAAGTAATTATTTTTTATTTATCTAAATATAAATAAAATATGTTCCGCGGCGATTCGAAAGTAATCACCTGGCAGTTGGGCGTCATTCAAGTCCTAGCTACAGTCGCTACGCTTACGGTATCAACTATAACTTGGTTACTGAGTCATTTATACAAATAGCTGCATAGCTCGTTATATAGCTGGTTATTCCACCACAAATAACCGAATAGCTAGGTTATTGCAATTTTTGTTAGTTACCCATCGCCACCTCCTCCATCAGCCCGCCACACACACGCACAACCAAACACCCATATGTACAAGTATACTACTACTACACGTCCACCTAGGTACTAATACATTGCACACTACGTTACGCTCAATTCTGCATAACTTCTTCAGTAAACTGCGGACGAGTGAGATTACTAGTTCTTTGTTATGTAAATCGCTAACAATTTTTTCTACAATCGAAGGCTTATTTCTGACTTGTCGGTGCTCGAGCGGTGCGTCATCTGTAAGGTCTTCACCGAAACGATACCGCATTGCCTTCAGCTGCCTACCTATCGGTATAAAATCCTGCAGTACCGAATGAAAATGTCGTCTTCGAGTGATAACGATAATTTGTTGTGTTGTTATGTTTATAGCCTTTGTAAAAAAGAAAACTTTATTGACGTCACACATATATCGAAAATAATATTAATTGTTGACTTTTTGTTGCGGCTCAAGAACTTCCCCAAGATGACGATTTTTTTATTGATGTATAGAATGTCAAAAAAGGAGGGTTGTCCTTAATTGCTTCGGGCTTAAATAAAAACCTTGTCACCACTCGGGATCGCTCGTCACGACTCATCTCACTTCGGAACAGTGGCGGTTTTCTGCACGAACACACGGTAGTGTCCACACGTAAGTCGGCCATGTAAGTATGTTCGCTCATTCAAACTTGGCCAACATGTAGACTGTAGCAATCGCCTTGTATCAATTTGCCTACGCTCGCATTGGTTGAGGCTTGACCAACATGTATTGCCGGCTTAAAATATATGCTCTCGGCAAGCTTTCGGTACCGCGTATACCGAGCGAAACGAATCCGCACCGCTCCCGCACCGACAAGTCATAAGCGGCCTAACACAACTTATGTTTATTGTGGTTCTTGAGACTTATTGAAGCTGCTGTACGGTCTAATCTGGGTATTTTACGTCTGGCGTAACGAGATGGTTATACCGACATTTATTTCAAAAGATGCAGAAGATTTTTCTGGCATATATAGTCTATATAGTATGTATAAGTAAAATTATCAAAGGCTAATAGGGTAATCAAAGACAACTAGAACAGTTACCTCCCTTGAGCAATCAGTCATTTATCAACAATAATTTTTTTATTTATTCGTTTTGATAGTTTTTCAGTTAGATAAAAAAATAGAACTTATAAAAAGAAACAGTAAGAGGATCCTATACCTTTAAACGAGCAATTCTTGTATATATATAATCGGAATCTCGGAAACGGCTCCAACGATTTTCATAAAATTTTGTGTCCAGGGAGTTTCGGGGGTAATAAATCGATCTAGCTAGGATTTATTTTTAAAAAATGTCTTTTTGTCCGTGTTTTCAAGCAATGAAAAATTGCTACAATATAACAAGGAAAATTTTGACATTGTGTTAATGATCGTAATAGCTCAAGTGGATAGCGAGCGGTCGCGAAATCGTAATGCCTTGGTTCGCGTCCTGTCTTCGGTCCGAGTTCTTTTCCTTTTTTTTCAAGTTCCCTTCTTTTGTGAGAAAATCTATTATTACGAGCCTTTTTTAGTATAAAAATACGAAAATTTTAATTAAAGTAATTGCATAAAAAATTTAATTAAAACCGAGCAATACTCGGTCATCCAAGTACTATAAATAAAATGAAAATATTCGAAGTCAATTAAATACGCATTATTAAGTATAACTCAAAAAATACTGATCAGATCTTGATAAAATTTATATGGCACCACATTAGAAGCACCAGCTTTCAAATAAGAAAGGATCATCAAAATTAGTTCACCTAGAAACAGGTTTTGAGGTAACACACATAAAAAAATACAGTCGAATTTAGAACTAAAATTAAGGATGGTGTAATTACGTTACTTTACCTTCTTTTCGGGTAAGACCACAGCAGAGGCGTCTTCTTTAACTTCGTCCTCGATAACGAACTGTCCCTGTCGGAACAACTCTAACTCTTGCTTCTCCACTTCTGGCTTCAATCTCTTATTTTTGATCATGATTTTACGTTTCAAGGCTGAGGGCGGCGGTAGAGGTACCCCAGGTTCCAGCTAAAATAAATATTATTTTGCACTTTAGAAGAGCCGTTAGAGGAATAGAGGCTCCGAAAATTAGTGGTGAAATATATGGGTGTAGCTACACCCTCGAAATATATCTACACCCTCGAAATATATTCTAATTGACCACGTGCTCGAACAAATGAAAATGCAACACGTGAACGTTATGGAAAATATCGTGAGGAAACCTGCATTTCTGAAAAATAAGATATTTCTAGGACATATAAAGTTTCCTAACACGAATTGAAGCAACGAAGCGGAGTAGTTTCTGCATAACCCTTCAAAAATGAGGTCTTTGACATGAAATGACCTGAAACGTACACAGGCTGCAATAGCTAGACTGGAACAAGGGTGTACAATGTATCCAGTAAGAATAGGATTAATACGCCATATTGTGACATCTTAGTTCAGCTTTATTCAATCCAGTTTGATAGAGTGAGCAGAACAGATATTTTTAAAATAATTTTGAAGTTTGGAGCGCTTTGCATTTGAAATTAGCGGGAAGTTCCAGGGATGGCCTGCAGGGTCAACCAATTTTTTTTAAACTTTGGGTGACAAACGAGAACACAGTCTACCTGAAGTTAAGTGGATGCTGTGGCTCATAGACATCCGTATTTATCATCAAAATGCAAATGAGTTGTTATCCCCGAGGACTAAGATGGAATGCCTCGATTCCAGTAAAAAGGGTCTCCGATTCTCTACGTTCACCATACGAAACACAGCACCATTACTGAGGTTTAGTTATGCAAAAAAATGTTATTAATACACAAATTAATTTCCTTTGCAAGTTGTACTTTATGAATGACAGTTGACAGATCGACAGATGCAAGCCGTACTTTCAAGTCACGAGGTCATTGACGTTCTTGTTCTTAGTTGAATCTACCATTAAAGTAATATGTACTAAAACAGAACCGGGAACAAACTTTGAGTGGTAGCGCGGGCCGAGTAGTCGGAAGCAATAAGTACCTTTTTATGGCGCAGACTAAGTATGAGCTCATGTGCTTTAACGCGTGTTACGAAGGACCAAACCACCAAGTCTCTTCTAGTACGTAGGACATATTACTTTAATAAAATAAAAGAATCAGGCGTTACTTTGCCGACTACCGCGGAGTCTACTTCACCTGAGGGTGCCTCGTGTAGAGGATAAACACGAGTCATATTATTGACGGTAGTGTGTCTTTCCTAGTGTAGTCATTTTCAATAATAAAACAACAATTTTCTCTATTTGTAAAAAAGTTTATTTTAGACAGTGATCAAATCTATAACTGTATATTGTAAGTTATTTTTCAAATTACTTATTTTAACTTTAAACGATTTTATTTATGTAGTAGTAGCTTTACGAAAAGGAAAAGGTGCTCCTAAAACTAGGTAAGACGCATCATTTTATTTTATTACGCGGATCTATCTACCAAGACGAACTCAAGGACATTCTGTTCCTCTTATGGTCGCCACACACGGTCAGTTCAACTGATCATTTAAACTGATCTGTTGATATTTTTTAAAATATTTGACTTTCGATATATCGATAAATAAACTTATGTACAAAACTCCTACAAAAAAAAAACTATCAACAGTTTTAGTTTGAACTGATCAGTTAGAATGATCAGTTGAACTGACCGTGTGTGGAGTCCATAAGTAGCAGTAGGAGAACCGAAGAAATCAACAAGAGCGGTCCAACTCACGGGATGTTCGGGCAGCGGCTCCTTGAGCAGCAGGTCGCCGAGTATCTCGTCGCAGTACTTGGCCAGCTTGTACTGCTGCGCCTTGCAGCAGTGGTTCTCAAAGGACAGGATGACCGGGCAGTCCGACGTGACAAAGGCCGTGTCACGGAGCGCGTATATCACGTCGCGGAACAGGATGTCAGTGCACATCGCCATCCCGTGGGTGATGATCGGCTCCTCGTCTTCGCCCTTGCCGTCCCAGCAGTCCAGCTCTACGCATCTGGAATATAATAAGTGAGGATGATAAGTGGTGGCTGCAGTCCGTATAAACCTAAAGTGAACTTCAAATAAATAAAGCTACAGTTGCGTTGTAACCTCTGAGGACTAAGATGGAATTCCTCACATGCCTCTCTATACCACCGTGGTAGAGCCACGCTGCATCTATATTATGATTGTAGCACGAATACGTCGGCTCGATCGGGGAAGGACCATGCTCTCACAGAATACCAGCGTAAAATAGCAGCTTAATACTGCTGTGTTTCGTAAGCTGAGGAGATCCGGAGACCCTTTTTTAGTGGAAACGAGGCACTCCTCTTGTTGGGGTGACAACGATCTGCGTTGATTTATGTGTGGACCCTTATTCTATAAAAGAAAAAACATCTCCAGATTTTTTTATCTCTGTCTTCTCTTACGACACCCACGGGATTTTTAGTGAAATCGAAAAATTGATAAATTAAATGTCGGCCATTTATTTTATCAATTAATAATGACTACCTATCTAAAATCTAAATGATGACACAAATACATTGATAGACACCGCCCAGGAGGATTGGTGGCCAATTCGAATAATTAAATATTATACTGTTTCTCTATACTTTAGGGCCATGGAATACAGTTGTACACGAAATAGGTGATAGGGTGGTGTCTAACCAGATACACTTAGTTTTGCTAGATTGGAATTTCAACATATCTGGAAATTTTTTGAAAATGTCGGAATTTTGGGTTTGTTGTCGGGAGTAATAAATATTAAAAATAATAATTTTTTTTTAAGATAATTAATAGAATAGTGTTCTTTAAACTAGGTAAGACATATTATTATTATATTTTATTGAGCGGATGTGTGCGAATTAATTCTTAAAAACTTGTATTATTATTTTTTAATTAAGAGGCCACACAAAGTATGTACTTCAAACAAATTGATTCGTAATCGAGGATAGATATAGATGTATATGGGCCACAGCATCCACTTACCATCAGGTGGACTGTGTGCTCGTTTATTATCATATCCCATAAAAAATCATCTATTACAGCCTATAGTTTGCACGCTATACAGGCGGGTTCGCAACCACAGTTTTTTCAGCTGTTATTAGAAAGATAATGCTCCCATTTCCTGTTTTGGTTTCCCTCCGTCGCCTCTTACGACAACCACGTGGCGGTATGGGGTAGCCGGTGATGTCGGGTATCCCGACAACGCCACTACACGGTACGGTAGGTAGTAGTGGAGTTTATTATACGTTTATTTTTGTGAGGCAAGATGATAGATACATAATCTAAAAAGGGTTCCTTAATTGGTATTCTTTGTTTTGTTATTTGAAGTACCTCAACAGTACCATGCTGTTTTGAGACTTATAGGACCTATCTTTATGTACGACTTAAAACAAAAAAGCATGTGTAAAAATGTATGTGTGCGTGTTACTTGCCTAGCATGTCGTAAATGGTCACTAATGGAATATTGGATTTGTACTCAGCCTAACGATGATACGTACGTTTCTTGAAAGTCCCTAAGTCGTAACGTAAAAATCGCCAGTGGCAAACGGTTCCACAAAGTAAACATGCGAGGGAAAACTTATAGTATTACGCACAGTGGTGACCGCAAAGCATTCAGATGATTTGGATGTAGTATTCTTGTTGTCAAATCTAGTTAAGAGTCAGAACTCATAATTTGTAGTATTGTACTGTTAGTCGTGGTCACCACTGTGGCCGAAGTAGGAAAAGGGGAGAACTCCCGCCGGGCAAGGTGTTCTGCCCAGGGAGTGGCCAACACTCCGTGTGATAGTTCGGAGATGTTCTATATATACTGTTTATGATTCGAAATTTTGATAGCGTGATTTAGTCTTCGGTGTGTTTCGCTTGCGGCGCGACGACGGCGCCGCCACAGTACAAATCTGACAAGTGGCCACAGCTGTAACTTAAAATAAATACCTCCAAGTCAATGTTGATTCTTTAGAGTATTATAAAAGTGATGATACAAGGGCACCCACCTGCATCCAGCCAGTAGCACTTGGCGGTACATCTCGACGGAGCTCTTGCCGCCGAACTGACGTCCGGAGAGGTAGGTGTTGTGTGACGAGTTGATGTAGTAGTGGGAGAGCGGCTGGTCCATGTCCATGTAATTGTCCAGCCGGTCCAGGAACACGGGCGCGTTCTCGTCTGACATCAGGTAGCGGATCAGACCGTCCTTCGTCAGGCACTCTGGGTGATATTAGCAAAGTTAGGACCATGATGTAAAAGTAAATGTAAAGAAAAAAAGAAATAACATCTTTATTTGAGTCTACATAATACATAATTACACCACATGGATATATTATTAATACGTGGTAGAGCCACGCTGCAGCTTTATTACGGCTGCAACACGAATGGGTCTGCTCGACCGGGGTAGGACCACTTTCGCAAAGAATACCAGCGTAACTTAATGCTGCTGTGTTTCGTATGGTGAGTGTACAGAACTGGAGACCCGTTTTACTGGAAAGAAGGTATCACCTTCACGCATGAGCAGTTTGATTCTTAATTGAGGATAAATTTAAATGTCTATGGGACACAGCAACACATCGACTTACCATCAGGTGGACTGCGTGCTAATTTTTCATCCTTATTCTCTACAAAAGAAACTAGAAAAATAATGATCCAGAGGCTCGTTTTCAGTTCTTCTAAGTATGAAAGACATCTGAATAATAACATGTAATCACAAAATCTACATAAACTTTTCTTTAAAATGATATATATGATGACAATGATGATATTATAGGGACCTGCCACATGAAACATGCGTTATAACTTTTTCAGATCTGAACAAATTTTGTTTTATGGGTTGCTCTATCATTTCTGCAAAACATTAAACACGGTCCCATTGCAATGAACAATTTTATTGGTGACGACGGGTTTCGAAGTCGACTTAAGAGTGCTGTTTAATTTACAGTGAGCGCTTGGCACTTGAGCAACCCAGGTTCTGGATGATGCGCCCCAACCGTATTTTGACTACGAAGAACACTTTAAAATATGGTTATAAGCCAGTAGATAATAATATTGCTGCATTTGTAACCGTGAACTAGATTTGGAAACTTTTTTATATAATTAGCGACTCGCCCCGCACGGAGGTAATTAAAAAAAAATAAGTGCGGTAGGCCAGTTGGGGGGGGGGGGGGGGGGAAAAATACTTGAAAATTAGAGTTGGAATATAGGGGGGGGAGAGGGGGAGGGGAAACAAAAACAAAAGGTTTTGTTTTTTTTTTTTTTAAAATTTTAGGGGGGGAGAATGTTTTGGTGGGGCGGGAGGAGGGGGGTGGTTTTTTTTGTACTATATTTTTTTATCGTCGCTGCCATTTATTAAAGTGTAGCTGCAGCTGCGTGTTATGTTTTAGGTTGCGATCAGAATCAGAACAGTTTATTTGTCAAACATGGGTAGGTTTAAATATTGAGTTATTACTACTACGTAAGTAATATAGGTCGATGGGTGTTGGTGATGTAGGCCACTGGTGTCGTCTGGGAGTAAAATAAACTAAAAATAATTAGTGAGCGCGTGTACATCCGCGGGAAGGGAGATATAGGTGTACCCCGTACGATGTTCTAGTGCAACTGATTAAGCGGGGGATCATGAACTCCGCGGTGCAACACCGGTGTTGCAAAATATACCTTCATCCTAAATAAAAATCGCGGTAAGTGCCACCGTCCCCGTATGCACACGTACTTATTTATTATAGAAAAACAACAAGTACAAAAGGTAAGTAACAATTTCTTATGTGTATATATTTTACATATATTATGTTTTATTAATTAATATTATTTATATTTCAGATATCCGAGAAGCAACGTGAGCGTTGTTAACAATGGGTTTAAACATAATTTCAGGTCTTGCGAGTGTTACAATTATTAGTACACTATGTTTTGTCTTAAGACCGATTTACACATCGACGAGTACAGTAGCGAGTTAACTTGCGAACCTGGCGAGTTAAGTTTAAACCTCGTTTGAATGGCAATAAGCGAGTTAAGTAGCAAGTTAACGATTAAGTTGAACGGGATAGCCGGCCGAGCTATTTTTCGGCGAGTTAAGTGCGAAGTGCTGCCCTCCCGCGCGTCTCGCGCCACCCGCAACTAAACTCGCCGTTCGCGCGTTACGTACGTAGCGCGTACGCGCGTTCGCGTTCCGTAAACGAGCGAGTTTAGTTCAGTGAATAAGTTGACAGGACGCAACGTTTGCGCGCCAAAACGTACAATTGTACTTTTTAATTAAACTCGCCACAAAGTTTGTACTATACTGTTTATTGAATATTTATACGTTTTATATTGGGTTTTAATAGTATAATGGACGGAAGATATCACGTATAATTTTGTATAGGAGTATTTAGAACACGAATGTTTATATAAT
Organism: Parnassius apollo; assembly: GCA_907164705.1. Taxonomy (NCBI): domain Eukaryota; kingdom Metazoa; phylum Arthropoda; class Insecta; order Lepidoptera; family Papilionidae; genus Parnassius; species Parnassius apollo. The sequence goes on along the minus strand of CAJQZP010001402.1, from coordinate 2,433,983 downwards.
ACTAGAAGTTCAAATTGTAAAATTAAACTTGCTTGGGATGCTGCACTCATGAAAATTCTTAAAAACTTCTTTAACAACAACCATTAATACTTCTCTGACTGGATCATTTAATTCTTGACGTAATCCAAGAACCATCTTAAACGAAAACCAGAAAAATTCTGTAGTCTTGAAACGTCATACTCCCACGAACTCTATGAACTAATGTCCTTAACTAAACTCGCCACGAAGACATTGTTTGAACGCTACTGCCCACTTAACCATTTAATGTCAACTGTCCTGTAACTAAACTCGCTACTGTACTTGTCAAAGTGTAAATCGGTCTTTAAAGACATACAAATATAATAGTGTGTTCTTATGAGAATTATGCCATAAAATAAAAAAGAATAAAAATTAACGAAAATGGAATATTAATTAAAATTTTGCAATGATAAAATTAAATCGATGACAATAATAAAAAAAAGAAAAGTCAATATAATAATTAGTCAAAATTATCATTCAAGAACTCGTCAATTTTATAATAACATTTGTCTATTAAAAACTGATTTAGCACTTTTTAAATTTAAATAAGGTCATATGTCTTATTGGATCAGGTGGCAATATCAAAAAAGCTTTTTTTCATTAGTGATGTTTCATATTTTATGTAACGTAACTTATTTACGGAGTGTAGAATATAATACTAACTGGAGATAATTTTTGGATTCTCTTTTGCAAAATTTGCTGATTATACAGAATATACAATGATGGCAGTGTTTATTTATTTATTTATTGTTTATTGCACTAACAAAGTACACACTATTACATAAAAATATCAGAAAAAAAAAGAAACATAGTGCAAAGTGCTACTTCAATTATAGGCGCAAACAGCATTCTTTTAAAGTCTCGTACATTATCTTATGTCGTGAAGAAATTTAATTTATTTATATTAACATGTATGCATTATTATAAGGAAGTTATTATACAATTGATTAACTTATTAGTACTATTAAGAACAATAATAATAAAATTTTATCAATGCATTACACTTAACTATGTCAAGAGCAATATATCATTTAAAAACTAAAAGATAAAAACATCAATTAAATTTTAAACATGTCGTAATGTCATGAAAATAAAAATTTATATTATAAGTTAAAATTAAATAAAAAATAAAAAATTGAGAGAAAAATAAAAATAAAAACAACGCTCACACACATTCAAATTAAAATTACCTATCGTACATAATAATCGTATTATTGTGTTATTACTTGAGCTGCAAAATTTTTAATTTGTGTTAAGGAGTTTGAGAAAATATCTAGCTGAGAAGATCCTTTTTCAGTTTCACTGGATATAGAGTTGTGAATGAGATCGTAACTCCTCATCGCTCTGTTTAACGGAGCATACGGACCCAACTGTGACGCGGCGGGATAACTTTTAAAAGGAGGTTTCGTAAGTCAGTGTGGCTTTCTAGGTACAGCAATATTTACTCGAGATAAAAGATCGGAAGTGTCAAAATTTCCATTTATTTCCATTTATGACGTCAAGTAGTTCCGTACGGTGTCGGAGTGATTTTTATTTATTTATTTAAAAAAAAGGTCTACCTACAATTGTTACAATTTAACATACTAAATCTAAATGTATGATAAAGTCTTATACTAATTGCACAATTACTTACAGGTAAACACCGCTAAACCATAATTAAAGTGTTAATTTACATATTATGTTAAGAAAAAAAAAATTAATTAAAACATTTTAAAACAGAACAACAAAACAACCAGTGATTTAGACATTATGTGTAGTAAACATACAAAATAAAAATAACTTAATTTGAAATTGTGTCTAACAAGTACTTGCGAAACTTGTACGAGGAAACAAAATTTATATCTGTCCGGCTACTGATCCCATTATAAAGTTTACTTAACCTAGCTACAGGAGAGTTGTTACCAAGCACAGTCCTACGAAATGGTGGGGCAAGTGGAAGAATGAAGATTTGAGGCGAAAATGTAGTAGTCGATGGTTGTAGCTTGGGAGTTTCTTGGCTAAGTTGCAACTATAGGACAAATGCCATTAAAAATCGCTTTTGTACACTCTCTAATCGTTTGATATATGTACCGTAGTGCGGATTCCACACAGTACTGCCATGTTCTAACATACCACGTACAAGGCAGTTACATACTGTAATTTTTGCCATGGGATTCCTATATTCTTTACAGTTTCGAAAGACAAAGCTCAACATTCTTAGAGCCTTATTTATAATATCGTCAATATGAATATTGAAAAGGGTAGTTTGCTGTCAATGACGACTCCTAGGTCTCGAATGTGGCTTACTCTCTTAGTGGCATATCATTGATATGATAGAGTCTGATTGGTACATGTCTCTTTTGCTGAATCGCTCTACTTGGCATTTATCAGGATTCATGCTCATTCCGTTATCAATACTCCGTTCACAGTTCTCACCACATCGCTAAATTATTTAAATCCCTCTGCAGTAATAATGTATCATCAGATGAGTTAACTATTACTATATAATTTTAAGTCGTCAGCGAACATTGAGAATTTAGAGTCCCGATATTAGGATTTTTAAAAATTAAAAATAAGGAAAACATCTATCTTGAATAAAACTAAATTTACGGATTTTATCGCGTTTATTTAACTACTTTTACTTATTTTTAATTCCCGACGTTTCGGGTGCTTTACAGCAACCATGGTCACGGGGGGACTGAGATGTTTGACGTCCCAATGTCATAGTTAGTCCGGCTACCTTCAGTTTTTGAATATTAATTTTTTGAATGAACATATAGCTGACGTGAAGCACCGACGCTCCGGGAAGTCTGCAGTCTGCGAACATGTTCAAGATCGTCCCCACCATTACATTCGTTTTGATAAACCACAAATTCTCGCAAAAGAACACCGATTCCTACCAAGGATGATACGCGAGGCTATTGAAATTAAAAAACATCCAAATTTCAATAGAGAAGATGGATGGGTGCTGCCACCTGCTTGGGATCCTATAATTAACAAAATTAAACCCAAACCTAAGCATGCCACTGCAAGACTTCATGATACTATAAGCTCGTTTTGCGTAAATCGGACCAAAAATTAATATTCAAAAACTGAAGGTAGCCGGACTAACTATGACATTGGGACGTCAAACATCTCAGTCCCCCCCGTGACCATGGTTGCTGTAAAGCAACCGAAACGTCGGGAATTAAAAATAAGTAAAAGTAGTTAAATAAACGCGATAAAATCCGTAAATTTAGTTTTATTCAATGTGTAGTGTTCGCGTAAATTTAAGAAATCATTATGAAAACAGTCTGTTATTTTCAGACCACACGTTGACCTTACACATCGTTTTTGCATCCTAAATACGGGCCCCCTATCAGAAGACTGCCTCAAGAAAATAATGCTATATCGCTATCGCAAAACGGAAACAACTAGTCCACGGTTTTATAGATAAGTATTCATTTATAATCTACATTGAATAACCAAGGTTACTAGCATGTTTATCCGAATATAGATTAATACGCTAAATCGTCCTATGGGTATCGCAAGAAGTGACACAGGGAAAACAAGAGATAGGCTGCAGCATCTTCTTGATAACAGATCAAAATAATGAATAACTGCGGTTCGCCAACCTGCCTGCCAAATATGGCAACAATCTATATGGGAGGTTTATGTTCAGTAGTGGACTTCATGGGCTGTAATGGATATAAGCCAGGAGATAATAATAGGGATGAAACTGTAACCACGGACCAGGGTTGGCAAACTTTTATATAAAATATACTATTATAGAACCATGTGAAATATAGTAGATAAAATATAAAAATGTAATGTTTGTTTCAAATTAACATTTATTTTTAATAGAATATTTTTGCTGCTGTATATCTTTATTATTACCCTCACGCCATGTTCAATGTCCAGATGTCGTAGTTAACCACGGTTACCACAGATTAAAATTATTAATTTTTGATTAAAACTACTTTTACGGATTGTATCGCGTTTATTTCTTACTTTGTTATTTACTTTTATTTTTAATTCCCGACGTTTCGGGCGCTTTCCAGCACCCATGGCAGGGGGACTGAGATGACTGACGTCGATGTCATTGTTAAACCCGGAGTACCTTCAGCTTTTTTAATTAATAAGGTACTCCGGGTTTAACAATGACATCGGGACGTCAGTCATCTCAGTCCCCCGTGACAATGGGTGCTGGAAATCGCCCGAAACGTCGGGAATTAAAAATAAAAGTAAATAAAAAGTAAAAATAAACGTTTCGATTAAACATCCGTAAAAGTAGTTTTCAACTCATGTATAGTGTTACGCGTACAATATAAGAAACATTATTAATTTTTGTTCCGATCTACACAGTATGAACTTAGAGTATCTTGAAGTCTTGCAGCTGTATGCTTGGGTTGGGATTTAATTTTATTAATTAAAGGATCCCAAGCAGATGGTAGCGCCCAGCCAGCTTCTCTATTGAAGTTGGGATGTTTTTGGATTTCAATAGCCTTACGAATCATCCTTGGAAGGAATCGGTGTTGTTTAGTGAGGATTTGTGGTCTATCAAATCTAATGTAATGACGGGGGTGATCCTGTACGTGTTTACAGACTGCAGACTTCCCGGAGCAGTGAATGTACAAACCGTGATGTGGCGGTGTGAGAATATCCACTGTGCTATCTCGTCGAGTGGAGTCGTAAGAGGCGACAGATGGTAACAAATCAGGAGACGGGCAGCATCATCTTCATAATGATGACTAAAAGAAAAAAACTGCAGAGGTCAAGCCGCTTGCCAAGCGTGGCAGTCATGGCAAATATCCCCTCTAGAGGCAATCTATGGGGGAGGCCTGTGTATAGGCCAGCTAGTTCAGCAGTGGAGTTAAAACGACGGTAACTAACTTTAATGGATTTGTATGTATCCATATATGTATGAATTAAATGGAATATTGTATTTCAGTTTTGATCAACTTCTAGACGTCTGAATAACCTGAAATTTTGCAGACGTACTAAGAACCTATGACAATATAATAATTTCGTGACTATGGCCTGGTATTCTCCCTAGGATCACTACAACTTATGAACAACGAATGGTGTTTAGTTTTTTTTTTAAACTTTAATAATAATATTCACTGTAACAGAACCGAGGTCGGTTTTAATCAAGATCTTTTGAAATTGTTAATTAAAATTTTAGGTGCTCAACGATGAAGGAGTTCGAGAAATTAAAACATTTCTAAGACTTCTAAAGCCCTCTAACGCCACCGAAACGCGTCGGGCAACGTGACTGACTTTTATTACTTCAAAAATCCTTCCAAAATGAGAGGCTTATATAGTCATATAATGACTGCTACTTTTTATTTCGAAATAAACTTTCGTAAATATAACAGACTAGCTGATACCTGCTCGCTTCGCTGATAATATAGAAGATAATAACGTAGATATGAATCAAGAATTTTTTTGTGGGTTTATCGTAAAATCCGACCTTAGTGAGCATAAAAAATATAGTGAGCGTCCACATTGTGAAATTAGTAACTATACTTAATTTCAAGTCATTCGGGTGTACAGTTTTAGAGATATCGTGATGAGTCAGTCAGTAGTCAGCCGATATATTATATACTGAATGAAAAATAAAAACAATTTTTTTTAAATTAATTAACTAAATAAATATATTAAAATCTATCGAAATTCAATCCATATCTACCCTACTTTACGAAAGGCAATAAAATAATAAATTTAGTACGCATCTTTGACCCTGTCACTTCGCAGGGTCACAGGCTCAAGGGCATAGTAATTGTTCAAAATTTTGTTTTTTAAAAGTTTAATACAAAATGTTTGCTATTATTTTTGTAAAGTATCAGTGCCATAGGCTTCTACTCCGTTTACATGATACACCCTATTTTTTCCACACGGTAAAAAAGGTCACAAATATACTGGTATTTGTAAAACTTAAGTTACGTCAATAGGATTTTTTTAAGCTAGCGCTTTACTACTGTCCTACCTGATGGTAAGAGGTGATGCAACCGAGGAAGGTGAAACGCATTGACTTAACAAAAGCATTATTTTTAAGTGGAACGCTGAAGTTAGTAATTTAGTTTGAATTTAAAAAAGTATGATCTGATGCTTTTGGCGATATAACATCTAAAATTTACATCCAGCCCAAGCCATACACGTGTATCATGCAGCAGTTACTTTGCTGTGAAAAAAAAATCGGATTGCTCTACTGAGGAATCACCAGCCCTTACAGAATACAAAAGTAAAATTTCGAAGTGAAGCCTCACTATAATACTTAATAGAAAATCAGGTGGACTAGATTGTCAAGTTTACTTCTACCTTACAAATAAATAAAATTGCAGTGTGTTTGTAATGTCAATATAACAGCTTTTTACTCAATGCATATGAAAGTATATACTGTACTTATAACAAATAAACAATTAAAATTTCTTATATTTACGCGAACACTATACATATGATTATAACTACTTTTACGGATTTTATCGCGTTTAATTTATTTGATTTTTTGATTCCCGACGTTTCCCGACTTTTCAGCACCCATGGTCATGGGGGACTGATGTCAATGGTAACCCGTAGTACTTTCAGCTTTTTAATTATTATTTATGGTCCGATCTACGCTTCCATCAACGTTCCGGTTTCAGCCCCAACCATTACATCAGATTTGATAGACCACAAACCCTCGCGAAAGAACATCGATTGCTACCAAGGTTGATACGTGAGACTATTGAAATTAAAAAACATCCTGATTTCAATAGAGAAGGAGGCTGGGTACTAGCACCTGCTTGGGATCCTATAATTAATAAAATTAAAACTAAACCCAAGCATACCACTGCAAGACTTCAAAATACAGTTAGTTCATTCTGCGTAGATCGGACCAAAAACAATATTTAAAAAGCTGACGGTACTCCGGGTTAACTTTGACATCGGGACGTCAGTCACCTCAGGCCCCCGTGACCATGGGTGCTGGAAAGCACCCGAAACGTCGGGTATTAAAATTAATATAAATAAAACGCGATAAAATCCGTAAAAGTGGTTTTAATTTTGTCTGTCTGTCTGCCTGTTTGTTCCGGCTAATCTCCGAAATGGCTGAACCGATTTCGGCGGGACTTTCACTGGCAGATAGCTATTGTTATAAGAAGTGACTTATGCTACTTTTATTTTAGAAAAAGTATTAAGGTTCCGCGCAGTCTTTAAGGCCCATGAAATTCAGTCGTAATAAATTCCATGCGGTTAAGTCGCGGGGAACAGCTAGTCAGAAATAAATTGTTACTTACTGGCAGCTTTGGCTTCATCGTCCTGTTCGTAGTCGTTGATAATTTCCGCGGCGCGTTTGTCGTCGTATAGGGGATAGAGAATCTCATTAAGGCGCGGATCGCGCTGCTTCTCATTTAGAAAGTTCACGAACTGGTCAAGATTGATGCGGTCTGCCTTGCCTTGAGTACTGTGAGAGAAGTTGAGAGTTTTTATAATACGTATGACTAAGTTAGTACTAGATTTATAACTGCAAGGGCCTGTTATAACAACCGTCAAAATCTGGGTTTAATACCTTATCTTTTTTCTTCTTTAAGTGATTAAGGAACTTATGGTTTATCTGATGACTACCGCAGCCCATGGAAAACTTCAACCAACTTCAGACTAAGGAATACCACAGATGTGTTATCACCTCTGAGAACTATGATGTAAAGCTTTAAAGCCTGTAATTATACTGCCTTCATACCTTTCAGTCCAGAATACAATAGTGCACGTACCTACTTGGCGGCAAGATAGAATAGAATACTCCTAGATAAAAAGGAGTCAAGCCACCCAGTAAATTTTTCTTTTAACTGATTTACTTCAAATGAAGTTTCTAGATTAGCTTTTGCTCTCGGCTCCGCCCATGAGAAAAGTCAAATGCTTTCGTGTTCGTTTTCCCGCGGTGTCATTTACTTTGCACTCGACAAAGTACCTATGTGTGCGTATCAAAATTGCCAGTAAATTACCTATGTGTACGTATCAAAGTTGCCAGTAAAGTCAGTAAGAATATTGAAAAAGAAGATCCATTTGCAACCACGTTTTCTCCACGTTTCGAGTTATAAAATCGTGAGTGGAATTCAGAACGATTAGGAAATAAAAATATTATGAAGACATATGTCTGCCAGTTCGTTCTGGAGCTTAAGCGACGGAATGTTCGGTTGAGTCTTTTAGATAGAGATCTGAGCTCAACAGTGGGCTAAAATACTATTCAGTACCGTGTTTTCCGGTCAAAACAGCCTATCAAAAGACTGATCGTGGCCCCCCCTTGATACCTCATGGGGGGATATTTGCCACAGTCACGCTTGGCGGGAGGGCTGGCGAGTACAGTTTTTTTATTATTTTGAGTTGTAATCAGGAAGCAGCTCCTGCCATCTCTATTTCATTTCCCTCCGTCAACTCTTACGACACCTACAGCCTACGGGATGAAACATACGGCTCTAAATACCAAACACGGTAAAGTTTCTATAAACTTATGATTGTACCGTAACGTAACGTTTATTAATGAATGTAATAATATATTAAATAAATAAAATAAAAATAAAATAATTATAAATATTAACATAATTTTTAAAATATTCATATATCATTACTCACATTGATCTAAACAACTCCTCGATATCGTTCCTCGGGCAAATCTTGTGATACAGTGCGTAAAACTTGTCGAATGTGAAGGCTTCCTTTTCCATCACGTCGTTCTTTCCCGAAGGCAGACCCAGTTCAGACAGGCATTGGTACACCATCTTCTCAGTCTTACCGGAGGCGAAGGTACGGGCTACCACTTTAACGGGAACCTTGCCACGAGGGTCCGTTAGGAAGCATAGGCGCATCCAACTAACAAAAACAATAGTATTTAATTTTTGCCACGGCGCTATACAAAAAATAAAATTACTATAACAAATTACAAATCTAGAGGTTCAGTTAAAGCTGGGTTGACCTACAGGTTAAGTACGCAACTGTCTAGGTACACCAGGTCGTTTAAGGACCCGGTGGTTTGAGGAAAATATGAGTTTGCGTGATCTAGAAAGTTGTAAAAACGGAAATACTTCGAAACTCCTTTACACGGCTTAATCCAACTGAGTTTTTTTTTATATAGAATAAGCGTGACAAATGAGCACTCAGTCCACCTGATGGTTAGTGGATGCTATTGCCCATTGACATCTACATCAATCCTCAATCCTCGATTAAGAATAAAAAGGCAGACCCTTGAGGCTGACTACCCGGTATGACTCGTTTCCTCACAAAAAAAACAAAAAAGATTTCCGGTTCTCTACACTTACCATACCAAACACATCAGCAATTTAACGCTGGTATAATCGTCGCCCATTCGTACTACGACCATAATATAGATGCAGTATGGCTTTAGCATGTGAAAAGATTGCGCAAATGAAGAGTTAAGAGTTTTGGTTTTTTATAAAATCTGTGTTTAAAATTACTGGAAACTTTCTATAGACTAAATAACTTACAGTAATACTTGTTACTGATTACTAGCAATATAATTAAAAAAATGATTTTAATAGATAAGAATGATAAATAATTATATTAATACTAACTACTGTATAAAAGTAATAGCTAAAAATAATTATACTCTGAGTTTATAGGTTTAATAAAATATGTTAAAACTATTGACAACTTTCTGATAGATGAGAATAGTAAATGATTACATTAATATTGAACGCCGTTTATTATTTAGTAGTAAAGTAAAAGTAAAGTAAAGTTACAGCCTATATACGTCCCACTGCTGGGCACAGGCCTCCCCTCATTTCAGATAGAGTTTTAGGGCAAGGAAGTGTCCGCCGCGCTGCCCCAATGCGTGTTGGCGAACTTCACATGTCTTCGAAATATTTTTTTTCTTATTCCTCAGACATGCAGGTTTCCTCACGATGTTTTCCTTCACTGCCGAGCACGTGGTAAATCAGCACTTAAAATTGCAATTAACAATTTCATTGGTGCCGGCGGGGATCGAGCCCGGGTTACTCGCGTTCTGTTATATTTACAGCGAGCGTTAACCATCTGAGCTACCACGGCTCACTGGAGTGGCATACTGGAGTAGTTACATATAAATTTAAAGAAAAAATCGATCTCTAGGAGGGACGGTATTTGCTTTTCGGGCGCCAAGTCACCTGTCCAGGGTGGAGAAGTATATCTCCCCAGCAATACTTGCCAGCTAGTTTATTCTTGAGGAGGTCTATATCCAGATGTGTAACAATATAAGACTGTTGACGTAGCATCAAAATGGTTACAAAAGCAGTTTCTTTTACAGAATAAGGGTGACGCACGAGAACACAGTCCACCTGATGGTAAGTGGATGCTGTGGCCTATACATATCTATATTTATTTTCGATTAAGAATCAAAACGCAGATGCGATGTCACCCCTGAGGACAAAGATGGAATGCCTCGTTTCCAATAGAAAAGGGTCTCCGGATTCCTACACTCACCATACGAAACATAGCTGTATTAAGCTGCTATTTTACGCTGGTATTCTGTGAGAGCATGATCCTTCCCCGGTTGAGCCGACCCATTCGTGCTATAATATAGCTGTAGCGTACCATAATATAGCTGTAGCGTGGCTCTCTACCACGTATAAATTATTGTTCTTCATCTTTGAAATCAGGCTTCTTCCATTGTAGAGGGGATTTGCCTTAATCCACACGCTTGGTAAGCTTGGCAATATGAAATATAACAGCAGAATAATACGTGAGAAAGTTCTCTATACCTATATGATTCCATGGGTTTCTTAAGAGGCAACAGAGATGAATAATACTGAGGATAAGCAGTACAATCTTCCTGATAACAACACAAAATAATAAAAAGCTGATATTCCTAGCCCGTCTGCAAAGCGTGCCAACCATGGCAAATCCTCTTTGCGAGGCGATCAATGGGAGTAAACCTCTAGAGTAGAGTGGTATAGGTAAGTAGAGAGAAACGGAGACGAAGAGTCTCCAGTCTCCGGTTCTCTCCACTCACCATATGACACCGCACCACCCACCGTGTGGCTGGTAAGAAAGCATTCCATCTGAATCCTTAGGGGTGAGGATAGATGTTGATGGCTATCGGCTACAACATCCACTTATTCTTTGGTGAACTGTGTGTTTGTTTGTCACTTTATTCAAAAATAAAACAAATTTCGAATAAGTAATGGCCAGGTGAAAAGCAAAAGTTCTTACTCCACGATAAATGAATCGCAATCAAAACTTCTAAATTAATTTGTAATACTATAAGAGTTCCTAAACGAACTTAATTTCAATTAAGTTCCACTTGAGTATTTCGAAATAATTTCGCGTCGCCTTTATTAAATAATCAAATATTAAAAGGCATAGGCAGTTACTCGTACTAGAGAATATTTTGATGTTTTGTAAATTGAGGTATAAAACATGAAATGTTTTTAGACATTCGTTTACTTGTCAGAGTGTGATATAAAGACTATATTATAATGATATATCTATGCCATTTGATTTGGATAATATCTGAAACTTCAGAAGAAAAATGTTACTTCATTTAGATGATAAATGTAAACGTCATTTGTCATGAATACCCAATTTTGCTACTAAACTACTAAATTTTAGGTTGTATTCTTATCTTACGTACGTATATACGTATCTTGTATTAATTTTAGTGTATCATTTGTCAGTGACCCTTATAAATAAAATAAAACACACACTTCAGTTACCGACGGGGCTGTTGTCGTTTTTCCATACTGTACATACCTACTATGCCATGTAATATAATTTTTTAATTAAAAAAGATGATACTTGCGTATTTTCTTTCTCCGTTTCTTCTCCGCTCAAAGGAACCTCATTTCCAAGCGGTAGTTAGTAGCTTTAGTAGGATTAAAAAAGATATCTGACGAAAAAAGATTACTTTTTAATGTGGAAGGAGAGAGATATTTTATTTCATTTTATTTTTTATTAAACAAAGTACATATAGCTATGAAATGAAATAAAATCATTTTTCGTCTACAACAAGAGGAATTTATCTACACTTATTTAAATTATTACAATTCGGATGTTGTTGACTGCATAAAGCCCAGTGATCATTTGGAGGCCTTTAAATGAGCAATACTTAATTAATAACAGTTTTTTATATTTATGTTGACACAATAGAATACATTCGTCATTATTTGTTTAAGAAAATAGTCAATATGACGTTATCTCTCTATAAGCTTGGTGATCTCCACACTACTACTCACATTTATGCACCACATTGATCTTTGACCAAGTTCATTGATATTTGCTCTTTATGATGATGCCAGCATCAAACAACGACTGCCTCGTTGGTCTAGTGCAGTGATCCACAGACTTATTAAGACTAGGGGCCACTCGGGCAAATTATGAACTGATGGCGGGCGCCAGGAGTAGAGGTAACTAAAGACAATAAAGAATTGATAATAATGTATTAAAATTGAAAAAGAATTTATTCATTTGAAGCGTGGCACTGCATAGTGCTTACAATCTTTTTTATATTTGGCTCAAATTTACTTGTAGCATCACGTAAAACTGCTTCCAAACTTTCGTTTTCGTTCGGTTTCGATTTTTTTATCATTATTATTTAGTATTGAAAAGGTTTGTTCACATATATAGGTAGAACCAAATAAGCTGGCACATTTCAGAGCGTTTATGCGCAACTCTTTGTACGTATTTTTATCAATGCAGCGGTAAAAGTTCAGCAAGTCTCCTTCGTTGAATTTGTTGCGTAAATCTTGGTAGTTTTGAATGTCGATAATTTCTAACTGCATTGACTCTGGCGCATTTTCAACTGAAATCGTGAAAGAATTGCTGAATATGTCCAACAGAGGTTTCACTTTTTTGAAAAGATTGAATCAAAATATCTAGCTTTTCTACATAACTGAAATTAATCGCAGTTTTGTTGAATTTTTCAGCCATTTTCTTATAATTCGGAAAATTATTGTAATTTCCAGAATTTAATTGCGATTTGAAAAGTGTCAGCTTGCATTGAAAGGATGATACATGAGCGTAGAGCTGGGATATCAGTTGATTTTTGCCTTGAAGCCGTGTGTTCAAGACATTCAAATGATTTGTAATATCAACTAAAAAAGCCAAATCACACAATCAATCAGGATTTTTAAATTCCGGGATATCCCTTTGCTTTTCCGCCAGAAATATTCCGATTTCTTCTATTAAATTTAGAAAACGTTCCAGTGTCAATCCACGACTTAGCCACCTTACTTCTGTATAATACAGTAAATCTCAATATTCGCTTTCGATGGAATCTTCAAGGAATTGTTTGAATTGCCTGTGATTCAGTCCTCGTGATTTTATGAAATTTACAGTCGAAACTACCACTTTCATGACATTTTGAAATTCAATTTTTTTAGAACAGAGGGCTTCTTGGAGTATAATGCAGTGAAACTGCATAAGATCTTCAGCGTTTATGTTTTTTTCTTGCAGATGCTTTTTAGCAAAGTAACTAGCCCAGAATTGACACCAATCATCGAAGGAACACCGTCAGTCGCAACTCCCGATAATTTTGATAAGTCTAAATCAGTTTTTGAACACTCATCCAAAAGTACATTGTGTATATCAACTCCTCTGGTTTGACCTTTCAATGAACACATTCCTAATAACTCTTCTAAGACTTCAAAATCTTGAGTAACACCTCGTATGAATATCAGAAGTTGAGCTCTCATAAACTCATAAACACTCACGCCTGTCACCCAGAGGGGTAGGCAGAGACTACAGACTTCCATTTAGCACGATCCTGACACACCTCTCTCACCTCTTCCACATCCATATACCTACGCATACTTGCTCGTCGGTTAAGGGTACTCTTAATTTGGCCCATTTTTAGTATATCGCCAATTTGGTCGACAAACTTCCGCCTAGGACGTCCCTTTCTGACTCTTCCATTCACTTCTGCAACATATATTTGCTTTGTCAGTCTTTCCGCATTCATTCTTTCTATATGACCAAACCACCGAAGCATTCCTTTCTTAATCCTGGTCACTGCATCATCTTGCAAACCACACTCTTCTTTTATCACACAGTTTCTCACCCTGTCACTCAGATTCAGCCCTAACATACTCCTTAGCGACCGCATTTCTACTGCATTTATTCTACTCTCGTGCTTCTTCTGCCACACCCAACTTTCACTACCATATGTTAAAGTAGGGACTAAATACAGCGTTGTGAATTGCCATACGTGCCTTTTTTGACACATTCTGACTTTTCACAATAGAGTGTAGAGCCTCATTTACTTTATTTCCTGAATTCACTCGTCGTTCAATATCCTTATCATATCTCCCATCCCTGCTGAATAGAAGTTGAGCTGTGAAATGTGGATTCGTCGAGTGCTAATGAAAAAAATTCAATGATCTTAGTTTTTTCATTTAATTGTTCCGCAATATTACCTGACAAATACATAATTCGTCTTTGGATAGTCATACGATTCAGTTGAATTTTCTCAAACTTTTTTGCTGCTTCTGGACACATTTTCTTAGGGGCAATTTCTATGCATTCTTTTACATAATCCCCATCATTGAAGGGGCGACTTCGCTTTGCTATCATTCGAGAAATTTCATAACTAACTTCTGTAGCTGTTTCTGAATCTTAAATGGGTTTTGTAAACATAGCTTGCTGACCAATAAGCTCCCGTTTGAAAGACAACATTTTTTGCTTTCTTAATTCGCCTGTAAACTTGGTAAAAGTAGGATGCTGCGTTTCATAGTGCCTTTTTACATTATATTCCTTTGCAATGGCAACAGAATTCGCAAATTAAATAAACGACTTTGCTATGCGACCATACAAAAAAGTATTTCTCAGTCCAAATTTCTTGAAACTGCCGATTTTCATCTTTAACCTTACGTTTTTTACTAGGTCCTGGCTTGTCCATGTTGCGTTCTAATCCTGGCTAGGATTAACACAGCACCTTAAAACAATTACAGTACCTACTTAAATTACCCATCCTTTTTTAAATTACCAAAAATAATTGGTTAAATAGGTAGCGAAACACTTATTAATAACAGAGTTTTAGTTACGATTTCACAACACAATTATACACGGCACTTGACGGGAAATCTACGTTGAATGTGGATCAAAATATATGACACCGGCTAGTCGAGTTAAAATCTACACTAGAACTACGGTACGGTCACTGCGGTTAGCGTGGCTTTTGTACCGCGCGTATAGAGTCGAAAACTGTCTGGAGAAACCACGAAACCGACTCTGGAAGTTTCGTGTATCTACCTACGCGAGCAATCGGGAATTCGGGACTATTGCTATCTCGCTTGCTCTAACAATATAACCCGTGGATAAGCCGCCACCGCGCTGCCGTCGTCACCGCGCCGCCGGCCGCGGTGGTTCCTCAAGAAAACGAATTTAACCGAGACCAGCACGAACATTACCAACCGCTGTTACCGACGCATGCACGGCGCACCGATAAGCGCACTTAAGCGCGCGCGCGAGATTCAAATTACTTTTCGAACATATTTTTTGTTTTTATTCTGGAATATAATTCAATATTTTTCGAATGTACGAGAGTATTATTTTTGCTGTCGGCGGGCCACCAGTATTCGACCGGCGGGCCGCGGTCTGTGCATCTTACGTCTAGTGGGTGTAGTAGTGCAAGTCGGAGCAAGTCGGAGTCAGGAAGTTGGC
Source organism: Parnassius apollo (assembly GCA_907164705.1). Lineage (NCBI taxonomy): Eukaryota > Metazoa > Arthropoda > Insecta > Lepidoptera > Papilionidae > Parnassius > Parnassius apollo. Next base: position 2,418,380 of record CAJQZP010001402.1, on the reverse strand, counting down.
GTTATCTCACCATCGTATCTTGGAAAGCACGTAAAGCCGTTGGTCTTGCGCCTGATCTCTCTTCGGTCATATCGGTTTACCGTCCCATCGGAACATGAGAGTAAGGGAATAGAAAGTGTACCAGTACGTACACTTGGGCACTATAATCTCGTCCTACGCCGATGGCTGGTATCCGTTGAGGCTGGCCACCGTGAGAGATATTCGGTCGGGAGGACATTATGATGATGATATCTCGGACGTCAGACTTAAAAGCTCTGGGCCGAATTACAGCGGAGCTTCTGAAAGCGGGTGGAAAACCAGGATTGGCATTACTCTAAAGCCGACAACGCTCCCTTGAAGAACCTACCGATTTCCCCTGTAAACTGCGTTTACGTGCTGTTTTCGTGAGTCATTATGAAACGTCAGAGTTCACGACTTCCAGCCTCCCGACAAAGCCGGTGTCCGAAAAGGTTTTAGCACCATTGATCACGTACATACCCTACGACAAATTATACGGAAAACCGAAGACTACAATCTGCCACTTTGTCTTGCATATGTGAACCGTGAGAAACTTTTAATTCAGCCCAAATTTGGGAGTTGCTGCAGTACCTTTAGCAGTGCCAAGTTGACTGTCGGTATATCGAAGTACTGAAGTGTTTGTACAGTAGTGCTACGATGGCTATCCGAGTATAGAACCAGAGTACGAAACCTATCCAATTGCAGAGACGTGTAAGACAGGGTGACGTTATTTCCCCGAAACTCTTCACCGCTGCATTGGAAGACGTTTCCAAGCTACTGCACTGGAAAGGATACGGTATTAACATCAATGGCGAGTATATATCACTACATAATACATCACTTACCTACGATTTGCTGACGATATAGTCCTTATGGCAGAATTGCTGGAAGACCTAAGCACTATCCTCAATTACCTCAATAGTGGTTCCCAACGGATAGTTCTTGAGATGAACATGGACAAAACGTAGATTATGTGTAACGTCCATGTCACACCTATGTTCGTAATTGTTGGGATCAATAGTCGGACTAAGTAAGTCCAACTTTGAATCGACGGATTTAACTCGGCTGGGCAGCGTTCGGAAAATTACGACACATCTTCTCGTCAGGTATACCTTAAAACTTGAAAAACAACATTGTATGTTGACTTATGGATCTGAGACATGGTCATTCACTGCTGGCCGTATGAGGAAACTCAAAGTTGCTCCGCGAGCTATGGAGAGAAGAACTATGCTCAGGGTTTCTCTGCGTGATAAACGAACTTAGAAATGAGGTTATTCGCAGTAGAACCAGAGTAACCGACATAGCCCAACGGGTTAAAAAGCTGAAGTGGTAATGGGCTGGCCATATAATTCGCAGAACCGGTAACCGATGGGGAAGCAAGGTTCTCGAGTGGCGAAGTGTGAGGCGGTCCACTAATGGAGTGACGATCTAGGATGGATGGATGCAGGTGGCTTAGGACCGTGCTTTGTGGCATTACTTGGGGGAGATCTATGTTCAGCAGTGGATTCGTGAAGAACAGTAATGATGATGATGATGATGATAATGACAGTGACAGCTGAATATCCAGTTTATTTTGTATCATCGAATACCTAAGTTTAATTTCCAGAGAATGGTAAACAAGAGCTTCAAGGTGCTCCTCTTTACGTTCTACGGAGATATTGCAATTCAGGTATCATAAGAAGCGACAGACGGAAAAAAAATAAAAATCTGAGTGTCTGTTATTGCCAACTTAATCTTAACAATATTTATACCTGGTGTTCTCACAATAAAATGTTTTTGAATGTAGCTAATTATTCTGCGACTTTTAGCGATTGTCTGAAGGAATGATGCCTAAGATTTGGGCGTTTTCTTTGACTAAAAACTAAAACCAACACTTTGATCACTTCACGCAACGTGGTTATCAGTTACTTGGTTTTGTTACACGAGTCGTAAAGGAATTCAAAAGACCCCTTAGTTTGATATATCTTTTTAATAATCTTTTAAGACCGATCATTGAATATGCCTCAGTAGTCTGTTCACCCCATCATTATGTACAGCTAATATTGAACGAGATCAGAGATGTTTTCTGCGAGGTCTGTGTCGTAAACACGGATTTATCTGTCGTTTTCCGTCGTATAATGAAAGAGTGAATTACTTTGAAGTTACGAAATTAGATAAATGCAGACAATATGTTTAATTTATTTACCACATCATTCACTCGTTCATCGAATGCACGGAACTGTGGAATTTAATTTATTTCAACGGTCGATCTCATCTTCGTAACCCGCGAATCTTTCGTCTTAATATTTACAGAAATATCACGTCTTTCTTTAATCCAGTCTTTATAATGAGTCGAAGTTTCGACGAGCTGAGCCATCGAAACGCTGACCAGGACATTAATAATTCGAACCTCTTACTAATTTAAAAGATCTAAAAAATATGTGCTTTTTTGGCATAGAACTTACAAAAAACAATTTATTTGATAGATACATTTTAAACAAAGAAATATACAAACGCAAGCGGCAAAACTGTGCATGCACCAGTCTTAGACTGTTTAAAGTTACAGCTTATATAGGTCTCAGACTGCTGGCACAGATCTCTTCTCATTTCTGAGAGGGTCATAGGCCAAGAAAATGTCTGTAGTGCTGCCATATAGACATGCAGGTTTCCTCACGATGTTTACCTGCACCGCCGGGCATGTGGTTAATCAGCATTTAAATTGTAATTAACAATTACATTGTTGCCGGCGGGGATCGAATTTCTCATGTAATGTGTAATTTCCAGTGAGCGCTTAGCCTGAGATACTACGGACAGACTGCTAACGCATTAACCAACAAAATAAACCAGTGGTAATGCAGCAGCATCTTCTAAATAACAGCTAAAATAAAAAATAAACCAGTGGTAATGCAGCAGCATCTTCTAATTAACAGCTAAAATAAAAAATAAACCAGTGGTAATGCAGCAGCATCTTCTAAATAACAGCTAAAATAAAAAACAAACCAGTGGTAATGCAGCAGAATCTTCTAAATAACAGCTAAAAATAAAAACTGCGGTTGTCGACCTGCTTGCCATGCGTGGCAACTATGGCAAATATTACCTCCATAAGGCAATCTATGAGGGAGGCTCATGTTCAGTAGTAGACTTGACAGGTCGTGGCGGTAACGGTATTGTCGGATGGATTAAAAGCGAGAATTCGCGCTAGTTACTTTGATTCACTCAATGATAAACTCAAATCTCACTAAACTCTCTCTCTTTGATAATCTCAAATCTTTTCGTTATAATTATTCATAAGAGAAATACAATGCTAATAAGGCTCTTCGGCTTTTTTCTTTCAATTATGCGACTTGCTTTGATCTACATTATGTTAATAAGTTGTTTCCTTCAAGTAGTTAAGTTCTCAGAGTTTTTTTCTTTCTTTAAAAGTAGCTTTTAAGGTGAGGTAAGTTTCTGAATATTAAATAACGCAGCGGTTTTAATTTCAAATGTCGAAAATGTTTCAAATTAGTACTTCTCAAATAAAGCCCCATATAAGTACGCTGACCGAGACGGTCTAAGATGACGCATTCTCCATTTAGTTTTGTGGCTGTGAAAAATCGGATTACAGGAACGTTCATTAAAATCTTGTGCCATTTATACCACACAATACCTAATAACACCTAATATAGCGCAATAGATGTTATACGAGCCGCGAACGTGCGCCGTGTATTTGACTTAAAAGCCAACTAAGTACTAGAATTTCGTGACTCAGTTTTCTCTATATAAAAAAGTACTCCGTGATTCGAAACAAACCATCGTCAAGTGTTAGTCGTGGTGCACGTGGTTAATTGTAAAGAATTTCTAATCATTAATGAGTAAATCGGGTTTAAAGAAGAGTGCCACGAAAGAAGCCCCTTAGCCGCGGCGTCAGTTTTTGCAGTTTTCGACATTTTCTGAAAAATGCTATACTTTATATTATAGTTTACATATTTTCTACATGACTTTTTTTATTGAAACAGACTATAGTTTAAGTTCCTTATAAACTTCTTTTGTAAAACTAACAGCTTTACTAGCATGGATACCGGAGTCCTAATAATTGAGCTACAATTGTAATCTCAAAGTACTATAGGGATCGATTAAGCAGTTCGGGCAGACAAAGCTAACATGATTAAAAGGGTTTTCAAAAGCGAAAATCGCCGGTTGAGCAAAAGGTAAAAATTACAGGGTACAATGCCTGATATATTAAGTGCGAAAATAGATGAGAACAATGTACTCTTGACATATTCCGTCACTAGGAGCTGTAGATATCACTTAATTAAAAGAGATTTTATATATATACAGCAAGTCCTTCACAAGTTCACTGCTGAAAATAAGCCTCCCCCAAGGTATGCCACAATGCACGGTCCTGAGCCACCTGCATCCATCGACTGTCTGCATGTCTTACCAGGTCGTCACTCCATCGAGTGGGTGGGGGGTGGGGGTCTCTCTACACTACGCCTACCGTTACGAGGCTGCCACTCGAGAACCTTTTTCCCCTTCGGTTGTTGGTTCTTCGAGCTATATGCACGGCCCTTTGTCACTTCAGCATACTAATCCGTTGGGCTATAATCGGTCACTCTGGTTATACAACGGATATCCTCATTTCTAAGTTTATCACACAGAGAAACCCCGAGCATAGCCCTCTAGCTCGCTGAGCGACCTTGGACGTCCTCATATGGCCAGCAGTGAAATACCACGCATCAGATCCATAAACCATCACTGGCAACACGCACTGGTTGTACAATCTAGTTTTCAGGTTTGGTATACCTGACGAAAAGATGTGTCGTAATTTCCCGAACGCTGCCCAGCAGAGTTGAATCCGTCGATTGATCTCTCAGTCGAAGTTGGACTTACCTAGTCGGACTATTTGTCCCAGGTAAATGTACTCTTCAACAACTTCGAGCTTAGTGCTCTCAACAACTACCGGCATTGGTGTGACATGGACATTAAACATGATCTTTGTTTTGTCCGTGTTCATCTTAAGACCTATCCGTTGGGAGATACTATTGAGGTCATTGAGTATAAGTGTTAAGGTCCTCCAGCGATTCTGCCATAAGGATTATATCGTCGGCAAATCAAAGTTGAGTAATGTACTCGCCATTGATCTAAATGCCGTATCCTTTCCAGTTTAGTAGCTTGAAAACATCTTCCAATGAAGCAGGGAAGGGTTTCTGGGATATAACGTCACCCTGTCTTACACCTCTCTGCAGTTGGATAGGTTTCGTACTCTGGTTCTGCACTCGGATACTTATTAAAAGTCACTCTTTTGTTTAATTACCACTAGTTCGGAAATACCTCTATCCTGGAAAGAATCGGCAAGAAACCTAGCGGGTCATTTTTTTTTGTAAAAAAGACAGTTCACAATCATTAGAGTTATACAATAATTAACAACACAAAACAAATTAGAAATAGTTTAAAAGAAATCATCTCATTCCCAGGGGTTATTATCATCCATAAATCCCTTAATACAATACAAAGTAATAGCTTGACTTAGTAAATTGTTGGCAACATGCAAGTTAATATTTATGATTTTATATGGTAAGTTTCACTGGTACCGGCGAGGATCGAACCCAGGTTGCTCGCATACTGTGAAATTTGCAACGAGCGCTAAGCCCTTGAGCTAATTGGTCCAATGAATTTGTTAATTGCCATTTTAAGTGTTGATTTACCACGTACGCAGTAGTGAAGAAAAACATCGTGAGGAAACTTGCATGTCTGAGAAATAAAAAAACGACGGGTTGCACTCCGGGAGTGCCGGCAGAAGTGAAAACTGATAAATGATAGGGAATAATTTTGAACGAATTGCTTTAATTATCACACACGAACATTCGCGCAAGCGCCCTGCATCGCCTAAACGAAATAGCAGGCAGCAGGCGCAGGCATACATTTTCGCCGCGCCGTAGAAAGAGAGGGGGATACTTCCTCTCCTACGCCGCGCCGGCTGTCTCTCTCTCTCCATCCGTCTTACGAATTTTCGATCAGGGGCACGTGTCCTGACGCGAGTTTAACATTTTTTACCCATTACAAAAAAAGAAGTTTTCACTTCAAAAAAATATTTCGAAGATATGTGACGTTCGCCAACAAGCATTAGGGAATGTTTTTCTTAGCAGATGTTTTTTTTAAGAATTAATGCTTTTGTGCTTAATTAATTAGCGAAATGTAATTGGTTGTTTTTTAAGGAATAGTGTATTTGTATTTAATTATTAAAAATAAATAATAAAAGTAAATATAATTACGCAATCTTAATTACGAAAAGAAAATAGTTACGGGAGAGCGACATCTACTGTAGAAAATTAATTCATATTAAATTTACGCTTGGGGGAAAAAGTAACTATTGTGAAATCTTAAGATCGACTCAAGGCTCGCTTTAATGTTCCCTAGACGTCTCGATTTTGTTTCGCTGATTAGTTTTTAGTGTCAATGCTCTTAAAGTAGGACATCACGGACTTCATGAAGGCAACAGCTAACTTATATAGCTAACATAAAAATAACAATATCTGTTTTGTTGAACTGTAATAGATATGGTTTGACTTGGAATTCTAAATTCAAATAAATTTTATATTTTTAGGCATATTATGCTTTTTTCAAATTCAGTTATTCATCTGTTTCTTTTAAATTTTTCTTCAATACCGCCTATTTTATAAGTTGGACTTTAAAAAAGTAAGTTTTGTGTGGCTTTTGAATATGAGTTCCGACGTGAAAATAATACGTCTAAAAAGGAAAAGGCAAGCAATATCAATGTAGTCTAGAACTAATAAAAAACTATTTGTCGCTGTTTGTTCTATTTGTTCAATCGTTTTTGTACTGGTAACGTTAGACCGAACAAATGAACCACGTGGCCGCCTGGTGAAAAAAATTGATAACGACGAATTGAAAGAGATAGTGGAAGCCGATCGGTCTCAAACTAAGGCTGAGCTGGCATCGGCTTTTGAGACATAACATTGTAAGATAATTTGCGGCAATTTTCTAGACCTGGCCCTAAAAGACTCCAACTTTTTCGATGTTTAGATAACTTTTTGTAAGCATAAATTTTATTCCAACGCAGTAAAGAAAGCCTTTAAAGACTTCATTGCTTCTTGCGTAATATAATACTTCTATAGTAACGGCATCAACAAACTGCTCGTAAAATGGTAAGAATTTATTAATAAATAAGCCAATATTTTGATTACTTAAAGTTTGTTATTTCAGCTTTTTTTAATACAGTTTTTCTAGAAATAAGGTCAGTGTCATGGGTGCCTGGTAATGCCTTTCAGTTCTGCGCATATTACTTTGTCCGCATTACTGTTGAAATGTAATAAATGTAAAAGTTTGCATGCCCGATTGGATTTTTTTAGGTCAATCACGCTAAAATGGCTGAACGGACTTAATTGAATAATTAATTTTGGTATGGAGTGACGACGATAGGATAAATAGACTTGTCTTAAACAAATTGTTCGACAAATCTATATACTATATAGCAGCGGGGAAAATGTATGTTTATAAACATAAACACTCACGCCTGTCACCCAGAGGGGTAGGCAGAGACTACAGACTTCCATTTAGCACGATCCTGACATACCTCTCTCGCCTCTTCCACATCTATATACCTACGCATACATGCTCGTCGGTTAAGGGTACTCTTAATTTGGCCCATTTTTAGTAAAAGCGAAAGCTTTTGGTAATTTTTCGTGCAATTTTTTTAGAACATGAAATTGTTACACTAAAGCTTATTTTAGTTTAATTATCATAAAGCTTTTATTGCGTTTTTATGAATGCTAAGGTTAATTTTTTTTCAAACTAGCTGTTCTCCGCGACTTCGTCCGGGTGCAATTTATTTTTCATGGGTTTATTTTTTCCGCGGAACCCTAATTCTTTTTCTAAAATAAAAGTAGCCTTAGTTACTCCTTATAACATCTGCTATCTGTCAGTGAAACTTCCGTCTTAATTGGTTCAGCCATTTCGGAGATTAGCCGGAACAAACAGACATCAGGCAAAAAATTTCTTCTAATAAGTACCGTTTGTTTTTTATAAGTACCGTATATATTTTCATGCACATTTTGTAAAAAGCTGTTATTTTGGCATTTGAGTTATCAATTTTATTTATTTTTATAGATTTTAAGTTGACAGAAACGTAATTGATATTTCTTTGTGACGTCTAATGACAAAAAGCAGTTTTGTGGCAAATTAGAAATCATTATATGTATTAATAATAAAAAACAGTGTCAGTTAAAACCACACGTAGACTATTATTGGAAAATACTACTATTTCTTCTTCTACTTCTCCACGACTTTGTATAAGCCCACCGCTGAACATGAGCATATCCCGTTGTAGGAATAACAATTAGTACGAACACTTAAAGTATAATATATAATAATAATAGATTGAATTTCCGTTAAAAGTTCACGTTCAAAGTGCAGTAACATTCTATTATTTTGAACATACAACGAAGATGTTTATTTGACTAAAAGAAACTCAGTTTCTATCCACGATTTCTATAGAAAATTTTCCTGCAAGTGACAGCTTCTAAAAAGTTTTTAAAATGTCAACATGTTAACTACCTTATTATGTTACTTTATAAATAAAATATCAACACAGTTTTGTAATTCGAGTAATTCAATTTTATATGTGGTAGAGTCTTGCTGCAGCTATATTATCGTCGAAACACAAATAGCTCGACCGTGTTTCATGCTTTCACAGAATTCCAACGTAAAATTTTACACATAATTTTTCCCCGGCAGCATAATTCGTATGGTGAGTGTAGAGAATTGGAAACCATTTTAACTGGAAACGAGGCATTCCATCTTAATACTCAACGGTGAAAACGCATCTGTATTATTAGGTACCTTAATCGAGAATAAATGTAGATGTCTATGGGCCACAGTATCCACTTACCATCATGTGGACTGTGTGCTCGTTTTTCACCAGCATTCTATAAAAAATACCACATTTCTTCAGCAAGTTATTTCACTAGCTACTTTCAATTTAGCTACATTTAAATAGAAATAAATAATACACTAGCGCTAAAAAGGAACCAGACAAATTTAATCCAATTTCGCCTGAATTCCATTCGTATCGTCTGCCAATCTTTTACTCCTAGCTAGGTACCGAGAACGATGGTGTTAATCTAATTTAAGTTCTAACAATACTTTGTCTAACATTTAAGAGCTTATAAAAGAGACAAAGAAATACACCGTATTTGTAGAAGTAATCCTAGGGATTTCAATGCAATTGGCAATTGTATTACAGTTTGTTGAACTAATTCATTAGCTGTGTCCCTTTTTACTACGAAAGAGGCATTTCATCTTAGTCTTGAGGTATGTGATGACTGTATATTTGACTCCGTTTCGATCCTTAATCGAGGATAGCACAGCATCCACTTATCAAGTGGACTGTGCGCTCCTTTGTCACTCTTACTTCTGTTACAATAATACTTACTTTATAAGCATTTTATGTGCTAAATCGTAATAATTAAAAGATTACAAGAACGCTGTAATACATTCTCAGCTCAATACATCTACATGCATACGTATACACATATATATACAACATACATATGTACAAACAGCGTGTAGTCTCTCTTATTACTTCATTTTTCTACACTAATGTGATTAATAATTTCTACGAAAACTATTTAGCTGCGAAGTGCCATGAGTGCACGCCATGGAAGTTGTCTTCCTCGCACAACTTCCTTGTGGAATCAACTACCACCAGAGATTTTTCAGGACCGATACGACTTAGGGTCCTCAAGAAAAGATCCTATTCCTTTTTAAAAGGCCGGCAACGCATCTACAATCCCCCTGGTGTTGCAGTTGTTCATGGGCGGCGGTAATCACTTACCATCAGGTGAGCCGTATGCTCGTTTGCCCCCTCTCCTATAAAAAAAAAACGCAGCTTCTGTTTAGTTCAAGTTTCAATTCCCCGTAATACTAATCTTCTTTCCTTCTGAAGAGTACATCTTCAGATGATCATCATGAATATTTTTAAATAAGTTCAATTACACAACAACTATAATATTATGTATTTTGTACAGATTGACGATCATAAAATGAGATGTTGCAAAATGTATGAAGCCTAGGCCAGGTCCTTGTACATTATACTGAAAATTAGGAAAACAGATTTTAAACGGTTCTCAACTGTCCAATTATTTTATAATGGCTTTGTTTGCTGGTAAAGCACAAGAAATTACATTTGAAATTGCAACACACAACAGAAACCCGTCATGGCGGTAAGCTGTAATTTTTATTGATTTGTGACGTTTGACATGTTTATTCACGTATTTTTGACACTGTTATGAGAACGACAGTTGTCTTTCTATGAACAATGGCCGCTTTAACGTTTACTGTCATTGTCTATAAGCACAAAATAACTGAAACGGTAAGACGTCATGTTGAAAGTCGATAAAAATTATTGATAAACATCAATTGTTTACCACGACAGTATACATTTAAATGAATTATCTGTATTTTCCTTAAATTCTGAAGATTTTTCTCTTTTTTGAGACAGTTTATATAGGCCTGGCCCATTTTGAAACATCTGCTTCGGAATTTTTATCTATATAAAGCATGTTCTAAAGATCAGCTTATGAAAACACGTCGGTCTAACACTACATAGCAATAACAACATATCTAATAAAAAAAGAAATAGGATTAAGCTTTAAAACATAGACTTCAAAGCCTAGAATAAGCTTGAAGCACAAAGGTTATGAGGGCTAATCTTACGCCTACCATTTATCGTTAGTAGGGACTGACGCGAAGTTTTTGTTACGCAACGTCATTTTATCTAGAAGTTGGTTTTAATTAAAATTTTACCAAGTTTCTAGAGTATTATATCAATACACCAAACGATGTCTCAAAATGTATGTTATTTAATTTTTTACACATTTCAAATTTTTTTTAAATTATTGCTACTTTTAGGAATATCCGTACTTTGGGTTTATCCATTTATATAATTAATATTCATTATAACTCATATTTCAGAAAGAAAAATAAATCTCCAAACTTTTCTAACAAATGAACTTCCCCTGCTATGAAATCTGTCAAATATTTTACCTCATGCATAAGTGGCGCTCTGGTGTCCAAAAGGTGGCTGATTAATTATTGCCTTCGAAGTACTGTATGACAATGATGATACTACGTTCTATTACTCTCCAACAAGCGGATTATATTTATGCTAATAAAACTATACATACTGCTTCATTAAGCTCGTTCTTGGACAAACATTGTTGATTTTGTTGTTGTGTGTTATTGCCCGAAGTCCCTCCTTCCACACCTTTTGTTAAAAGCAAATAATATCATGCAATAAATCATGCAAAACGATCTGTATATGCAATGAAATTTCGTTGAGGATTAAAAATTTGTGCCTCAATAAAAATATTATAATATGAGGATATCCAGGCAGCGTATAGTCCATACCGATGTATTTGTATTCCTTTGTTTTCTCCTAATAACACTGAAGGAAATATTTTTTACAAAACAAGTTGTATAGTACAACTGCTATGTCCCTATTTCTACATTTTTCAATGGTTATTTAAAAAACTAGGAACCTTCTAAAATTACAAAGATTACCCAGTCACACCGCCGTTGGCAAACGTCCAGCGTAATTTAAAAAAACTTCAAAAAGGATAGAAAAGATACAGACATAGTGACTATCTTTTATGTAATATTAAAAAAACAATTCAGTTTTTTTCTCTCAATTATTAAAGGTATAAGGCAGTCCGAGCTGCAGTTGTCTAATGGGACAGAAATATCATACGGTAAAAATTTAGCACTTGCAATATTTTGCATACGTACTCCCATAGTCCTCCCCCCACCTAGCCTAACCCTTTCAAAAAAAAAATAAATAATGCACACCGTTACCGTATGTACGAAACGTTATATTTGTGAATACACCTGTGATCTCGCACCGAATTATTGAGTGCTGAAGAAGTGCGAATGACTGACTCGCCCGTTTTCTGTGCCGATTAGTGACGTACCATTTTGCCTACTATTATCTTTTTGCGTTTCCCAAATATTATTTCCTCCATTTCATATCCACAACAAATATATCCGTTATAAATCTATTCTTTAAATGTCTTGCCGCTCTATGTCTAATGGATATCCTCTCAAATTTACTTCAGTCACCGCTATAACCATTGCATATACAAGATAAAAAGCGAAGAAACTTGTGTAAAGCAAGTTATCCAATTCATTCGCCACATTGCGACTAAAAGCTAAGGCGTTACCGACACGAAAGCCATGCTCGCGCATGCGTTCCCGTCACTTACTGTTTCTTTAGGCAAGTTATCGGGCACACGTTGTTCGCTTTCACATTGTGTGTGATTTTTCTCAGTCCTTCAAGCCACACCTTTTTCACAAAAATAAAAATATTTTTATTGATTTTTATCGTCTAATAGACAGCGAAAGTTTTGTTGGAATAATTAATTAGTTCGAAAAGTTAATTGTTATACTCGTAGTTTGAATGTCACGACGAAACTACAAAACATTATACCGGTTACCAGAACTATTGCAATTTTACATAATATCAATGTTAACGGTAACTTAAAATTAAGTTTTTTAAAGATTACAAAATGAACGGAGCTGCCTAATTTTTTTATAGAATTAAGTTAGTAACAGCATAAATATTTTATCACTGACCTTAGCAGTGGCGGCGTCGGGGCAGACCACGTGCTGGTAATTAATATTGATGTAGTCGGTGCCGCTGCATATCGTGAGCGACTTGTCTTCCAGGGAGTCTCCATGCTTGTTTATGAGATTGGTGCTCAATTTTGAATCTTGCTGCAATAAAAATATATTAGTAAAATTATCAGCTTATTTGAATATTTTAGAATTACTAAGACATTTTATTAAAAATTTAGACTCACGACAATGAGTCAGTCAAGTTTGGAAAAAGTAAAAGACGACGCACTAGCAATGTGTCCATTTACACTAACCATTTCGACCAACTTTCGGACCCCTCATAACTCAGACTATAAGACCTATACACTTGCAATTTTGCATGTCTAATAAAGACCCCTTGAAACCTTGTATCCTAATTTTCAAGTTTCGTGAATAAACCTTAAATATCATTTCTTGACATTTAATAGTTCTAAGATTTGCATGCCATTTATAATGGCCGATTAAGTGGATGATTAATTACATACTATGATCATCTTCAGTGTACCTTCAGTGTAGTGTATGATATGAGTATTATACTAAAGGAGGTGGCATCGCAAGGCAAACCCTTTGTCAAAAATACGAGAATACTCTACTACTAGTTGTTTCAATACTCAAAGATCTTAACCAGACTCAAATAAATATTTCAGTACCCAGTTGACCGAGCTTTGCTCGGTATTTTTCGCTCGGTTTTTTTGAATTCGTGTGTTTTGGAAATGATATTTAGATACAAATTACATACTGATGAAATACGAATAATATTTTTTGATCTTAGCGACATAATAGAAAAAACTGAACTGGTTAATTGAATAAAAAATCTTGAGTGCAATTAGTTTAATTTAAATTTTCGTGTTTTTAAAAAATACAAAAAAAAGGGGGCTCGAAAAAAATAGATTTTCTCAAAAAAAGAAAGGAACTTGAAAAAAAAATTTAAAAAAGGCGGTCGGTCGGTCTGGGCTCGGAACCTTGGTATAACGATTTTGTGACTGCCCAATATACCAATTAAGCTATTTGTAGTCAAAAACTGTCAAAATTTACCTTCTTATTCTAACGATATTGTAGCAGTTTTTCATTGCCTAAAAACACGGACAAAAAGACATTTTCTAAAAATAAATCCTAGCTAGATCGATTTATTGCCCCCGAAACTCCCTGCACACAGTTGCAGATTCCGATTATATATATATACATAGAATTTCTCGTTTAATAGGTAGGTAGGATTTAATTTAATTTATTGAGTTATCGATGACTGCAAAGTGCAATTGTTATCACTCAACGGCTGATTCACTGACTCACTCTTCAAAAACCTAAGCCAGTACCTACTAAGTTTAATTCAATTTATAAAGTCATTACTTCCTATAAAAAGTGCATCGTTGCTTAGATCATATGATTTAAGCAACTGGTATGGAACTTGGCACCCGTTCAGATCTCAACTTTATCGGTAAAGCCGAAAACCCCGAACGTCGACTGTACCGAAATTAGCACCCTTTTCACGTTTATACTTTGGGAGGGGGGTGGGATCTAATTTAACTTGATATAAAAACTGGCCACTTTCGGAGGTTCTACATATTTTTTTTATTGGATAAGAATGAAAAACTAGCATAAAGTCCACCTGGTGGTAAGATGTTGCCGTGGCCCATAGACATCTACATCAATCAAAATGTAGATGCGTTGTCACCCGTGAGGACTAAAATGGAATAACTCGTTTAGAGTAAAAAGGTCTCCGGTTCTCTACACTCACCATACGAAACACAGCAGCGTGTTTCGTATGGTGAGTGCTATTTTAAGCTGGTATTCTGTGAGAGCGTCCTTTCCAGTCGAGCCGACCCATTCGGCTACAACCGTACTAATAATAATAATAATGTCCTCCTGACCGAATTTCGGTCACGGCGGCCAGCCTCAACGGGGACTAGCCATCGGCGCAGGACAGGATTATAGTGCCCAAGTGTAAGCGCAAGCACAGGGGCACTCTCTATTCCTTCACTTTCATAATCCGATGGGACGGTAAACCGACACGACCGGAGAGGGATCGGCGAAGGACCAATGGCTTTCGTGCTTTCCGAGGCACGGGGGTGAGACACCGCCAACTTCCTGACTCCGGGCAGCTACTGAGAATTTATTAATACTGAGCACGGGTTATTTCTGGATCTTGAGAACAGCGCCACCTACCGGGACCAATTCTAAATCTAAACCATTTTTGAATCAACTTTATACATACACACACAAAATTTCATCAAAATTGGTCCAGCCCTTAAGGAGAAGTTGAGTTACATACACACGGACGGAAGAATTATATATGTTACCGACCAATCCCGATTTTAGGCCAAACTAGTTTGTCCTAGGCCAAATCGGTTTATCTAACTACGACATATTAGTTTAGCCCAAGACAATATAGTTTGGCCAAAATACTTTAGGCTTAATTATTTTGGCCTAGGAAGGACTGAGTAAATGAAAATAATTTTTGTTAAACCTTCATATTCTCAAAGTGTTGTCTTAAATTCTTACTCATTCTTAAATTGTTTAAGGGATCTCATAATTTTGGGTTGGCCATAGACGTGCAGTACTTGATTTAAATTTAGTTTTTAGTTTAGGGGGCTTGTCAGGATTGACGTTTTACACTGTTTTCTGATAAGATCGGTCGAATCTGCTCTAAAACCGAATGAGAACACCCCAAATCTACGTAGTCTTGTCTGCCCTACCCCTAGTATTTTTGTAAAGCCGTAAGCGCGGAGGGAGAGTAGCCCCCGCTCGCTGTAGCAAATCGCAGGCACCTGTGCGAGCCGCAGCGGCTGAGGCTTAGCGCCGAAGGCGACCAATAAGCCAGAGCTGCGGAGGTGAGCCTGGGTGCCTGCGATTTACTACGCAAGGGCGAAGGGGCTGCACTTCCCGCAGCGCCGAAGCTGTTGCAGAAGTAAATTTAGATCAATATTAAGTTAGGTATGGCTAGATTAGATTATACAATGATTCAATCTATTTTGCCAAGGCCAAACTAGTTTGGCCTGAAATCTAGTTAGGCCGCTAACATATATATAGGTAAACATCAAAGTATGAAACCCCTTACCGCATACGAAGCCATATATGGATGCCGAACTTTGTATTTTTTTTATAGGCTAACGATATATCTCATCTCAAAAAACTAGCTAACATTAGAAACAGTATTTCATCGTGAAACGGAACGTAAATAATTTGTCCATTGCAAATGTCATCTGTCAAATATTTTTAGGTTATGTTGAGCGCGTGCGACGAGCTGGGTACAAGAAAGAAAAAAAGTGCTACTCTAAATTTAATCCACACAGTATGAACTTTAAGTTTAAGTTCATACTGTGTAGACCGCAACAAAAGTTAAATTTTAATATATGGTAACCGTGGTTAACTATGACATCTGGACATTGAACATCTCAGTCCCCCCCGTGACCATGGGTGCTGTAAAGCGCTCGAAAAGTCGGGTATTTAAAAAGTTAAATATTCGCGATAA
This sequence comes from Parnassius apollo, assembly GCA_907164705.1. NCBI lineage: Eukaryota > Metazoa > Arthropoda > Insecta > Lepidoptera > Papilionidae > Parnassius > Parnassius apollo. Next base: position 2,402,287 of record CAJQZP010001402.1, on the reverse strand, counting down.
ATCCGTAAAACTAGTATTATTTAAATGTGTAGTGTTCGCGTAAATATAAGAAATCATTATGAAAATTAGGTTGGCTAGAATGCATACGAAGCCATATATGACGTCGTGTAATAACTTTTATAAGTTAATATTTTTTTCTCAATTTGATCTCATTATGTAAGCTCAAATAAACAATTTTTCGCAAAAATAAAATTTTTATTCCATCTCTTTAATAATTCATGCGGTAAGGGGATAGGAACTGATATGTTACTTTCAGCCAGACAACAATAAACAGACGCATCTAACTAAGCCGGGGACGAGTATGGGACGATATGGGATGATAAATAATCTCTTCTGCTATATAACTGCAACTTTCAAGATACTACAAGCTCATTCTACGTAAATCGGATCAAATATAATATCCAAAAGCTGAAGGTAGTCCGGGTTAACTATGGCATCAGGACAATAAATATCCCAGTCTCTCGTGAAAATAGTCATATTAAACATCATTAAATCCTTAAAATCAATCTTAAAAAGCCGTCTTCGTTCAGGGGCTAATGGCTCGCTGTAAATTTCACAGTACGCGAGCAACCCGGGTTCGATTCCTGCCGGGGAAATTTTCAATTGCAATTTTAGGTATTGATTTACTACGTGTTCAGCGGTGAAGGAAAAACATCGTGAGGAACACGTTCGCACACGCAATGGAGCTGCGCTACGTAAATTTCCTTGCCCTAAAACCCTCACAGAAATGAGAAGAGGCTTGTGCTAGGAGGCCCAGCAATGGGACGTATATAAGCTGTAACTTTATATCCTTAAAATTAATTTTATTGGATTAACCCATTTGACCGATATATTATTTTTATTTTATTAGTAGTAATTTTATTTATAGAATAGGATGACAAACGGGCACACAGTCCACCTGATGGTAAGTGGATGCTGTAGCCCATATACTTTTATCCTCGATTAAAAAGCAAAATGCAGATGCGTTGTCACTCTTGAGGATTAAGATGGAGTGTCTTGTCTCCAGTAAAAAGGGTGTCCGGTTCTTTACACTCACCATACGAAATACAGCAGCATTGAGCTGCTATTTTACGCTGGTATTCTGTGAGAGCGTGGTCCTTCCCCGGTCGAGCCAAGCCATTCGTGCTACAACTTTAATATATTTGCAGCGTGGCTCTACCATATAAAAAGTTTAGTAAAGCTAAGCAATATAATAAGGACATTGCTGTAATATTCGTACACAATTTACATTTATCGTAGTACCTATTCGCGACATTTTAACATTTTGTAAGGCAGCACTATGAACCTGTATAGGTATTAGAAACCTGTATAGGTAATACTACGTAGGCAACCTGTATTTAAGTACTTATGTGATGTCTCAATTCGCAATTATAATTTATTAAAGTCTCATCATAACTTTGAAGTTATAATAAGGAGCTGATAGAATTTTATACTACATTCAACGAAAATAAAATTTTACTTAGTATTACTTAATAATTTAGGTAATATTTAGATATTCTAAACAAATTTCATTACAAAATGAAAGAAGAAAAAGGTAGCATTATTTATAATGGGTATTACGTTCGGATGCGCGTAAAAGCTTTCATTCCTCGGTGTAATCTAAATGAAATATTGTATATGGTATACAAGTTGATGAAGAATAATCTGAAATTCCAATAACAATTCTATTTCAATCCGTGCGTATAGCTATAACCGACATATAACATAATTATTCCACGTCATAAACACCCGTTATCGGCGGCCATTTTGAACCCGTAACGTGATTGGAGTGATTCACTAAATGTTGTGTAAATAAATATGGACAATTTAAACCATAGAATACAATAACACACAATATAATGGGTGCCAACCTTATTTTGTACGAGAACCGGTGTCGTTGGGAGCGCATACACAAGCGGCTACGTCCTATTATCACTACTAAAAACCCAATTCGCTCATTGATCATACAAATTTCAATAAATAAATGTTACTAAAACATTTTAATATTACATAAAATCAGACTTTATTCCTTTTTGAAAAGAAAGGGAAGGAATAAATGTGTGAACAGATTGAGCGAATTTGCACATTTAAGACTTTTGATGGCTGTTCACAATCATCATAAAATGAAACCGTTTACATTTTAATACATATTTATTTGTAAATAGTGTGCAAATTGATTGCTAATACAACCCCAGTAAGTGTTATTTTTTTCTTATTGTAAATTAAAATATTGTGAATAATGATTTCTTATATTATTTACGCGAACACTACACATTTAAATAATAGTAGCTTTTACGGATTCCATCGTGTATATTTCATCATCATTCATTATTACAGCCCTTCGCAAGTTGTAATTGTTTAGAGCAAATTAAGAAACCGCATGGGAATTGAAAAAGCTGTAAAACTTGTTTTTTTTTTTAAATTATATTTATAATAATAACATTGATTTCTCATATTTAAACGGCCCTAGTTTGTAACTTAATTATAATTTCTAAATCAGTTTTTTTAATGTTGATATCTGTGAAAGAAAGTGAAATTAAACAATTTTCATTAAATCATTGATATCTGTGAAAGAAAGTGAAATTAAACAATTTTGATTAAATCATTGATTTTATTGAAAACATCATTTGATTTAAATCATGGTGTATATCAAAATGATTTATTCACGCCAACCCTGCCACTACTCCATAACAAACATAATAATTAAAAAAAAAAAATAACTCTTATATATAGCATTTCTTTTAATAAACTACTAACCAGTCCGAGAAATTAACTGCTTTCGCTATTGATTTATTTAAGTACTTTCACCCATGATTGAATCTTGTGCGTCAGAAGTACACGTGAAAAACTACCCACACCCAACCTACACTATAGATACAGATTGTAGGGATTAATGGCGGAATTCATATACTTTTATGACCATACATCTAATCGCTGACTATCGCTTAATTGAGACGTATTAAATATCTTTATACTCGTCTCTTTCTATTGCCATTTAATAAAGAGAGAGATTCGTAAGCTGAAGTGGCAATATTAGCCGGCGATATAGCTGAAAGAACCGGTAATCGATGGAAAAGAAATGTTCTTGAGCTTCGTACAGATAAGCGATCTGTTAAGATATGCAGGAAATCGATGGATGCAGGTGGCTCAAGGTAATGCTTTGTGGCATTCCTTGGGATAGGCATATATTCCGCAGTGTACTTGTGAAGGGCTGTAATGATTATGATGATGATGAAAGAGAGAGAGAGAGAGAGAGACCATCTTTAAGCATTTCTCAAAGTGACGTCGTGTTATGTGAGTAAACCTGTAAATGTATATTTTGATATAGTCAGTTGTCTGATTATAGTTCCGATTTCTTATTAATAATAAAATAAAAGAGAAATCTTTAAAAAAATACCTTTGGCACTCCTCCAGATCTCACGTCACTGACTTGACACAGCTCGATGACGTCACCATCCTGCAAATAACAGAATGTAATAAAGATAATTATTCCAGACTACTTTGATATGATGATATATTAAGTTACGAAATGTCCCGACCCCACGTCAAGTTGTATACTAATATAGAATAGGCAAAACACGCTCTTCCACTCTATCCACTAAATTATTCACCTGTTTTAGTCAGTCCGGTACTTATTGCAACATTTTTTCTTTTCACTGTCGTAAAAAACGAGCACACAGTCAACCCGATGGTAAGTGGATGCTGTGACCCATAGACATCTACATCTATCCTCGATTAAGGGTCAAAATCAGCGTTGTCACCGCTGACGGCTATGATGGAATGCCTCGTTACCAATAAAAAGGGACTCTGCTTTTCTATACTCACCATACGAAACAGCGAGACTGTGTTCATTTTACATTGAATTAAGCTGCTATTAAACGCTGCTATGAAATATGAGAGCGTGGTCCTTGCGATTCGTGTTACAATGATCTAACTATGTGCCGGAACTGGATAGGAAAGTTACTACCGATTATTTCCAATATTATACAGCAGTTACTATGTATCCGTATGATGCTTATTATGTTAAAAGTCAACTAAATACTATATAAGTCTACGTAATGGTTAAACAATAACGCGTTTTTAAATCGATGAGCAACATCTAGTACCACATTAACTAAACGAATTCGACACAAAAATGTCGTTGAGCTATATCTAGTCTAGTGATAAATTAACTAAAGTTTTTGAAAAATGAAAATGTTTTATTTGCCTCAAAACAGTTACATGTATTATAAATGAGATATCCCCAGTATGTAATTGCTCTACCACATATAAAAACCTATACTTTTCAGTTTGGTAGGGTGTGGGTACGTATCAAGCCTGAGCATAAAAGAGTACTACCTAATATAGAGTTAGAAAAAAAATCAAAATGATGTCCAATATGCACTATATAGTCCTCGTATTTATTATATGGCAGCAAGGAGAGTCGTGACTGTGTTACGATCCAGATTTATAGATTAAAGTTTTAGGTAACCCTTTTGAGTTACGTACGGCCATTTGCGCAAAACAGATTCAAATCACAATAAACTACATTTATGATACAAAGGGTTATAGTAGTACTATTGCAGCCTATCAAAAGTTTACTGCTGAACGTAAGCATCCCCCATAAGTGGCCTAATAAGATATATGCAATATTTGCCAAGCTTAACAAGCGGGTTTGCAACCGCAGTTTTTTTATTTTCTGCCATCTCTTGGTTCAGTTTCCCTCTGTCACCCCTTACGATAGCCACGTCATATGGCGTAATAGATATTCTTACACCGCCACTACACGGTTGGATGACTTGCTTTAATTTGTTTATAACTTAGCTTTTTAATGCTGCTATTTTGAATTGTTTTTAAAACATATTTATAGAATATAAAAATATTTTAGCATTATATTGATGATTTATTTTCGGCCTGAGTGTGGGTTGAATCCTCCTTGAGCACAAATAATAATCGTACTAATTTAACGATGCCTTGTTCTTTATCTGCAAAAATATGGAACTTCCAACATAATAGCTTCTGTTGTCGGTTACACGGTTTAGTTTAGTCTTCCAAAGAATTTAAGCTCCTAAATTATTATTATCTTTTGATTTGAGGCTGTTTTTCTTTGCCTTTTTTGAACTTTTTAAATGGATTTTACTTAAATAAACAGAATAAATTTATTTTACAAAAACGAAGTAACCGATTGTTTGCGCGACTTAAGATCGAACCCATGTCCTTAGGATAGGCAGACGCGCTTACGACAACCAGACCAACAAGGAAATCACTTAATCGAAGATATATAGGGGCTGTGGCCCACTACATGCTGTGGCATCCACTTACCAGGTGAATTTACTCATCCAGCGATCTATGCCCTTGAAAATAAATATAAAATTGTAATTATAAACTCATAATGTATGATACAAGAATATTCACGAACAGAGAATCCTAAAGTAATTTTCACGGAACATTAACGCTGTGACCTAGATCTAGGACAATTTCCGGCGACGCCCACGTTTGCCTGCATTCACTCTCATTTCCTCAAGGCATTTCAATCGGTTGTTTTTCAGGGGATATTGTATTTGAAGTCTGCAGTTGCTTTGTGCTTGCTGGTATAGGCTAAAATATATAATAGATTTCCCGATTTTTAAGTTTTATTCGATAATAAATAAAAATGTCAAAAAGTAATTAAAAAAAGAATGAAAATATTAATAACTTTTACGTGGTAGAGCGACGCTGCAGCTATATTGTGGTTGTAGCATAAGTCAGTTCGTTTGGGACCACGCTCTAACGGAATACCAGTTTAAAATAGCAGCTTAATGCTGCTGTGTTTCCTGTGGTGAGTGTAGAGATCGGAGAACCTTTTCACTAGGAAATAAAGCATTCCATCTCAGTCCTAGGGGAAATATAACCTCAAATGGATTAGCAAGATCCTCCGTTATGCCGAAAATATTGCAGCATTAATTTTGAAATAAATATATGGTGAAGTTGAGGATTAATGGTAAGGATTATGTTAGACGAAAACACGATTCCGTAAAATTTTCTCGATAAAAAAAATCCAAAGAAAATACTTTAAATAAGATCATGAAACTTTGCATACTAACTGAACTAACTATAAAGCAGTGCTTATGTTATTTACTTTTTTTTAAAATACCATTATTTTCACTGTAAAAAGAAATTACCTAAACTATCGGCCTCTTGAAGCGTGATTCCTGCCGCCCGGTCAGTTTCGCTTCGGCCTTTGAAGGGGGAGGTTGTGTCGCTTACGATCAGAATACACATTACGCAACAGGACGACGTAAAATTAAAATGGGAAATAACCGTAATAAAAATAAGAAGCGACTGGCTTGACGTTAAGAAACATGCATAAATATGATAAACCTAATGAAATAAGTGTCTAACGACCTATCTACTTACAGTATTAGTGATTACAAACATGTCGGTACATAGCATACGACGCGCGGGGAAGTAGGGGCTTAATTAGAATTTGAGCTGACTTACTATATCCCTTTAATGTAAATGTCTATAGGCCACAGCGTCCACTTACCATCAGATGGACTGTGTGCTTATTTAACATCCTTATACCATAAAAAATTGAATAAAGAACAATTTTATACCCTATTTCACTTCCACAATTAAGACGAATCTAACCACACCACATAATATGTTAAAAAAAAGCAAGCCGTTTAGGCTACACAAAGCGTACTATAGAAGTGACATACATAGGTACATACTCGCTGCGAAAAAGATTACCCTCTTTCTAGGGTCGTTGGGTAAAAATGGACATAATTTCAAGAACTGTAGTGTGTAAATGTAGATCTCACAATAACAGATAAAAATCAGAAAAGCAACACATAGTTAAAAAAAATTAAATTAAATATTTAAAACTATTTCTTATGCTTACACTAACACTACATATTGAACGATACGTAGTTTTCGTTAACGTAGTTTTAATGGATTTTGTCGTGATTTACTAACTTATTTTATAATCCCTTATATTAACGTAATATTAATTACCGACATTCTGACACCACCTGTGGCCGCCATAGACTAGCCATCTCTGTAGGACAGGATTATAGTGCCCAAGTGTATGCGCAAGCACAGGAGCACTCTCTATTCCCTGCACTCTCATAGAACGACAGGACAGTAATTCAACATGACCGGAGAGAGATCAGGGGCAGGACCAACGGCTTTACGTTTTTCGAGGTATAACACAAAACACCGCCAACTTCCTTACTCGGGTGAACGCTTTTTGACAGAAAATCCCAATAAATGATTTTGGCCCGACCCGGGATTTGAACCCAGGACCTCAATATTAGCAACCGTGTTTAAGACCGCTAGATTAACAAGGCATTCAAAGGCAGTATATTAAAGTACAGATTTTGTTTGTTAAATAATTATATGTCATTGTTATTCGAATAACCATTTAAAAAAAAATCTTTGTCTGTATTTGCGAGCTAATTTTCAGAACGGTTGAACCGATTGTAATAAAACTTCACGAATAAGAGAGAGTAATAGCAGGAGTGATCCAGAAATAAAAGTATCGATAAGATAAAATAAATGGTTTTTAATAATTATCTGAATTAATTAGATCCCAACCAGTCGATTATTATAGCGGGTCGATATAATGTTATTTTAAAATTATATTTATATTTTCCCGTTGTAGAAAATTTTCATATTATAATATAACGTTATTTTAGAATGATATAACGATATACCGTTATTAGCGGGCTTACGCTATTGGTACTGTGATTGGTACGATAAGGCCTGGATGTGTCGCCATTTCTAATCTCATTCTTTATCCGCACGGACTGTACATAATTATATTTTTATATACTCTGATACTTATTCGTATGATTAGGTTATTTGCGTCTAATAAAAAATTACACCCATCTTGTAATATACTGACTAGTTAAGGCGTGGCTAAGGTGGCCCAAGAGCCACCATAAAGCCGTGTACAATATAATGATATAAAAAAATAATATTTAAATTTTCAATTTCAAAATTATCCGAAGAATAAGCATTTTTACTAATACAATTATAGTATGATTAACATGAACCGAATTAAATATTAATATTAAAAGCAATAAGTAAAAAAAAACAAGTAATTTTAAAATGGCGGCCACTTTATCTGTTCTAATAATGAATTTTCAATCCTGGATTACTTTGAATCTTCTTTGCCCTCCTTTTAAAAGTATTTGGCCCAGAAACAAGAACGTATAGAAAGACGGCTTGATACTTATTAAATTTCTAGCAAACCGCGTCTATAGTTTCTCATTCACGCCAACGTCAAATGGCCCGACCTAGAAATTTATTGCAGCCGTACTCCGGCCTAGATAAAGTTAGATTTATTTGATGATTTCTAACGTCAAAATTTATGTCTATTACAGCGAAGGCTGTGATTGTCTTTGTACAGAATAGAAGCGCCTAAAAATTCATATTGAAATAAAATAATTTGTAGCGTCGGCCGTTAAGGGGTTATTTTAATATGAACGAATTTATGGATGATTTTCGACTACCACCAGAGATTTTTCCGGACCGATACGACTTAGGGACCTTCAAGAAAAGAACCTACTCCTTTTTAAAGGCCGGTAACGCATCTGCAATTCCCCTGGTGTTGCATTTGTTCATAAGCGGCGGTAATCACTTACCAACAGGTGAACCATATGCTCGTTTGCCCCCTATCCTATAAAAAATATGATAATAACTCCTGAGAGTAGTTGATAGCTACCAAGCTATTTTTAATTTGTTTTGTGTTGTTAGTTGTGTAACGTATATGATTGTAAGATGTTATTTTTATTTTATAATAACAAAAGTGCAGCTGGGTTTCTTGCTGGTTCTTCCCAGAAGAAAATTCTTCCCAGAGGTTTTTTTCAGTGGTAAATTAAACAAAAAAAGTGACTTTTCTATATTGGGCAAAATAAGTTTCTGCATCTGTTTCAGTGGCGATGTAAAATATCGTCCAATGGATATTGTAAGAATGGGAAATGGGTAGTAGCAGCGTCTTCCTAAGAACAACTAGAAAAAAAAAAACAGCGGATGGCAAGTTGATTGCTGCCAAGCGTGGCAGCTGTGGCAAATATCCTCGAATGATGCCTTCAGGAGGAGATCTGTGTAAAGCAGTGGACTTTTGATAGGATGAATGAATAAGGCACCAATGAATAAGCTCACTTTATTATAATACTAAAAGATGCACAGTTGACGTTTAATACTCTATAAAGCGTCAGGTAAGAGGTAATAAAGCCGTTAGAGTAGATTTAAAAGATACATTTTATCTCATACTGCTCCGCCCGCGGTTCGTTCACTTTAGTTTACGGTTATGTACACATAAAACCCTTCGTTACGGGAGTCTAGGTATACGAGGACATACTAGACTAGAGTAAATAAGTAATTGTTCATATGGGCTGAGCTCTACAGATGTTAGTAATTGTAAAATAATACTTATTTTTGTCACTAGCAACACGCCCCGGGGTTTGCCTAGATATAATATATTAATGTGGCGTTTTTGATTTAAGATAAAGCCTTAAGCGCAAAGCGCGTAGGTATGACCAAAAATCAAGAATCCAACGTTTTGTCGCATGAAAACGTATGTAAAAATCATATTGAAAATATAAATAATATAAAAAGCACATTGTCAGAAAGTTAAATGATTGTTGAACTTTTTTTAATCGATAAATTGATATTTCTTAATTAAAAAATGATTTTAGTGGCTTATGGTGGAGATTTTTCAAGTTCGCATAGAGGGGTAAACACGATAACTTTTGAAAATATCAGTTGTTCAACTCAATCTATTTTTTAATCTCTTCATCTATCATGTGGGAAGCTATGGAATGTAAATGACTGTTTAATTGTGCTTTGTTTAGTTATAATTAATTTTTTTCGGTTGAGAAATTTCAAAATTTTCGGTGTTTGCGCAGCCTTGTTATAATATATTTTACTAAATACAAATACACTTCGACTCATACTGGGCGCTGCCGCCGTCGTGAGTGGGTTACTGTAGGTAGCGTTTGTTTACAGCGGCTCGTGATGAAAAATATCGATCGCTGTAGAAATCCAAAATATTACAAAAACTAAATTTGATACATACTTGACCAAGTTAAAATATTTTTTTACAATCACAGATTTTTATAATAATATATTGTTTCGCTAAAAAAACGTAGGATTTAAATATAAATACACTTTATATATGATTTATGGAGTGACTTGAAGGTGTTCTTTGGTGAATGCTAAATTAAAATACCTACTTGTTATGACTAGATGAAAAACTTTTTGAAAACGAAATAAAGTTGATGAGAAAAAAGAATTATTAACGAGTCAGATAAAAATTCTAGTTTATACGATAACGCCTAGCTAACAAATACCTAAAAATTAAATTAATATTAAAGTTGATTTGTGATCGTTTTAAGATAATTCTGTCATAAGTTTTTTTCAATTAACAATAATAAAAAAAATGAATATCAATAATAATAATAAAGTGAAATTAAAAAAAATCTATTGTTGATTGAGAGTTTGATTTCTACATTTTTTCACGATCCTATGAGCATTATAAGTCGTGCACTTTTGGATTTACCAAACTTTTTTTAATTGACTTCTGACACAAAATTATCGAAAAATTAGTGGCAATAGTAATAAGGTTATTTGTGAAATCTTGTGTGTTTTAAAAATACTTTACAAAATTGATGTATAAAACGAGCCCTTAAGGCTTGCACATTTGAATTTACCAAAAGCTTTTTTTTAATTTCTTTAGGTGAAAACCTTAAGTTTTCGGATAAACATAGTAATATTTTTTCGGATAAATCGATCTAGATCCATGACATTGCTTTTTATTTATTTATTTATTTATTTATTCTTTTTTTGTACACCACAATACAGAAACATAAATATAGTTAAAACTAATTAAAGTATGTACAATAGGCGGTCTTATCACTGAAAGTGATTTTTTCCAGACAACCTTTGCGTAGAGGAATGATGCAAACAAAAGTTACAAATAGAGGGGGGGGCATACAAAATAATAATAAAAAAAATACAATAATACATACAAATAAAAGTAAGTGAAAGTTGTATATAAAATATCATATAATAGATTAAATGAAAAGAGTAAGAGAAAGGTAAAGTAATTTATCTAATAGCGTTCTAAATAATACGATTTAACAAGAATTTTGAAAGAGTGAAGAGATTTAGCACGACGAATACGAAGAGGTAAGGAGTTCCACAATCGCACAGCGGTTACGGTGAAGGATTTCTTGAAAAAGGAAGAAGAGTGCAAAGGTGTAGAGAGAGAAAGATTGATGGAGGATCGAAGGAACCGATTATGGGTAAGAGAAAGATACTGGAAACGATTTTTAAAATAAAGAGGAGTAGAAGGATTAAACAGCACACTATACAACGCGGAGAGAATGTGAGTATTCCTGCGAAGGCGGATCGGGAGCCATTTGAGCTGTTTGCGAAATTCGGAGATATGATCATATTTGCGAAGCCCAAATATAAATCTAATGCATACATTTTGAATGCGCTCAAGCTTATTCAGCTGCTCCTCGGTAATGTCAAGATAGCAAATATCAGCATAGTCAAGGATAGGCAGAAGAAGAGACTGGGCGAGCGTAACTTTAGTTGCTGTGGGAAGGAAATTAAGTAATCTACGTAAAGAGCTTAACGCAGCAAACATTTTTCTACTGACTTCATTAACCTGTGAGGTCCAAGACATACAGGAGTCAAGATACAACCCCAAGTTTTTAACCTTGTTACTGTAAGGGATTAGAGTGCAGTCTAGTATAATAGGGGGTAAGGAAGACCAGTCAATTTTACCAATTAATCTAGAACTACCGATGACAATGACCTGAGTTTTCTTAGGATTAATCGTTAAACCATAACGTTTACTCCAATTAGAAATACAAGTCAGATCAGCGTTAATAGTGTCAACTGCTTTAGATAGATCTTCAAGAGAGGACTGAGTATAGATTTGGAGATCATCAGCATACAAGTGGTAGGAAGAGGACAAATTATGACTTATAGAGTTAATGAAAATTGCAAAAAGGAGAGGAGACAACACGCCACCTTGTGGTACACCAGCAGCTGTAGTTTTTATCTCTTCGTAAAAATTCATCACAATCAGTTCAGCCATTTCTTTCAAGGTTAGCCCTGACACATGGATTGAAATGTTTGTCCATGTCTTTTAGCTGTAGAAAAAGTAAGAAAATCATCAGATGGGGCCAAATGCATTTTAAAGTACGCTTTCAGAAAAGACAGACTGATTTAATTTAGAAGCACGGTTTTCAATTTTATAATTCGATTGATGTAGTCCAATTGATGCTTAACCGCGTGTTTTTTTTTAAATTTAAGGGCAGTGAGGCAAACGAGCATGCGGCTCACATGATGTTAAGTGACTTCCGCTGCCCATGAACAATCGCATCGCAAGGCGAATTGTAAGTGATGGTGACGTAAGCAAATCCACTAGTCTGTTTGTCCTGTTGAGTTTATAGGGTTTCGTACCATGTGCATATGTATGTGTAAGCGTGTGTGTGTGAGACACTGGGGGAAATGTCAGAAAGATTTCAAGGCTTCCCATCAATGGCGTGTTTACAAATTCGTTTACGCCAGATGTAAAACCCAACCCGGCTACGGGAAGCAGCATTAAAGCTGGTTGATGTCTGGTATTGAGTTGCCAATTCTACAACGGAACCTACAAGGACCTCCTATGACACACCGACCCCATTGAATATTTACGACCAGATTTTCAAAGAGAAACTTCTTTATCGACGGAGAGGAGAAATTTTGTCGTTACGTTACCAGAAAACGTGACAAAAAGTCACGTTTTCTGGTAACGTTTCACCGCCGCGCCGGGCCCGCATAGGTATACTAAGATTTAACCTATTTATGTAAAAATATAAAATAAAACAATAAATATATGTCGTAAAGACGTTACAGTTCGTACATGTGTACACAATTATACACACCATTTCTTTTTATAGAATAACGGTAACAAACGAGCACACAGTCCACCTGATAGTAAGTAGATGCTGTGGCCCATTGAGATCCATATTTACCCTCGATTAAGATGAAAAATGCAGATGCGTTTTCACCGTTGAGGACTAAGATGGAATGCCTCGTATTTAGTAAAAAGGGTCTCCGGTTCTCTGCACTCACCATTCGAAACACATTACACAGCATTAGGATGCTATTTTATGCTGGTGTTATTTGAGAGCGTGATCCTACCCCGGTCGAGCCAACCCATTCGTGCTACAAACATAACTTCAGCGTGGCTCTGCCACGTATATGATGAAGAAGAAGAATTTATATTAATACAGTTTGTTATAGCTTAGAGGTTAAGCGTTAGCGTCACAGTGCGCGTATAATTCGGTTTCGACCCCAGGCTTCAATGACACTGATAATTATACACTATTGTGCTAATTTAGTAGGTACGTGTTTTACAGAGAACAAATAACATCTTTAGGAAACCAGCATGTTTAAGGATTAAAATATTATTTGTGAAGTCTGCCAAAAACAAGAGGACTAATTACTCCAAAAATCCCCCTCAGAAATGAGAGGTCAGTTTCCCGCTGTGGGAGGTACAAAGACTGTAACTTAGCTTACTTTATCTCGAAGTATCTACCGTTTGGAGATCTTTTATAAGTGGTAGTGGGATGCTGCAGCTATATTCTCTCACAGGATACCAGCGTAAATTGCAGCTTAATGTTGCTTTATTCGTATGGTGAGTGTAGAGGACCGGAGACTCTTTTACTGGAAACGAGGCATTCCATTTTAGTCCTCAAGAGTGACAATGCATCTGCATTTTGATCCTTAATTGAGGATAAATGTTTGTCTTTGGGTCACAGCATTCACTTGCCATCAGGTGGACCTTAAGCTCGTTTGTCACCCTTATTGTATAAAAAATCCAGTGCATGACTAACGCTGTATATTGATGAACATAATAAACACTATGACGCCCCGTCTTAGAATATATAATTCAGCTACAATTTCTCATCTCAAACTTTCTTTTATGGTCTAGAGATTCTGACGCTCACTTTGCAGTTTTTTTCATTCTTGAACATTTCCAGATCTATGGAATTTTTTCGAAAATAGTTTATACAATATTACAATTAATGAATATTACAGTTTATACAGGCGCGGGCCACGTATTATACTTTAAAATTCCTAAGATACATTATTTATATTGTGCTCAGACTAACGAAGAGAAATAGATGGAGCGATGCATACATTTTAAAGTGACGCCATCATAGCCATGCTTACTTTTTTCATTCTTCTTTCTTTTCTCTTTATTCAAGATCCTATTCATTCCATCAATCAACGGCCTTAGCGTCTATTTCAGACGATTTAATAAGATTTAAGTTGCAATATTATGTTTACACGTACATATGCATTTAGACGATGTTACTGGTTACGAAATAATTTTTAGATATTTTTTAAATGAAAGCAATCCTATTAAAATCACTTATGTGCTGTTTAACCACTCCTGGTAAGCTTAAAATTTACCCCGCCATTAGACTAGAGTCGCTTCAAGGTACAAATTTGTGTGTGAGTGAGTCCTACAGCATGTTGAGCATGCTCAAAAGCATGTTTTGGCTTGCCACGCACTGCTTCGTGGAAGGAGAAAATCGCGGACCGCAGGCATACCTTGTTTTTCTAATTACTATGGTTAGCGCTCGCTCTTAATTTCACAGCACGCGAGCAACCCGGATTCGTTAATTGCAATTTTAAGAGCTGATTTACCACGTGCTCTGCGGCGAATGAAACCTACATGACCGAGAAATAAAGAAATATATTTCGAAGACATGTAAAGTCCGGCAACACGCATTGGAGCAGCGCGTCGGACATTTCCTTGCCCTAAAATCCTCTTTGAAATGAGACGAGGCCTGTGCCCAGCAGTGGGACGTATAAAAGCTGTTATTCTACTTCACTTTCACTAAGGATGACAAACAAACACAAACTCCACCTAATGATAAGTGGAAGCTGTGGCCGATAGACAATCGATCGAGGCTCGAGATGCAGATTCGTTGTCACACCGGAGGATTAGAAATAATACGAGTACATCATTACCAGTAATAAGGTCCTCGGTTTTCGTCATATACCATATAAAACCCAGCAGTATGCTGCTATATCAAGTTGGCATTCAGTTCAAGTTGATCAGAGTTGAGAAGCCGACTTATTCTACATTACAGTGTCTCTCTATATTACATCGAGGCCTATCTACGATCTAACTAATCGTATATGTTACTGGACACGTGTAGGTGAGAAAGATATATATTATGTATATATTTGGGTGTTAGTCAGTTGACTACCTCGTTGGTGTGGAGGTTGTAGTAGTGCGACTGCTGATATTAAGGTCCCGGATTCTAATCCCGAGTCGGGCCTAAAAATATCAGTTATTGAGTTTTTCAATTAATAAATTCTCAGTAGCTGCCCGGGATCAGGAAGTTGGCTGTGTCTCACCCCCGTGCCTCGGAAAGCACGTAAAGCCGGTGGTCCTGCGCATGATCTCTCTCCGGTCGTGTCGGTTTACCGTCCCATCGGACCATGAGAATTAGGGAATAGAGGGTGCACCTGTGCTTGCGCATACACTTGGGCACTATAATCCTGTCTGCGCTGATGGAGGATATTATTATTTAGATATCGTAAGAGGCGATAAAAGAAAATGAAACAGAAGATGAGCACGAGCATTTTCCTGATAATCACTTAAAACTATAGTAGCAAGTAAGTCCCAAGAGGTAGCCCATGGGGGAGGCCTATGTTCAGCAGTGGATATTTGATATTTTGTAATTAATAAATGAATATACACACGCAGAATAATTGAAAGAAAGACACTAAACTGGGATAGATATAGACACTAATCTGGGATAGATAGTAGCAAATACTACTTTCGACTCATTAAGAAGTCGCCGTGGCGAAATCCGCAGGACAAACTTCGTGATAATACGGATTCATATCTGTAAATATACTCGTAACTTCGTGATAATTAATTACGTCAACTACTCAAACCATTTTAATTAGCAAACTTCGGAGCTCACGAGCTTGTTCACAATAATTAATGTGAAATTGTTGACAAGTAGGCTTGAAACGTAAAACTAATATACTTTCGTGTAACAAGCTGGTGTAATAAATTTTTTTAATGACTAAATGAAAACAGTAGACAATAGTGACGTAACTAGTGGTATGTCACCGTGTAATGACGGAGTAAGAATAGACACTACTCCATATCATCTCGTGGGTGTTGTAAGAGGCCGCAGAGAAAAACAAATCAGATGGGCAGTAATGTCTCCCTGATAACGTACTAAAAATTAAAAACTGCATTTACCAACCCACTTGCCAAGCGTGACAACTATGGCAAATATCCCCCCTATGAGGTAACCTATGTGGGAGGCTTATGTTCAGCAGTGGAACTTAATAGGTTGTAACGGTAAGTGGTACGAATGCAATTGATTTTTTTTTACCCTGTAAGTGAACACATTGACGTTTCTCATCGCCTGTCATTTTTTCTATTTTTTTAGCGTTTCTTTTAAATAGGATAAGGGTGACAAACGAGCACACAGTCCACCTGATGAGAGGTTGCTGTGGCCCATAGATATCTACATCTATCCTCGATTAAGAATCAAAATGCAAATACGTTGTCATCCGTGAAGGACTGAGATAGAACACGTCCTTTCCAGTAAAAAGAATCTCCGGTTCTCTACACTCACCATACGAAACACAGAAGCATTAAGCTGCTATTTTACGCTGGTATTCCCGGGTCGAGCTGACCTATTCGTGCAGCTGCAGTGTGGCTCTACCACGTATGAGCGTGAAGTGTAATGTACACTCAATAAATTTTCGAAAAGCTGCCTCGTGTTGGCTGGAAAAAAAGAAAAATCAAGAAAGAAACTTTATTAATAGCTATAAAATTACACTGCTTAACATAATCCTCCCCCATAGATTGCCTCATATAAATAAAATATACAACAAATAAATATGTATAATAATTTATTTATCTATCTAGACATTTTAGTAGTTTAGTATTATCTGGAATTGGCAGCACAGTGTAAGCAGTGGTGCGATATCAGACGATTAAATCAGGGATTCCCAAAGTCGAACGATATCGATCCCAAGGGGTCGACACAAACGAAATCTGATAATTTGTATTAATAATTATTAATTACACTTGACATTTATTGAATTTTATGTCTATTTATTTTGTTAAATTTTGATGAAAAAATGATCAAGTTTACTCACTTATTCAACCGCAAAGTTTAATATACGCGATAAAATCCGTAAAAACTAGTATTATTTCAACGCAAAATTTAAATTGGTCAGTATTTCGTATTAATAGGGAAAAAACGAGAGATAGAATTTTTAAAGTAATTTGGATGTGGGGGCCTGAGGTATCAGTTCACTTTGGAAAAGGGATCTCTTGCCCAAAATAGTTTGGGAATCCCTGTATTTAAATGATAGGTTTGCTAAATGTATAGGACATTTAGAAAACCTAGCCAAACAACTTCACACCCAAAAATTGATCTTGTCCCCAAATTTGAATATTTAATAGAGGTCAAGGCAATATCACAGTCTAACTACTATAGACTGTGGCAGCCTACAGTTGACCAGTTGAGGTCAAAGAGTTAATAATCACGTTGAGGTGACGCGCGATGTTATAAAGACAAATTATGTTACATTGCGTATTATCATAGATTTTTTTACTAACAAGTGTAGCTAATTATACCATAACAGCATTTTTATGAAAAAAGTAATATAATATCTATCTCTATTTTAATCCTAATTTTTATTTAATCTTATCAAATCCTCTAAAACATATATCGGGAGATGTGGCAATGTATGCATGACCGTGCTTTGAGGCAGTTTAGACAGAGAGAAAGAATATATTATATCTCAATATTCAGCAATTAACTTGTGATGGAGTGTAATGATGATGATCACTATCTCTCAATGTAGTAAGTGAATCATTAAGATGCGATCCTTTGGGAGGTCAGTTTAACTTACGAGCAACAGCAAAGTTCTAATGGTACCATAAACAGACATCTCCATTTATCTTGGATAGCAAATTATAACACAAATTCATAATCAAACCCTTGATGATTGCTTTTAATTAGTACGTAACGTAGTTATCAAATCAAATAATTTATTTGCATACAATATGGTTATTTAGATGGAAGCCGTTAGTAAAACATTTTCATATTGCTCGTTACTAGTAAAAATATAGCTCGAAGAACTGATAACCGATGGGGAAAAAAGGTTCTCAAATGGCAGCCTCGTGCAGGGTTAGTGTAGGGCGACCCTCAGTATATGCAATGACGACCTGGTGAGACCTGCAGGAAGTCGATGGATGCAGGTGGCTCAGGACCGTGCTTTGTGATATTTCCTATGTTGAGCAGTGGACTTGTGAAGAGCTTTAATGATGATGAATGATGAAGTAAAAATTAAATTAACAATAAACGAAATTGAATTAAATTTAATTAAATTTCATCACCATTTTGAGTAAACAAGCTAACTAGGAATATCACACGCTCAAAGTAATAACTAGAATGTAATCTAAATAGTTACATTCAAATTGTATGACCCTTAGTCAAGTATATTTATGAGCAATGAGCTAAGGGACGTGGGTTCGACTCCCGCATGGAACAAATATTTGTATGGCCTACAAATAATTGTTCAGAGTCTGGTTATTTGTTCTTGTGAAATTTATGTAGGTAACTGCCCTCACAGGAAAAAATGTATGTGTATGGAGTGTGAGGTAAAAATGTGTGGATGTATTTAAAAAAAAACATTAAACAAAATAAACAATACCTCATCGTATTTGAGAGGACAAAAGTACACTCCGAATTCGACCATCACCAAAACAGCTATTTACTAACTGATGACTCTGAAGTACCTTGTTAGGGTGGGGTCGCGAGCAAGGTCAAGCTAGTGTCGTTTCAATCCAACCTTAATTAGTATCTCTTCATTGGAATAGGGTACCGATACATCTTAACCTTGATATGACTACGTGTTGTGGGTATGTGTAATCTGAAATGCATTTCTATTATTAATCTGAGTGTACAAATTAATTGCAAGTGAAGCTAAATATAGTAATTAATGAGTAATGTTTCATCTCGTCCTGTTTTCGTAAGAGGCGACAGATGGAAACAGAAACAGGTGAAACCGATAGGCAGCATCTTCCTGCTAACAACTCAAAAACTGCGTTTGCTAAACTTGCCAAAAGTGGTAACTATGGCAAAATCTTACCTATGTGGCAATTTATGGGGAGGTTATGTTCAGGAGTATACCTGTGAAAGGCTGTAATGAAGAAGAAGAAATATGGGATATTTTTACAGTCTTTTATCACGCGAGATCTAACTCTTGTAGCAAGCATTTTTTTCCACAAAATGGTATGGGGTAATAAGTACACTTGGTGCCGCCACCACATATCCAATATGAAGGAAGAAATGTACCATTCATTCATTTCTAGTGACCCGAACATTCAAGTATTGATTCCGCTTACAAACCCGGTAATTCGGGTCGATCGTTCAAGTGGATCATTTCGAGTTTCAGTACTCTGTGTTCTGTGAGACTCGCTCGATAAAGTACGATCGTCAACATTACTATGCTCTTTGGTCGTAGGTTCTGTTAATAGTTCGATCAAGAACTTTCAAAAAAATGTAATAGCAATCATCAATAGTTTGATGCGGCCCGGGTCATATGAACGAAATATTCACGATTGACACATGTCTATATGGAAGATATTATTTCTATATTATCGTATAGTACGTGAGGGTACTATGGTCATCCGGTTAATATGGTCACTTTCTTATTACGCCAAAACTACAGTCTTTTTTGCATATATGACTGTATGATATGATAGCTCTTCATCAGTCAATCAAATAATAAAGGGTCAAAAGGGCGCTGCATTATCGACGTAATTTTGACAGTTGACAATATAGTAAATATTTTAGTCGATTTTAGTAGATTTATCGAAGTGTTTCTAATTATTGCCAAAGCTTGTTTGCTATTTTTTTCTTAATATATTGGTTATAGTGTTTTTATAGGGCGGCAAAGCTTAAGGTATATAGTAAATATTACCCTCACGTACCTTAGTGTTTTTTGTAGCGCGGTTTGTTGACTTGCATCATTATGACTGATAGACGCATAAACACGACGATTGTTCGCGTGAATTAGGGCGACGAGCCATTCGGTATTTTATCGTCGTTTTAAACTGCGGCCGCACCTTAATGTGCACTGCCCAGTCGTTCAGCAGCTTTCAAGACGATTATAATAACGTCATTTGTAAAGCTTACGACGTATAGTTTGCAATGAATGTATTTTTATAGAATACGAGTCACAAACGAGTTTACAGTCAACCTGATGGTAAATAGATGCTGTAGTCCATAGCCATCTACATCTATCATCGATTAGGAATCAAAATGCAGATACGTTGTCACTCTTAAGAACTAAGATGGAATGAATAGAAATAAAAAGTAAGTAAAATGTAATAGAAATGAGACACTTATACACTTATGTCTCACTGCAGTATCTGCGCGTACTACTTAAATTGATTATAGAACATTTGCCAACTGTAGGGGTGTCAAATGTAAGCGAAAAACACTCCACAAAAAATGTTTAATGTATGTTTACATTTGTTTAATCCACTGACAGCTTGCGTTGATGAGCATGGTACATGTGCATGGAATATCTTATGAACGTCAATAATATCTTTGTTCTTTACATTTAGAGAGAAAAACTCGATAAACTAGGATCATCGGTTCCCCCCTCCCCTATCTTAGAATAAAAGTGATAACTTTAATGCATTTATAAAAGTTCAATGGAGGAGATACAGGAAATACAAAATTTTAAAAACGTGTAGCGTAGAGGGAAATTAAATTGATCTACAAATAAGTTCATATTATATGACGGCTGCCAACTCAAAGGCTATGCATAACTCTATACTCCGTAGGGAAATTTACTGATATCGAACACATGAAGCTAGTTCTGGTTCAATAGGTTATTTCTGTTTCTACAAATAAAGCTGTATTTAATGATATTGGATTTGAAATTTTTATAAAATTCCATTCAGATACGTAAGAAGCGTTGCCGGTTACTATACCGCTGGGAGTAGGATTGTATGATAATTTATCTTTAAAAGTAGTAAAGTAAAGTTACAGCCTATATACGTCCCACTGCTAGGCACAGACCTCCCCTCATTTCTGAGAGTGTTTTAGGGCAAGGAAGTGTCCGCCGCGCTGCCCCAATGCATGTTGGCGAACTTCACATGTCTCAGAAATATTTTTTTTCTTATTCCTCAGACATGCAGGTTTCCTCACGATGTTTTCTTCACCGCTGAGCACGTGGTAAATCAGCACTTAAAATTGCAATTAACAATTTCATTGGTGTCTGGCGGGGATCGAACCCGGGTTACTCGCATTCTGTTGTATTTACAGCGAGCGTTAACCATCTGAGCTACCACGGCTCTAATTTATCTTTACTTTTTTTTAGAATTATGGTTTCAAAATATTGAATATTTTAGTGTTATGTAAATAAATGTATAATTATTCGTTTGAAAATGTAAAAGTTAATAGATAAATATGAAACATGTCATGTCAATTTATTCACAACATGGTTATGAAGGCCGACTTATAGTGAAAAGGCTTTCCAAACAATGTGTAGTGACGAACGGAGATAACATATGCTTAATGTTGAAGTTCCGCACATCAAAGTTATTATTATACGTGAATGTACGCAACGCTGCGGCTATATTATGGTTGTTGCACGAATGGGTCACGCTATCACAGAATACAAGCGTAAAATAGCAGTGCTGTGTTTCGTATGATTGTAGAGCACCGGAGACCCTATGACTAGAGGCATTCCATCTTAGTCCTCAATGGTGACAACAGCCAGGGTGTTGATAGCATTGTGATTCTGGTGTATGTAGATGTCTATGGGCCACATAATCCACTTACCGTCAGGTGGTCTGTATGCTGTTAACAAACTAACATTATTCTAGAAAAAACGTCAAGTTCGTACATAACACTTCGCTATATTATAGTCCAGCCAAGATTTTAGTTTTTTTTAAATGGTCAGTTTACGCGACAAATAAAGATCAAAGTATAATTTCTTCTTAGACTTAAGTTGGATAAGGAGAGAGAAAGGCGGGGACGGTATATTCTGTGCCAGCCTTACCCAACAATTTTTAACATCGAACCCCTGTGTGATTCTATTACGATGGTTACTTAATGATACAACAACGCACTCACACAACCACGCTAGTATTCCCCGGGGTAGAATACACACATATAACAAACCAAAAAACCCAAAATCACGTGGTAAGTTAAGCGCCCGACCACCCCTCTATCGATGTAACTTTTAAATTTATGTTGATTTTGTTCGTGAATCACTTAGAATTGATAAAAACTGACGGCAAAAAAGGGTCCAAGTTTTCATCGTTGGTAGAGCCACGCTGCAGCTATATTATGGTTGTAGCACTTGATGGGTGATGGCTCGACCGGGGCAGGACCACGCTCTCACAGAATACCTGCATAAAATAGCAGCATAATGCTGCTGTGTTTCGTATGGTGAGTGTAAAGAACCGGAGACCCGTTTTAATGGAATCTAGGCATTCCATCTTGGCCCTCAGGAGTGACAGCGCATCTGCATTTTAAATCTCCATCGAGGTTAAATGTAGATGTCTATGGGCCACAGCATCCACTTGTCATCAGGTGGACAGTGTGCACGTTTGTCACGCTCATTCTATAAAAAAAATCTTGACTACAGCAATACTGGTCATCTTATACATAGAAGATATAACCCCCTTTGAAACGGACAACTATAACTATTTTAAGCCTTTTCTTAAAGGGTGTTAATTGAGCGGTTGATTTACTTACAAATTAGTTTGGAGCGTGAACCCGGGATGTAGGGTTCACACTTCAAAGTTTCTATAAACTAAGCATCAAATTATTGGGATAAAGTTGTCCAACCGTATATTATTAGAATCGTGTTATTAAAACCAATCAACCTTTCAAACTAAATTCCCACCCTAATGAAGGACGATTAAATCAAATTATGTGACTAATTAAGAGTTAATGGGATTTAGGAGTAGATATCATTATATGTACTGTACCACTGTAGTATAGCGTCACTTTAAAGAGCATCTAACATTATCATCATCATCATCATCATCATTACAGACCTTCACAAGTCCACTGCTGAATATAGGCCTCCCCCAAGGGTTACCACAAAGCACGGTCCTGAGCCATCAGCATTCATCGACTTCCTGCATGTCTTACCAGGTCGTCATTCCATCTACACATACCCTGTATGAGGCTGCCATTTGAGAACCTTTTTTCCCCGTCGGTTGACAGTTTTTCGAGCTATATTTTTTACTTGTAATGAGCAATATGAGAATGTTTTACTAACGGCTTCCATCTAAATAACCATATTTAATGCAAATAAATTATTTGATTTCACAACTATATTTTACCTACAAGCAGTCATCAAGGGTTTGATTATGAATTTGTGTAACAATTTGCAATCGAAGATAAATGGAGATGTCTGTTTATGCTATCCATCCATGCATACCATCACAACTTTAACATGAACCCATGCATTCCGGTCTTTCACCAAGGCTGTCCAGGGGAATTTCTTTCAGCCATCTTTTCCATCTCTGCACAGGGAGGACGACTCAGTGGCCCATATCGTAAAAGAGAAAGCCGATCTGCTAGGCTCTTTCTTTGCGTCCAACTCGACTCTCGATAACGGAGGGAGTACGCCGCCGACCATCCCGCGTGTGAGTGTTCCACGCCGGAAGTGCAGTTCACACAGCGCTCGGTTCACAAAGCACTCCTCTCCCTGGACATCCACAAGTCGAGTGGGCCTAACGTAATCCCCCCAATTGTGCTGAGGACGAGTGCTCCAGAGTTGGCACCGGTTTTAACGCATCTTTTCCGATACTCCTACTTCCTAGGCGTAGTCCCAAAATCATGGAAGACGGCTTTCGTCCACCCGATCCCTAAAAAAGGCGACCGCTTAGACTCGTCCCCGGCCTATCGCCATCATCTCCTTGTTCTCCGAAACAATGGGTCCATTGTTAACTGCCAGCTCATGAGGTACCTTGAGGATCACCAGCTGATTAGTCATCGCCAATACGGTTTTCGCCGTGGTCGATCAGCTGGTGATCTTCTGATCTACCTAACTCATAGATGGGCGGAGGCAGTAGAATCTAAGAGGGAGGCATTGGCCGTTAGTTTGGACATTGCGTAGGCCTTCGATAGGGTTTGGCACAAAGCGCTTCTTTCGAAGCTCCCTTCCTATGGGCTTCCGGAGAAATTGTGCCATTGGATCATCAGCTTTCTTGCAGATCGGAGCATCAAGGTCGTTGTAGACGGTGCAAGCTTCGATTACAAGCCTATTAATGCTGGTATTCCACAAGGCTGCGTGCTATCGCCAAAGCTGTTTCTTCTGCATATTAATGATATGTTGCAAACCGTAACATTCATTGTTATGCAGATGACAGCACTGGTGATGCTCTGTACACCGGCCGTGCCAATATTTTTCGGGAAAACGTCTCCGAGTACCGGGACAAACTTGTGTCTGAAGTCGTTGTGAACAGAGTCTCGTATTGGGTGCGACTAAATCTAGTCCAGTTTAATCTTCAGAAGATACAAGTTTGCGCGTTAACCGCTAAAAAGAACCCCTTTGTCGTATCTCTTCAGTTTCAAGGCACTCTTGTTGCCTCAGCCAGTATCGGAATCCTCGACGTCGACGTATCGAGTTACGTGCAGTTTCGTGGTCACTTGGAAGAGAAAGCTGAATTGGCCTCTAAAAAGCTTGGCTTGCTCAGCAGAGCGGGACAGTATTTCATGCCGGCACACCGCTTGCATGGAATACTGTTCCCATCTCTGGGCTGGAGCTCCCCAGTAGCAGCTCCTTCCACTTGACCGCATCCAACGCAGAGCGACTCGAATCGTCGACGACCGAGTGCTTTCCGATCGGCTCGATTCACTGGCGCTGCGAAGAGATGTTGTATCTCTTTGCGTATTTTATCGCATCTATCACGGAGAGTGCTCTGAGGAATTGTTCGCAATTATCCCAGGCGCAAAATTTCGTGAAAGCACTACGCGGCAAACGTCCCGATACCATCCACACCATCTGGATGCTTGGCGGTCCACCACTGTAAGTTTCACAAGGAGTTTTCTTCCGCGTACGACCTCTCTGTGGAATAGTTTACCACCGGCAATTTTTCCGGACCGATACGACCTGGGGACCTTCAAGAAAAGAGCTTACTCCTTTCTAAAGGGCCGGCAACGCACCTGCAATTTCACTGGTGTTGCGGTTGATCATGGGCGGCGGTAGTAACTTAATGTCAGGTGAGCCGCATGCTAGTTTGCCCCCTCTTCTATTAAAAAAAGATGATATATTCTTTCTCTCTGTCTAAACTGCCTCAAAGCACGGTCATGCATACGGTTGCCAGCTCCTGTTATACGTTAGGACTTACCTAGTCGGAATATTTGTCCCAGGTAAACGTACTCGTCAACAATTTCGAGCATAGTGCTCTCAACAACTATCGGCAGAGGTGTGCCATGGATATAAAACATGATCTACGTTTTGTCCATGTTCATCTTAAGAGCAATCCGTTGGGAGACATTATTCAGGTCATTGAGCATAGAGCTTAGGTCCTACAGCAATTCTACCATAAGGACTATATCGTCGGTTAATCGAAGGTAAGTGATGTACTTGCTATTGATGTTAATACTGTATCCTTTCCAGTCCAGCAGCTTGAAAAAGTCTTCCAATGCAACGGTGAAGTTTCGGAGATGTAATGTCACCCTGTCTTACACATCTCTTCAATTGGATAGTTTCGTACTCTGATTCTGTACTCGGATAGCTATCGTAGCACTACTTTACAAACACTTCTTCGATATACTGACAGTCCACTTGGCACCGCCGAAGGGACTGTAGCGCTGCCCAAATTTCGACGGAATCAAAGGCTTTCTCATAGTCCACATACGCCAGGCAAAGTGGCAGATTGTACTCTTCGGTCTTCTGTACAATCTACAGCAGGATACGTATGTGGTCTATTACTGAAGCCTTTTCGGAAACCAGCTCGTTCGAGGGGCTGGAAGTCGTCGCGTCTGCGTGCGAGACGATTCGTAATGACTCTCGAAAACAGCACGAAGACGCGGCTCAGAAGGGAAATCGATCTGTAGTTCTTCAAGAGAGCGTTGTCGCCTTTCTTGAAGTACAAGACTACCGGACTTCTGCACCACGCCTCCGGAGTAGTGTCTCCATGGAGGACGGAATTGAAGTGCTTCTAAAGGACTTTAAGTACCGGTATTCCACCCGCTTTCAGAAAGACCTTAGACGATCTGAAACGATGCTGCCACACTCGACCTTTAGCCTTGACAGTTGACTCTTTCTGGCAAGGACTTTGGAGCTCTGGTTCCGCTCAATGGCTCTTCAATACGAGCTGCGGGTCTTGCAAAACTTAGCTCCAACCGCATGGACATTTTCCACGAACTTGTCATTCATATCGTCCACTGCATTGCAATCTTCTAGGCACTGAAAACGGTTTTGTAACTCGAGCCGAAAGGTTTTGAGACTTTGGATTAGAGCACGAGGGGGACGGAACGTTGACTTCATTAGACGAGACCTTTCCAACTTAACGTTTAAGTTCAGTGTGCCTCTAAACATTCGCTGATCGCCGCCAGTTTTCACCTTTGCGATCACTGAGACATCACTGAACTGATTTCATCTGTTTGTTTGTTTGTCACTGTTTTCATAATGAAGTCAATCTCATTTTTTATCAAACCGTAGGGGCTTGGCCAGGTCCACTTTCTGTGGGGCCGCTTCTGGAAGAAAGAGTTCATCATAAAGAGTCCCTCTTTCTCCATGAAGTCGGCCAGCTGCTGGCTCCTTGAGTTCCGTTGCCATATCCCAACTTTTCCTACCTTCAGCTCACCGTTCTTTCTTGTACCTAGCTTTGCGTTGAAATCTCCCATTAACACCGTATAGTGGGTTTTGGAGGAATGCATGGCTTTAGAAATATTCTCATATATTTCCTCCATCTCCTTATCAAGATGTGCCGACGTTGGTGCGGAAATCTGTATGACCTTCAGCGAATACCGTTTGGTGATTCTGAGTATTAGGTACGCAACCTTCGTCGGCACACTCCCAGTCTTTACAACGTTTGTAACGAGAGACTTGTGGACGATAAATCCAACACCTCCTTGGGACAGATGGCCGCCCTCCCGGTGATAAAACAAGTTGCCGGATTCGGGAATCACAGTGTCCTCCCCCTCTCTTCGGACCTTGGATAATCCTACAAAATTCCAGCGCAACTTGTCTTTCTCTTCTTCCAGCTCCAGGATCTTCTCGTCAGTCCTCAGGGTGCGTGCGTTGTAAGTTGCTAGGTCAAGTCGTGGGTTCTTTGCTGTAAATTGTCCCAACCCGACTTCGGCCGGCACCAATGAAATTGTTAATTGCAATTTTAAGTGCTGATTTACCACGTGCTCGGCAGTGAAGGAAAACATAGTGAGGGAACCTGCATGTCTTAGAAATAAGAAAATATAATATTTTGAAGCATTGGGGCGGCCCCGCGGACATTTCCTGACCCTAAAACGCTCTCAGAAGTTGGAGGAGGCCTGTGCCCAGCAGTGGAACGTATATAGGCTGTACTTTAACTTAACTCGAGATATTATCTTTGAGAAAATTATATATCAGCACCTACTCGTCTTTGTAAGATATACTCGTTTCAGAGTATCATAGATATTAACCAATACTTAGATATTACAAAATATCTCTAAGTAAACCGAATCCACCAAAAATCGCATATCGATTTGTAGTAATGAATACTGAATTCCTTACAGAGTTACAAAATCACGTAGATATCAACCGATACATATTACATAGAAATTAAAATATGTAGATTCAATATTAGATATTCATATCTAATACTTATTACTTGATATAATTATTCGATAAAGGGGTAAGATATTATTCATATGTCTACTTTTCAGTAGTCATCATTATAGCGACAGTAGCTATTTAACCATCGATAGAAGATAGATTGATTGCCTTTCGGTGATATTAGGTCTTAATGATTTCTTAAATTTACGCGAACACTACACATTGAATAAAACTAAATTTACGGATTTTATCGCGTTTATTTAACTACTTTTACTTATTTTTACGGTCGGGTACTTTAAGAAGGAGGGGGGGACGGTGTCAGTTTGTTGACCTTTGCTTTAGAAGTTTACTGCACGGGAATCCATAACTGCTTCTTCGGAATGGAAAATTTTGCCTATCAAAAAGTTAACAAAGTTTTCGAAAAACATATGTTGGGGCGAGGACTAGAATGATGATGATGAAGGATTTCTACTTTTAATTTAGTAATTTTGCCAAAATATCTTGAACAAGGTTGTTTGAACGCCAGCTTCTCAAGCATAATTTACAACTCTGGACAATAACGGTTGTACAACAACAAACTCAACGACCCTCCACTATAATCTACCATCAGTGTCGCCAGAGCCAAATCCCTGAATGAAATTCAACTAGACTATAGAAACTTTTTTTTATATTTATTATTAGTCTAGTTGAATTTCGCTATCCTATTAAGAAGCCGTGGCCTCATATTGTTAGTTTCGATTTTGTCGATCCCAAATGCATTTAAGCTAATATAAATAAATATCGTAGTCGGATCGGTAATCGGTGTACTGTAAAATTCAATTCGAGCGCACAGCCCTTTAAATACCACTTGAAGTTCACCCAGTTCCATATTAAACAGATATATACTTTGATTAAAACTACTTTTACGGATTTTATCGCGATTTATTTATATTAATTTTAATACCCGACGTTTCGGGTGCTTTCCAGCACCCATGGTCACGGGGGAGTCCCCCGTAAAAGTAGTTTTAATCAATGTATAGTTTTCGCGTAAATATAAGAAATCATTAGATATATACTTTTCCTTATAACAACTAAAACTAAAAATGTAACTGCGGTTGCCAATCTAAATTTGCCAACTATGGCAAATATTCACCCATGAGACAATCAATGGGATTTATGTTTAGAAACGAACTTTGATAGGCTGTAACGGATCGGACGGCTGAAAAATTAGATCCCATAGCTCTTTATCGCGTAAATGATCAATGATTGAACCTGCATAGTTACTTACCTTGCCCTCGCTCTTCCAGTATATGAAAAAGCCGTACTCGTCGACTTTAAACAGGCAATTCTGCTCCAACTCGGTGTTGTCCTTCTCTTCCGTCCAACGATCGAACACAGCACCCTGTTCACAGACAATGTAAGTTAATACAAGCACGAAAAGTACGAGTACATATTAAGTACTGTGCCACCCTACACTTCGCCTACTGCTACGAGGCTGCCACTCGAGAACCTTTCTTACGGGGCCGGTCGTTAGTAATTTGAATAAACTATTTACCTGCACAGAGGAACCGTAACATTACGAGTATTCCAACACTCACTATTGCCAAACTTTATTACTTCCATCCAAACAAGACAGTAAAATTCGACGTGTTGCTATTAGATCTCTGTAACAAAGGCACGTTTTCAGCGATAGGATTTTTGTACGTGTAAAACAGGTTAAGCTGTCTGTGTTGATTTCAAAATATAGTTTTTTTTTACCGTTTGTTAAACGAGTTTTCGTTATATATTGTTAAAAATTGAAAATGTATGTTTAATGGTGTTATCAAAGTTTAAGCGACAGTAGCCTAATGGCAGGGCGCGGACCGCGAACTCAAAAAGGTCAAGGGTTCGAATCCGCCTTTCGACTACTGGCGTGAACCACTCGTAACACAAGCAATTTAAGCTTACCACGAGTGGTTAAGGGGGAATTTTAGTAATGTTAATAGCAGAGCTTTTGCAGTATTCGCTGTTCATGCCAGTTTCCCACATTCAAAAAACGATGAATTCTCCGTTATTACAACGCTATTTATTTAACAAAATTCGTCCAGCAATTTACGGATTAATTTTAATAAAACAACTATAGTTGAAACAATATTTTATTTCTTCTTTTTCTTCTTTATTTTCTTCTTTTTGGTTACGAAAAGTTTGTTGAATATAGAAACCGGTCATTAGTCAAGGTTCTGGCTTAGAATCTCCTCTAAAGCTGATCACTATAATTTGGGGCTTTTATATTTTTATATATTAATATTAAAGAGTCATTTATAGGCTAACGTTTACCTAACCGTGTAGCGGAGGTGTAAAAATATCCACTACTCCATATAATCCCGTGGGTGTCGTAAGAGGCGATAGAGGGTAACAAATCGGAAGATGGGCGGCAGCGTCTTCATAATAACGACTAAAAATAAAATTCTGCGGTTGCCAATTCGCTCGTGGCAACTGTGGCAACTATGTAACCCCTTATGAGGAAATCTATGGGGGAGGCCTATTTTTTTTTGCGCCCGAAGTAAATATGGGCAACCCTCCCGGAAAGCGGGGGAGGGAGGCGGTGAATGCTCATAGCATACCACGCAGCTGGCTGCGTGGTTATGTGGAGACTTTTACCCACTAAACACCGCCTTTTAGGAATTGGCTTAACGATCTGACTAGAGATCTCTAAGCCGTATACGAACGCGACCCTCCTTGGCAGAAAGGAGGGCGCATGGCAGAAAGGAGGGCGCATGGCAGAAAGGAGGGCGCAAGGGGAGGGCTATGTTCAGCAGCGGACTTTTAAAGGCTTACAGCCTAACGGTAACGGTAACGGTTTACCTGGAAGCCTATCATTAACGAGGACATCCAGCATCCACAACTTTTTCGCCCAGCAAAGCGGCGCCACTTAAAAATAAGGTTTAATATTTGACAGTTTTCATACCGGGGAAGTTCATTTGTACGAAAAATGTAAAGGTTAATGTTTATTTATGTACTATTAGTTATATTTTCTATTAAATAGATTAAAAATAAATAAACCATACAACAGTTTTTTGTGTATTAATTTAATACTCTAGAAACTGATAAACTTTTATTTAAAACTTACATTTTCTATTAAATGTCATTGCGTAAAAAAACTTTTACCTCATTGTCAAGTAGCGACATCTGGTGAGCGAAATAACATTAGCCCTCATTAACATTAGGTGAGATCTTTATACTAATATATTTTACCGTGTAGTGGCGGTGTGCACTACCCTATATCGTTCTGTGGGTGTCGTGAGAGGGAAGGTGTCGAAAGTGGGAAACTGAAACCGGAGAATGGCAGCAGCATCTTCCTCATAACAACACAAAATTATAAAAAACTGCGGTTGACAACCCATCTGTGAAGCGTGGTGGCTATAGCTAAATCATTCCTATAACGCAACCTATTAAGAAGGCTATATTTCAGCAGTTGAACTTTTATAGGCTGTAACGGATGGATGTGATTTTAATTTTACGTTTGCCTAATGAAAAGCTGAAGCGAATGTTTGTGTAGTGCTTAAATAATAACTGTCTCGTTGGTCTATAAGTTGTAGTAGTGTGACTGCTGATCTGAGGTTCTGGGTTCGAATCCCGGGTCGGGCCAAAAAATCAATTATTGAGTTTTTTCGTCGAAGTTCTCAGTAGCTGCCCAGAGTCAAGAAGTTGGCGGTGTCTCACCCCCGTGCCACGGAAAGCACGTAAAGCCGTTGGTCCTGCGCCTGAACTGTCTCCGGTCGTGTCGGTTTACCGTCCCATCGGATTATGATAGTCAGGAAATGTACGAGTGCACCTGTGCTTGTGCATACACTTGGGCACTATAATCCTGTCCTGCGCCGATGGCTATTCTCCGTTGAGGCAGGCCGCCGTGGCCGAAATTCGATCTGGAGAACATTATTATTAATGCATAAATTCTTGGTTTTAGTGCTTATCAACTAGCGTTTCTGACATGCAAAGCGTAACATTCTCTAGTCTTGTCAGGTTTCCTACCCACCGGACTTTGAGTGTTAGTGTGTTTGTGCATCGACGTTTTCATTGAACATGGCCGCCGGAATTCGCTCTGGGGGACACAAAACCTGACACAAGAAGACGAGACGGCATGACGTTGCTCAAGTGCGACGGCTCCATGGCGCAGCGGCTGAACGATAGCGGCCGTCGCAGGTTCGAATCCCGCACGGAACAAGTATTTGTATGATTTACAAATTATGTTGGTAAACTGCTTCCACGATATAGGAGAAAATCCTAGTAATGTTGTTTTTATACGCGGTTCAAGAATGCCGTGTGTCAACGGCACACAACCACAACCAAAATGACGTAATTTGAATTATTTTATTTTTTTATAATTTTTTAATTGCGTAACAGATGAAACTGTATATAACAGAGGATTTTTGCGAACCATTGGTAAAGCCTAAATAATTTTCAAAAAAGTATTCTTGTAGTCAATAAAAATGATTCTGTTTAATTCTATTTGATTTTTTTTTATAAAACTGACGTTACAAATGAATTTACGGCCAATTTGAAGTGGCTACGGCAGTCCATGGACAAATGCAGTCAAGTTCATTCAAAGATAGTATCCTTCCGACCGGATGCGGTGCAAACTCTGCCATTTGACGGCAACAACAGGTAAAATGATGGTCGGAGACGGACGGACAGACGGAAGCTCGAGCGGAAAACAAAATTTTATATATAAAGGTAGCGTAAGTGTTATAAATGTCAAACTTTTCAAAAAAACTAACTTGTGTTTGACTTTGAATAAAGTATTAGAAAAATAAAACTATCCATATACTTTGTCATCGTAACATAAAAAATTTCATATATCAATTCAATTCAAACATTCGTTGAAATTTATTGCAAATATTTGCACGCAGCACATGTTCAATATCTCCTCGTAAATTTAGAGACATTTATTGATATACTGTGTACCCTTATACTTCGTATGTAGACGGTAAAATGTAAAATTAAATGCATTGAACATTGTGCTTCAAAGTTTCAATATTAGGTACTGTTAACGGCGGAGCGGTTTGGGCAAACAGAACTTCGCTTTGAAATTTAACTTGTAACTCCCACTCCTCACTCACAAAGATTTAGTAACTTCATATTATACTCGTATTAGAATGGTCTTTTGAGGTTAAAATCAAGTGGAGAATATAATATATTAATTGTAAAACAAGTAAATTAGTATTCGTATATTAACGGATTTCTATTTCTATTCGCATAGGAGTATATTACGAAATTTTATTCGTGTATTTACCAATTATATTTATTTTGAATGTACCGTTAAATAATGACTTTCATGTGATAATATATACGATTTTAGGTCGCAAGTCATGCCTGAAATATTTTTTAGGCTGACGTTGTAATATAGTCTAGTTACCCGAGCAATTATATATCGTTTGTCGATCTGACAAATAGTGTAAGAGTTGCAAGTAAACAAGAAATATATCTGTCGTATACAGACCATGCAGAAAGTTTTGCTAAGATTTTTTTTTATAAGTTACTAGCCAGTAAATACGATTATTTACATGTACAAATACGGATGTTCCAATTGCAAATTTTCCTCCACACTTTACGAGCTAAATGCAAATATCATGTTACATTGAAAAAGGGATCTGAGTCGGGAATGTTTTCGCACAACGACGTTTTACAATTTCAAACGTTGCCTAAAGTCAGATAAATCGTATTGATAGACTTTAAATGGCATTTATTGATAAAGTCCCTACAAAGGTAACCGTATTCCGCAGGTAATAATTTTAACACAAAGACTTGGTCGCCCTTTGAAGGCTGTTATGGATAGAAACATACCAGCAACGGAAAGTTTTATTGAGTAGAATAGGCGAAATACGTATAAAGAGACTCAATACTTATTGCAAATTGGATCGGGAAACATTCACGATATTTTATTTTTATTATTATTTTATTGAAGTAAAACTTTTTTATGCACGCTTGTCTTGGGGAGTAAGCTCGCTTCGTTGGTTGTGTTTCTCGCCCCCTTCGGGGTCTCTCAGTTGAAAAGCCGTGACGAACGCGTTACGAAAAATGTGATCGGTTGAGGTGAACGGAAGTTGAGTGGGGGATATATGCAAGAGAGAGCAGTGCGCGTGCACATTTTCATGCTCTCTTTCTCTCATAGCCAGTTACGTTCCGTATTTTATGAATTAATATTTTGTTCAATACATTAAATATTCTACGTTTAAAGTGAATAAAATTGTAAATTTATTTGAAAGTTCATGTTTTGCGAATTTTCAGGTGAATAATAACAAATTATGGAAGGAAGCCGATAATAAATTTAAATATTTGTAGAAAATTAATATATATATATATATATATATATATATATATATATATATTATATATTCGAAGCTCTCTTCCTATGGGCTTCCCGAGAAATTGTGCGATTGGATCACCAGCTTTCTTACAGATCGGAGCATCAAGGTCGTTGTAGACGGTGCAAGCTCCGATTGCAAGCCTGTTAATGCTGGTGTTCCACAGGGCTGTGTGCTATCGCCAACGCTGTTTCTTCTGCATATCAATGACATGTTGCGTACCCGTAACATTCATTGCTATGCAGATGACAGCACTGGTGATGCTCTTTACACCGGCTGAGCCAATATTTCTTGGGAAAACGTCTCCGAGTGCCGGGACAAACTTGTGTCTGAAGTCGAGTCTCTGCTGGAGACACAGTCTCGGATTGGGGGCGACTAAATCTAGTCCAGTTTAACCCCCAGAAGACACAAGTTTGCGCGTTAACCGCTAAAAAGAACCCCTTTGTCGTATCCCCTCAGTTTCAAGGCACTCCCCTTGTTGCCTCAGCCAGTATCGGAATCCTCGGCGTCGACATATCGAGTGACGTGCAGTTTCGTGGTGGTCACTTGGAAGGGGAAGGCCAAATTGGCCTCTAAAAAAGCTTGGCGTGCTCAGCAGAGCGGGACAGTATTTCATGCCGGCACACCGCCTGCAACTTTACAAGGCGCAGGTTCGGCCGCACATGGAATACTGTTCCCATCTCTGGGCTGGGGCTCCCCAGTACCAGCTTCTTCCACTTGACCGCATCCAGCGCAGAGCGGCTCGAATCGTCGACGACCGAGTGCTTTCCGATCGGCTCGATTCACTGGCGCTGCGAAGAGATGTTGCATCTCTTTGCGTATTTTATCGCATCTATCACGGGGAGTGCTCTGAGGAATTGTTCGGATTAATCCCAGCCGCCAAATTTCGTGAACGCACTACACGTCAAACGTCCCGATACCATCCACACCATCTCGATGCTTGGCGGGCCACCACTGTACGTTTCACAAGGAGTTTTTTTCCACGTACTACCTCTCTGTGGAATAGTTTACCACCGGCGATTTTTCCGGACCGATACGACCTGGGGACCTTAAAGAAAAGAGCTTACTATATTCCACTATATTATATATATATATATATATATATATAGCTAAAGAACTTTTACTTCAGTGTCGTGTGGTAATAACCACACTCGTTTTTATTTTATTTATATTTTTATATGATTATTTAATATTTACTGAAAAAATTCTCTTATTGAAAACTTTGTTACTAAAAAAATAATAAGTTCACTGCTGACGATCATATTTTTGCGATTTTCAACATATCAATTCCAATATCGAATACAAATAGGTATCGAACATTATGGACCAATAAATTGTATCAGAGAGATAACAGATATGTGAACGACTTCATTTTATTATTTTTTGAAATTTATAAGGTGGGTGTTAGTCTCATGAGATAAAATTTTATCAGCAGTCCTCTTATATAAAATTGATTTTCTAATGTCTTCATTACTAATGATTTTAACTTCGTTATAAATTTTTTTATAGAAGTATGAGTGGCAAACGAGTGCTTTGGACCAAGGTCACCTATAATTTATTAAGAATTAAAATGCAGATACAATTTTTCTGTCAAACGTGATTATTAAAGCAAATCCTTCCTACAAAAGTAGTGTTCCATGTCCAACTGTTAAAGTTCGAATTTATGTAAGAAATAAATAAATACGTTAATTTGGAACATATATTATAACAAAGAAAAAAACATGCAAGACAGAAAAATAAGTCTCATCTTAACAAAAAAGTAAAAAAATAACTTAATATGCACCAAAATAGCTCCACTTAGTGTTATGTATAATCATTTATTCACGACAGCAAATCCATAGTAACAAAAAAATTATCATACCTATCGAAATAAAATTCATGGAACTAGTGCTACGTAATCGAGACAACGAAAAGTGAAACATACTCGTATATTCGGAAAAAATGTGTTTATTTGTGTGTGCACGCGTGCGTGAGTGAGTGCGTGCGTGCGTGCATGCATGAATGTGACGTAATTTACGTTCCTTAATGTAATAACTATGTCCCTCTAAACTCCCCGTAGTACTGAAATAAAAATAAAAATTAAAATACTGAAGTCCGCCTACATAAACAGTTTTGTTATCAAGCATTATAACAATCACCGGCGGACTATCTAGACAGTAAAGAAATTACTTTTAACATTGAGCTAAGAATAGAATTCCAAAAAACTTTTAAAATGGATTCCCTTGTGAGATACCGCTATTTGCGGGTCAAAGATTTCCTTTCAAGTAAATCTTTTACTCGCAAATGTCTATAATCCAAAGATAAAAGCATTTTTGTTGCAATTACAGCCCTATTAATAAACACAGACTTGATAGAGATTAACTTTACTCCTAGTTTAAAGCTTAAAATATCTAATTTCAGTATTAATAAATATAGAGTAAAGAGGGAGTAAACTAATCCGAATCTACTCTCGGAATAAAAGTTAATCCTTGGCGGTACCTAGTTTAACGACTGAGCAAGCATAGACTAGTCGCATATTTTGTCATTTTGTAAAACTTTACTTTAATTTAAAGGCAGACTTCTCGGAGATTCTGGTTATGCTTGTACTCCTTATTTATTCACTCCTATCTTGCGTCCTAATAAACAAAAGGAAGAAATGTACAACCGGTAGCACATCTGGCCCCTTAACACTGTAGAACAATGCTTTGAAGGGAAGTAAAGGTTTCGGTGTTTACTGCGAGGACTAAATACTAAATAAGAGCGTACAAAACTATATACATTGCAATGCAAAAGCAAGATCAGCTAGTATAAGGAGATGATGAAAATGTACCAGTCATACAATTAGTAAATAACTCCGTTAGAGGAAATTCTGTTCGGGCAGCATTTGTTAACGATTTTTTTTTAAATAAATATACAAAAATTACATGTACATAAGATTTTATTTATCCCCAAAAAACAAAACAAAAACGGTTATTTAATTAATTTTGCCCTCGCTCGTTTCTTAATTCTAAAATTTCGTTACAAATAATATTATTGCCTGTCACTGTCATTAATGTCATCATCAAGCATTGAGTTCATTCACTAGACTCACTCTTTTTACTTTTAAAATAAGTGGGTTGCCATAGCGCAAGCGTTAATCCCGGCGTAAGTAATGTATATAGTTCATAAAAGATAGTGATCTCTGTGAAGTAGTAAAAATCACGCCTATGAAGTTCTGAATGTCTTTATCACACAGTACCTGTCAAAGTCATACTTTATGGGCATGCGCTAATTAGGTCGGCATGCCCATAAAGTATGACTTTGAAGGTATGTATGTACTACTAAGAAATTAGGACTTCATAGGCGTGATTTTTACAGACAGCTGTCGCAGAGATCAAGCTATCTTTTATGAACTATAGTTAGTTAGTCCGAGTTTACTCCATGTTTATTAATAACATTGTAATAAAGAAGTAAATAGTCAGTTACTCTGAGATTAGCTAGTCCAAGTGTAACTTTGAATTAAGCTTGGAATAATCAATTTTTATTAATAAGACAGTTAGGCTATTATTCAATCACAAAAATCTGTGACTAACGTAAAGTAGCTTTTAAAAAAATGAAATGCCGAGGGCCACATAGTCCACCTGATGGTAAATGAACGTGTGGCCCATAGACATCTACATCTATCCTCGATAAAGAATCAAAATGTGGTCGCGTTATTACCTCTGAGAACTAAGACGAAATAAAAAAGTACGCTGTGCGCATACTTTAACCCTTTTCCGTTAGTTAAATATTTTATACATTACTTTGTTCTGTTCAAAGCCTTTCATGACTTGTCTCATTATATATTAATTTGTTCTCTTTTATGAAGTAACGTATGCCTAAAGCGACCATTTATTTTTTTCCTCAGAGCGAGACACCTTTAAAATTATTATAGTTTTAACACTTTCGACTATCTTCTTGGTCTAACGGTTGCAAACGCAATTGCTGATCATGTGGTCCCGGGTTCGAAACCCGAGTCGGGCCAAGAATCATTTATTGGTTTTTTTTTGTCTCAAAATTCTCAGTAGCAGTCCGTAATATTGATTTCGAACTTATTGATGTTGGCGGGGTTTTACCACCGTGCCTCCGGAAGCCGTTACCAAAATTAAATATGGAACCATTTATTATAGTTTTAAAAACAAAACACATAGCTGTTTAGATCTTTTAATATCAAAAGAGAGAATGAAAACTTAGAATCATATAAAATCTGGCTGCTGGCTTTTTAATTTTTTCTTAACAGCAAATAAATACTAATTAGAAATAACTATGTTATTTGATAATTTATTGTCGATTAATTAAAAATTGTCACTTCGTAGCTTTAAGTTCAAAAGTGTAGGTTTTTCAGAATAATCATGTAACTAGTCAGGCCATGCTGGCAAACCTGGTACGCGCGGTGTCATAATGATGGCACAGGTGACATAGTTTGCATGATGCTACGCTTTTATTTGTTAAAGCGGAACATTTTTACGTATTTTGAGGACACAAACCTTTAAATCGGGACCGTCCCGCCTAATGTGGGACGTATGGTCACGTTACGTATGCCAACTACTGGATTATTGAAAGTTCTGAACGAAGTAAAAATTTCCCTTAATTCCTATCAGGATTAATTGAGACTCTGATTGGCTTAACCAGTGACTTCTTTTCTGGCTAGGAGTCCGTCTGGTAAGGTATCATTCTCTTACCTATAACCGTTAAATAGCAGTGCGTGATGTTCCGGTCTAAAGGGAGTTATTAAGAACCAATACAATTAAAGGCTGTGAGACATTCCATCTTGGTCCTCAGGGATCTGTAGGATCACAGGAGAGGTCTAAGGTATCCTCAGGAATCAGATGTCTGAGGTATCTGTAGCCTTCTCTGTTTAAAATGTATTGGAGGGGGGGTCAATGGACTGCAATAGTCACTTCAAGTGGACTATAAGTTCGTTTGTCACGTCAATTTAATATTAAAAAACTTAAAGCGAGCTTGGACCTAACTTCTTATTTAACTTAGTCCTCTGGAAGAATGTGACTTTGCGTTTGTATAGATTCAAATTGCAAAAGTTAATAAAATTCTTGGAAACTTAGCAGTCCTTAGATGGAAATGTAATAATACGCTACAGATTTGAAACTGGATGCACGTGCTGTGTGATGCGGTTTCCTTGAATTCGTACAACTTTCATATTGCAAAGAAAACTGAACAATTCAACTTTGATTTAGGTTTCATAGTTTTTTTTGAAAATAAATATTTTCCACTGGGCTTGCTCTCACTCTTTTTCTTTTGCGGGCTGATAAAAGGGAATAAATATTATTATTATATTGGATGACATTTTTTACCATCTGGAAAAAATAGAGTGTATCATGTATAAAACAAAAAAATTAATTATATAAATTAATTAATAGGCAAACACATGGACCTAGAAAAAAGGGCGGACAGTCTCGCTAAGAAACAATTGACGCACCGCAATGGCGGCCGCGTAACTATGTGTGAGTAACTACGCGATCGCGGATTGGAGCGTATGGCGGGCGGTAGATTTACTATGTGCATATGTGCTTGCCGGCTTGTTTGTATTAGCCGAACTGACTTACTATGGGTGCGTCAGTAATTTTTTTAAGAGACGGCGTCCGCCCTTTTTTCTAGGTCCATGGGCAAACAAAAACAATTAATTTAGTAGGCATCTTTGACCTTGTCACTTCGCAGGTTCATAGGCTCAAGGGCAAAGGGAAAAATACTTGTTCAATTTTTTTTTCAAACGTTTAATTAAAAATTTATGTTTCTATTTTTGTAAAATATCAATGCTATAGGCTTCTACTCCGTTCACATATTACACTGTATTTTTTCCAGACGGTAAAAAAGGTCACCAGTATAATCTACGATTAATATATTCTTCAGGACTTCTCAGAATTAGAAAATTAGCTTTCCGAACGAAAACTACTCTGACCAATGTATTGTAGTAATTATTATTCTTGCTGTGATACGTACTTGATTTCTACCACCTTCGTACCTATTTTTGGCACGAAATGGTATATGATACTCTAAAGGGTATAGAGAGGCACTATAATTACAGACGGCCAGGCATTCTATCTTAGCTCTCACAAGAAACAACGTATCTGTAGCCTTCTTTGTTGTGACTGCCTCGTTGGTCTAGTGGTTGTAGTAGTACGACTGCTGATCATCAGGTCCTGGGTTCGAATGCCGGGTCGGTCCAAAAAGTCAATTATTGAGTTTTTCCATTAAGAAATTCTCAGTAGCTGCCCGGAGTCAGGAAGTTGGCGGTGTCTCACCCCCGTGCCTCGGAAAGCACGTAAAGCCGTTGGTCCTGCGCCTGATCTCTCTCCCGGCTAGCCTCCGTGAGGCAGGCCGCCGTAGCCGAAATTCGGTCTGGAGGACATTATTATTATTAGCCTTCTTTGTTAGAAGTCAGTTGCAGAAGTCAATGGGGTGCGGTAGCCACTGTATGAGAAGTGGACTGTAATTTTATACATCAATTTAGTTCTATAAATCATCACTCATCATCATCACACAGCACTTCACAAGTCTACTACTGAGCGTAGGTCTCTCCCAAGGAATGCCACAAAGTACGATCCCGAGTCACCCGCATGCATCGGCTCGATCGATCCTTCATGCAGCACTTAATATTGTAGAGGAAAGGAAGGTAATTTCGAATACCATTTTGTTTTAGGCCTGTGTATTTTTTTCTGTAGGGTTTATGGAATAAAACATTCATTAAATTGAATAAAAATTCATAAACTATCAATTCGCGAGCTATTTAAAACAACTAATTATCTCTACTAAGTAAAATTTTAGGTCGAACGCAAACTGTCAGAATTCAGTATTCGACATGTGATGCAGGTATTTTGGAATAGAGGTATTCCAAATCATATTTACTATGCATTACTTAGTTATGTTAGATATTATTACGCCATGGTTTTAGAAGAAAATGTAAGACCTATAAATGCAAATGATATCTTAAAGTAGGTAAATTAAAATTGGTCGTAATTGGACCGGAGATAATTTGGAATACCATTTTTGATATTCCAAATTACCTTCACATGGGTATTTCAAATTATATAACCTCGAATATAACCTCGTGTCATTTATTTATAAATTCACAATATACGGAAATCAAAGTCAATGTATAAAATGTATGGTTCATTTTATAGTATACATAAAGTTAAACTATGTAAACATAACAAATTGTGGCGATGCAAATTGATTAAATAGGTACGTACCTTAAAAATTTTCACACAACAATTTCAACACACTCCTTCACAATTTGTTGTTATGTCCATTTCTAAGATGGATATTCGATCGACATCTTAGAAAATTGGCGGACTAGCCGTGTAAATATAACGACAAATGGCGCCTATCTTTAATGTTTAATGACCATTGAAACGAAAATGACACCACTAGTTTCTGTGAAACCCTCCTATTCCAAATTGCCTGCAGTATTCCAAATTACCTTCCTTTCCTCTATCATAATGTGGCAGAAAGCGAAAGAATCAAAGACTTCTATGCACAGCAAGAAGTTTATGGAAAGAACCCGGGTAGCTTGGCCAATGTAAAATTTTTGACGAGCGCTTAGCTTCTGAGCTACCGGGACTTACTTCACCAATAGTTTTCAAATAAAATGTCGTCCATGTCCATTCCATTTATGGCAGCAGAGTGAGATAAGCCTAATGGTGGAAACTTGTCGGTCATAAAAGGCTGACATACATGTTGATATATTTTCTATTTGTAGAACAGTAAAAGTCGTAAAAATATAAATACGTGGGTCGCTCAATAAGTTTTGAGATGCTCGAAATTTAAAAACGGAACGCACCCATGATATATATGCTTCTAAAAAAATTATTGCCAATTGCTCAATATTAAAAAAAAAAACAAAGTTCTATTAAGTTTCCTGCAACGCTTCCCGCGCTTTTCATTTAAAACGATGGACCTTAACCGTGAAAATTTGCGCGCTATGGTCTATTATGATTTTAAATTTGGTTTAACCAAACAATTAAGTTCATAACGGTTACCATCAGCATTAGGGGGCTCACCTCTATGGTTTATTGAATTCAAAAGTGATAAAATTAACCTTAAAGATGACCAAAGAACCGGGGCCCCGCAAACAGCAATAACGGCAGAAAATGTATGGACTACTGAAATGTTGGTGCGAGAAGACCCACGAATCACATATACGGACATCGAAAAGATTGTAGGCATTAGTTCGGGGAGCATTTATACCATCCTACATAAACATCTTGGAGTGAGGAAGCTTTGTTGTCGATGGATCCCTAGTTTGCTCTCCGAAAGCGAAAAACAGATTCGTGGGGATTCATCTAGACGTGTTTCATCGTATTTCATGAAATCGTTACTGGTGACGAGACATGGATCTATCAATATGATCCGGAAAATAAAAGCCAATCATCGGTATGGGTCTACTCAGAAGGACAGTTAACGATAAAACTGCAAAGAATTCGCAACGGCGGCATAAAAATGGTGTCTAGTTTTTTTTTCGCAGAGCGGAAATTTGTCGACGTCAATGCTGGAAAATTGTAGGTCAGTAAACTCTGAATGGTATACTACAGTTGCATAATCCAAAGCTTTTCAAGCTGTGCGGGAGAGAAAATCAAAGACCGGGCTTTGAGGAACCATGCTGCAACACGATATCGCCTCTTCACATACCTGCCTTAGAACAAAAGCATTTATTGAGGAATCTGGTGTTGTAACTCTAAGTCACCCACCCTACAGCTCTGACTTGGCTCCTTGTGATTTCTTATTGTTCCCAACAGTCAAAGAAAAAATAATAGGCAAGTTTTTTTCAAGCACCGAAGAAGCCGTAACTGCCTACGAAGAAGCGATTTCCGACCTGTCAGATCAAGACTGACAAAAGTATTTTCAAAGTTGGTTTAGACAAATGGAACTTTGTATAGGGCATGATGGAGAATATTGTGAAAAGGTGTATTATAAATAATAATAGTATCTAAAGTACTTTTTGTATATCTCAAAACTTATTGAGTATCCCACGTACTATAAAAATAATTATAATGCAATGGCGACATTTTAACCATATTTTCAGTTCTATCTAGTTTTTAGCTCACCCGAAAGTTATTTTAAAAATCGATTAGAAAATTTGTACCAAGCAGAACCGCAAAGAAAGTAAACCGAAAAAAAAACAATATAATAAAAACGTTGTAATGATAACATACTAAAATCAGTAAAAACCTTTTTGCGTAAAGGTTATTCTACCAAAATTTGTTGACATTTACCTAAAGCATAAAATACCCGTTCGAGCATGTTATTTACAAAGAGAAAATAATCGAAAATAAATAAGTCTCGTCTCGAATCCATATACCCCGGCCCGAAAACAGTCTTTCCGAATATCATTCACATTAATTTATTTATCCTCTGACATGTAAAGGTAGAAAGTCCTAAAGTGTAATAATTTCATAGTCATTTTAAGAGCTCATTATTTATAGAAGTAAGAGCGTAAGAATACAGTCCAACTGATGGCAAGTAATATTTCATATACGAGTGTACCAACCCTGTGTCGTCGCTCATAATTTCGAAACAGCAGCATTACATATGCTATAGTGTTTTACGCTGGTATTCTGCGTGTTTTAAAAGTGTTGGCGGTGTTAGAATATTCACTATCCTATATCGTCTT
Source organism: Parnassius apollo (assembly GCA_907164705.1). Classification (NCBI taxonomy): domain Eukaryota; kingdom Metazoa; phylum Arthropoda; class Insecta; order Lepidoptera; family Papilionidae; genus Parnassius; species Parnassius apollo. Next base: position 2,358,529 of record CAJQZP010001402.1, on the reverse strand, counting down.
GAGACGTTCGTAAGAGGCGACAGAAGGAAACTGATTGAAAAAAACTAATTATACGGATTTAATCGCGTTTAATTTACTTATTTTTAATTCCCGACGTTTCGGGTACTTTACAGAACCCATGTACATGGAGGGGACTGAGATATTTGATTTCCCAATGCCATAGTTAGCCCGGCTACCTTCAGTTTTTGAATATTAATTTTTGTTCCGATCTACGCAGAACGAGCTTACACTGTCTTTGAAGTCTTGCAGTGGTATTCTTGGGTTTGGGTTTAATTTTGTTAATTATAGGATCCCAAGCAGATAACTGAAACCATCCATCTTCTCTATTGAAATTAGGATGTTTTTTAATTTCAATAGCCTGACGTATCATCCTTGGTACGAATCGGTGTTCTTTTGTGGTTTATCAAATCTGATGTAATGGTGGGGACGATCTTGAACATGTTCACAGACTGCAGACTTCTCGGCGCGTCGGTTCCTTCCGTCTTAAAATCCGTATAAATAGTTTTATTTAATGTGCAGTGTTCGAAAATTTAAGAAATCATTATAGAATGAAATTGAAACATATAATGGACGGCAGCATGTTCATAATAACAACAAAAATTATTAAAAAGCTGCGCTTGCTAAATCCTCCGGAGGCAGTCTACGTGGGGGGCCTATTTTCAGCAGTAGACTTTTGTAGGGAATGGATGATGGATGAATCAGCGAGAGCTTCGTAGCCTTACCCAGATCGAATCAACAATTTCGTGCTGCAGCTGCAAAAAGCTGGACTGTGCCGCATAAATTGTGTCATATTGTAACTTACACAACGTTGACTTGTACAATGTGAAAAGGATTACTACCTGTTACAATACAAAATATAAGAACTAAGAGATTTATTAATGGACTAACAAATAGAGACAGTGAGAGTGCCACGTACATTTAAAATGACGCTAAAATTATGATCAACATCTGGATACTCACTCACGCACACAGCTTTCTCCTTTTATAGCCTGTAAAAGTCCAATACGAGACGCACACATATGCACCTAAAAAACCATGTTGCTTTTTGCAATTTGATTTTATATACGTGAAAAACATAATATTCAGTGCATATTACATTTATTTCATTACTATTTATTTTATATACATTCTCACTGCTTTATAATTAAAATGTAACGTTGCTACAATATTAAAGTACTCCCTGAAATTTTGTTAACAAGTTAATTATTGTAAAATAGGCGAGCTTGCTACTAATTAACATACTGAATAGGCGGATTATATCGTGAATTGGTGTAGAGGGTTGTCGATGTATAATTATAAAGTAGAGGCAAATTGAACCAAGATAAGTAGCTTTTATATCATGACTGATAACCTCTAGGAATGAGATGATCGCTACCATGCTGCTTCTAAACTTTTTCATATTTAATTTCGCAACATATTGTATTGTAAAATTTTGGTGTGACTGGTAGATAATGCCATAAGGCATTAAGTTCGCCCATTGTAACCCTTAGTTTAAGGTGTAACACCATAAAGATTTAATAAATAAATAAAATTGTTATTTGCTGTTCTATTCTATATGCAGTTACACAATAATTAACTGCCGTGTGGTATGGTATATTGAAATAAAGTTGTTACAATATTTTCGAAGCCCCTGGCTCTCGGCCTAGGTAAGAAAACCTGTGTTAGGAAAGCTAAATGATTATATGTAAATAAAGCAATTTTAATGTATTCATGTATGTGCGTGCGTGAGTGCGCGCGCGTGAGCCTGTGTGTGCGTGTGTGTGCGTGCGTGCGTGCGTGCGTGCGTGCGTGCGTGCGTGCGTGCGTGTGTGTGTGTGTGTGTGTGTGTGTGTGTGGGGGGGGGTGTGTGCGTGTGTGAATGTGTAAGCATATTTACCGTCCCATCGGGTTATGAGAGTGAGGGAATAGAGAGTGCACTTGTGCTTGCGCATACGCTTGGGCACTATAATCCTGTCCTGCGCCGATGTCTAGCCTCCGTTGAGGCAGGCCGCCGTGGCTAAAATTCGGTATAGAGGACATTATTATTATTATAAGAATATCCATTATGGAAAATATACACTATATGTATGCGGAAGGCCTATGTTCAACAGTGAATTTTTATTTGCAATGGATTCCGCTATCTACCGGAAGCCTTAAGGCTAACGTCATTAAATACGTAGGGTAAACATTATAATGATTGGCAGCTTTGCACTCACTGCGATTAAACGCACGCGTTTTATCGCACGTCTGAAATCGCAAAAAATGTAACACAGCTTTTTATACAAGCGCACGCATTAGCGACTTTTTCAGTAACTGATTTGAAAAACGTAACTTGCTACATTTGGATCGCGGTTTGTAAGCGTACGATTTTTGCGTGTCCCATAGTAGTAGCACAGTATATACATCCATAATTATGTCTTTATTATACTGTGGTAGTAGTATGGCAGCGCACGCACGGCGGTTAACCGCGTTCGGTTTTTTATTCAGTCTCGACTCGCAAAAGTATTCTACTTATTGCGGCGCCGTTGTTTACGTTTTTTAATTTAAAAAGCAAAGCCACAACACACACTAGTCGCGATATATCCATGGTGGTACCGAAATTAAATTAAGCAAAACGCCGAAGTGCGTGCTAATAAGGCTTATTAAGCACACATTGAACGCGAGTGGAATACTACGCCCAGACAATCACACACTGCGGTTGGCGTTTTGCTTAATTTAATTTCAGTACCACCATGGATTTCCCGCTGTGTGTGCGCTGCCACAGTATAATAAAGACATAATTATGGATGTATATACTGTGCTATTACTATGGGACACGCAAAAATCGCGCGCTTACAAACCGCGATCCAAATGTTGCAAGTTACGTTTTTAAAATCAGTTATTGAAAAATGTCGCTAATGCGTGTGCTTGTATAGAAAGCTGTGTTACTTTTTTTGCGGTTTCAGACGTGCGGTTAAACTCGTTTAATCGCAGTGAGTGCAATGCTACGAATCGTTATAATGTTTACCCTACGTATTTTCTTATGCAAATTTGTATATGCATAAGTGAATACATAATCCTATTTAGTCTCTTTGGTGTTGTAAGAGGTGAGGGTGGGAAATGTCAGAAAAACCTTAAGGTTTCCGGTAGATAGCGGTATCCATTACAACCTATAAAAATTTACTGTTGAACATAGGCCTTCCGCATACGTATAGTATATATGTTCTATAATGGATATTCTTATAATAATAATAATGTCCTCCAGAAAGAATTTCGGGCACGGCGGCCTGCCTCAACGGAAGCTAGACATCAGCGCAGGACAGGATTATAGTGCCCAAGCGTATGCGCGAGCACAAGTGCACTCTCTATTCTCTCACTCTCATAACCCGATGGGACGGTAAACCGACACCACCGGAGAAAGATCAGGCCCGGACCAACGGCTTTACGTGCTTTCCGGGGCACGGGGGTGAGACACCGCCAACTTCCTCACTCCGGGCAGCTACTGAGAATTTATTGACAGAAAAACTCAATAATTGATTTTTTGGCCCGACCCGGGATTCGAACCCAGGACCTCATGATCAGTAATCGCACTACTACAACCACTAGACTAACGAGGCAGTCATATTCTTACACCGCTACTAAACGGATAGAAGGATAACTATCTCGTATATATCAGATATAAAATATCTAGCTGGCAACGGTCAGTATTGCTAAGTTTGTACGTCTAGTACTGCGCTCGTTAAACCGCCTGCCGACGATTAAATTAGAGAGAGAGAGAGAGAGAGGTAGATGTCCAGCTACAGACTTTTAGACACAAGGTTATAGGGAGCATTATCAGTATCAAGCCATCCTTATCATTATCAGAAAATTTTAGCAAGAATATTTTTAGTCGATGATAGATATAGACGTCTATGGGCCATTAACCAGCACATGCGTACTCGTTTGTTACTAGAATTCTACAAAAAAGTTTCAATAACTACTTACTTGCAACAGCGGCTCGGGAACTGGGATCTGCCAGTTGAATTCGAACTTTTTAGTCATCGTGCGATGTGGATTTTAACGCTGCGCCCACAATTTCTTCTTGCAGTTTAGCAATTTTCCATCTTCAGCCCTGTAAAGAGTGAAAATATAAGTATTATTAAAGACTTCCTTTTGGTCGGTTTTGAAGACGGTACTACAAATTCTTAGCGAATATAACATTAACGTTGTAGCCAGCGTATACTATTCTGTCGTTAATTCTGTACTCGAAACACAGCAACCCATTTATGAGCACGTATATAAGCATGCAAGAAATGTTTTTTTTTGTGTATATATGTACCAATACAAGGCCTAATACTTTGACATGCTCTATAGCCTATGGGAGTGCTTTGTCGAATTGTTCGGAAAAGTCCGCCAAATCACGAACGCACATCGCGAAAAAATTCACGATACCATCCACACCATATGATGTTTGGCGGTCCACCACTGTAGGTTTTACTAGGAGTTTTATTCATCGCACAACCTCTTTGTGAAATTGTTTATCCCTGGCGATTTTTACCGACCGATACGACTTAGGCACCTTCAAGAAAAGGGTTTACGCCTTTCTAAAAGTGTGGCAACGTAGCAAAAGCCCTCGTATTGTAGTTGTTCATGGACGACGGTAGCCTAGTTTGAATTGTATTGTACTGGCAACAATTTGTTTGTTTTACTTTATAAAGTACAATTCAGTGTCTGTCTCCATTAAAACTTCAATTAAAAAAATATATAGTTTTACTGTGCCGCAACCGTAAAATTAATGTCCTAAACATATCCCAAGCCCAAGCGGTTAAATGGGTTTTTACACATAGGATGTGGTTAAACACGTCTTAGTTTTGAAAGTGACATAGGCCTTAAAATTATTCTCTTTCGAGTGAACATTTTAATACAGACGGGTGTTTTAATTACTGTTTTATTCATAAGGTTTGTGTTTCATGGTGAATTGGAATATACCAAAAAGCTCAGACCGAAGTCCTATCTTTAAAACCAACAACTTTAAATCCACGACTTTTTTAAAAACTTAATACTTTTTGAAATAATGCTAATTCTTTTTTTTGGAAATTCTTTTTTTATGGGATAAGGATGATAAACGGGAACACAGTCAACCTGATGGTAAGTGGTTGCTGTGATCCATAGACATCTACATCTATCCTCGATTACGAATCAAAATACAGATGCGTTACCATCCGTGAGGACTAAAATAGAATGCCTCATTTCCAGTAAAAAGGGCCTCCGGTTCTATACACTCATCATACGAAACAGCAGAGCTGCTGTTTTACTCTTGTATTTTATGAGAGCGTGGCCCTTCCTCGATCGAGCCGATCCATTTGTGCTACAACTATACCTGCAATATGGTTGCAGCATGTCTCTATCACAATAAAATTCTGTATTATCATCACACAATACGAGGGCGGCTCTGAAAATTTCGGGAATCAAGGAAGTGACACAACATTACTATTTAAAAATGTATTTATTGCTTTTCGAAGTATTCTCCGCGAAATTTGACACATTTTTCCATACGATGGAACCAATCATTGAAGCAACCATTCCATTCGGAAGTTGGGGTCTCAAAAATGGCCGTTTTGTAGGCGTCCACAGCTTCTTCAGGTGATGAAAATCTCTGTCCACGCAAATTATTCTTTATTTTAGGGAAAGTATAAAAATCATTAGGGTTTAGGTCGGGGCTGTATTCTATGTTTTCTTGCTCTAAAAACTCTTTTGTTCTGTGTGCGGTGTGAGAACTCGCATTGTCGTGATGGAGGATGATGCGGCGGTTGCAGTTCTCTTTACGGAGTTCAGAAACGACCTGTGGCAAACAAATGCTAGCATACCATTCTGCATTAACCGTTCATTGTCCCTCAAGAGGAATAGTCGTAACATGGCCGGTTTTGGAGACAAACGTGGCCAACATTTTTTTTGCAACACTCCGTGAACGAACAATTTTTGTTGGCTTTAACTCATTTTTGAACACCCAAACTCGTGACTGGTTTTTTGTTTCGGGTTCGCACGCGTATATCCAGGATTCGTTGTATACAGCATTTGAGGATCCTGTGTGGAATCTTTCGAGAGTTCTGAAGCACCAAGTAACGCGAGCCGCTTTTTTGCTCTCCACAGAGCGAATGCGGTATCCATCGGGAAAACAACTTTTTTACACCTAATTGTTCATGCAAGATTATTTGTATTTGACTCATGCCAATATCTCAAGTTGCCTGAATTTCGCGGTATGTCACATGTCGATCTTCCTCAATCAGCTTACGCACAGCATAAACGTTTTCTTGGGTGACTGCAGTTTTTGGACGACCTTGACGGGGATCATCACTGAGCTTGACACGTCCACGTTGAAATTCAGAAAACCAGCGATAAATTGTGGTTTTGGATGGGGCTTCATCACCAAATGCAGAAATCATCCGGTCAACACACTGTTTTTGTGATAAATCACTTCGAAAGTCATAATAAATCATCGCTCTTGAATTTTCTCAAGTCAATTCCATATTCTCAACGACTAAACAAGTTTGACAAAACCTTGTGACAAGACCGAGAATCTTTTTTTTAAATACATAAATGGTATTCGATTTTTAAAACCAAGGAGTTTTCAATTAAAAAGATTTTAATATGACAGGAACAGTGGAAATATTCCATTCCCGATACTTTTAGTGCAGCCTAGTACCTGCACGTATTCGCAGCCTTGCAGTATTCAACATTATTACATATTTATTGCAAGGTATCTCTACAGAATAATATTCATTTTATCATTGTTACCGCCTCTCAAAAGTCAACTGGTGAACATAGGCCTCCCTCATAGATTGCCTCATATTTGCCACAGTTGCCAGGCCTGGCAAGTTTTTTTATTTCGGATTAGGGTGACAAACGAGCATACAGCCTACCTGATGGTAAGTTGATGCTGTGGCCCAAAGATCTACATCTACATTTAACCTCGATTAAGAATCAAAATGCAGATGCGTTGTCACCCGTGAGGACTGAGATGGAATGCCTCGTTTCCAGTAAAACGGGTTTCCGGTTCTCTACACTCACTATATGAAACACAGCAACAATAAGCTGCTATTTTACGACGGTATTCTGTGAGAGCGTGGTCCTTCCCCGGTTGAGCCGACCCATTTATGCTACAACCAAAATATAGCTGCAGCGTGGCTCTACCACGTATATAAAGTGAGTAGGTAACCGCAGTTATTTTTATTCAACTGTTATCAGGAAGGTCCTGCTGCCGATCTCTTGTATCAGCTTCCCTTTGTCTTCTCTTACGACACCCACAGCTTTACATAGTGTAGTGGATATTCTTACACCGTCACTATAAGGTTATCAATCACAGATAAAAAATAATACTGTTAGATTGTATGGAAAATTTTATCAAATTTTCCATAAAATCGTTGAACTGAAGTTGTTGGTTTTAAAGGAAGGAATTACGGTTTGAGAGCTATGGCTGATGCTGCTGGATCGCCTCCATTGAAGAAAAAGACAAAAATCTATCTTATCTGAATTAACCACGTCTCAGACCTTGACCGATGTGACTTCAAACATGCGTTGGGGTTCCTATGGTTCATGGTACAAAAAAGAAACAAAAGGTTTACAGCATGTAATAATATTGATATACTCCATAATTAGTGAAATGTAGTGTAGACTATAAAAATATAGGTAACAATATATAAGACATAAACTTCTAAAAATCTTTGATCATGGTTTCGTATACTGTGATTAAAAGTAACAATTTTCAATTTAATTAGTAAATAAAAATATGGTGATTGGCACAAAGTAAAAAATAAATGAAGAAAAATAAAATGTTTTTAAAATAATGACGGTGATATCATGCACCTATGACATCAGGACCATAAAAGACAAGACTTCTTTTCTTTCCGGTTTTGGTATTGTTATGGTCTAATCGAAGAATCATTGTCCACACCAGTATTTATTAATTTAATTATTTACTATTTTTATTGCTTGAAATATTGTACACTTAGTACCCAAATAAAAATATATAGTGGATGTCTCTAGTCGGTGTTACTCAATCTCAATAGCAGTTAATACGATATGTTACCGAACCTTGAATATTCAATTAAACTCGGCATAGACTATTTGAGAAGCTTATACATGTTGCCGTTTGACCTATGACCCGACTTGACTTGCACGTAGTAAATTATTGTAGACATAGTCCTAAAAATAATCATGGACATGTTCACAAGGTGACGTAGCTAGATTTTATCACATTTTTACTTTTATTTTATTTATAGTAAAATAGAGTAAATGGGGCCCTGCACTCTATTGTGAAGAGTCAAAATGTGTCGAAAAAGGCACGTATGGCAATTCACAATGCTGTGTTGGTCCCTACTTTAACATATGGTAGTGAAAGTTGGGTGTGGCAGAAGAAGCACGAGAGTAGAATGAACGCAGTAGAAATGCGGTCGTTAAGGAGTATGTTAGGGCTGAATCTTAATGACAGGGTAAGAAATTGTGTAATAAGAGAAGAGTGTGGTTTGCAAGATGATGTTGTGACCAGGATTAAGAAAGGAATGCTTCGGTGGTTTGGTCATGTGGAAAGAATGAATGAGGAAAGAGTGACAAAGAAAATTTATGTTGCAGAAGTGAATGGCAGAGTCGGAAAGGGACGTCCTAGGCGAAAATTTATCGACCAAATTGGCGATTTATTGAAAACGGGCCAAATTAGGAGTACCCTTAACCGACGAGCATGTATGCGGAGGTGTATGGATGTGAAGGAGGCGAGAGAGGTGTGTCAGGATCGTGCCAAATGGAAGTCTGTAGTCTCTGCCCACCCCCCTGGGTGACAGGCGTGAGTGTTTATGTTTACGTTTATGTTTATTTATAGTTAATATTAATACAATAAAAAAACAAAAATTTTAAAATATTAAACGAAAAAGGAAAGCAATTGATGCTTTCAATATTTATTTTATTCTATCCAAATAAACTTTTTATTTTAATTTTGAACAAGTTAATTTTCTTTATAAGAATGGTCATCGTGTAGTGGCGTTGTAAGACTATCCACTATCGCGTATCATGCCCTGGATGTCGAGGCGACCGAGGTAAATATTCCAGGAGATGGGTAGCAGGGTCTTCCTAATCATAACCAGGAAATAAAACTGGGGTTGCTAACCCGCATGCCAAGCGTGGCAATTATGGAAAACGCCCTTTATGAGGAAGTGTTGGGTGAGGCCTGTGTTCAGTATTGGACGTCTACAGGATGAATGAATGAAAGACGGTGATATTACAGGCGTTCTATAGACTTGTTACATAACAACACGATATAAGTACTCTATTTTACACCAATTGTCTCGGGTGGGAATCATAGCGTCGATGCCGAACACTTCGACAATGTTTTCTTCTTCTTCTTCATTACCTAAGACTATAAGTCTATCCAAGTTATTAGGCAGGCGTCGGGCAATGTGACCAAAAAGTTACGAGTCATCAAATCATTGGATTTAAGAATAAAACTTGCGGACAAAATATGAGGTATAGTAAATATATGTCCTTCTGATTTATAATTATCATTTGTGTTGCTTTGTGAGAGGTACAAACTAACACTTAAATTTTACAATAAAAGGCATCTAATAACCATTAGGTATGGAACATGCGCACAGCATGCATTTGACCGATTTTAAGCAACAAGTTAAGATCAAAAATTGTAAATAGACCCCTGGGAACACAATCAAAGAATTAAAGGAATCAAAGTGAGCTGCCCAACAAGCAAGTGATATTTATTTACTGGCTTTTTATTATGTTACATGAGTTATAATTAATACAATGAAATCCACACTATTTTTTATTTAGGAAGTAGGAAGGTCTTTAATTGTGTAGTTTATTGTTTATTATTTAACACACCCAGTAAAAACTTTGCTATAGCGTTTATTTTTTGTATTTCGCTAATTTCAATTGCATCTTAGTATGTCGTATTTATGGACACCACTATCCATATTAAGTTTATAAAACACTAATATCGGGTTGTTTTACAAATTTAGCAACTTCGGATATATACAAACAAGGCACGGGTAACATCCTCAATGTCTTTAACAAAGATTGGCATGAGACATCTGGGCCAACTAATTCTTCAATAATAACTATCAATCTCTGCACTGATATAATATCAGCATAATATCTGACTTTTATAAGGGTGACAAACGAGCACACAATCAACCTGATGGTACATGGATACTGTAGTCCATTAACATTTACATCCATCTTCGGTTGAGAATCCAAATGCAGCATGCAGATGCGTTGTCACCCCTGAGTTTGAGTCTCCGGTCGTTGGTGCTATTTTACGCTGGTATTTCGTGAGAACGTGGTTCTTCCTCAGTCGAGCCGACCTACTTCTGCTACAACCACAATATAGCTGCAGCATGGCTCTACCACGTAAAGCTTGAGAAAAAAAAGAAAAATAATATATGAGCATCAGAACAAACGCAATTGATGTGATAGTAATATTATCATTTTGCTTGACTGCTGCGTGGGACGAGATTGCCCATTCATCGATTCGAACTGCGATTATTTTTAGATATTTGTTTTTTTTGACGAAGGACCTTTACATCATAGGATAATTTAAAATATTATCTCTATTTTTTTCTTCTTAATAGGCGTATACGTCTATTAAGTGTTCTTTGTTAAAATTGTTTTTATTTTATAAAGATTTTTCACCCAAATTCACGCGTAGACCTTTTGCGAACTATACTGCAGATATACAAGATTATTTAGCAATAAACGCCCAAATTTGTTTAGAAAGGTTTAGAATAAGCAATATAGGAGAAGGTAAAGAAAAATTATGTAAAACATCTTAAACATTCTGTCCTTTTTATCTTTTAAATTCGGAATGCGTGATAATGCATCATTTTAACTGATTGTCATTCATAAATATATAACGCCTACTACTTTACTACGCACTCACACATTCGTAAGGGTCGCTCGGTCGACATAAACGTAAATTGAATCACACACACAAGGTATCGTAGTTTTCTATAAATCACATTCAATTTGGGATAATTTCAAATAAAAGTATTATTATTACCTTATTTTCTCGTATTTTCTAAAACTACAATAACGGTAAGTATATCAATATTTGTATATTTAAACATATAAAAATTGGATACTCTTTGAAAAATAACCCTGTATGTTAGTAATGGTGGTCTTTGAGCACGTAGTTCAAGTATCGAAAAATCAACTTTAAACTCAATTGTTGTCCCTTTTTTGTGTAAAATTGTAAACCAAAAAGGTTTGTGCTATACTTTTTTCATTTATAGTGAAGTATATGAGATAATTGTCAAAATCAATTTTTTTTTGTCGCTTTCACAATAAATCTTGCATGTTTTTTGGATAAAGTATAGCCTAGGTCACTCCTGGTATTGCTCTGTGTTCATATGGTTATTTATGTCTTATTAGCATGCTTTACTCTGTACCTAATAGAAGACAGTTATTTCAATATAGTAGACAGATACTTTAATTTTTTATATGTACACATATCTGACAGTAAATGGATGATGCAGCCTACAGGCAACTACGCCTACCAGCGATAAAGAATCAAAACGCAGATGAGATGTCATCCCCAAGAAACATGGAATGCCCCGATGTTTAAAACAATTATCCGGTTCTCCTTACTCATCACAGAAAACGCAATAAAAAAGCATCATCATACTCCATTTTCACGCTGGAATTTTGTGAGTATGATCTCTACGCAGTCAAGCTGTATTACAATTAGGCTCATCGTCATATTTCTAATTTAAACTGTACATTACATTTACATAAGTACATTTGGGATGCGTATTTAGCAAGGATGGGATATATGTTAAGATATATAGATATATAGAACGACGAGTGAACGCAGGAAATAGTGTAAATGGAGTCCTACACTCTATTGTGATGTCAGAATGTGTCAAAAAAGATACGTATGGCAATTCACAATGCTGTGTTGGTCCCTACTTTAACGTGTGGTAGTGAAAGTTAGGTGTTTCAGAAGAAGCACGAGAGTAGAATAAAGGCAGTAGAAATGGGGTCGCTAGGGAGTATGTCAGTGCTGAATCTGAATGACAGGGTGAGAAATTGTGTGATAAGAGAAGTGTGTGTGGTTTGCAAGATGATGTTGCGACCAAGATTAAGAAAGGAATGCTTCGGTGGTTTGGTCACGTGGAAAGAATGAATGAGGAAAGAGTGACAAAGCAAATTTATGTTGCAGAAGTGAACGGTAGAGTCGGAAAGGGACGTCCTAGGCGAAAGTTTGTCGGCCAAATTAGCGATAAATTGAAAAGGGGCCAAATTAGGAGTACCCTTAACCGACGAGCATGTATGCGTAGATATATGGATGTGGAGGAGGCGAGAGAGGTGTGACAGGATCGTGCCAAATGGAAGGCTGTAGTCTCCGCCTACCCCACTGAGTGACAGGCGTGAGTGTTTATGTTGTTACGATACGTTCAAAGGTACATTTGTATAGTTATTTATTAGTTAAATGTAATATTACGTATAATTGACTGATATAAAGTGCCTCAAGGCATTATGTCCACCCTGTGTATAATTTTGTTTAGGAATGCAATAAAGAATAAAGATAATAATAAATAAAGAAATTGTAACAAACGTAATATTATTCTCCTAATTTTAATTAACTAGTGGCCCGGAGTCTTAAACCGATAACTGATTTACATTTGAAGTTAATAAAAACTGAAGTGACACGAATTTACAATCTACCTGATGGTATGCGGTTACTGCAGTCCACGGAAACCTGTTGCTAACTTCAAACAAAGAAGGCCACAGATGATGGCACATTTGTTATCACCTGTGAGGATTAAAAAGATAACTACAATTATACTGTTTCTCCATTCTCTTGAGACTGGAACACAACAGTGCACGCACTGCTATTTGGCAGCAGAATTATTTAAGAGGGTACCTAGACAGAATTCTGCAGAAAATCTGAGCGCATATTTTTCAATATCGTTCTCAATGAAATTTAATGAACTAACACACACAGCATAGATAATTTATGTTTTAATGAAATAAATATTATTATTAATATCTGTAAGCACCGACCTATATCGAAATATGGTGACAGTATAACCTGCTCATACAAATATATCTGCAGATAACATCTGCATCTGCATCTGATTTTACCTGCAGATCAATACAGGATGGTCGCTGAAAAAATTCGATTAAATTCGCTTAGGTAGTTTTTAATTTTTATACTTAATATGATGTTCTATCCAAATTTTTCACCTTTTAGTAAATGCTAATGTAACACATGCATCAAAATCAAACTCTGAATCTTATCCTGATGACCTGTCTAACAAATCTAGAAGCAATATACGCTAACTCATTGTTGAAAACACTATAACAAATCGCTTCAAAAACACGTCTAGTAAGTTTGAAGGATTTCGAGTGAATGTATCATTTCGTATATTATCGTATCTGCGTAGTGTGTGATACTTTCAGATAATTAACTTTTTATACGCAGACAAAAAAATATAGTATTTTTGTAGTGTGTGACTAGCTTTAGATGTATCGTATACTCGTTTCCCCCTCTTCACATAGCATAAAGGCGCGTTATGGTTATAACTGAATGTTAATCCGTGTACCACAAACGGAACTTTTAACTTGTGTTTACGATTATGATGTATCAAATTTTACAAACATAAACCCGATGAACACAAAGCTGATGTGAAGTACTGACGCTCCGGGAAGTATGCAGTCTGTGAACATGCTTACGATCGTCCCCGTCATTACATCAAATTTGATAAACCATCCTTGCAATAAAACACCTGTTGCTACCAAGAATGATTCGCATGACTGGGTGCTACTAGGCTGCACTAAAAGTATCGGGAATGGAATATTTCCACTGTACCTGTCATATTAAAATCCTTTTAATTGAAAACTCCATGGTTTTAAAAATCGAATACCATTTATTTATTTATTTAAAAAAAAAGATTCTCGGTCTTGTTACAAGGTTTTGTCAAACTTGTTTGGTCGTTGAGAAAATGGAATTGACTCGAGAAAATTCAAGAGCGATGTTTTATTATGACTTTCGAAGTGGTTTAACACAAAAACAGTGTGTTGACCGGATGATTTCTGCATTTGGTGATGAAGCCCCATCCAAAACCACAATTTATTGCTGGTTTGCTGAATTTCAACGTGGACGTGTCAAGCTTAGTGATGATCCCCGTCAAGGTCGTCTAAAAACTGCAGTCACCCAAGAAAACGTTGATGCTGTGCGTAAGCTGATTGAGTAAGATCGACATGTGATATACCGCAAAATTCAGGCAACTTTAGATATTGGCATGAATCAAATACAAATAATCTTGCATGAACAATTAGGTGTAAAAAAGTAGTTTTCCCGATGGGAACCGCATTCGCTCTGTGAATAGCAAAAAGCGACTCGCGTTACTTGGTGCGTCAGAACTCTCGAAAGATTCCACGCAGGATCCTCAAATGCTGTATCGTATCAGGTGACGAATCTTGGATATAGGCGTACGAATCCGAAACAAAAAACCAGTCACGAGTTTGGGTGTTCGAAAATGAGTTAAAGCCAACAAAAATTGTTCGTTCACGGAGTGTTTCAAAAAAAAAATGGTGGCCACGTTTGTCTCCAAAACCGGCCATGTTACGACTATTCCTCTTGAGGGACAAAGAACGGTTAATGCAGAATGGTATGCTAGCATTTGTTTGCCACAGGTCGTTTCTGAACTCCGTAAAGAGAACTGCAACCGCCGCATCATCCTCCATCACGACAATGCGAGTTCTCACACCGCACACAGAACAAAAGAGTTTTTAAAGCAAGAAAACATAGAATTATTAGACAATCCGCCATACAGCCCCGACCTAAGCCCTAATGATTTCTATACTTTCCCTAAAATAAAGAATAAATTGCGTGGACAGAGATTTTCATCGTCTGAAGAAGCTGTGGACGCCTACAAAACGGCCATTTTGGAGACCCCAACTTCCGAATGGAATGGTTGCTTCAATGATTTGTTCCATCGTATGGAAAAATGTGTCAAATTTCGCGGAGAATACTTCGAAAAGCAATAAATAAATTTTTAAATAGTAATGTTGTGTCACTTCCTTGGTTTCCGAAATTTTCAGTGCCGTCAGCGTGAATTTTGATATCATCATCATCATCATTACAGCCCTTCATATGTGTTTGGCTTAACTTTGGTCCTCCCAAGTAATGCCACAATTCACGGTTCTGACCTAAGTCACCCGTATCCATCGATTTCCTATATGTTTTGCCAGGTCGTAACGAAGCTGCCAATCTAGAAAAAACAAAAACATAAACACTCACGCCTGTCACACAGAGGGGTAGGCAGAAACTACAGACTTCCATTTGACACGATCCTGATACACCTCTCTCGCTTCTTCCACATTAATATACCTACGCATACATGCTCGTCAGTTAAGGGTACTCCTAATTTGGCTCATTTTAAATATATCGCCAATATGGTCGATAAGCTTTCGCCTAGGACGTCCCTTTCCAACTCTTCCATTCACTTCTGCAACATAAATTTGCTTCGTCACTCTTTCCTAACTCATTATTTCCAATCTAGAATCTCTTCTTATCAGTATTCGATTCATCAATGGTATGTTTATATTACAAACGGTATCTAAACATAGCAGTTTAAGATACGTTAGTAAACAGCAGTAGTCACTAAATAACCCAAATAACTTTTCACTTAAATTGCACGTAAGTCTTAAAGTTCACGGAAACAAAGCTAAGTGAAACGAAAGCAGTGATTCTGAACGAATTAATGCCGTTAGCTCTGAACCACTATTAAGGAACTTAGTCCATTAATATCGACGGACCAGATGCATTAAGCGGAGCTCTCGAGGGACGGGAGTGCCGGCAACTTGCCACTCAGCGCAACTACGTTAAATGTCTCGCGGTGTTGTTAATTTAATCGCTGGAGAGCATTTGGGCCGCTGTATTAAAACTGTGATGTATTTTTCTGTCCTTAGTAGTATACTTTAAGCTTACTAACAATTCGCCCCCGGTTCACCTGGACAAGATGTATTAATGTGGAATTATTGAGATTTAAGATATTCAAAGACATTTTTTAATTTTTTGTGTTTAAAAAAAAGACTTAACCTTTTTCGGATAAAATATTCCTCAGATCCCTCCTGGCAACGTTCTACATCTGTTTGTAAACATGAAGGTAGCTTTAGTTAACTATGACAATTAACAAAAACTACCTTCAACTTATAATTATTAGGTAATTTTTTGTTTTAATGGTGAACTACTGCAAACTAACCTCGCTTACGAAATGTGTAGAAAGTTTTAGTCTCAGCTTTGACTACATCATCATCATCATCATCATTACAGCCCTTCACAAGTCCACTGCTGTACATAGTCCCCCAAGTAATGCCACAAAACACGGTCCCGAGCCACCTGCATCCATCGACTTCCTGCATGTCTTACCAGGTCGTCACTCCATCCAGTGGGGGGCCACCCTACACTACGCCTACCGGTACGAGGCTGCCACTCGAGAATCTTTTTTCCACATCGGTTATTGGTTCTTCGAGCTATATGGCCGGTCCATTGCCACTTCAGCTTACTAATCCGTTGAGCTATGTCGGGTGTATGTATGTCGGTTATATCCTTCACAACGTCACAAAGTAAATAGTATATGTACATGCGTTTTAAACACTAAACACACTGCTAGAAAATGGCTGAAAAAAATTGATCGTTCTCCGATTTACTATGAAACTATATCAAATAAATTCTTCAATTATTTTTCTAGAAATTATAGATGTATACCACATTTTGTAAATTATTAATTAAAAAATATATAGTATACAAACATAAAAACCTTCGTGTATATGTAGCCCAGGGCAATGACAGTTACGCGTGAAGCCTTACAAAGTAGTGCCACGCGGAGCCGTCCCTTGGCACGCGATAGCGACTTAATTGGCGTCACGTTCCCCACACATTGTGGATAAATACGCGTCAACATATTATTACGGTGCAATTCGTCCCGCGTGTGTTAACGAGTGTCACGTTAAGGGTCACCCGCTGTATACGCGGGAACAGTTACAACTTACAACTCAAAACTGACAAACCATTTTTACGGCTCGAATATGCTGTTATTACTAACGGCACAACCAAGAGCGTTGTGTTCATGTTGTTAGAATAAAATTAATAGTTATTAAAATTTAACAACAACAACCATACCCCGACAGGCGACGGACAGCAATGTCAGCCGTGAAACATCTGGTTATGAAATCGTTAATCCGCCAGCCTAATGTGATGATTATGGGCATCTTCCATGTCCAGCTTCTACGTTTTGATTTAGAATGAGAGGGAAAATGATGTTTTTCTTTATACGTGGTAGAGACATGATTATCAATAACCATGTTCATAGACGAATAGCGTAAAATAGCAGCTTAACGCTGATTTGTTTCGTATGGTGAGTGTAGGGAACTAGAGACCATTTTCATTGGAAACGAGGCATTCCATCATAGTTCCCAGGGACAACGCATCTGAATTTTGATTTTTAATCGAGGATAGACGTAAATATCTATGAGCTACAGCATCCGCTTACCATCAGATGTGTGTTCAAATGAACACCCATATTCTATAAAAAAAAATAAACGCTATGTAATCATGCATAAGAGCAGATCAATAATTTAAAAAATGAGCATTTAGACATCGAGGAAGTAACAACAACGAATGGGTATGATGTGCGGTAAAGGAACCGATGTTAAGCCGCACGCGTTGTGAAATCTTCACTTCCTTTTATTGCTAAGATAACCTTAGTGTTGGGCCAAAGCGATTTAGGTAAATAATTACACACAAAGTGCGTTTGTCATTAACGTGGAATAAAAGGCGGACGGAATCTGTCGCTAGCTTGTACGAAGTGCGTTCGTATGTTGTCGGTATTAGGGTGATTTGCTAATAATGTGGGTAATTAAAAAAATCATTAGCTAACGACACTACCTGAGGGTATAAATATAAAATTTCGTCTTGATAACTTCATTAGTTTTTATGTAACCTTCAGTCATACACGACGGGAATAACCGACTCGAAAATGTTGAAAATAATTATTGGACACCGTGCAATGATTAAATTCCTCGCTAAACGAGGAAAAACTCAAAAAAACAACAACTTTAAAGGAATGGTGGCTGTTTAGCAAGACTGCTCCCTCAATATCAACCGTACAAAGTGGTCAAGTCAATTCAAAAGACGTTTTTTTACGTGGTAGAGCCACGCTGCAACTATATTATAGTTGTAGCACGAATGGGTCGGCTCGACCGGGGAAGAACCACACTCTCAAAGACTGAAATCGAGGCATTCCATGTTAGTCCTCAGGGGTGACAACGCATTTGCATTTTGATTCTTAATTAAGAATAAATATGGATGTCTGTGGGCAACAGCACCCACTTACCTTAAGGTGGACTATGTGCTCGTTTGTCTACCAATGCAATAAAAAAGGCAGGGAAAGCATGAAAGATGATGACACGAGTAAGAATTAAGATTTTAGCAGAATACCTATCCGTTGGTACCATATTGCATAATTATCTCAACCTCGCAAAAGTTAATGCAAGATGGGTCCGCGAATGCTGACTGCGCTTCAAAAGCAGGCGCGAGTTCACGGTTGTATGGAGTTTTTAGAAATGTGTGGTGACGACCCAACAAGTGTTTTCGATAGAATATTTCACCATTATGGCCCTGAGAGTAAACAGGAGTCTATGCAATAGCATAAAAAGGGATCAGACCCCCCAAGAAGTTCAAAGTAACTCCATCGGCCGGTAAAATTATGGCCACAGTGGTTTGGGATTCCAAAGGAATAGCATATTGATCGAGTACACAAAAAAGTGAAAAAATCAAAGCAGACAAAATACTCAGCCACTATACGCCGTTTGAGAGAAATAATAAAAGAAAAGAGAAGAGGAAAGCTGATTAAGAGAGTACTGCTTCTTCATGACAAGGCTGCTGTATGAGACTGCGGGTTTGAGGAAATTAACCACCCACCATACAGCCTAGATCTAGATCCTGGTGGATACTTTTTATTCCTAAACTTAAAAAAGACCTTCGGGGCAACCGATTTTCTGACGATAATGAGCTCAAGTCCGCTGTAAGTTAGCATTTTTCAGGCCAAGACGAAGAATATTTTTTCAAGAGAATAGAAAAGCTTTTTTCACATACAAGTAAATGTATTGATGTCGTAGGAGACTATATTGAAAAATAAAAAATATTTCATAATTTTGTCTTTTTTCTAACATACCCATACCGAGAATACATTGAATGCTCCTCGTACACTGTCATCACATGAGTAGATTAAACGGAACTCATGTGCTACCATTACACAACAAATTATGCTATAGTGCACTCGTTGCCGCTTGATCAAAATTAGAAGCAAAAAGTGGTAAAATTAAAAAAAATATTACAACCAACTTCAATATAAGTCAAATTAATACGCATTATTAAGGATAACTCAAAAACTACTGGCCAGATCTTGATCAAATTTATGTGGAACAACATGCGAAATAAAAAAAGGATCATCAAAATCATTAAAGTCGAATTGAGAACATCCTTCCTTATTTTTAATAATAATATAATATAACAATATTCTTTATTTCGACCAACAAGGATCATAAAAAATAATTAGTATAATTAATTATGTGATAACATAGCCTATTTTTAGTAATTAATTATAATAATAAAGGAACTTTGAATAAAAATAAATAAATAAGAGAATCAATAAAATCTTTTAAACCGTAATCAACAAATTTTAAGATTATTTGTTTGCCAGTACACGAACCTTGGTATGGCGATACAACCATGATTCAGGTTCAGCTCCATGATTCGAGAACATCACTAGGATGCGGTTGGAGCTTTCCCGAATTCAGGCGGTTTTAAGTTTTTTTTTAAGGCGGTTGAAAATAACGTCCTGTCGGAAACGAATTTAAGTTTAGAATATTTTGTAATTGCAATTTTATTCGATATGGCACATATATGTTAATGATAGACGATAGTTTGAATCTCAGAGTATAAGGGCCGATCCTCATTATAATGCCGTTCACAGTTCGTTCTCGGTCTAATAAAATATTATCAAGTAAAAAATATGTGTGTGCATTCATACTATCCGGTAACAGTCAAGTTTCGAATCCCATTCCATTATAATAAATCAGACCGAGATCGGATCGAGAACGAACTGTGATCGGTAAATGGGGATCGGCCCTAAACACGCATAGTGAGGTTTGAAGCTTTAAAGTATAAAAAACATGACAGTTCACATTTTATTTATCAATTTTCCAGTATGTCCTACTGGCATCCATGTCTGGTAAATCATAACATTAGGTAAATGTTATAATATATATAATGTAAAAAACATCCTAATTTCAATACAGAAGGAGGCTGGGTACTACCACCTGCTTGGGATCCTATAATTAATAAAATTAAAACTAAACCCAAGCATACCACTGCAAGACTTCAAAACACAGTTAGTTCATTCTGCGTAGATCGGACCAAAGACAATAATTAAAAAGCTGAAGGTACTCCGGGTTAACTTTGACATCGGGACGTCAGTCACCTCAGTCCCCCGTGACCATGGGTGCTGGAAAGCACCCGAAACGTCGGGTATTAAAATTAATATAAATAAAACGCGATAAAATCCGTAAAGGTAGTTTTAATCAAAATGTTAGATATGTTACATGTTAATATTCACACAATATCTAGCTTAATATAACAACATAACAGCCTATGAAAAGTCTACTGCTAAATATAGGCCTCACCGAAAAAAAAAATCGTAAGTGTGGATATTTGCTATAGTTGCCTCGCTAACAGGCATGTTGGCCGCATTTTTTATTATTTTAAGTTCTAATCAGGATGATATGTCCATATCCTGCTTCGTTTTACTCTGTCGCCTCTTACAGCCACTTGATGATACAGGGCAGGGGATGTTTTTATACTGCCACTACACGATAATCTATAAATAACAAAAAAAAAAACTCACGCCTGTCATCCAGAGGTGTAGGCAGAGACTACGGACTTCCATTTGGTACGATCCTAACATACCTATATTGCCTCCTTTACATCCGTACACGCTCTACTCATACACGCTCGTCGGTTAAGGGTACTCCTAATCCCATTTATAAAATATCGCCAATTTGGTCGATAAAATTTCGGTACCTTGCCGACTCTGCCGTTCACATCTGCCATATAAATTTGCTTTGTCAATCTTTCCTCGTTCATTCTTTCTATATGACCAAACCACCGACGCATCCCTTTCTTAATACTGGTCCTAAAATAAACTTGCAAACCACATTTTTTCTTTTATCACACAATTTCTCACCCCGTCATTCAGATTCATTCCTAGCATACTGCTTAAAGACCGCATTTCTGCAGCATTCATTCTACTTTCATGCTTCTTCTACCACACCCAACTTTCACTACCATACATCAAGGATTAACAAGGCATTATGAATTACCATACGTGCCTTTTTGACACATTCTGATGCTTCATAATAAAGTGTAGAGCCCCATTCACTCTATTTCCTGCATTCACTCGTCGGTCTATATCCTTATCATATCTACCAGCCCTGCTAAACACACATCAGAAATACACGAACTCATCCACTTGCACTTGCACTCATACACTACCCTTCCATTCTTATTTCACATAACGTTTCTTATTTCACACACGATAATCTTGATTCACATAATAAATAAAAGCTAAAAATAAGCTTTAACAATAACTCTCTTGGGCAAAATTTCCAAGCGGTCTCCTAAAATCAATTTAAAAATGCAATTATCCAAAGTAGGTAAATTACGTATCGAACTCCAAGCGGATATAGTAGACTAAGCGCTTCGCTTTACCGGTCTCACGGGGCTTCATAATGCCTGCGGAAATGAGTTTTTTAATCTTTTCATTCCATTTATCTAAATGTATAAAAATTAAATTTTATTTGTTCGTATTGTATACGCTGCCATACGGTTCATCAGATTGCTGTAAAACTTTGTCAACATATTGTTTGCAGTTCCGCAAAGTTTATAGGCACAGTTGGACCCGGTAGGTGGCGCTGTTGTAGAATCCAGATATCTTCCGTACGAAGTCGGGACATATCGTTATTATATCTTAAGTGAAACATAACGTACGAGTATAAAATACAAAATGAAGAGGCGGAAAATGAGAAAGTTCTCCAGATAATTATTTCCTAGAAGGAAAATTATCTACTAGGAGGAAATAATTATTCGGATATAATGATATATAAATGTCATAATCGTCTTCATCATCATCAGCAGCAATCTGCAGCAGTCAACTACTGAAAACGTGGCTCTCCCATTGCAGAAAGAGGGTTTTACGTAATCGCTGACCTCAAACTTGGTAGAGCCACGCTGCAGTTTTTTGGTTTGTAGCACGAATGGATCGGTTCGTTTGGGTCTTCTTCTTGGTTGATTGCTTTGTTCTACATGGTTTACTTTAGCCACTAAAGCCTCATTTACATTCAGCCCCTGTCACTGCTCCTCGCGCTGCCGGTCATACTTCGCTTAATTCTACCGTAGCAGGATCGCGGGAAGTGTGTATTTACACTCTGTCCTACCACTCACATAACCTCTGCTTTCGACAGCGCAGTGTCTTCTTGCAATACAAAATTATGTTAATAATTTAAAAAGATATCAAGTTCAAAAGAAGATAGATAGATAGAAAATGAATTTGCTTAAAAACATGGTACATAAGATGATCAATGACGGAACAGACATATTTTGCTGTAATTGACATGCAAAAATGATATGAAATACATTTAATTACACAAACCCAATGTTACATTTTAAAATTATTGCATTGCTTAAAAGTTAGGTACAAACATTCATTTTGAATTCAAATATTATGTACAATTAAATACTTATACAGATCCACTCTATTTGAATTCTTATACAATAAATTGTTCATAAATTATTAATCGAATTATTACATTATTATTCTGTTTAGCCTAATGGTTGACTGGGAAAGAATGCCCTATGGCATTAAGTCCACCACTGTATTTTTTGTGCATGAAAGCATAAATAAATAAATAAATTATTGTTACATAAATAATATTAAATATAAATATATATGAGATTAGTTAAGCTATTATTATTTTAATAATTACACTACAGTATAAATTAATTCATAATTTTAGTTACAATAAAATTATAATTTAAAAATCTCAGGCTATTATGCAAATATTACCATTTAATTATTTTACATTTTAATAAATAAATAATCAATATGAGTTACTAATCGTTTTTAGTTTTTATTTTTATAAAATGTCAATGTTCATTAATTCCTTAAACTAAATTTTATATTAATATAATAAATTTGACGAATTTATAATTAATTATGTACATAGATATTATGTTATCTCAAAAAGAAAATTCATCTTCGTAGAAGATGATGAATTGTGGTTTTTATCGTTGAAATCCCATATATTTTATTCTGATTCCAGCAGTTCTTAAAACTTTATTGTATTTTCATTATTCCACTCGAAAGGAATTTTGGCAGATCGTACTTATTTAATAACAAGACGGCACGCGCGTCCGTTCATCCAGGCGCTTGGCGCGAAGTGAGCGATGGAGCTGAATGTGAACACTCACTGCCGCTCGCGCTGCGCGTCCTTTGACTTCCGCACGAAAAACCAACATTTGAGCGATCGTCGGGCAGTGGCAGCGGCAGCGGCAGTGTCAGCGCGAGTAGCCTGTTTACATGCTGCCCTGCACACTGCCCTGCTCACTTCCCTGCCCAACAGGGCTGAATGTAAATGGGGCATAACCGTCAGGTGTAAGTTCGGTTGTCACTAGTGATGAAATGATTTCATCGATATCGATTTCCGTAATCGTCGGTTACGATAAATTTACTTACTGTTTATTACGATTATCGACATTTCGCGTATTCGCATTCGTCGATTATCATTGCGATTATTTATGACTTATTTTCAAATGAATCCCAATTGTTAGCGTAAAGCAAAAATATATTTCAATGAAACCATCGTTCGTAGCGTCGGAGAAGCTATTTTCCACTGCTGGATTAATTCAAACTGTAAAAAGGAACAGACTGAAGCCTAAAAAGCTAGAAATTTAATTAACAAAAAAAAATAATTTCTTAAAATAGTTTATTAGTTTCTCAGCAAACATTGTTTAAATTAGTTTATGGTAATAAATATTATACTTCTGCTATCGATAATAGTATTATAATGATTTCTTATATTTACGCGAACATTGCACATGATTAAAACTACTTTTACGGATTTTATCGCGTTTATTTTTACTTTTTATTTTTAATTCCCGACGTTTCGGGCGCTTTCTAGCACCCATGGTCACGGGGGACTGAGATGACTGACGTCCCGATGTCATTGTTAAACCCGGAGTACCTTCATATTTAAATAATTATTATAATTAATTAAATAAATAAATAAATAATTAAAAAAGCTGAAGGTACTCCGGGTTTAACAATAACATCGGGACGTTAGTCATCTCAGTCCCCCGTGACCATGGGTGCTGGAAAGCGCCCGAAACGTCGGGAATTAAAAATAAAAAGTAAAAATAAACGCGATAAAATCCGTAAAAGTAGTTTTAATCATGATAATAGTATTTTTATTTAAATAATCGTAATAATCGATTATTAAGCGCAATAATCGTAATCAAAATCGCTGTGAAAATGGTTTCGTCACTTCAATTTTTTTAATATATATATATACGATTACATAGGACATTAATGTGTACATTTTGTACAAATTTAAAAAAATTACATTTTTGTTAATATTTGAGTAGCATAGCAGAGCAATTCGTCGTCACAATCCTAAAAGCCTTTTATAATATCCCTTAGCGTAAATACTTTTTAATTTGATTAGCCTGAAATCGTGTTTTACGATGGGATAAAGCTGTCCCGGCCTTTTTTAAGGGATTTGACTACTTACTTTTCCGTTAATGTCCGTCCCAGATTTAAAAACGGGTGGGTACACACGCACCACGGCGTGCGGCGGTACCATCGTTGAATCTACATAATATTGTATGATGTGGGTATTGTAACTCAACTAACATAAACTTAAGTTGGTATCTTAAATTGTCTGTGTAATGTCAAAATATCAGCTTTTACTAAATGCTTGTGAAAGTATATACGACATTTATAACATAAAAAAATAATATTAAAAATTTTGTCAGTTTGCCCGTGTTTATCTGTTTGTTCCAGCTAATTTCCAAAACGGCTGTACCAATTTTAACGGGACTTTCACTGGCAGACAGCTGATGTTATAAGGAGTATTTTAGGTCACTTTTATTTTATAAAAATAATTAGGGTTCCGCGCGAAAAACCTATGAAATCCAATCGTAACAAATTCCACGCAGAAGAAAGCCGCGGGGAATAACTAGCCATAAATAAAAATATACCCTTCAGAGGCGAAGCCTTCATAGAAGCCAAAAAGCCAGGCTTGCCCTTTCAAACTCCTCAATTAATAATATCAACTAATAAAATAACTTGTAAACTACTTCAAATTTCCCGCGCGCTCCTCTCTTCTATACAGTTCATGACCTCGTAGCATATACACACTTGGCAGTTTGCTTTCAATTCGAAATACACTGATTCGTGTTCTCTCTGTCTCAAAGCGAACACGAAATGGACTGTCAAAAGTAAGGAAAGCAAGGAGTTGAGAGAGTTGTTTACATACATTGTTTGTACTTTGTTCATGTATGGTATTGTATGTAAATATCTTTTTCTTTCGCTCAAACGTTTTTTTTTCAAAGCCACCGAAGGTATACTATTGCAGATATGTCATACAATCTATCTAGCAGTAGTATGCCTTCTGTGTGCTTTGTTAAATACGTCCTTGACAGCACTGAATATGAAACTGAAGCGTGGAGACAGATGAAGATTGGTGTATTTTTATAAAACTGCTAAAAACAACGAAACCATATCTTGGGCTTGCCCTAGTTTGGAACCCTAGCTTCACCTGACCAAGCTGACCAAGTCAACACAATGCTGCCGGAATAGAATAATTTACTTTTAATTACAAGTAATTCTTATTGAAAGTCATTATTTATGGAAGAGCCAGCAAGAAACACGACGAATTTATTTTTCGAAGTAAAATTATACAATAAAATACAGGTTGTACAAACTACTTACAAAACTTATTTAAGAAAACTTGCAAGCGACCATCTCATTCCCAGGGGTAATTAGCAACCATGTATACATTTATATTATAATAACCCTTTTTATAAAATGTTTCTTTAATAAAATATTTAAACTTGGTAATAGAGAGGCCCTGTATATTTTCTGTGTGTATATCGTATACATTTTGGGTTGCCAGATGGTCGGGATTCGTCTGAATTCTTCCGATATTATAAATGATCTCCAGACTTCCGACAAAACTCAAGATCTCCAGATAAACAGCTACTCGGAAAATTGACGTATGGCGTTTGATTTAATATAAACTGAATTAGAAATAAGACTGAACTTTACAGTAAGTTGTTTGAATTTTAAGTATTTTCTGAATACTACCAAATGACCCAAATTGGTGGAGTCTCGTAAACTCCAATGCTAAATATTTGTGACAACCTAAAAATAAATTAGTTATGTTTCAAAAATGTTAAGTCATCTTTTCATCAGCATGCCACGTGTCCAGTGGACTGTGGCATGCTGATGAAAAGATTTATATAATAATAACGTCCTCCAGATCGAATTTCGGTCACGGCGGCCAGCTTCAACGGAGATTAGCCAACGGCGCAGGACAAGATTATAGTGCCCAAGCGTATGCGCAAGCACAGATGCATTCTCTATTCCCTTACTCTCACCATCCGATGGAATGGTAAATCGACACTACTGGAGAGAGATCAGGCGCAGGACCAACGGCTTTACTTGCTTTCCGAGGCATGGGGATGAGACACCGCCAACTTTCTGCCTCCGGGCAGCTACTGAGAATTTCTTGACGGAAAAAATCAATATTTAATTTTTTGGGACGACCCGGGATTCGAACCTAGGACCTCGTGATTAGCAGCCGCACTACTACAACCACTAGGCCAACGAGGCAGTCAAAATTAATAGTTAATAATAGCATTGCATTTTCGAAGAAATAGACGTGTTAACTCATCTGCCCGGTGTTGCGAGTATAGACAAACATTTTAGCAATATTAGCGCGATATCCTCTTGGATAAGCAAATGTAAGTACTGACACAGCAAATTTTGTTTGATGATTTCTTATATTGACGAGAACATTGCACATTGATTTATAAATTTTTCAGATACTATCCCGTTTAATTTTAACTTGTTAAAAAACCGATATTTCGGGCGCTTTACAGCACCTCTAGTCGTGGGCGTTTGATATATGAGTTTTAGTATACCATGTTATCAATAAAAAGGATTCCGCTTTTAACACTGGTTTGTTATGATGCTATATATGTTGTGTTTTGTATTTATAAATAATTATGTACATTTGTCGAGCAGACATAACAAGGTTATAACTTTGCTCTACTAGATCAAAATCTATTTAATTTAAAGAGACAGAAAGAGGCCAATCGCAAAACGGTAAAGATATGGAAACAATTTTTTTTAATTTAATATCGATAGGGTGTGATACCATATTGAAGTCATTAAAACCACAAGTGTCTTAAAAATGCTATGTTAACAAAAGTCGATTAACAGATACAACTTAATTAGCGTTACAAGTGTGCACTCAGCCTTAGCTGACAATTTTGTCAAGAGTAATGAATTCTCGCGTTAGAGGACGTATTTGGGAGCTCTCGCGTTTTATTGACACAAAGTGGCGCGTTAACCTGAATCTCGAGCGGTCGCGCGGCGAGTTGCTTGACAGGGGACAAGATAAACTCATGTGTATATTGTGTGAACACACCTTAATGTGTAATTGTTAGAAAATGAATGACACTCAATTTTATGTGTGAGAAAATAATAAAGTTTGCCGTGAAGTGGCAGTGTAAGAATATCCACTACGCCATATCATCCCTGGGTGGCGTCAGATGTGACAGATGGAAACAAATCAGAAAATTGGCGGCAGCGTCTTTCTAAAAACGACTAAAAATAAAATAAAAACTACGGTTGCCGACCCGTTATCAAGTATAGTGTATATGAGGCAATCTATGGGGGAGGCCTGTGTATAATTTTTAATAGGCTGTAACGGTAACAAACAAAGACCCTCATTTCTTTTCTCTTCCTTTCATCTAATCATTTAAATTGATGAGAAGTTTGGAATTATGACGGAATGTCTGGTAGTTTGATTGGCCAGCTCCCTGCCAATCGTGATGATTGGTGAAGATGCAACATTAGGCTTATGGTAGGGTGCGGACCGCAAACTCAAAAGGTCTTAGGTTCGGATCCGTCATTCGATTACTGTCGTGAACCACTTTCTCCATAAGCATTTTAAGCTTATCAGGAGTAGTTAAAAGTGAATTTAGTAACGTAAATAAATTGTTACGCAAATAATTGTATTGCTTGTATTTTGCAATTGAAAAAGTTATTTCATATATTTACTGACTGAAGTGTTTGATGTTCTGACCTCATAGTTCTGATGTCATTGTCTTTCCCGTGATCACGGCACTGTAAAGCGTCCGGAAGTCTGGAAGTAAATTAATTAGAAAAATGTTAAATTAAACGCGATAATATTCGTAAAATTAACGTTATTCAATGAGTGACAATTTATTACATAAGCATTAAATAATTTAATATACCACGTTTTATTGTCTTCCGATTCTGATTTACATCTGTTCAAAATTTCAAGTCTGTGGCTCATCGGGAATTAGGTTTAAAATCAATTCGTGAAATCGACCGGACTCGTATACGATAGCTAGCTAATAAAAAAAAGGTAAAATATTGTGTCGATTTCTCGAGATTGAATGACCTTCGAAATATTGAATGGATTTGAAATATAACCGTATTTCAAAGTCAATTATAATACATTCATGTATAAAATAATTATAACAATTTTAAATTTCCCTCCGCGTTTACGAGCTAAATAGAATAATGATGTTATCTCACTTAAAATGAGATCTGCGCCAACGATATTATCTCTCTTGACATTGTCACTCAAAATCTGGACGAAATGCTACGAAAACTCGATTTAGATGCTGAAGGAGAGAGATTTTAATAAAACGTTACGAAATTTTTACCGATTTCAAAAAGAGAGGAACGATTACACTTTCTTCATTTTGAATACATGTAAGGTAATATCTTTGATCATCACTAAGATATCGTCATCTATCCTCGACTAAGAATCATAATGTAAATGCATCGTGTCGTTGGCAGAAGAGATTGTTAAGAAGTCGGTACCCTAACCAACTTCTTACCAATCTCTTCTGCCAAATAGCAGAGCTTGCACTGCTTTATTCCGATAGAAAGGGTGTAGAGAACCAGTATAATTACAATTACAGATTGAAAGACATCCCATTAGGCCTTTAAGTTTCTCCAATCAGTCGATGAAAAGTTATTATGAGGTTTTAATTTTAATTATTTGGACCATACACCGCATTTGTATCAGAAAACCGACTCACAAAACGTGTAAATGCGAATGCTTTAGTATTTTTCAATGTATGCATTAGAAAACCGAATCAAATCCCTACAGTAATCCCGCTGAACTAGGAACAGATTTTAAACAAGGATACACGATGAATGTATAATATAGAACATACGTATTTCAAATCTAGTACAGACTCTACGCTTAAAATATTATTCGAATCTTTCTTCTGCATACTGTTTTTAAAACAAAAGTTTCTTTTTCAAATGTAAAGAAAAATCGTTTTAAGTACTTGAGTGCAAAATATTAGGTGACATAAATACTGTGAAGTTGGAAAGTTTTTAAATTTAAAAATCTTGCACCGTGAAGGCATTTTACATCCATAAATGTCTCATGTACAAATATTCAGGACTTATAACATTTATTATAATAGGACACGTTTCCCGTGCTTTGTGGTATTCCTTAGTGGAGGCCTATGATCAGCAGTGGACTTGTGAAGGGCTGTAATGATGACGAGATTTTTGTAAGGATTCGAACTCGTGGGCCGCAGTGCCGCAGCCAAAGGCCAGCCACATGCACTGAGCTGTCTGTGATTAAAAACCACACTAATCAAAGGTAATATAGGCGATCTTTGCAATTATACCTCAAAATACTTACCTAGCGTTTACTGCTATGCAAATGTAACTAATTTTTATTTTGTAAAAAAATATATAGGTACTTTTTGGTAATTGATAAAATGGATTATTCTGAAAGGAACGCTTTTCATTCTATTTTTACTTTGAAATATTTTGTCATTGATAAAAATCATCCATTTTACCTGAAAGGCACGTCTTTCGTTCTTCAATTGGACATAGTTAAGTGTACAAAGGATTCAACCAACGGTAAGCTACTTTTAACGTTTGAAGATTGTTAAGACCGTCAATGAAATATTGAGTGATTATTTACTAATGTTAAGATTTTTTGTTATTTTGCAATTATATCATGAATGTAATACTAACATAGGACTGACAATTAAAAAATCAAAATAATTATAATAAATAGTGATTATTAAGTTCATTTGATTGTAATTCTATGCAATGATTTAAAATATTTGCAGTTAACTAGCGTTTTTTTTTTTGCACTTTTATCAACTAACCCAAGACTTCGTCCGCGTTGAATTTATTACGATTGAATTTCATGGGTTTTCATATTATGTGCAGATCCCTAATTATTTTTCAAAAATAAAAGTAGTCTAAGCTAGTCTTTATAGCATCAGCTATCTGCCAGTGAAAGTGCCATCAAAATCGGTCCAGCCGATTCGGAGATTAGCCGGAACAATCAGACAGACAAAGAGACAAAAATTTTACAAATACTGTTTTTGTTATACTTTCATATGCAATTAGTAAAGAATTGTTATTATGACATTACAAATAGACACTTCAATTTTGTTTATTTGTATAGATGTTTTGTTTTAGTTTTTGGTCTATTTATATTAGTTTATATTTAACATTATAATATGTACGACCGTGAAAAAGCAGCAAGCAAATGGGACCACAATCTAAACTTTACTTACGAAAAATCACGTGTTTACCGAATTTACTAGTTTATCGTTCGACTCGCAACTTATTATTTGGATATAATACATGGCTCATAAGTCATAACCAGTTATAATAATTGTTTGTCTGATTGATAAAGTGTGTACGCAAAATAATAAGCCTTTTCATTTAATATAAATTTCACACGGTTTCGTTGTGAAATCATTGTTTTGTACACGTTTATATAGTGATTTAGTGTCATTTTACCAAGATTTTATTGAATCACTTTCTTGTTTGTCTGTCGTTCCGGGTGAAATTTTGCAACTCAGAGATGGCCAAAACGTGCCCCAAGCTGTACAAAAATAAGACTATTGCATTAATTTAAATAAAATTAAATAAATAATTTTAAATAACTACCTATTAACATTTCATAATCAAGTTTAAAAGTATTTAAAGTGATTTCTTCTCTTTGAAGTCACTATATAGCATCATTAATGTGACCATATAATACCTACTTAAAAAGATCAGAGTAGGGAAAAACAATAACTAAACTCATAAAAATACTTTATTTATGATATGTTATGTATAAAAACAAGCCTCCAATTAATTAATGAATACATCAAAATAATCAAAATACACTAAATTCACATTTCTGTTTTGCCTTTGTTCGTTTATTCTATTTTTATGAAATATTGTTTTGCGCCATATTTTCATTTAAGCTTATTTACAAAGAATCAAAAAAGTTGAAAAGTACTGAAACGTCGCCTTAAAACTTAGATAAAAGTTTCAAATACAAATTATTTTCCTCCCGCGGCGTACGCTTTTCACCAGATATTAAAATTTCATTTTTCAGAACACGATGTAGGTCGAGAGTCGATGTTAAAGCTATGGAGGATCTCGTTATACACGTGTTTGTTTTTGTTTCTTATACAAAAGTATAATAAATGGGTGTTTATTGCATAAAGTAAAAAGTGAAGTTACATCTGTATACGTCCCATTTATTCATTCCTTCTCTCATTTTTAAAACAGTTATAGTGCGCGTAATTCGGCGTTCAGCTTCAGTGCGTTAGCGTTTGAGGTATATGATGAAATTCCCTCATAACATGTAGCAGAAAGAGGTAGGAAGATGGTACCTACAAGAAAAGAGTCTACTCCTCATTAACAGGCTGCCGGCAGATGATCGAATTTTCCGAAGTAAAGTTATTTCACAATACGTTTGAATACAGATTCTGACGCATTTAACGGGATCCACAAAGTTTTTGTTGCATGTTGTATAAAATAAATAAATAAAAAAAAGTGAAGATGAAGTGTGTGTAAATGGTAAAAAAGGGCATCACTGTTCTATTAGTAATATATAGTTCATAGTAATGCCCCATTAGAAACAGAAACACAAACTTTTCATTCAATACTAGTCATTTTGCTCGGTTGATTCCTAGGTCTCAACAACAGCGCCACCTATCGGGTCCAGTTTAATCCATCCAAGTACTCACTCAAATACACACACTGCGTGTGTGTGTGTGTGTGTGTGTGTGTGTGTGTGGCGTGCGTGTGCGTGCGTGCTTTCGTGCGTGCGTGCGTGCGTGCGTTCGTGCGTGCGTGTGTGCGTGCGTACGTGTGGTGCGTGCGTGCGTGCGTTCGTGCGTGCGTGCGCGTGTGTGTATTTATTATACACACACACAAATTCATCAAAATCATTCACGCCGTTTTCAAGTTTTAGCGAGACTAACGGACAGCAATTAATATGTATATGTATAAAAAAGATAGATTATAAATAATACTTATTGAAAGTCACTTTTTTGTTTAATTTACCACTGTTTCCGAAAAAAGCCTCTATCCTGGGAAGAACCAGCAAGAAACCCAACAGGATTGAAAAAAAAACTGCTTACAATCATATATGTTACACAATTAGCAACGCAAAACAAATTAGAAATAGCTTGGTAGTGATCACCTCATTCCCAGGGGATTACCAGCCATAAATTCCTTAATATTATAATAACCCTAAATTAAGAAATTTAGTTTAATAGTTTTTGAACTTCGAGCAGGTCAAATTTTATTTGTATATTTGCCATTTACCAATTATATCAAATCCTCCCATCAACGGCAGGAGTAGACATTTACGAGCTGAGTGAGAAGGAGAAAGGATAACTAGAACAAAAGTTAAAGCAAACAGGACGTTTTAAAGATATATAAAGTGAAAAGATAATCTTTGTCGATAAAGTCATGTTTTATAAGGCTGGATAAAAATTAAGATGTTAATTGATTAACCATAAAACAGTTTTTTCCGATTCATGGTTAACGATAGAAGCGACCTGCAATTGGTGGTTTCGAAATTTATAAAAGTGTCCATAAAATTACTATTGACTAAATTAATGGCTCATAAAAGACGCTTGTAAAACTTAACGTTACATCAAGGACTAAATTAATATCAGGACTTTATATAAAGTGAGAATCTTATCAATTATCCAAGGCAGAAATTCTATAGTCAGAATTTATTTACGTTTCATTTCTTACATTTAATAATGATTATCCAGACAGAGATATTTGTATATTCAGAATAAGACAAATAAGTAACACTAAAATTAGTCGGATTGCAATACTCCAAATTAAATTTGTTTGACAACACAGTTATTTGGTGATTCCTGTACAAAGTGAATTCCTTAGTGTAATTACATACATACGTATGGTGAATACACAATAAATTCAGCTTCAACTCGTGGTATTAGACATGCTTTTAAACTTAAAAATATGGTACTTACTTAACAAATAATATAATCCATTAAAGTATTTGCATTTCCAATGTATTTATTCACTTACACATAGACAAAAAACATATTAAACACTTATTTTAAAGTAATATTAACGTTGAAAGAGACAAACTTTTTTAACAAACTGATAAATAGGATGTATGTTTGATGTGGGTTCAAATTAAACACGAACACATATAAAACCTAGGTATTATTATTTATTCTGTACCGCGGCCGATAGCTGACCGCCAGCGGTCGGACTGAACTCGTATATTCGGCGTTTTTGTTTTGCTTAGCCAACCTCGAGTGTGAAAGGTGAATCATTTGATGTATGTTGCAAGCGAGGATGTTAATAAGGTATTTGAAGAAATCACTAGAGATACGAGTTATTTATTTCGATTACGAAACGTAGTGGAGCAGGCATGTGGCTAAAAATCTCATAGCACTCGATCAAATCGGGACCAGTATAATAACATTTTGATGAGATATTTCTTACTTCTTACGCTTCGCTTACACCTAATCAGTCATCGGCCGAAGTTTGTTCGGGCTATCACGGCCGAACTCGGACGATCGAATCAAACACTATTGTAAAACAAAGAGAGCGCTTACACAAACACGACCGTTATCGTCCGATAACGGACGAAAACGGCCGATCAACCGTCGAGTCCGAACTTGTGATTTCTCGCCCGACTGCCTGCGTCTACAGTGCAAATTGAGTGTATTTATAGTCTAATTTAATCATTTTGTCTTTATTCTGTTGTTTCTGTCAGTGTTGTTATCCCTAAACCTAAACAACTATGAATATTGAAAACATAAAAATAGAAAAGAATACCGGCAACGTCCAATGTCGGCACAACTGTTGCAGCGTAAGCACATACACGTCCGAGTTACTCGTCCGGGTAGTTCTGTCCGCCATCGGCCGACAAAATCAGTTTTGGTGTAAAAGTACCGTTAGAGGTAACAACGCATTTGTAGCGTTCTTTGTTGGAAGTCGGCTGCAGGTGTCCATGGACTGCGGTAGCCGCTTACCATCAGGTGGACTGTAAGTTCCTTTATCACTGCAGTAATATTTTTCTTTAAAAAATGTGCTAATTTACGTAGTGTCGATGGTGAAGGTAATTTACATAGTGTCTTACCTGGTGCTCGGCGATGAAGGTAAAACCGTAAAGAAATCAGCATATCGCAAAAATTCAAGCAATTATTTTAGGAGGCCTGTGATTCAGCTGTGGGTAAAGGGCTGTATTGAATGAATGATTAAATGAACTTTGATTTTGTTTGAAAATATTATTTTATATATATATGTATATTATATATTACATAGTATGATTCCCATCTGCTTCTATTTCCTTATTTTAAACTTTTATATTCATGCAAAAGTAAACACATAAAAATGACTCAGTGGTACCTTCTTTAATGTTTTACACACTTTTATGAATATCCGTAGTTTGGTTTATCCATTTCTAATGTAATAAATGCAAAATATTTTTTTTTTTTGGAAAAAAACACCATTAATCTTTACAAATTTCGAACAATTGAACTTGACTTGTTAATGAGAACTGTCAAATATTTCACCTCTTTTCATAATGACGCCGTCCTGGTGGCAGGGCAAAATTGTGGAATTATTGACAAAACCTTATCGGCTTCAAATCGAATGAAACCGCTCTAAAACTGTACAGTAAAATTAGTGTTCAGGTACGTTTTCGGTCGCTTGACCGTTTACCAAAACACAAACATAAATCTAGTCATTTGTGTAAATGACAGATTTTCTAAACCACTTCGCACTCTACGAGGAGACCATGTCCTTGACGCGTGTTATCAGAGAGCGCCAGTTGCGTACGCCCCCGTTCCGTATTAAGAGTACGGTAGCTAATGAGCGGATTTAGTTACTGTTGCGAATGTAGAAACGCTCTAATTTTAATATTTCTACACTGATATCCTGTTTAACTACAATTTATTTTTTAATATGTAAAAGCAATGATTTCAAAAGGAAGGATAGGCCGATCTAAATATTTTACTCATAACTTTTTCATACAAGAAAAAGTAGCCCATCTGTCATAATACAAACGTCATATCATAACACGACGTAACCAGGGTCGGATTTCGTAGTATAATTATCCTAATTGTACTATTATTTCATAGTTTGTAGTACATTGTATCGTAATAATATTAAGCGAAAATACCACAATTTTACCTAAAGGCCGACTTGTATTATTATTGGGTCCTTTTACATTTTAAAATTAATCCCACGATGTCGAGAATTTCTGTATTGTACCTACATACCTACCTACCAACCTACCTACCTACCTACCTATACCTACGGTACCTACGTACCTACATGAGTATCGCGTTCTTTTAATAAAATTAGAATTAGCTACCTTTCTGGTCAATTGATGCTCGATCGATGCATTTATGTTGCATCCTTGATACAACTATAATGAGGTGCTACCGCGATAAAAACTCTATGCTCCAGAAGCAATCGGTTTGAAAACAGAATTTCAAAATATTTTATGAATCAGATTTTCAGATTCAATTAAGCAGATATGGTTCCTTTTAAACTCTTTTCATTTTACCCTTATTGAATATAAAATATATTAGGTACCAATATTCAAAATTTAACTTACACTAAGTTCTTTGGGCAAAAATTAAACAGAAATAAAAATAAAACCGTCAAAAAACGAAACGTATAGGTAAACTAGACGCGTGACGCCAAAATCCCGGCACATGGGAAAAATAAACATGAAACATCAAACGTGATATAATTTTTTTTAAAACAGTATAATTTTATTTTCCATGTACAATTTTTTTGAGGATTTAAATCCAATCCTGGCCTAACAAAACAAAACTAAACTAACTTTAAAAATGCGTTTATGTAATAATTTAACTGTGACAAAATTAATATAACGTTATTTACCGATGATACGATATCCCATATTTTTTTAAATCTTTGTCATAATTTTTGCATTCTTTTACTACGCAACTAGACATATTTATGACAAGCAAATCTGTCCTGCGCGCGCACCACTGTTGGCCGATTCGCGTTGGCCCTAAACTGTGATTTTAGGGTCAGCGCACTGGTCCGTTATAGTTGTTCGGTCGGCCCGGTCCTTACGTTAGTAAGGTATAAGTCAATGTGTAAAAATGACACAATATATGTCAATGAATTTGGTGGAATAGACACGAATTACAAAATGACAATTTCATTATTATATCTATAGTACATGAAAGTAATATGGTCATCCGGTTAACATGGTCACTTTCTAATAACTCAAAAACTACAGCATTGTTTGCATTGATGGCTTTGTGATACAATAGCTCTTCCTTAGTCAATCAAATAATGAAAGGTGAAATGAAAAGGGCTCTACATTATCGGCGCTATTTGACAATTGATGTTATAATATTATTTTAGTAGATTTTAGCACATCGTGTAGTCACAATATTATAAGTAAAAAGGTGGGTGTAGGGTAGTCAGTTTCATTTTAAATTGATTTTTTGAAGTGGTCATAATTATTGACAGAGTTTGTTTGCAATTTTTTTCTTAATATATTTGTTATAGTATACAACTTTGTGTTTTTGTCTCCTTCCTCCTCCTAGTTTAGATTCTATAGGGGGGGGGGCAAAGCTTAAGGTGACCATATTACCCTCACTTACCTCATCTAAAGATCAATTTCTGTAAGTTAGTCTCGCTAAAACCCCAAAATGGCTCGACTGATTTTAATAAAATTTCCGGGATGATTTAGATTTAGAATTGGACCCGTTAGGGGGCGCTGTTGTCGAGATCCATCTGAGAGAGAAATCACCTGTGCGGGGCGTATCGCTATTACATAATATAATTCATTGAAATATATCCACATAAATAATATCTTCCAGACTGAACTTCAGTCAAGGCGACCCGTCTCAATGGTGACAGGTGTATTGTCCGATGAAACGGCAATCGACACGAAAGAAGGGAGATCAGGTGCAGGACCAACGACTTCACGTGTTGTCCGAGGCAAGGGGGTTAAACACTTCCAACATCCTGAGTTCGGGTTCCTACTGAGAATTTCTTGACAGAAAATTCAGTAACTGATTTTTTGACCCGATCTCATGAACAGCAGCCGCGTTCAAGATCACTAAACCAACGATGCCGTTACCAGTTCTGATTCAAATGACAGATTTCCTAATATTCGGTATACAAGTCTATGTGTGCAGCCTAAAGTATAGTATTAGTTGGAAAATGTTTTATATTTAAAAAAAGTTATTTTTTGCGAGAAATCATTCATACTTGACCGGAATGTTGAGGAAGTATACTTTCGTATATACCTAAACACATTCATGTCGAAAATTGTAAATTAACTTTCATGGAAATACATGAATTACAAATGTAATTTATATTTGATATTTGAGAGTCGCTCATCTGTAAAGCTTCTAAGGAAAGGTAATTTACAAATTTCGACATTGAAGCGCGTGTAAGCACAAAGGCGACAACTTAGTCCAGAAATATTATACTGTTATTATCAAGATCGCATTGAAAATAACTCAATGGCTTTTTTGAAACAATTTTGCCTTGTCTATACAGTTAATGATTGCAGAAGAAACATTTTAATTTTGAATATATATCTGAGAAAATGTGTTGTTTCCAGACCTGTTGTTTTATACGTGGTAGAGCCATGCTGCAGTTATATTAGAGGTATAGTTGTAGCACGAATGGGTCGGTTCGACCGGGGAAGGACCACGCTCTCACAGAATACCAGCGTAAAATAGTAGCTTAATGCTGCTGTCTTTCGTATGGTGAGTGTCGAGTATCGCAGATCCTTTTTACTGGAAACAAGGCATTCCATCTTAGTCCTCATGGGTAACAACGCATCTGCATTTTGATTCGTAATCGAGGTTAAATGTAGATGTCTATGAGCCACAACATCCACTTACCATCAGGTGGACTGTGTGCTCGTTTCTCATCCGTAATTCTATGAAAAAAGTCATCAAGGGTGATAACGCATCTGCATTTTGATTTTAAATTGAAGATACACCTAGAATTCTGTGGATCATAGCATCCAATTACCATCAGGTGGACTGTGTGCTCGTTTGTCACTCTATCCTATAAAAAACCACGTTTTGATATTTTTTGATACAACACAACGGTAAACTAATCGCTTAAAATGACCTTCTAACAAAAATATCCGCATAATTCATTAAAATACTCGAACGTTGATAATATTAATTGACTTTAACATATATTTATTTGAATACAAAAGATTGTTGTTTTTCATTTTCGATTATGTACTTGACTTATTGTTAATGAACTAAACTATAACAAAAATAAAACAATTAGTTTATTATTTTCATTCTCGTGATAGTTACACAGCCGTTTATATAACAGCCGTTTCATTGTATAGTGCTTCTTTTTATTTTCTCTGCAATCCCACAGTTTACAACTCATTAACTGAAAACCTCGAAGTATAGTGACGTAAGTACAAACTCGGCGCTGGGGTAAATACAAAGCTACTGATTTATCCCATTTACTATCGATTAACGATTGACTTACACGATTTATCCGGTTCCAATCGTAATAAATGTTCAGCAGAAACCAGAACGGCTAACACTGCTCAGGACTAATGACGCCTAAATATGTATAACCAAAACGAGATAGACCGCGTCTAGAATGAAATTACGGTCAATATCTTTGTGGTCAGAAATCAATATGACTTTTGCTATCGGTACAGCTCCCGATAATTTCAGTCAGCTTGGTTGTTTTACCAATAAAATACTGAAAGCAGACTGTCTCGTTAAATTTCTATGAATGGGTCTATCTTGGCGAATTTCCACATCAATATTCATTGATATTTTAAAAGCTTTCGTTTCCTATTCTTAGAGTAAGTGACAAGACTTCTGACGTCAAGACATATATTCCGCTAAAAAGATTATATAGAAGCTATGTACAGTAACACCAATAAAATATGAAAGAATTCCTAGTTCCAAAGAATGAGTAACGTGAATTGAGCTTCGGTAGGCGTGGCTTAACAATTGCGTTGCTCGTTACCGCTACTGCTACATCCTATGAAAAGTCCACTGCTGAGCGTAGGCCTACCAGGGTAGGCAAGGAAGGCTATAGAGATTGCCTCATAGGGGGATATTTTTTTAAAAGAGAGGCATACAAGCGACAGTAGCCTAATGGCAGTGCGCTGACCGCGAACTCAAAAAGGTCGTGGGTTCGAATCCACCATTCGACTACTGGCATGAACCACTCGTAACACAAGCAATTCAAGCTTACCACGAGTGGTTAAGGAGAATATTAGTAATGTTTATAGTATTGTTAATATTCTTTAAAAAAAAACGGCTCACCTGATGGTAAGTGATTGCCGCCGCCCATGAGCAACTGCAACACCAAGGGAATTGCAGATGCTTTGCCGGCCTTTCAAAAAGGAGTAGGCTCCTTTCTTGAAGGCCCCTAAGTCGTATCGGTCCGAAAAAATCTCTAGTGGTAGTCGATTTCACAAGGAAATTGTGCGAAGAAGAAAATTTCTTTTAAGGCATCTCAGTGGGTTTAACTATGACATCTGGACGTTGAACACCTCAGCCCCCCCCCCCCCCCCCCGTGACTATGGGTGCTGTAATGCGCTCGAAACGTCGGGTATTTATAGTTAAATATACGCGATAAAATACGTAAAAACTAGTATTATTTCAATGTGTAGTGTTCGCGTAAATATAAGAAATCATTATAAATAAATATAATAAAATAACAATTACATGGAAAAACGATACCAATTATAATCGTCATTTTCTTACCTCTATAAAGAGTTATCTGTTTGCTGCTTGGTAATTTTGAATTTGCGAACTATGATTTAGTTGTATTACTATTACAGTCTACCAAAAGTCCACCGCCGAACGTAGGTCTTCCCATAGGCCTCATAAGGGGGACTTTTGCCAAAGTTGCCAAACGAGACGGCAAACGCAGTTCTTCTTTATTTTCTAGTTTTATCAGTAAGACGCTGCCAATCTCATGGTTTGTTTTTCTCAGTCGTCTATCATGGTACCCAAGTTGTATTATAAGGTGTTTAATATTGTTAAACCTCCACTACAATGTCAACAAGATTTGAGTTAAATTTATTGAGAAGGAAGCGCCGAATAATAATATGCCAGTGTTTCTCATTTCGCGCAGTTGATTAACCGTGTTCCATAAAAAACAACGATTAATTTACCGTT
The DNA here is from genome assembly GCA_907164705.1 of Parnassius apollo. NCBI lineage: Eukaryota > Metazoa > Arthropoda > Insecta > Lepidoptera > Papilionidae > Parnassius > Parnassius apollo. The sequence continues at coordinate 2,317,701 of CAJQZP010001402.1, read as the reverse complement.
TGAGATTTAACCCAGTCAGATTAAAAAGCCGCAGCCATATATCAGTTACCCGTGTTCCTTTTGAAGACGAAATTAGATTAAAGCCACACACATACCATAGCGAAACAAGTGATATATCAACAATTGAGTAACCTAATATTAAATAACACAGGTTAAAACAGTACAATTCTAAATTTATACATACATTTTGTTAACAAATTAATTGTATTTGAATGGAAAAAAAGGATGAGCCAAAAAGGCTGTCTCTTTTTTGCGAGAATTGATCAAAAACAAACAGATAATAAAACTTTTTGATCCATCACTTAATCTCTATACATGACCATAAAAATAAATTTTCCATGCAGGATTCGAAACCAGGGCCCTCAGCGCCACAACGCAATGCTAAGTCAGTGCGCCACGGGGCCGCCAACAAATGTAATCGCTGAAATCATTCTCCTGTAGACCTAAAGAAGACAAGATAAAATACTACATACCGCCTATTAAGTTAAGCTTAATTTTCAAACTAAATATAAAGTCTTTTTTTTAAATATATTTAACTTATAATATGTAGATAAGTCAGTGCTTGATTACTATCCCAAAAGACGTTAAGTGGTGAAGCAGCCGAAAATGGTATAGCACACTGACTTAGCTTAACAAAAACATATTCACTCTTGCCATGAAGATACTCACATTGTAATCGGATGGAAAGACAGTTACTGGCGAATCTCTTCAATTCGCACGGGAACATTGAAATTCACACATCACATTATTCAGCTTTATGCAAAATTTTGGACGTGGTAGAGCCACGCTGCAGCTTTATTATTTGGTTGTAGCAGGAAAGGACCACGCTCTCACAAGATACCAACGTTAAATAGCAGTTTAATGCTGCTGCATTTTGTATGGTGACCTTGTGACCCTTTTTACTAAATCGGAGGTGTTCCACCTTAGTTCTCAGGGTTCACGACACATCTGCATTTGGATTCTCAGTCGAGGGTATCATAGGTATATATGTATAGTGTATTATATATATATAGGATACCATGAAACGGACTGTGTGCTCGTTTGTCACCGTTATTCCATAAAAAAACTACGCATATCCCAAATGCGACGTAACTATTTTGTTACATGCTAAAATAAAGTGACATATATTTTTAGTCATTTAGCTATTAGCGAAGGTCTGGCATATATTTCATGGAGCATGCGTGGACAAAACTAGGTCAAATACCGGCGGTCCCAGTTACAGGACAATGGACCCTAACCTGTCCCAGACGGGTAACGTAGCACCATTTATTATAACAAGATATTAAATATGTTCCGTTCCGTCAAGTTGCGTAAATTATATTATAGTTATAACGTATATGTATAAGAGTTTAAAAATAATTTCGCAATAGGCAATATCTAAATGTTTTAAAAATAAATGTTCCACCAAATAATATGTGAAAAGGGGTCAAGCAAGTTCGTGTATATACGACCGATGAAAAAGTTTAAATCTAAATAAATTCAAATAGTTGCACAAATTTAAATAGTTTGTACAATCTTTCTTATTTATATAATTCACTTTAAAAAAATAAATCTCAGAGGTTTTTTCTGAACCAGTGGTAAAATTAAAAAATTACTTTTAATAAGTATGACATGATCTATATTGAACAAAAATTATTCCATTCTTTTCTATTCTGAACGGGCTTAATAGAATCTATGAGAATGTACAATTTTCTTGACTGTCCTAGGTCCTTCAGCCGTTATCCTAGCGCAGGCCCCATTTTTTTCGGACACTGTTTTGGAGCAGGAAGATCACCGCATCACCCTAATGTTGGTGGCAAACTTCGCGTATACTCCAATTATAAATTTCTTACCCTTTTAAGTTTCCCCATGTTTTCTTCATCGCTAAGCACGGCCGTGTACGTGCTGTCGAGATTCAAACTCGGTCTAATATTTATGGCAGCCAACAATACTAAGTTTGTCTCATTAGTAATATTTATTCATTTGCACTGTACAGCTTGCATGGTACTATTAACATCGATATAAGGTACACGTATAACAACACATACTCTCTTGTTATACATAATAATATCCTCAAACATACAATAATCGAAAGCGTGTGCCCCTTGATCACGCATGGACCGGACGGCACCTTTCTCCCAAGCCATTGCGTACAGCTGCAAACTAGTATGTCCCTACGACCAACCGCTCGGGTCTGGCCCGGACGATACTGTTATCTGTACTCTGTTCGACCAACCTGACTAAACCGGACGGGTACTCTACGATCACCCATGGACCAGACGGCACTGTCCCTTCGATCAGTGTAACTCCACAATTCATAAGCCCAGAACGGACGAATGTGTCCTTTCAACCAGCCACAAAGTAGTACATATGGCGGACTTAATGCCATAGGCATTCTCTCTAAGTGAGCCATTAGACTAAACAGAGATAGCAAGAGGTAGCAATAACTAAAATAGAGGGGGATGATGAAAAGTAAAATATTATAGTGAAAAGTTATCCAGAGTTAAAGTTAGTTTGCATAAAAACATTACAAAATACGAAAAGAATTCCGTGATGGCATCCTTGGCCTCAACATTGAGGAAGTCCAACGCGAGGTGAGCGTTTTATAGGTATATTTATACATGATTTATGCCCAGCTTTAGTACGATTTAGTAGTGAAATAATATGTAGAAAGGAGACAATCAATTTTTGTATGGAGAATGGGCCCACCACAAATTTTCGCGTCACGCAATGAAATGGATGTCGATTTATTCCTTATAATTTATAGTTTACAAAAGTAATATTAGTTTTACCACATCTAGACGGAAAATCGAGAAATTGACAATTAAAATATGAATTTTAAAATAACCTATAAATAAACTAAAAGCTATTTATAGTGGTTTTTACCGGTATTTTAAGTTAAAATAGTGCACTGTTGAATAATAGTTCATATAAAACCAAGTTGTAGGTACATTCAGCATTTTCAGGTACTTCAATATTTTTAGTAGTTACGGCAAAATATAGTGCCTGTCTGTGTACAAATGTGGTATGGATACAATTTTTTACATATATTGATTGTGAGTGTACTTCCCAATTACCGTTAAAATAATATGAATAAATTCAAGATGACTAAGGTATAATATATCCATTTATATTTACAATATTACCAACACACGTTATATAGTAAGAAAGATGTTTTAAACTGACTGTGTAAAAAACAAGTTATAATGCAACCGTATTTATAGATGGTAAATCATCATTTCCAACATAGTCTATATAATTCAGACATATAATTCAGATCTATTTATGCAGACAGACAGACAGGCCCGGTGTCAAGACTTTTTTTAATATGCTTTGGTTGATTATTAAATACCTAATTATACATCTTAAAATGACTGGGTTCTAAAATACCAAAATGACTAGGTAATATCATGCTTATCTGTTATTACACACTGATAAATTGTGAGGAAGTAAGATGTTTTGAACTGTTTGTGCCAGGATAACAAACACACAGGTATAGTTTAATTGTATTTATTATTAGCGATCCGCCCCGACTTCGCACAGGTGATTTCTGGATTTCGACAACAGCGCCACCTACCGAGTCCATATGTGAATATGAATCATATAGAGACCCGTTCAAACACACATAAACATATCATCAAAATCGCTTGGATGGTTTCTAACGGACATAGGTAGAAACATTTTTCGTGTTTTCATATCAAAAGATCATATTAAAAGATTTTTTCAAAATAACTTGATGGTAACATTTCTATTTATGATACGATATTGATATGTAATAAGTCCCAAAGATCATGTATAATCACTGCATTAATTATGGTTAAAATCGTCAGTGTTTTATGAGTCCTCTTTTAAAAATAACACAGCAGACAGGTGCAGTGCCGGCCCTTTGTTCATTAAAGTATTCATCTATTAGCAAGTATAAATCCCATACATCATTAAAATATAATGTCTCGCCCGTTTACGATATTATTAGAAATCAGAAGGATATTGTCAATTAAAAGAGATAAAAAAGGGTGCCAAAGCAATAAATTCAACTTTGCTCGGCGTTTATTTATAAATTACACATATAACATAATATATAACAGATAATAAAGCACACAGTAAAATAGAAATAGTTCAAATAAGCAACAAAAATTACAATTTTTAGTCATCATTATTCATCATCATTACAACAGTCCACTGCCGAACATATGGCTCCTAAATTAAAGATATAATGTAAAATATTACAGAGGCCTTCCGTGAATTGCCATCACGTTCCGTCCCGTATGGTGTCGTTAAAGTCGACAGAATAAAATAAAAATACTAGGAGATGGGGAGCAGCATCTTCCTATAGAATACCACAAAAAACTTTGGTTGCCACAAGTGAAGCAACTATAGCAAAAATGATCATTTATATTACAATATTAATACGCATTAAGATTAATAATCATCATTCATCATTTTCAATATCATTACTTGAAAGTAATATATCATCTAAAAAAGATGCAGGTGGTTCAACCTCATCTCGATGCCGTGCCCAAGATAGAAACCAGACAACAGACATGACATGTGCACAGCAGCCAACAGTGCGTCTGCCTACCAAACAGTTGCAACAGTACCCAGTAAGAGCAGCCCTAGTGTTAGCAATTGATGGGTTGGTGTCAACTAGTATATAAGTGTAATAAGTTTTTTTACTAGTGTGCCTTGATTGTATCCTACCTCGCAATAGATAACTATTTGGACCAAAATCATGGACAGATTGCAGGTATACCTCGATTTTATATTCTCCAGAAGCCCTGACATGCTCCCCGTAATAACTACGAGCTTGTTTAATTTGATAAATTCCTAGACTAAACAGAATGAGATCCTGGAATGTCAGTTGAGGAAAACTATCCAGCTCTGGAAGATTACCATTAATGCTGGCAAATCGCACTCTCACTCTATTTAAATTGTGCATTTCTACGTAGGAGGCTAAATTATTTGGAGTGTTTAGTTTGGCTTGAGCAATTGCCAATATCTCTACAGCATGAAAATTATTACGAATCAACGTATGAAATCGATTTATTAATGCAGCTGCAATTTTAAAGTATAGCATGAGATGAGTAGATGCAGTATTAAAATATTCCTGACGAAATAATTTGAAGTCCCGTTTAAATCTCCCATTTACAATTTCAATCACCCACCTGCACAAAGTTACACATCTGGACTTGTTGGCAGCAATGGTTGATAATTGTATTTCACCAGCTTGTTTAGATTCAGGCATGTAAGCCTTATAACCACATTGCTGCAAGAATGGAATTGCATCCCTAAAACCTCTATCAAGAATAAATACATCGTTTTCTCTAAAATAGGTTCGCAGTGGACTACTATCGTTGAACAGTCTAAGAATTATAGAAGCATCTGATTCTGTTGCAGGATATGGTCCAAAAACATCAAGGATATAACCATTACAGCACACTATTAAAAATGGCTTAACTAAGTTACGATACTTATGTAAACTATATGTTTGCTTCTGGTATAAGTAATTACTACTTTTTTGCACATAAATGTATGTACCATCACATATTACTATGGCTGGCATAAATTCAGGATCCATATCTGGATTACCAAACAAGCCATTTGGTATTGTCAAGTTATATTGAGCAACTTGTTGAATGCATAAGGTATTTGTCCCTAAATGCAGTTGGATGAATTGCTCTTCAAAGCACTGACTTACAATATTTAAGTGATTGAACACAGTCGATGAAGCTACATTAAATAGAGAAGCTATGCGTTCATTGCTATCACCTGTACGAAGTTTCACTAAGAACATAGCTAGACTTCTTTTAGGTGATTTAACTCTTTCACTGATAGATGGAATTTCAACTAGTAACTGTTCAAATTGGTATTTGGTAAATCCTAACCAATATTTGCATAATATTGAATTATGTTCAATGATATTTAAAATATTATAATTTTGAGTAACACTACTTTTAAGTAAGGAACAAAGGTTGTCTATCTGAGATGCAGTAAAATCTGAACAGTTACTACTCGTGAATAAATTATTCCAATCATTGTGGGGTTCATTTAAATGGTATTCACAAATACGAGCGCACAGTGGCACATAAAATGAGTGATCTATCAGCAATCTCTCTTTAAGTAGTTTAGGTATTAAAAATCTAGATGAATGATTACATGACTTAAAAATACAGTGACGGGAAGTAGAAGCAGCACGCTTATAATTAGCCATAGTAATTGTTGATGCCGCTCTGGAAATGGCAGGGGTTACAGGTGCAGGTATAGGGGGTGGTTGTGGGATGTTACCGATGTCTTCTATATTCATGGATTGTAGCTCAATATCCCTGTTCTCATTTTGTTGTCTCTGTCTCCATACAGCTCTGGAAGCCCTCAGCCAGCAAGGACTGCATACTCGTTCTAAACGATCCACCTGAAAAAAGTTATTTTTTATCAACTAACAAAATGAACTATAGTTTTACAGTGTCTACTCTAAATATTAATAATATTTATTATTGTTCTATTTATTTCAATCTTTCTAACACTAAATAGTTTTAATGTCTTTTAAAATTATAAATATTAGCATGCAATTGTTTCCCCTCATAATATTTTTGTGGCACTACTTATTTAAATAGAAATAAATAATACATCACATATCAGACAAGAAGTAATTATTTTAGAATTATTAACAATATTTCACTAAGCCCAAGTTCTTTAAAGTTTCAGATAACATTGAATGATTAAATTGAAAAACTGTCATTCTTTACGAGTTGGGGTACTTTCAACTAATTATAAATAATTTTGTAAATCTTAACAAAACAGAAAAGATTTGATCTTGATTCTCTAGGGTGAAATATCGATTCACTAGATCGATTTAGTACTATATATCGATATGACATTGACAGATAAAACGTCAAAAACGTGAGAATATTTAATTAATTAGTTGTTTACCAATATTTTCAAAAAATAAATAAAAATACTTCGATGCTGCTCCGGTAGCAAAACTCGCGTGTAGGTGCTTCAGATAAACTCCCTTGACGCCCCCCACAGTAACAGAATCTTCAAATTGAGGCGACCGAATTGTAAACCCAACCCGTTTTATTTATACTAATGTCTTTTAAGGTAAAAAATATTACTTGTATAATAAGTACAAAAGCATACAAATATGGGTGTAAGATAAGGAAGAAGTATCGTTCATCTAATAACTAAAAATAAAAAAATTGGTTATTAATGGCAAATATCCCCCCATAAGACAATCTATGTTCAGCAGTAGACTTTTGGTAGACTGTAAATTTAAAGATAACCTGTTAGTGAACTGCCATGTTGAATGAGCATAAATATCAGACCAAATTGTATGCAAGGTGTCTGATTTTACAAACATCAATCTGTGTACCAAAGCGATTGTGGCAAATCCTCTGGGCTGCCTATTTGAGGCAGGGGACCATTTACAGCCTTTTAAAATAAGGTAAGTACCTGGTGTGATGGTATCCACTGCAAAATAATATCTCTTTCTTCAGAGTTAATAGGCACAATCCGTCTACGGTGTGCTCTTAACATTGAAGATCCACATGGAATACAAATATTCCTGTACCCAAATCTTCTAATGGAGTGAGCTGATGCAACACTTTCTTGCAATATTCTTAGGCAGTTACAACAAACTGCATCAAGTGGGTGTAACTGAAAAAATCAGGAATTAAAAATAAAAGAGTAAATAAATATTAAGTTCAGATAAATGTACATTTTGAGGAGGGAAGCGAAGTTGGCATGAAAGTGAATGTTTGATGTGGAACCCTATATTATTTGAAATACAATACATTTTCAATTAAAAAAAAATTGGAAATCCAAAAGACAAATATCGATTAATATATTATGATTTTACAATATTTACAGTATTTCAGGTATATCATATAGTGATAAATAAACTTTATAATATTAGAGTATTATGGAGATGTGTAATATTAGTAATATATGGGGGAGGCCTATGTTCGGCAGTGGAGTTTAATTGGCTGTAACGGTAATATTACAGTGGATTGAAATATTTTTCATTGCACAAAATAACTTACTTTTCTATTTACATAATATTTTATCCTTAGAATAAATATTGACACGGCTAAGCTTTCCATTGACGTCCGTCGAGTTGGGGGTTGATATTTTTTTTACAGAAGGATGACATTAATATAAGCACACACGCAAAGTTTTAACATGCGGAAACGCGTAGTTTTTTGAGAAAAAAATTATCGAAAATCAATAATTTTTGCAATATTTATGTCAAATCCTACCATAGATTATATCGTATTACAGATATATCACGACATTGAATGTTCCGTTTTAAGTACGGTTAACTTGTCAAATGTTGGGTGACATTTCATTTTATAAAAATTTACGTAAATAATTATATTTTGTATCCATTTTAATAGTTTTCATGCATGCATATATATTTAGCAGTTTATATTTAACTAAATAACAATTATTTTCATTACGAGCTATTAAAATTAAAATGTGCAGTGTTTACGGCCTTTTCCCGGCTTGTGGAACGAAACGTAAAACTGACGCTATTTAGTGTTGTCAGTGTCTTCCTCAGTCACTGTCATCGTTTGTGTTCCTAGCAGTTGAGATCGTTTACGTACTCCTGTCGTGAAAACAACGTTTGACTACCATCATGGCGTCTCCGAAGCCCCAAGTTTCGTGTTCTGCTGTGCCGTCTGTAGAATTGAGTGTAGTGAAAGTGTTGGACTCTGATGAGCCACTTGTCGCGAGCTCTTCTGCAGGCACCCCCTGTGTGCAAGTGTTGGACTCTAGTGAGCCACTTGTGCCCATGACTGTGCTATCGAAATCAATAGCTGGTAGTTCCCGCGCCACTGTTCCCAGTACCGTGTCGGTACTGCCGCCTGCGTCTCCAACGTCGTCTGAGAGCAGCGTGGCTGATGCGGAACCTCAAGCTCCTGGTTCGTCTGGCCGAAGAGTCCACTACTATGCCGAGGAAATAAGGTTGGTTCACTGCTAAATATCGCAAAGATCCTTTCTTACAAATAGTGGCAGCCATAAATTATGTTTATAAATTAAAGTAGTTATAAAAGTTAATATTTTGGTGTTATATTGGGTGCAATAGCGAGCGAAGCGAGCCTAGGACGTGGGGCACCCCGACTCGGACAGGTTAGGTTAGAAGGAGATGACGGGGTCGAGTGAGCGAGCGAAGCGAGCGAATAGACCCCGTCATCTCCTTCGTGGTTATTTTTTTGTAAACCACTCAGAAGCAGGAGCCCCGCAAAGCGGGGCTCCGTCGACTGGGCTTCCCTCTACTGCACCTCGTTAAGTGGCGTGGGGCTTCCGTCCCCCAACTCTCTCTCCCCATAAATCAGGTTAAATTGTCATAAAAATTACGAAACATAACCTCAAAATGAGATTTTTAAAAATTTATAAAAAAAAACTAAGCATGTCCGGCAGGAAGGGGATGTAGGGGGTGACTCTACAACTCTTCTCCCTCCCCCCCACACCACCCCCCCCCCCCTAATTCAGGAGACCGAATTGTAAACCTTACCTGTGGTTTCTTATATAGCACATATGTAAACTTCACAGAAAAAGCTGACGAGTAAAACAGTAATTAGATTTCTAATAGGAATATTTTTGTTTGTTTTAGGTGCCATTGGAACATGTATAAAATCATAACCCGGCTCAACACCCCAGCTCAGTGCATTGCATTTGCTGAAGAGCATAGGCTCCTTCCTACAGAAAAAATGTGCTCATATCATAGGAGACCTATGGCGTTAAGCTCCAGCAGTAAGACTGGTCAGCTTGGCATATTTCGATGCAGGAAGAGTAATTGTCGCTCTAAGGCAGTGAGTCGGGCAGCGGGAACATGGTTCGAGAATGCGCGGCTGTCCATTGAGTTACAATTTTTACTGATGTATATGTTCAGCCAAAAATATAGTTATCATCAAGTTAAATTAGAGACAGCCCATGAAGATAAAGAAACAATTTTATCAACAAGGACAATAACTGACTGGTTTTCTTACTGCCGAGAGACAGTAGTAGTTTATGAATTGGAGCACCAAGAAGTTAATGGCAAGATTGGTGGTCCAGGCAAAATCGTGCAAATAGACGAATCAAAATTTGGAAAACGCAAGTACAACAGAGGGAGACACATTGAAGGCCATTGGGTGCTGGGAATGATAGAAAATGGGAAAGATGATTTGAGATTAGAAGTGTGTCCCGATAATGATAGATCTGCGGAAATGTTGGTGCCACTAATACAAAAGCATGTGGAGGTAGGCACTGAAATCCATACCGATTTTTGGAGAGCCTACGATTGCCTACCTCAATATGGATATATACATAAAAAAGTTAATCACAGCGACCCTATAAATAAATTTGTGGCACCAGATGGGACACACACACAACGAATAGAAAGCCACTGGCGAAATTTAAAAGTGATGTTCGGTAGAGAAGGTTATAAAACAAACTTTACAGACTGGCTAATTGAATATTCTTGGCGAAGAAAAATAAAAATAGCACATAAAGATGTTTTCATAGAATTAATTAAAGCAATACAATATGTATATAAAATTGATTAATAAATTATGAATTTTATTTGATTTATTTTAAAAGTAAGTAAATAAAATAGGTTAGGTTTAACTTATGTCGAAGAACCGAATTGGTTGACCCTGACTCCACTTGGTACAAGTCTGTCCTACCCCTAGAGTGTTATTATAGAGCCGGAGGCGCGTAGGGAGAGCAGCCTCCGCCTGCTGTAACAAATCGTAGGCATCGGACGAGCCGGAGCGGCTGAGGCTGGTCGCCGAAGGCGACCAACAAGCCGAAGCTGCGAAGGCGAGGATGGATGCCTGCGATTTGTTACGCAAAGGCGAAGAGGCTGCTCTTCCCGCAGCGCCGTAGACATTGCAGTCTCAAAATAGACACAGAAATCCCTCTCAATCAGTCCCCCTATTTTTTTTTCTGATGAAAGGGGTTCCCCCCTTCCGTAGGGGGGGAACCTCCCTCCCCCAAGGAGGAGTCCTGGTTTTTTACACTTAATATTAATCCATAAAATGAGGAAAATTTTCTCAGAATTAAAAATGAAAAAACTCGAAAAGGGGGGGGCTCCGCAACTTTTCCTTTTAAGGGGGGGTATTAAACCTCCCCCCCCTCCATCCCCCTCCCCCTCCCCCCTCAATTCGATGGACGTCAATGGAAAGTCGTACCCACTAATAACATAAAACTTCAATACTTTAACATTTAACACATTAGTAAGACCCGTGTTTATCATTTGTTAAAGGTTAATTCAGTATAAGTTATAGATTTTACAAAATTCTAGGAGGAAAAAATAAACTTTTATATTACTCACATGGACTTTTACTCGTCAGTTTGCATTTTCGAATGTCATTGGCAAATTATATACATAAATGTGATATAGGTATTTAATATTTGACTTACGTGCATGATATAACCCTTAGGTTAAACATTTTTTGCATCAATTAGACATTAACATACTAATCCACTTGTAAGCAGTAAAACTACGTGAATTTTCATTTTTAAACTTTTACTTTAACACGAACACAGTTTACATCAATTTAAACAAACAAGTTTATGCCATATTATATTTTTACAGTCAATGCCAGTCAATGGAGTCAATGCAAAGAACTATGCCTGTAAGTTGGTAAATAGCAGGAAAGAATGCAGTGTCATCTTGTGTCAAAATATAAAATAATTCAATCAATATAATATATCATTTATCAATTTAATATAACGAAAGATTAAAATTATAGCTATAGAAGGTATGAATTTATTAATAATATGAAGGGATATTTATTATTACTTTTAAAAACTTAAAATAATTAAGTACTTAATCATGTATAGATCGTTATGTGTGCCTGGAGTCTGTGGATCGTTTTCTTTCGTATTATTTCTAAAAAATCGTACCATATCCCATATTATTCAACAAAAATAAAAATATTAAGTAATACATTAATAAAGAAAATATATAATTTTCGTTTCCGCAGTATAGTAATATTGTTGGAATAAAATCGAGAGTAACAAAAATAATATATATTTCTCATAAAAGTTTAAATCTAGATAATATGTAAGTAGATAGATTGTATAGTGCAGTGATTAGCTTTCCATGAGATAATATTATACCTACCTCATGAGAAATCCACACAGATAAAAGTTGGCGCACATCAGCAGTTGTCTCGGCCAGTAATTGTCTTCGCACACTGCGTTGAAACCTGACTCCACAATTGCAACATACACTTCTATTTTCATTGTATGCTGATCTAGCAGATTCCATTTTCTTAAAATCGCATATAAATACAAAAAAACAGTAGCGTAACGAACGTCAATGCCGTTAAGATTAAAGACGTAGGTAATACCCCGCCGCCGCCCCGCCGCTGCCCGGCCTCCGGCCGCTGGGAATTACCGGAAGTCAATGATAAAATAACGTTTTGGTTCACAGTCATTTAGAACTATGTTATAACGTGATATTAGCTAAAATTTTTAGAAATTAAACATAAAGTTCTTAGTGGTATCTTTTTTTAAGTCAGCTTTGTGAAAAAATAGTTTTCTTTTTTATACAAGCTGCAAAATGACTAATTAGGTACACGCATTTTACCCATATTACACTAATCAGAACACGAATATCAAAACAACTAATTTTTTTTCGTATTTCTTGATTCCGTTTACATTTTCGAAAAATCTGTAGGCCATTTACTATTATAATTTGGTGTCTTTTTTTTGATGTAATACCATTAGTGGACGTTAATATTTTTAGTGGGCCCAAAAATGATTGTCCCCTTTAGTCGGTAGATCATAGTTAGGCTGGTTACAGACCTCCGAATTTGATTAAGAGAATATATATTTTTATATTTATTGTATTGTATATGTATCTATTGCGTATTATTGTATATAACATACATATTATAATAATGTCACTCGTATTTCTGCTATATCTTGATTCATTAAATACTTTTTCATATATTTTAATATTGTGATAGGTGTGTGATACTGGCAGTTTAGAGCAAGAAATAGCTGAAGAATGCAGACATATAAGTAGTTATATATTTAAATTCTTTAGAAAAATGTATTAAAACTATTTTTCATATGTATTAGTACCCGGATGACCGAGTTTATATATATATATATATATATATATATATATATACAAGAATTGCTCGTTTAAACATATAGGATATTATTCTATGTAAATAGTATATATTGTGGAAATTATGCGTACTTACACATTCTGCGTTAAAATTATATTTAAATATTGAATTCAGTATTGCTTAATTGACATTGAATAATTATAACGTCGTTTTATTGAGGTAGTATAGTTTAAAGTTTTATACAGTAAAATAATTGTAGTAAATTTAAAATACATGTATATTTCATAATTATAAATCAAACAAACAAATACAAGCACAATTTTAATTTCTTCATAATTTTCATTTGGAGTTTTATTTGGAAGAATAACTGGCTAGTGATCTCTCAAAGTACCTCATTACCAGCAAAACAAAAACGTTACCGATGAATTCATTTAGTCTGTGACTTGTTAAAATTAAGGATTTTTATTTATCCGGTTTGTAATACCCATTTATATCAATAAAAGTTTATGGAATCTTAATCTGACATTTTTGGCGTACTATAATTTTTTTAATTTAAAAAATTTCGTGTAAAGTCCACTATGAAATCTACTTAAATTCAGCGGGTATATTTCCGCCAAATCATCCTTAATCATATTATGGGTTTCACAAGGAATAATTACTGTGTTTGTTCAATCGACACTGGGTTTGCTTCACGGAACGTACATCGAGTTCATTGCTACGATAGTACATTAATAGCGGCATGACCGCAGTCTGGCGTTTGTTTTGTCGCTAGATCACAACTACCAATAAATCGATTACTATCGTATTACTCGTTTTCCTCACTGCTCTCTCAAGATATCCATCATTCATTCATTAATTACAGCCTGTTAAAAGTCCACTGCTAAACGTAGGGGGAATATTCGCCATAGTTCCCTCTTGTAACAAGTGCTTTGTCAATCACATTTTTTTATTATTTTGAGTTGTTATCAGGAAGATACCGTTGCCCATCTCCTGTATCATTTCCCTCTGTCGTCTTTTACTATACTCACGGGATGGTATGGATTCTTAGAGGTTCTAAGTAACAACAATATTAATATCCTCCAGACCGAATTTCGATCACCACGCCCAGCCTCAATGGAGACTAGCCATCGGCGCAGGGCAGGATTATAGTGTTCAAGTGTATGTATAAGCACAGGTGCACTCTCTATTCCCTTACTCTCATAATCCGATGGGACGGTAAACCGACACGATCGGAGAGACGTGATTTCCGAGGCACGGGGGTGAGACATAGCCAACTTTCTAAATCCTGGCAGCTACTGAGAATTTCTTGACAGAAAACTCATTAATAAATTTTTTTGGCCCGACCCGGGATTTGAACCCAGGACCTCATTATCAGCAGTCACACTACTACAACCACTAAACCAACGAGTAGGAGGTAGTGAATTCTTTTACGCCACCGCTACGCGGCTTTACCAAGATCTTGCGTTCACTTTACAATTTCGAAATATTTTCTTCCAAGCAGATAAAGCTTTGTTAAATATAGTCTATGGTTTTATTTTCCGCTAAGCAAGTGGTAAATCTATATAAATAAAAATCAATTACCTCATACTATGAAAGATCATCTCTTAAGAACGGCTGGACTGATATTGACGAACGCTCACACTCATAATTGGACCCGGTAAGTGGCGGCGTTGTCGAATATATAAATCAATGGTTGTCGAGATCTAGAAAACAGTCGTGCGCAGCCGGAGCCGATGGTTAGTCAGCATATAAAATGGGAATTACAAAAAGAATCCAACTCGATTATGTACCGTGTGTCTGTCAAGCCTTAATATTCTTACCTCCCTAACTATTCGTTTTTATAGTTTGCTAAATGATTTTACAACGTAATATAATCATCACTTGATTTTGAAAAACGATTTACTTGATCGTTCGAATAGTTATATGCCTTGTCCTATTTTATTTATATTTTTAGACATACAATAAAGTTATAAACACAAATGAGGAAAAACGGCTATATCGGTGTCGATTTTTGCTAACATTGCGAACAGTCACTATAGATTAAAGACGTGATGCCTGGTAAAGTAAGGTCTCACATAGTAATACTATCATAGGGATGTTTTATTTTTTTAATCATCAGAAGATATGCGTGTACTTGCTCTTATATTTGCCATAGTATAAAGAGACCAAAGATGACCACTTGACATTTCTATTTCCACGCGTGTATTACTCGCAACATCTTACAACAGATTTGTTTCTTGTCGCCTTATTTGAAAATTAAATTAGAAAGAGCAAGACTATTATAGCAAGCATAGACTTATAATATACTGGCGCCAGTATATTCTAAGTCTATAATAGCAAGATATTGACTCAACTTATGAAGAATTGTAGGTCTCTCTATGCTTAATCTAAACATCTAAACGTCATATTACTATGACATTTAGATTTTCGGAGAGAGAAAAATAAGTTAGATGGTATGCATAGAAGAAAAACATGCTTGAAGACTTCAGTTTTTACTATAATAATTCAATGCATTTAATTTAAGAATCTTTTTTCTTTGATCAGAGTCGTTTTAATGCAGAAGATAAGCCTTATAATTGAAGTTGGCAATAAAATTGTTAGTTCCCAGTTGCAGATTTACCACGTGATCGGTGGTAAAGACGAAATCGAAAACATTCACCTCACATTCAAGTCTGTTTAAAAAAAATTGCAGCTAGCATGGCGTAGTCTTCCTTGCTATAAAACTCTCAAAAATGAGAGAAGTGTATACAGGTCAGTTGTGAAATATATTCTGTTAGTTTACATTTACTCGTTTTTATGTAGTAATTATTGCGCAGTTTTTTTGCATAGACTTCAAGAAACTATTGGTCTTGACACGAAAACACAGTCTTGGAACGAACCAGAAGTAAACTCAACGGAATGAGTTTTCAAAAGTGATCGTTTACAATGTATATGGTACAATTAATAATTAAAATCATTGTAGAAAGTCTAAGGTAGATATCTCCTCAACTTAAGTGCTTCAAACCACTTTTTACTACTCTTTATTCCTTTACCTGTGTAGTAATATAAAATATAATATTAGTGAATATCCAGTACCCCATACCGAGCCGTAGTTGACGTAAGGAACGACTGAGGAATACAAACTAGGAGATGATCAGCAGTGTCTTCTTAATAGTAATAAAAAAACAACTTAAAAATAAAAATAAAAACTGCGGTTGCCGACATCTTTGCCACGCATAGCAACTACGGCAATTAGAGGCAATATATAGAGAGGCATATGTTCAGAAGAGAATTTTATTGGCTGTAATCGGTATGTATTTTTTTTTATTAAACGAGATATTTATAAATTATTTTACTTAAACACTAATAATATTAAAGCATCAACTATAAAAAAGATATTTTATAATTTGAAAATTACATTTTATAGACAGATCTTGCATATTTACAGGACTTTGTTGTAAAAGCCGCATTAGCGTAAATAGTTGCACTTGGTTGTAAAAGTAGGGAAATAAAAAAGTAAAAATAAAACATAACCCGTAAAATTCGTTTTACTCTAGGCGTATTAATTAAAGCATGAAGGAATTACATACTCGGGTCGAGTAGATGTACAATATTGTAATTGAAAATTTATAACTATATAAAAATACAATTATAAAATTTATTTTTTAATTTTTATTTATATTTAATATAAATAATTACGGTATACATATTAAGTTTCTCTTTAAAAAAAACTATCATATACACAGACAGCACTACAGACGAAATACATGTTTAGTGAAAACAAGCAATAATTCATTCCGAAATCAGGATAAATATATCTAGTTGATCACAGCGGCCCGTACTATACGTAATCAAAACAGTTCGTTAAAGAATTCTAAATAAAACTTTGTAAGAAGTGTAAATGAGCCATGTCATGTTACAGTAAAAATTGGACACTAAACTGAAATGTCTCAAGGTTTTTAATTTATCATTCTTTAATTTATCCGCTATGCTCCGGCTATGCTCGGGGTTTCTCTGCGTGATAGACTTAAAATGAGGATATTCACTAGAACCAGAGTAACGGACTTAGCTCAACGGATTAGTAAGCTGAAGTGGCAACGGGTCAGCTATATAACTCGAAGTAACGACAACCGATGGGGAAGAAAGGTTCTCGCGTAGCATCCTCGTACCGGTAGGCGAAGTGTAGGACGACCACCAACAGATGGAGTGACGACCTGTTAAGACATGCAGGAAGTCGATGGATGCAGGTGGCTCGGACCGTGCTTTGTGGCATTCCTTGGCAGAGACCTATGTTCAGCAGTGGACTTGTGAAGGACTGTAATGATGATGATATTATCTGCGTAGTTTGCATTTTGACCATAACTAAATAAAATACCTAAACAAATAACGGGTCTGTAGCGGAACAATCCATCAAACAATATATTCTTTATTACTGGTATACAATGATCGGTGAATCAGTGTGGAACGTCTTGGGAGAGGCCTGTATTGATGATGATGATGATTACACTAATACATATTGGAACAATCTAATGAGGTAGGTTTTGTTTTGGAAATTGTAAGTCCCATAATATTTATGTAGGACTTACAAAAAATGGAATGCGCCAAAGTTACTTTTTTAATAGAATAAGGGTGAAAAACGAGAGCAGAGTCCACCTGATGTTAAATGCATGCTGTGACCCATAGATATCTCCATTCATCCTCGATTAAGAATCAAAATGCAGATGCATTGTCTTCTCTTAGGACTAAGATGCAATGCCTCGTTTCCAGTAAAAAGGGTCTGCGGATCTCTTCACTCAACACAGCAGCATTGAGCTGCTATTTTACGTTGGTATTCTCTGAGAGCGTGGTCCTTCCCCGGGCGAGCCGACCCATTCGTGTTACAACTATAATACAGCTGCAGCATAGCTTTACTTGCCTATCATATCGTGAAAAGGCGGTGAACGGGATATCGGGTTTGCGATTATGTAGGTGATGCCACCTATTATTTTTTTCACCATCTTCTCTCTCTACTCATACTTTTTACCCGACCACACCATTAGGGTAATTTCCTAAGGTATGGATATTTCTTTGTCATATTCTGTAGTCTAAGCCACTTGATGGTTTTTAAATATGAGGTGTCGTTAGATTATACTTAATTATGGGAGTGACACAGACTATATAATATTTTTATATTGCATCTGCAAATACAAAGAAACGGAGGGGAAGGTTATTTTAAGTAAAATTTTGATGCATGTGGTTTTTTTTTAAATTACTGTTTTAACCATTAAGCTTGTTATCTAAACGTGGTCCGTTAAGTAGCTGATCTATGGGCAACACCTTTACCATCAGGTACACAGTATGCTAATTTGTCATAATTTGGTTCAATATAAACAACATGAAATGGCGTAGTGAGTAGACACTTACTAACAACACATTATTTTAAAATCGATAAGAATAAACGCTTGCTACATAATATTCAATTTCTATAGTCCTATTCAAATTTATACAAAAATTCCTTTGTAGAGTATTCGATGTAAATTCAGACTCCGTATTGGCGCGAAAATTTTGCCCAAACTTTTGTGTGGTTTCGTTGGTGTTTTAACACATTGTTGGATCGGCGTTTTACTGAAGTTGGCCCAACTGTCGCCAACAAGGGCCCCTGTATTTAAATGGAGGCCGTCATCGGCCATAATTTGCATTTAAAATATATGAATATCTTCACTGTATAAATTGACCTTTCAATTATTTAAATAACAGATAGCCGAATGCATAATTTTGGTGTTTCTATGAAAAAATTTTATTTCAATATTTTTTAGAATTTAGAATATACGTATTTTATTATATCTACTTACTACGCGAAAAGTAGAAGGTAAGCTTTCTATTGCAGTAATCGGTCTGCATTTATTACGTTAGTGAATATACTTTTTCTAGTGCTTACTGCTAGATCGTTTTACAACGTAATTGAAAAAAAAATTGAAATGTTTGTTTGACAGAAAAGAACTACAACTCATTGAAGTATCAAGTACAAGATTATCGTGTAACGCGGGTTAATTGTAATTACCATTAACAATTAATGTTTATTTTTCGCTTGGTTTACTTAAACACAACATTTAACAAGTGGTAAATTTAAAAAAATTGTACAACCGACTTCAATATGACCGAATGTATTCGAAGCCAATTAAATATGTATTATTAAAGATGACTCAAAAACTACTGGTCAGATCTTGATTGAATTTATATGGTACCAGACGAAAAGCACCAGCTTTCAAGAAGAAAGCTTAAATGAAGAACCATCAAAATCGTTTCACAGAGAAAAATTATGAGGTAACACAGATAAAGAAACATACAATCGAATTGAATAACTCCTCTTTTTAAAGACCAAACCGCCACCTTTAAGCTACAAGGCTACACAAGTGCGTTATCACCTCTAAGGATCGAGATGGAATAACTCACAGTCTGTAACTATATTATCTCTCTATAATCTTTATTTAAAACATTGATAAGAAAAATTACAAAACTAAATGTCAAATATATGAAAATATACTTTGATATAATCAAAGAAAATAACCATTCTATTTATGCAGTTCCGAATTTCAATCTATTTTTCAAATATTTCCAACATTACATTTGACAATCAAAATTGATCTATACGATTGATAACCGCTGTGTGAATCAGACGACCTGCTTGTTTCAGTTCACCCCAGCTAAAAATATACAAGTGGGCTCCCAAAATAATATTTTCACAGTTCCGCGTACGTATTATTTAACGCGTAATATCTCATTAAAGTTTTCTTTACGGAGAAAGACCATCTGTGGGTCAATCACATGATGGTAACACTAATAAGTGCTAAACATAGATATTATGAAATGAATTATCTGCATTTTGTGAAGGTAAAAAGTTATAATTTAGTTTTTCGTGAGCCTTATTCTATGACGTCATTTAAATGAGTACTTAGAACCAAGAAACGGTTAACTTCGTCTTTTGTAATGCGTTTAAAAAAGGAAAATAATTTGCCGGCTTTCTGTACGATTACAATCTGTGTGTCTTCAAAGAAAGAGTGAATAGGCTTTTGTTGCGCTAAGAGAGGGCAATTTACTCTATTTTACCAGGGCTGCATGACTACATAAAACATGTATCGCAATAAAATGCTCTCGAATGAGATCCTAGCTAGTGAGTCTGTATGGGTTTTCACATGCGGTTGACTAGGTGAAGTTAACATTTTAGATATTTTTTAAAAAGAAATCGAAGTGACAAACGAACAGTCCACCTGTAAGTGACTACTACAACCACAGAAATCTAAATAATAAGGCACTAGATATGCTTTCTACTGTCTTTTAATATCGAGACGCGTGTCCCTGGTTCGCAGCTATCACACATAGACACAATAAATACACAATTACGCCTACACGTATCTCTAGCATTCATGCAACAAAGATTAAACTATAAAACTATGGTGTTAAGGAATATTTTATAAAAACTCAAAATCTCAGGAGGCGTAGCCACTTGGTCCAATAATTAACGTGTGCGAAAAACAGAGAATGACATTGCGAGTTTACTCTCACTTGGGCAAAGTGCAGCGCAACGCACGTTTCGATAACTTTCAATTAAGCGTCGTTGATCGTCCAGGAATCTCACACCAAGATGGAACTAATTAACTTAAAATGTCTCAGTAATAGACGCTTTCAGTATAACGTGGTAGAGCCATGCTGCAATATATAGTGGGGGAGTGATAGTTTTGTTTTGGAGGTGATAGGGGATTGCTGTTTCTATAAAAAAAAAAAAAAAAAGTCTTAGCTTTAGCTTTTAGACGTTTTATAATTAGAGAAAGGGGATATAATAAAACGTTAAGGGTAAGTATATTCATTTATCTTTAATATCCGGATCTTTTGGAAACCTGGAATAATAGCATTGTATTAAATAAACAGATGTTTAAATAAAATAAATACAACATTATACAAACAGCAAACAAATAAACATATGTATGGGTGACATATTTATCATTTTTTATTAGTTTTAAAGATCTGCATCTGTACTGACTTTCTATCGTTTGTTATTTTTCAGTTACCCGGCTTCTAATAGATCTAATTTAGTTTACTATCCTTACAATATAACTACTTATCCTTAAAATAACTGATAAACGGTTAACAGTATAAAATATTTAGAAAGAAAAAAATAGAGAAGGTATAAATAAATATTTAACGAAAAATCACATTTCATTCCAATTTTGGTAAAACTAAGTAAGCTAAACATAATAAATTATCGACATAAAATAGTAGTGTCAAGTTACTGACTCGCGCTCGACTCTTGCGGCCGTATTCTTGGAAATTTACGTACTCGACAATATTGTTTATTGCCCATACTACAAATAATTGCATCACCCAGACGTTGAAAGTGAAAACAGTTACATTTTCGAAAAGTTTTTAAAAATTTTTTTTTTTTTTTTTATTTTTTTTTTTTTTTGGGGGGGGGGGGGGGGGTGGAGGGGGTTTGGGAAAAAAAGTCTGGGGGGGTGGGGGGGGGGTTTTTTTTTTTTTTTTCTCTCCTATTTTTTTTTTGAGTGGGGTGCCTTACATTTTTTGTGGTCGAAATGCAGATAATCGACACGAGTGCTTCCAGTAGTTTCCAGCACGTGCCAACTTTTGTAACTGTTATACTGGAATATAACAGTGTTGGCACTGCTGTACTGGAGTCAGAGTAAATTAGCAGCCATAAATTACTTAAGATCTGGTCTGACACACCAGGCTTAAAACATTCTAAAACCTTAATCCGGGCTTTTGATCGTAAATTCGCTTCAGAAGCCCTGGGATTAAGTACAAATAAACCTAACTGGACACTGTTGTCTTAAAAAGCACATGTCCATCCTAGGACTAAGCAACTCAAGGATGTGTCGGTTCTGTTCCATAACGGTAGAAACGCCTCTACACATCCTAACTGATTGCGGACTCTTAATGCGTAAACGTAACCCTCATCGGGAAAACTATGTACTCCGCCCAGAAGAAGTGAAATTCTCACGGCTAAGCAACTCCTTCCAATCATTGAAGACATAAGGCTTAGCCGTGAAATATAGCCATAGCAGCGATCACAATAGATCTTCTAGGTCGCAGTGATACTGGTCTCTTTCCCTAGACCTGCATAGCACTTATAAAAAAGGCAGCCACATTGCAGTGCTTGAATTACTGTGCTGTCTGAAGGGTTTAGAAAGCCTCAATAATTACAGGCTGCGACAGTCCATCTCAGTCCTTAGTGGTGAAAACACATGTATAGCCTTTTTATATGAAGTTGCCTGGATGTGCCATGACTGAAGTAGTCATTTATCATTTACCACCAGTTTGTTAGTCACTTCAGTTTATTAAATTAATGGTATCCTCCCACCGAGTTTTGATCTGATTGGTCGTAAGTAAGGTGGCTACTAGATCATGACTGATGTTACGCAAAAATCCAAACGAAAAGTCGATTGTTTTACAAACAATAAATAACAACATACAAATCTCATATATTATATCGAACTTTACGTCGCCTACAGTATTCTAAGAAATATCCTTCAACGACTTTCACTGTTTCTTATGTCAGAAGAATTTTTCATATCTTTTGTTGTTCATTGACATAAAGTAATAAGAGTCGTACAAAGTGAACGCAAAAATCATACTTAAGTATGTATTTGCGAAGAACTTGGATAACTTCACATAATATGAAATATGACTTGAAACACTTGTTCAGACACATTTTTGCTGACTATTATATATTATATAATACTTATATTTATATAGCAGAGATATTGATACAACTTTAACCTTAATTGAGCCTTTATAATATCTGGTTGTGAAAAGGAATTTCTTTGACTTTATTATATGGTAACAGTTAATAACAGGCTTAATAAACTTACTAACATCAGATAGGGCTAGTTGGGTTTGAGGTGATTTTATTTATCACGAAAATGGTTAGGTACACAGTGTCACTATTATTGAAAAGTTGTGTTTTAAAAAAGTTTTTCGGTTTCTAGTGTATGTATAATGTATATAAACAAAACAATGCCTAAGTGCTGTGCATAGCGTTGCCAGGCGTCCGGATAAAGCCGGACGCAGTCAGGGTTTTTGTTGCGAGTCCGGCCAAATTAGACGGTGTCCGGCCCGTCCGGCTTTTGTTAGGCTTTTTAAATTTGACTATTTTTTATCATTTCTTATGTACTTACATACATAATATTGCAATTATTGAAATTAATATTGTACATGATTAAAACTACTTTTACGGATTTTATCGCGTTTATTTTTACTTTTTATTTACTTTTATTTTTAATTCCCGACGTTTCGGGCGCTTTCCAGCACCCATGGTCACGGGGGGACTGTAATAAAAGTAAATAAAAAGTAAAAATAAACGCGATAAAATCAGTAAAAGTACTTTTTTATCATGTATTATGTACTCGTACATATCATATATTGCAATTATTGAAATTAATATTGAATGATAAATAATAAAGAAGACTGATTTATTTAATTTTATTGATTTTTCATTAGAATTTAAGAAGATTTAGTAGTACCTATATAATAAAAAACAGTGTTTTTTACCTTAAAAATGTCATCTTATACTAAGACTAAAAAATTAAGGATGTCCGGCTTTTTACCAAAATGTCCGGCTAAGCTGTCTGTCTGGCTTTTTGGTTTTAAGACCTGGCAGGAAACCCTAGCTGTGCACACTAATTTTTTACATATTTTAATTTTTTTTAAATTCCTCTACTTTTAGGAATATCCGTAGACATAGGTAACTCAGCAAATTTTCTTGCGTTAACTCAAAATTGCACTATGGCGCAACAAAAAGTAACACGCAGAGTGAGCATATAATATATAGCGCACAGTGCTCAAACTACATTGGTTCATTGTACACTCATCAAGTGAGTGAGAGAGAAAATAAATGAGTTGTCATTTGATAATTCAGTCAGATGTTGTGAGTATTTGTCTTGTTTGTTAATTTTTTTTACAGGATAGTGACAGTAACAGAAGTGGTTACTGTCTCATAGACATTTACATCTATCCTCGATTACGAATCAAAATGCAGATGCGTTGTCACCCGTGAAGACTGAGATGGAATGCCTCGTTTCCAGTAAAAAGGGTCTCCGGTTCTCTACACTCACCATACGAAACACAGCAGCATTAAGCTACTATTTTACGCTAGTATTCTGTGAGAGAGTGGTCCTTTCGACCCATTCGTGCTACAACTATGCTACTAATATAACTGCAGCATGGCTCTACCACGTATAAAGTATAAAGTTTGTTGATGGTAAGAAAAGAAAGATTACATATAATGCCTTGTACATTTACACTTTATACAAATACGGACATGGGATTACACTTTATAAAAAAAATAATAAGTAAGATTCGAGCAATAACACAAATGTTCAATAATACTCCTCTGCACTCTGCAGGCAACTTAAGGGGAAATATAATGTCAAATGGCTTAGCAAGATCCTTCGTTATGCCGAAAATATTGCAGCATTAATTTTGAAATAAATATATGGTAAAGTTGAGGATTAATGTTAGTGATTATGTTAGACGAAAACACGATTTCGTAAAATTTTCTCGATAGAAAAAAAATCCAAAGTTACCTCCAAAATAAACAATAAACCGCTGTTATTCATAAAATACTTTAAATAAGATCATGAAACTTTGCATACTAACTGAACTAACTATAAAGCAGTGCTTATGTTATTTACTTTTTTTAAAATACCATTATTTTCACTGTAAAAAAGAAATTACCTAAACTATCGGCGTCTTGAGCTTGATTCCCGGCGTTCCGTTAGTATCGCTTAGGCTTTTGAAGGGAGAAGTTGTGTCGCTTACGATCAGAATATAACATTACGCAACAGTACGACGTAAAATTAAAATGGGAAATAACCGTGATAAAAATAAGAAGCGGCTGGCTTGGCTTTAAGAAACAGGCGTAAATATGATAAACCTAATGAAATAAGTGTCTAACGACCTTTCTACTTACAGTATTAGTGATTACAAATATTTCGGTACATAGCATACGACGCGCGGGGAAGTGGGGGCGAAATTAGAATTTGAGCTGACTTACTCCAACCTCTTAACACCTGAACATCGAACTTAACACCCTATGTAAAAAGGAATTATTACATCCGGCGCAGTAAACTGAATTGGCGCAATTGCGCGGCGTGGCGAAGTGTTCTATCGTCTAGTAGTTTTTGTTTATACATTTCTAATGAAATAAGAATAAACCAAATATTTCAGAAAGAAACGTTAATTCTACACTTTTCTAACAAATATTTGGTTATCTTTCCCCGCCTTCATTCTAAAGCGGCGACGACTTGGTGACGGAAAAAATCGTGGTTTGCAGTCATTGCTTTGGCGTGTATACGGTACAGTAACGCAGTGGCTAAAAGATTGTCTGCGACTCTGCGGGGCTACGGATTCGAATCCCAGCCGGAATAAGTGTTTATATGTTACAGCCTGTATACGTCCCACAGCTGGGAACAATCTTCCTCCTATTTCTATAAGGATTATGGCGTAATCATGGCGTAATCACTACGTGGCTTCAGTGCGTGTTTAGACTTCACGTGTCGGAGATGTTATATTTTTTTCCTTATACATGCAGGTTTTCTCACGATGTCTTCTTCCATAGTAAAGTACATGGTAAGTCAGTGCTTGAAATTTTTTGACAAAATAATTTAAGAAATAATTGAAGTTCCGTAATTTAAAGGGACGAGTACTTAGACCCTACATTTATTCTCGATTAACAATCAAAATGCAGATGCGTCGGTACTCCTGAAGACAAAGATGGATTGGCTCGTTTCCAATAAAAAGGGTCTCCGGTTATCTACACTCACCATATGAAACACTGCAGCATTGAGCTTCTATTTTACGCTAGTACCTATTCTGTGAGAGCGTGGTCCTTCCCCGGTCGGGCCGATCCATTCGTGCTACAACCATAATATAGCTGCATGACAACTACGTAAACACATGTTTTAATACGATTAAAAATTAAATAAGTAATATTTTCTAAACATTACGAACGCTTATTATATGCGCTTAATATACCGCTTCAAATAACCTAAAATTAATAATAATGCCCTTCAGATCGAATTTCGGTCGTGGCGGCCAGTTTCAACGGATGTTTAGTTCAGGATTATAGTGCCCGAGTCTTTGCGCGAACACAGATGCACTCACTTCACTCTCATAGTCGTATGGATGTTAATCGAACTCGACCGGACAGAGATAAGGCGCAGAAACAATACGAGTATGTTTTATGTGCTCTTCATGCCGCCAACTTCTTGGCTTCAGGTTGTTACTGAAAATACCTTGACAGAATAACCAAATAAGTGATTTTGGTCCCACCCGGGTTTTGAATCCAATACCTATTGATCAACCCGTACAAGGTGCTAACAATTCGAAACAGTAGCATCCTTCTTCTATTTTTATTTGTAATCTGTTGCTTGCGTGGGTCTTCCCTATAATTTTTAAGACGGCAATAGAAGCCTTCATTATTGTAGCGATACGGCACACCCAGCTATAAATCATTTTGATTAGCTGTATTAGCTTAATGAGCAATTTGACGAATGGCTGCCTAAACGTTGACCGGTCACGCGACAGCCTTGTGGCATCATAACGAAGATCAAGAATTCGCAAATGCGGTATAAAAATAAATATGTGACACAAAGATTACACGTCATCTATACCTACGTACGAAATACAGCCGCATTAAGCTGTGATCTTACGCTGGTAATTTGTGACTGCGTGGTCCGTCCCAGGTCGAGTCAATGAGTTGGCTCGATGGGAAAGCCCACGCTCTCATAGAATATCAGCGTGAAACAGAATAACGCTGCTATGTTCAGTGTGGTGAGTGCAGACAACCGGAGACCCTTTTCACTGAAAATGAGACATTTCATCTTAATCCTCAAATTATTTTATTTTGATTCAAATTAGAAGAAAGATGCAGTCCACCCACTTCATCAAGTGGACTGTGTGCTCGTTTGTCACCCCGATTCCATAAAAAGTTCAAAAGAATATAACTTTACACACGTCTATGTATGTTTGTATATTACATGATTGTATTTTGTAAATTAACAAAATAACTAATTACTAAATCTGGCTTTGTTAGCTTAATTTATTGTAGTTGCAAGCGCATTAGTGAGTTATTAAAACAAAACCGTGTTAGCGAGTTTTGTTCCAGATTCACACATCTTATGAGCTTTAAACTGGCTTTGATAATCCTATCAAAACCAGTTTAATAGGTTTTGATAATCCTTTCTAAACTATTTTAAAGCTGAGTATGTTATTTTATCATTTAATTTACATTAAAGTACAATTTATGGAGCGATTCGTAAAATGTACTTTTTATCTTTTTTTTTTGATAGTACTGTGTAATATCGCTTTGAGGATTCCATTAACCTATTCGTAAGGTATGAGAGATGGGTAGCAATATCTTTCTGATAAAAACTCAAAATATTTAAAATAACTGCGTGGAAACTGGAAACTATGGCACAATCTCCCCATGAGGCGATCTATGAAGGAGGCCTATGTTAAGATGGATTCGTCTGGGTGTCGTAAGAGGCGTGGGAAGACCTCATGGCTTCCTATGGATGGATAGGTTTATTCTAGGCGCAAATATATTAAGACGAACGACGGGAAACAGAATCTAGATGCACTTGCATAAAGCTACCAGATCTTAAAAACAGATTTCCTGACAAATTCCTGATTATTTAACAAATTTCCTGACTCTTAAAGTATAAAAATATAATACTAATTGAATATGTCCACTCATCGCTTTTATTTTTAAGATGGTTATTTTAAGCTTTTTTTTTCTTCAGTTAGGGCCATAATTCTTAAGACTTGCAAGATCGAAAGTTTTTGATAAATCTACGAATAAATCATAAATTTATGTCTTTTTTACATAGTAATTGACTGTATATTTCATAGATAGTATCGTACTTTCTAAAGATAGACCTTCTCTGTAAATGAACTGAAACATGAATAAAAACAACAACCGAATGAACATCTAATTATCTAATATTTTTATAATAACTGACAGTTTATTTTTATCAGCTATAGCAGCAATAGCGTTTTTCACTAGAAGAACGAAAAACGACACTAAACATTAAGTCAGGTACTTACGGTACATACGTTGTATGTATATACGCCTGGTAAAAAGTTTCAGCCTATATATACATCCTACTACTGGGCACAGACCTCCTCTCACTTCTGAGAGGGTTTAGGGCAAGGAAGTGTCCGCCGCGCTAAACTAATGCCCGTGGGCGGATTTTACGTGACTTCGAAATATTTTTTTTATTTTTTTGACAATCGGGTTTCCTCACGTTTCAACCAAATCAGCACTTAAAATCGCAATTAACAATTTCATTGGTGCTGGCGAGGATCGAACCCGGGTTGCGACCCCGCGAGCGCTAAGCCCCAGTGCTGCGACCACGGCTGTATGCTGTATGCCTAGTACAAAAGTAGAGCATAGCTTAAGAATGTCTGAAAACTATGTAATTTTACATATAACGCATACTACGAGCACTTAACTCTAAACGCATATAATCTCTAATATAGTCTGTCGCTGCCTTTTTATGCGGAAACTGTAGACAAAATTTAATTGAACGTTATATTCTTCAAAAAAAATATCTGTTACCGTACGAGTCACACCTAAAAAAGTATTCAAAAAATACAAATTAATATTTTCTAGGTTAATTGTTGGATTATGAAGCTGAAGTCCCATGTAAACAGTAACCTGAAAATTATGTACAAAAACCTTGACATCGACGTTCTGAATAAGAAACTTCAACAAAAATTTTCAAACGTCTCAAGTTTAAAACCACAGCATTCCACGACTGTATTATTTTAAACTGTTAAGGTAAACTGTTTCTTCTGAATTTCGACGTTCAACCTAAAATGTGTTTATTGAAAGTTAGTTAGAAATAGATATTGTTACTTAGAAATGAAATATTTTCTTCGATACTCTGCTAACCGATATCTACTTGTTGGTTGTAGGATACAGGTCCGTCTGGGTCACCATCAATAAAAAATTCCAAACTTAAAACTCAAACTCAAACATTTTAATGCGTTCATGTGGTTACATAAACAGTTCTTATGTTGGATATAATAGAGCCAAACATGGGCCCTGATAGGGCGGCATAGCAATACTATATATGAATTTAATTGAATTTTAGAAAGATGAATTACATATTTTATTTACGTAAACTAAACATTACTTTTAGATTTAATAAGCATTTGCAATATTTGTTAATAAAAAATAGGGTCTGACATGTGAACAAAGTGGAAACCTATGGCACTGATATTTTACAAAAAAGAAAATTGAATTAAATAAATAAGTTAATTAAAATCTATCGAAGTTCAAATCACAGAGCATCAAAGCAACTTTTTCAATTAAATATTTTTAAGCTCTCTTTGTAATTTATTTAACGATTCTTTTTTTTGTAGACATTTAGGGATTTTAATATAAATTTTTATACACATACCACAGGGTCCTGATTTGACTGTTTGTTATTTTGTGATAGGTGGAGCTAATTTATTATTAGGTCGTAAAAATGAGGCTGGGGGTATATTGAAAAAAGGTGCATATTCTTTTTAACAAATGTGCAAAAAAGTATGTTACTCTTTTATATAACGCTACTATATGCCAGGTAGTTTTATACGTGGTAGAACCATGCTGCAGTTATATTTAAAGTAAAGATGTAGCACGAATGGGTCGGCTCGACCGGGGAAGGACCACGCTCTCACAGAATACCAGCATAAAATAGTAGCTTAATGCTGTTGTGTTTCGTATCGTGAACGTAGAGAATGGGAGATCCTTTTTACTGGAAACGAGGCATTCCATCTTAGTCCTCACGGGTGACAACACATCTGCATTTTGATTTGTTATAGAGGATAGATGTAGATGTCTATGGGCCGCAGCAACCACTTACCATCAGGTGGACTGTGTGCTAGTTTGTCACCCTATTCTATAAAAAGAAAGATGGTAAAGCTGCTTTTTTGTCTAGGAATCTGTCTGGATAGATACGTTCCTACATATTTCTGTCGTCAAGTAGCAGTAGGTACTTGTTGTGTTCCGCTCTGACGGATACATAGAGTATATTTACAGACTTTGAGGCATAACATTTTAGTCCTCAAGGTTGACAACGTATCTGTCGACTGTCAACGTTCTTTGTTTGAAGTTGGTTGAGGGTTTCCACGAGCGGCAGTAGCCACTAACCATCACGTAAGCTGTAATTTTGTTAGTCACTACAATTTTATGAAATAAGAAAGTGCTCTGAGTCACCGACAAAAATATTTATCGGTCACTCAGGACCTACCACGGATTTATCTGCGACACCAAGGGAATTGTAGATGTGTTGCCAGCCTTTTAAAAAAGAGTAGGCTCTTTTCTTGAGGGTCCCTAAGTCGTTTTAAGGCCGTGAATAAAACCACTGTAATCTTTGAGCAAGCTTATGGCTCGCTCGTGAAAGACCTTCACAGGCTTCGAGCCCATCACAATGCAACACAACAGAAAATTAATAATTGATTACTACACGTGGTAAAGCCATTTTGCAGCTATATAATCGTGGTAGAATGGATCGGCGCGACCAGATACTACCTTATAGTACCAACAAAAAGGTTACCTATTTTAGAATTTAAAAATGTATTAGTGGTTGATTTCGGATTTAACACGAATGGAGCAGTTCGATCGAGAGTATCAGTTTAAAATAGCAGTTTATAGCTTCTGCGTTTCGTATAGTGAGAGTATTTAACCGGAGAACCCTTTCAATGGAAACAAGGCATTCCATCTTAGTCCTCAGGGGTGAAAACGGATCTGCATTTTGATTCTTAATTGAGATTAGGTCGAGGTCTATAGGACTGTGTGCACGTTTGTCACTCTTTTTCTATAAAAGCAAGTTTTATCTCCGAGCTTAATTTCATGGCCCCGAGAAACTAATGAGGTGTCAAAATATTAAGTGACATGGTAGGTGAACATATTCATACGGTGTATTATGTACATACGTACAATACATCTATTGTGTTTGTTTATGAAATACAGCGTGTTTCCCGCCCCATCTATACAAACGCGTCTTTACAATACAGAAAATATCTGATAACGCTGCCAGCGCAACTGAGTTGACATGACGCGTCGTGGGCGACACGTCGCTCACATTCTATTATTTTATTCTGTGTTATTGTTCCAATGGAGTGGATTCAACAGCGCAAATAAAATATAATTTTTATGGCATTTGGTGACAAACGAGCACACACTCCACCTGATGGTAAGTGGATGCTGTGGCCTATAGAAATCCACATTTAGCCTCAATTAAGAATCAAAATGAAAACGCGTTGTCATGTCATGATGTCCTTGAGGACTGAGATGAAACCTCAATTCCAGTAAAAAAGGTCTCCACTTCTCTACTCACCCTACGAAATACAGCAGCGTTACGCTGCCATTTTACGCTGGTATTCTGTGAGAGCGTGGTTCTGCCCCGGTCGAGCTAACCTATTCGTACCACAACTATTTACTAGCTGCAGCGTGGCTCTGCCACGTAAAAAGATGTCTCTCGCACGGATAGCGTGTATATATATATATATATATATATAATATAACTCTTTTATTTTATAACTACACCCATCATTCATTCATTCATTCATTACAGGCTATCGTAAGTACAAAGACAGACAGCTGTATAAGCCGTTCCCATTGCCTTACTACCGAACTGTGTTTATATCCCTATAGCTATTTGCCATAGGTGCGACGCTTTTGGGTTGATATTTTTTTATCGTCTGATCCGGAGTATGGTGCCACTCTCGCCAAGGCTGTCCAAGGAAACTTCTGTCAGCCATCCCTACCATCTCTGCAGAGGGAGAACGACACACCGGCCCATACCGCAAAGGAGAAAACCGATCGGCTAGGCTCGTTTTATGCGTCCAACTTGACCGCGATGACGGGGGAAACACACCGCCAACCATCCATCGGTTTGAGTGTTCCATGCAGGATGTGCTGTTTACACAGTATTCGGTGCGCAAAGAACTCCTCACACAAGTTGCATCACACATCAACAAGTTGTTTTTAGCACAATAGGTGGGCCTGATGGAGTCCCACCAATTGTGCTGACAACGTGTGCTTCGGAGTTGGCACCAGTTTTAACGCGTCTTTTTCTGATACTCCTACTCTCTAGACGTGGTTCCGAACTCATGGAAGATAGCTTTGGTGCAACCGTCGTGTTCTCACTTTCTGTCGTCATTTTCTTGTTCCCTAAATAATGGACACAATTATTAACTGCCAGCTCATGAGGTACCTTGAGGATCACCAGCTGATTAGTGACCGACAGTACGGTCTCCGTCAGTGTCGCTCAGCTGGTGATCTTCTGGGTTACCTAACTCATAGATGGGCGGAGGCAGTAGAGTACAAGGAGGAGGCTATTAGTTTTTAAATAGCGAAGGCCATGGATCGGGTCTAGCACAAAGCGCTTCTTTCGAAGCTCCCTTCCTATGGGCTTCCCGAGAAATTATGCAATTGGATCACCAGCTTTCTTGCGGATCGGAGCATCTAGGTTTTAGTAGACGGTGCATGCTCCGATTACAAGCCCATTAACGTGTTCTACAAGGCAGCGTGCTATCACCAAAACTGTTTCTTCTGCAAATCAATGATAAGTTGCAAACCGGTAACATTTATTGCTATGCGGACGTCATCACCGGTGATCCACCGGCCGTGCCTATACTTTTCGGGAAAACGTCGCCGTGTACCGGATCTAACGGGCGTCTGCAGTCGAGACTTTATCGTATGGGACTGGAGGCGATTAAATTTAGCCCAGTTCAACCCCTGGAAGACACAAGTCTGCTCGTTTAACGCTAAAAAGAACCACACTATCGTATCTCCACAGTTTGAGGGTACTCCCCTTGTTGCGTCAGCCAGTATCGGAATCCTCGGCGTCGATATATCGAGTGACGTGCAGTTTAGTTGCCACTTGGAAGAGAAGGCCGAAGTGGCCTCTAAAAAGTTTGGCGTGCTCAGCAGGGCGGGACAGTCTTTCATGCTGACACCGCCTGCAATTTTACAAGACGCAGGTTCAGCTTCTGAAATATGTTCCTGGGCCGCAGTGCTAGCTCCTTCCATTTGATCGCATCCAGCGCAGAGCGGTTCGAATCGTCGGCCTCCCAGCTCTTTCTGATCGGCTTGACTCAATGGCTCGATGTTGGTGTAGATATTGCAAATCTTTGCGTATTCTATCGCATCTACCAGCCGCTCAATTGACCCATCGCACATCGCGACAAAACTCGCGATACCATCCATACCATTTGGATGATTGGCGGTCCACCACTGTGAGATTTAAAAGAAGTTTTCTTACTCGCACAACTTTCTTTTGGAATCGGGACTTAGGGGACCTTCAAGAAAAGAGTCCACTCTTTTTGTAAAGACCGGCAACGCATCTGCATTCCACTTGTGGTGCAGTTGTTTTTGGGCGACGGTAGTCATTTATCATCGTGTGAACTGCACGCTCGTTTGCCTCTTCACCTTAAAAAAAACTAAGGTCTCCTTATAAATTGCCTCATAAGAGGAATTTTTCTATAGTTGCCACACTTGGCACGCGGGTTGGCAACCGCAGTTGTTTATCATTGTGAGTTGTTACGAGACAGATGCTGCCGTCCCCATCTCCTGTTTCCCTGTCTCTTACGACACCCACGGAACGATATGGGATAGTGGATATTCTTACACCGCCATTACACGTAACGGCGTCAATTACTGCTTTAATATTACCTGAATAGCGTAAATTACAGCTTTATAATGAGTTTGATATACATAATAAAATAAATAAACAAGCCAAAATTTCGTTGTAATCGGGCAACTCGAGCTCGGTCCCTGGTGAAAACTACTAAAATATTTAATTGAAATATCGTGTTTGTGACGGGTGCTCGTAAGAAATTGATAGAAAATTATCTACTTTTAAGAAACGTGCTACACGCAGAATTAATTAGAAATATCTAACTTAGTCCTCTCTATTTAAGAAAATTTAAGGGAATCAGAATCCATGACAGTAGCTAAGCGTTTGCTTACGGTGCTCTTGACTACGGATTCGATTCCCGCACGAAGTATGTACTTGTAAGGTGTTTAAGTATGCGCTTTATGTATGTAATGTGTCTCCACGATACATAAGTAATTATTAGTGTGGGCGTAACGTTTTTTAATAAGATAGAGCTAAGGGACCATAAATTAACCCGTTTAGAAGGTTCACTTTTAGTTACTTTATAAATTTTGACAGTCTTATACTTACACATTCGGTCTTAAAATTATGCTGTCAAGATGTTCAAGCAATATGTAGGGCACACCAACAACAATATAAACTTTACG
Organism: Parnassius apollo; assembly: GCA_907164705.1. Taxonomy (NCBI): domain Eukaryota; kingdom Metazoa; phylum Arthropoda; class Insecta; order Lepidoptera; family Papilionidae; genus Parnassius; species Parnassius apollo. Next base: position 2,283,363 of record CAJQZP010001402.1, on the reverse strand, counting down.
AATTAATTAACAAATTTGCTAACAAATCATCACATGCAAACATTGAGGGACTAATATTATTTGTCAGTCATAAATCATGATCAAACATCTGTCTGATACATATAATTTCATTTTCAGGTTCATCGCACGTTACCACGACGACCTAACTCTATTTCAGATCTTTCATCTCTGTACACCAAATGGTAAAAATGTTCTATGTATTTTTAAAACAAAAAAACCATATTTTCGACGCAAAAATTAAAATTAGTTTGTCAAACATGTTTTTGTTTACTACAAAAAAAATATAGAATTATTAAGTAAAAATATTTTAACGTTCAGACCAGGTCCTATCTGAATTTCTATAAAATTAGGGAAGAAAGAAAACAGTAGATTTTATGGTGAATTCATTGAACCGGAGACTCTTTTTAGTTTTAACGAAGGATTCCATGTTTGTGCTTAGTGTCGACAACACATTTGTATTTTGATTCCTATACATGTAAATGTGCTGATATGTATTAAAAATAAAATTCTATACTTTACGTTCTTTATTTATAAGAAATTAAAAATTTAATAAAAAGTAAAAATACTAAAACGCATTAAATAATTTTCTCACAATAACTTCTGAAGTCGGTACTAAGAGATAGTGTGCACAAAAAAAATTAAGCTCAAACTTCATAAGCTATTTTGTGAAAATTATTTTATTCTATTTGATTTCTTATATTTACACGAACACTGCACATTGATAAAACTACTTTTACGGATTTTATCGTGTTGTATCTATTACATTATTTAATTTTTTTGACGTTTCGGGTTTTTTCAGTAGTTTTAATATATTCTTTTATGAATATTAAAGTATTTAGTTTTTATTAAAAGTTTATTTTTCCTTTCGAATGGACAAATGAATATACAAGATTAGGGATAGGAATGTCGTTTAAAATACTCATACTATTTTTTTTTTGTGTTTATATGGGACGAACCACATTTAATAAAAAAAGTATCATTAAAGTACGCAAAAACACGAAAAATATAAATCTACAGTCATATTGAGGACCTCATTCTTCTTTGAAGTCTGCTACAAAAAGAGAAACAACTAATGAAAGGATCAATAAAGAAATGTTATCATATCTTTTTTGGGTATATCAAATCTTCATCAGCTCGAAGCCCATGAACATTAGTCTCTCTCGACAGACAGGATATGCCTTAATTATCACGCTTGCTATGTGGATTCACGATCGCTGTACCAGACCACACATGCCATTGCCACCCGAATGTGATGGTGATTCTTACGCCACCACCACACAGTACTCGTATATATACCACAAGAGAAAAATAATCATATCATTTTGATTCTTAATCGAGAACAGAAGTAGATGTCCATGGGCCTGACATCCACTTACCATCATGTCGACTATGTGCTCATTTGTCTCCCTATTGTATTAATAAGAACTGTAGATATTACTACAATGGTATGTAGAAGACCTTCAAGACGAGCCTACACCTTTCTAAAAGACAACACAACTGCTAATTCTCTGGTGTTGCAGATGTTCATGGGTGACGGTTACCGCTAACCCCTCAGGTACTATTATTTATATTGTGCCCTTAGGTAATCTGTATAATCGAAAGATCCACATCTATACATATTGCATACATAGTTAATGCTTGTACTAACATTGTTCGTGTCGTGTGAAATAAATGGTTTTGCAAATTCACTAACAAATGACCGTTTTCTTTTTATAGAATAAAGGTGAACAAACAAGCACACAGGCTGCTGGCAGGCAGCTGAATGTAAATGGATACTTTGGCCCATAAACATCACCTACATGTCCTCGATAAGGAATCACAATTCAGAATGCGTTGTCACCCCCGAGGACTAATGTGGAATGCCCCGTTTCCAGTAAAAAATAGTCTCCGGTTCTCTACACTCAACAAACTCATAGCAGCAATAAGCTGCTATTTCACGCTGGTATTCTATAAGAGCGTGGTCCTTCCCCGGTCGAGTCGTACTATTCGAACGCCGCGCCGTCCCGTTCGTACTACAACCATAATACATATATATGCAGCGTGGCTCCACCATGTAAATTTGTATTTAATAAAAGTTTATTTACAATGCTCACGAATACGTAGCATTATACAATAAATACAGTTTTCGAAAAGTATCATTGTTTCTCTATAATAGCCAGTTGATTCGTTTATGCTTTTTTTTTGTATATTTCACCTTTTATTGTATTAAAACTTCAAACAGCAAAGCTACTGTGTAGCTCTGGTAGCAATCGTGGTTGGCTTCGTTTTGACGTTTGATTTTTGTTTCGTTTCATTGTGTAAATGTGTCGATATCGAATATAAGCCAGTGTTTTTTTTTCATTGCCTTATTTTTTTGTTAACAAAGTGTTCTCATTAACAAAAAAATCCTAACGCAGTTGCGGAGTGATCTCCACTGGCAACGCTCCCCACCAGAGTTACACAATCACACTCAAAATCCTTAGCTAAGCCTTTTTGAAAGCATCATCGCAATGCTCGCGTAAAATCGTGATGCGACTAACTTTATACTACAAATTTGGTCGGCCTGTTAGACAAAAACCTGATCGTTTATCAGGTCTGACCAAAATCACAGTGTCAAGAAATTCACAGTAGCAGCTCAGAGAGTCAGAAAGTTGGCGATGCTGGTTGTCCTGAGTCTGGTCTCACTTCGGACTTCGGTAGAGCCATGCGGCACTATATTATGGTTGTAGCACGAATGGGTCGTCTCGGCTGTGGTAGGACCACGCTAACACAGAATAACAGCGTAAAATATTAGCTCAATGCTGCATATGGCGAGTGTAGGGAACCTGAAACACTTTTTACTGGACACGAGGCATTCCATCTTAGTCCTCAGAAGTGGCAACGCATTTTAATTCTTAATCGGGGATAGATGTAGATGTCTATGGGCCACAACATCCACTTACCATCAGGTGGACTATGTGCTCGTTTGTCACTCTTGTTCTATACTACACAGATTATATATATATGTGTGTGTGTGTGGGGGGGGGGGGGGGGGGGGGGGGGGGGGTGTGTGTGTGTGTGTCATCAATCTTCGGTCATATCGGATTATCATTCTATGGGATTATGAGAGTGAAAGAATAGAGAGTGCACCTGTTTGCGTATACGATTCGTACACTCGTGCAATAAAATCTTGTCAGATGGCTATGATCCTTTGAGACTGGCCGTCGTCACCAAAATTTGGTCTACAAGATATTATTATTAACGAATCATAATACTGCGCCGGATAGAATAGCCGTTTCGCTTTAATCCTTACCAGTTCGAGTGTTACACTTGCACAAGAGCAATGTTCAGTGTCGGTATTGTACTTACAATATTTGCATAAAATCGTTTACATTTGTGTTAAATGTACAAGAACACGTGTCCGTATTTACCGACTGTGTTTACTCACGTGAACTGGGGTGTGCAAATTTTGTGCAGATGCAGGATTTGTTGTATATTATGTTTCTTTCTCGAATTAATATTATTTTACTTAAAATAACATGGATTAATTATAATTAAATTTTTTTTAATGGGAGAGGTGGCAAACGAGCATACGGCTCACCTGATAGTAAGTGACTACCGCCGCTCATGAACAACTTTATACCAGGGTAATTGTAGGTGCGTTGCCAGCCTTTTAGAAAGGAATAAGCTGTTTTCAAAAAGGTAAGTCGTATTGGTCCGGAATAATCGCTGGTGGTAAACGATTCCACAGAGAGGTCTCAAAACTCATGGGCCCGTGAGTCATCCTCCCTGTGCAGATATGGAAGAGATGGCTGACAGAAGACTCCTTGGAAAGTCTTGGCGAGAGACCAGAATGAACGGGTTCCCGAAGGAAGCCGAACTAGTTTTTCGCCAATTCTGCCTATGTGCTCTGACTTTGCCTTGGCAATGACTCTTTTGAAGGACCTGAATGCGGAATTATACTTCTTTTTAAGGGCTCTGGTAACGACTCTGGAGACGTTGATGCATCAGCCCTGCTTAATTGAAAAGCGTGATGCTATTATACATGAGCGAATAAACCATGGCTGAGATCTGCCTCCGATAGGCACCACAGAGGAAGGAATAAAAAGTCCATACCCTGAAATACCACATCAGTGACAGAATTAACAACAACGTTGGGATCGTCCGGCGAGAAGCAAACCCGTCCCCAAGGGTAGGTTGCAAAGAAAGACTGCATCCCATCACAATCGGCCGACCTATAGTACCATACACGGCGGCGGCCTGCAGAATGCAACCGGGATTTCAGCGTGATTTTTTTTCAGGAATAGACTATGGTCCGACAAGCCAAGAGGGGCGACGGAGCGTCGACGGAGACCCGCTATAGGTCCGGATGAGAGGTCAGCAGAAGGACCAAAAGAATGAGTTTGTTGGTCCTACTGCTGGTCTGAGATAAATGTTTACTTCGCATTTGTTTACTTTGCATCGCATATCAATTCGAACACGTTATATTTTGGAATGAGCTCTTTTGAAATCCAGCGGCAATAAAATTTCTAAGTTTTAAATGAGCCAAATTCCAAAAAATACATTAAGTATTTTTTGAATTTGACTCATACCAATACCCAAATATCCTCCAATCTCCTCATAGGTGATGCCTCGGTTTTCTTCAATTAGTCGCCTTACAGTGGCCATATTTTCTAAGTGATAGCAGTTGACCCTTCAAGAATTTTATCACGGATCTAACACGGTCGGCTTCAAATTCTGCGTACCAACGTCTTAGGGTGCTCAAATAAGATGTTTCCCTCATAAAAGCATTTAGAGGACAAGCAGTGCAATATTGTGGTGGGAGTGAACCTTAAATAAGTATAATAAAAAATCATCGCCCTAAAACTTTTTCACGTAAATTTCATTTTTGTTACTTAGCGACTTCCCGCCAAAAATTCACATTCATGAACAGATCTCCCCGCATAATCGGTTAAACATGAACCGAGCCAATCGGCGTGGTGGGCATTAAAATCGCCGAGAATCACGATCTCATCGGATGGGATCTCCTGTAGCGAGGAATCTGTAACCATTTGGACGTGGTCGATGAGTCGGTCTGTTTCGACATTATCACTATGGGACGTATAGAGGCACCCGTAGACGTACGGATGGTCGTCGCTGTATACGCGTAGCCAATGGATAGACAGGTTCGAACCTTAAAGACTGAATTGACATCGAGGACAGATATCCGTCGCATACTCCAGCCCGAGGCACAAGTTGTGTTCCAATTTGTACCCCGGGTAGGAGAGATACGAAGTATCGGCCGGAGAGGACACCTGCGTCTCGGTCAGAAAGAGCAAGGCCGGCTTCGCCTGGATGGTAGTGGACGGTAATTAGGTTTGAGTGAAGTCCCCTAATACTCAGCGAGGGATTCTCCAGGGGTGCCTGTACCCGCCTGGGGTACTCTTACATTTAATTCCGCTACCAGGTGGAAGGGGGGGGGGGAATTGGGCCACTAGCCACATGCACTAACCAGACGAAACACAGAAGCAGAGCTTACACTTCACGCCGGCATTCTGTGAGGTCGTGGTATCACCCCGGCTGGGGCCGTACCATACATGCAACAGCAAAAGCTGCCGTGTTGCTCTACCACTATTAAATCTTATTAAATATGTATTTTATGATGTTTTAGTATATGTAGTTTTAGTTTTTTTTATGATTATTTTTAAAAAATGTTCTAAATTGTCAGTTATTACAAAAGTACTTAATATACAACCAAGCTTTCGGTTTTAAATACACGACATTAAGTTGTTTTTTAATTCATTATATTATAGAAATTCACAGTTACTGTTGTGTGAAGTCCGCCAAGACGTATATTACTGTTAAACTTATTTAGTCCACTGCTGAACATAGGTCTCTTCCACAGATTGCACCAAAAGGAGGGATATTGGTCGTAGTTGGCACGCTTGGCAGGGTTGGCAACCGCAGTTTTTTTATTTTTAGTCGTTATTAGGAAAACTGCTACCCGGCTATAACTGATTGATAGACTCGGGAGTGCACGTGTCGGCTGCTCTATTGATGGACTCTGCATGAACAACATCAGTTACGCAGACCACATGGTGCTTCTGAGCCCGTCAGTCAGTGCACTCAGGCGGCTTTTGTTCATATGTGAGGTTTATTCAGAAGCCCACAGTCTAAAATATAATGTTGCGAAAAGTGAGCTCATGGTGTTTAAGGTGGGCGCGAAGAAATCAAATTTCGTACCACCTGTAACTTTAGAGGGTGTTGCACTTAAACGAGTAACTGAATTTAAGTACCTAGGCCATGTTGTTACCGAAGATTTAAAAGATGATAAAGACATTGAAAGAGAAAGGAGAGCGCTGGCTGTCCGCTGCAATATGCTGGCCCGTCGGTTCTCACGCTGTACAGCCGAAGTAAAAGTTATTTAAGGCCTATTGCCAATCCCTCTATACGTGTGCCTTATGGGTCAGATATACGCGGCGGGCATACAACATCCTACGTACACAATATAATAACGCTTTTAGATTGTTGCTGGGGCTCTCACGTTACTGTAGTGCATCAGGTATGTTTGTTGACGCCCACATAGACAATTTTTCAACACTTATTCGCAAAAGAACTGCGTCACTGACCCACAGGGTTCGTGGGAGCGCCAACAGCATTCTTAACGTAATTAGTGAGAAACCCGAGTGTGCTGTTTTGAAGCACTGGGTTGTCCATGTACCCATTGCCTCGGACAGGCACCCCAGGTATATGAACTAATTTATTACCTAATTTTACTTACATATATTTAAGACGTTTTCTTTGTGTTATTAACAAAAGTTATTATATTATATCATTATGGTAAGTTTTGTTAGTGGTTTTGTTAATATATAATTAAATCGGATATGTTGTATGTAACGGTGAAATCGATTCATGTTATTTTATTATTATTATTAAATTATTATTTTATTTTCGATATTATTATAAATACTTACGCATTTGATATAATTAATATTAGTAATGATTTATAATATTAGTATTAGAATAGATGTCAATGAATGTTATTTTACCCTATGATCCTTGTTGATTGAAATAAATTAATTAATAAAAAATAAATATAATTTTTTATATACGTCGGGTATATAAAAAAGTTAATATAAGCGATAAAATCCGTAAAAACTTGTACTATTTGAATACTTATTATTTAACCATTTAATTACTGTAGAAATGGTTGTATCATTTCTAATAATTAAAACAGTCTCTGGCATATAAATTGCTATTTATCAACTAATTTATTGCGAGATGAGAGCAAATTATATTTCAGTATAATTAAGCATTGTTTCGAGAACAACTAGGAAAATATTATTTTGCATAATTAAGAGCGATTTCTTAGTAAGAAGGTGATTGTTAACCTAAAATTCATTATGATTGATTTGATTTTTATTCCTATAAATGATTAATTACGACTTAATAAAGACAATTTATTTGGTATTTAATACAATTATTTAATAACATAATAATAGAACTAATACTAAACAGGAAATTCATCGTACAGTTCTACTCCCGGCGGTGTAAAATCAAAGATTTTAGCTGCGTTTCCTTGGTTCATCGGCAAGTCGCGGTCGTATACAGTTCCTTTAGGAATGACAGAGCAATTATGGCAAAATAACCCCGGGAGGCAATTTATGGGGGAGGCATTTGTTCAGCAGTGATGGGTTGATTGATGGATGATTAAAATGAAAACTAACACCAACAATATGTAGTACATATTAGATAAGTCACAAAGTAGTTTTCACAGATGATTAATTGATTTCGGTAAATATGTACATTCAGTATAAATAAATAATAGACGTCGTACGTGTCAATTTGACTCGAAAATTCCAGTGTATATGATGAACTGAACTTTTAGACATTATTTATTATTAATAGACATTAATTATTAGTATTTCTAGTACAATAAAGATCACGATTAAGAGCATCTCATAAAGAATGATTTTATTCTGTGATTTGAAAAAAATACTTTATTTGGGGTAAGGGGGTGATGTGACAAATTATTCATCTTATATTTGTGATAATTTTAAAATAAATTCTACCGACATCGTGTCAACCAACCACAGACACTCAGTCAATCATGGGAGTGACAGCAACGATTTGTTAACTGCCAATTTCAACCACACGCGAGCACTCCGCCAAGAATGATCATCACTCTTACAAAAATGTCAAAATCAATTCTTACAGAATTGTGATGGGAAGCTACATTAGCGAAGGTATCTTTTGTGCGCTAACCCTTTAGTTAGCATAGTGAATATGGATCGTTTTAATCTTTAAAAGGTAAAGTACAATATAAATGTTTAATAATATAAAATATAAACATGAGCATCATTTCAACAGTATAAATACAAAATGTATTATATAGCAACGAGTAGAGCGCCACCGTGTAGGTCCGGATTAGGAGATTTTTCGGTACAAAACCAACATAATTTGTAAATATGAATCATTTTAGTATTCGAAATATAACTTTTAATAAAAAGTAAAAGCGAACTTTAGAGAACTAAAAAGAAAAAAAAAATTCACATTCGGGCTTAGACACAGAGTTAGGTATACAATGTCTTAGCCCGTTACATTAATTAAAGCCGTCGGGGGAGTCAGAAATTTTATAACTCTTATTTCTATTAAGTCGGCTTTTACTTTTATATTAAAAAAAATTACCTTTGTTAATAAACTCAGAAACAATACAATCTCAACGTCCTCTAAATAGGTATATTAAAGTCTTTATTACCTGTGGTACCACTCTTAGGAGTGGAATTTTTTCTTCAAATTTTTATATGGCCACCCCAAAAGATAAACCTATCAATCGGTTCACAGTTGACGAAGATATCCCATAACATACTCAGACAATTCGAATTGGTAGTCTCCTATTTTTTTGAAGTCGGCAAATTTAATGGTCTTGAGCGGCTGCCCTCTGCCTGCCTATATGGAGCGACGACCTGGTACGAGATGCAAGAAGTCGACGGATTGACGTGGACCGTGATTTTTGGCATTTCTTGGGGGAGGCCTATATTCAGCAGTGATTGTATTTTATATGTGGTAGAGCCACGCTCCAGCCATATTATGGTGTAGCACAAGTGGGTCGGCTTGGCGAGGGAAGGACCACGCCCACCATACCAGCGTAAAATAGCAGCTTAATGCTGCTGTGTTTCGTATGGCGAGTGCAGAGAATCGGAGCTCTTTTTTTACTAAAAACGAGGCATTCCATCGTAGTCCTTAGGAGTTACAACGCATCTGCATTTTGATTCTTAATCGAACATAAATATAGATGTCTATGGGCCACAGCATCCACTTCAGCCTAGCATCTACCATCAGGTGGACTGTGTGCTAGTTTGTCACCCCCATTCTTTAAAAATAAACTTGTGTAGGGCTGTAATGATGATGATAATACTACGTGGTAAGCTAGTAATATATAAGTCAATGCGTGGTAGAGCCACGCTGCGGTAGTATTATGGCTGTAGCATAAACGGTTACTTGCGATCATCTTCACCGAGCCATAATATATTTTAATTTCAATTTCCAAAACGATTAAATGTTTTTTTTTTTTTATAATGGATACTGCAGCTTATAGACATCTACATTTATCCTCCATTACAATTCCAAACGCTGATTTGTTTTCACTACTGAGGACTAAGATGGAATGCCTCATAAGTTCATAATCCAGTAAAAGTGGTCTCCGATTCACTTCACTCACCATACAAAACGATGCAGCATTGAACTGCTGTTTTACGCTGGTATTTAAAAATGCTTATAAGTTTTATAAAATTATATTTAATACTGAGCCTGTCTGTGCTGTACGCACAAATAATTTTTAAATTTACAAGAGCCTAATTTCTAAAATAATGATTTTGGTTACCCTACTGTACACAGAACGTGGGAGCACAGATCAGCAGCTCGGTCGTTTATTTTGTTAGAGACGTAGTTATTGTTCGCACCGAAAGGATTTAGGGTTTAGTGGGCATTTGATAATTTTAGTCTATTTGGGAGTCAGGCTTAAAGCCTTGATAAGATTACTCGTGCGTCATTGTTGTTTGGCTCATATTTGTTTGATGATTTAGAGGTTTAAGAAAGGGAGAATCTTTATTCGCCGATTCAAAACAATTTTCACGTACGTTAAATATAATTGAAATTAATCTAATATATAAAAATTTATTTTTGTTCGTTCGTATTTTATGCGATATCGTTCATCGGATTGCGGTAAAACTTTGTCAATATCTTGTTTGCACTTACGCAAAGATTATAGGCATAGTTGGACCCGGAAGGTGGCGGTGTTGTAGTATCTAAATATTACCTATGAAAAGGCCACCGACTCAGCATTAATGCAGCAGTATTGTTGCAGCGCTGTTATGGAAGTGTTCGCCGCGCGCTAACTCGCATTGGCCAGCGCGGTGGACACTTCCTTGCCCTAAAACCCTCTCAAAAATGAGAGAAGGCTTATGCCCAGCAGTGAGACGTATATTGGTTGTAACTTTAACTTAATTAATCCTATCCAGGCGAAGTCGGAGACCTGCCCCTCTAGTCATGGCATAAAAGTACTACTATACGTGATAATAAATTTCACATTACAATATCATGGTAACGTACCTGACGTTAAGTGGATGCTGTGGCCCATAGACATCTACATTTATCCTCGATTAAGAATCAAAACGCAGATGTGTTGTCACTCCTGAGGACTAAGATGGAATGCCTCGTTTTCAGTAAAAAAGGGTCTCCAGATCTCTACACTCACCATACGAAACACAGCAGTATTAAGCTGCTATTTTACACTGATATACTGTTAGAGCGTGGTCCTTACCCGGTCGAGCCGAGCCATTCGTGCTACAACCATAATATAGCTGTAGTCCTGTAGTGTGGCTCTACCACGCATAGAATACTATTAAATGAAAGTATACATTAAAACGTATAATATAATAATAAAGTAGGTACTTAAAGAACAAATTTCGTTTTCAATAGTTTCTTTATTTAGATGTTTTGAAATCTACTGGCGATGACCTTTTGGCAGGTTTTAAGAAGTTCAGGAGTTATAGTTAATTGATTGAGTCTGGAATACGATCTATTACAATTGCTATAACTTTAACAAAAGTAAGAGGAGGAATCGCTAAGCATCTATAACTAGAGATTAATGTTACAATTATTTTATTTCTGCTATTTTTATTTTCCCAAACACACATCAACACTATTAATTACCTAGCATACCGTTTTTATGTTTGTAATCTATACTATAAAAAACATGTCTGTGTGTATTGCAATAACAGACTTCTTTTTTTTTCTGGGTGGTATTTGCATGCTATTGAGACATAAACAATGGCTGAACTGATTGTGGTGAAACTTTATGAACAGATGGAGAGCAATGCCAAAAGGTATCAAGGTTAGTTTTTATCCAGAATACTTGAATTCGTTTTTTTTTGAAAAAAAAAATAATATAAAGAAGTCTTTAATCTAAACAACGCCACATTAATAGATCCTATTCAGGCGAAGTAGTGGGTGGCTAGTTTTATATATAAAGCTTTCACAAACATTACAACAGAGAAGTATGTTTGGGTTTGATCAAAACCGAATGACCTGCGTTAGCGACCGTCGACCGTCTCGACCGAACGAACCGAGCGGGTTTCACTGATCACAGAGTACTGAAACCGGAAATGATAAATTTTAATGATCGATCCGAATAACCCGGTTCATATAACGAATCAATACTTGAACTATCGGGTCACTAGAAATGAACGACTGACATCTATCATACGGTATAATCATTTCCATTTTTACAAAAGAGGCATTCCACAAGTCTAAAGGGTGACAACACATTTATGCATCTTGATGTTAATCGAGGATAGAGTAGGTGTCTATGGGTCACAGCTTCTACATACCATTAGGTAGTTTGTACCTCGTTTGTCACACTTGTTTCTATAAAACGCGTATCAACACATTAGTTTAAATTTAGGTAAAAATCACGTACTGCGAGTAATTTATAATTCGCAAAAATCAAAACGCTTTAACCGAAAGAAAACGCGTGATCGTTATTTAAAAACATGTGACTATAAGCTGGTATCACGTGGAAGTCCCTGCTAATGGGATCAATAATATCATATGGTTTCATTTGAAGCCAACTAAGTCGAGATCTAAATAATAAATTATCCTCCTGTTTCTAAAAACCGCGTTGCTTAGTGATGAGAGTACCCGACTGATGAGTCGCGATTTACAGGTTCAAGTCGTAAAGCCATCTCGGACAAGGAGAGAGTATAATTAATATTCGAGTATGGATGTCATAATCGTGACTGCATCGAAGACTACCTCCGACTTTTTTTAGTATTAAATCTGTCACGTGTAGGTTTGGACGTGTATTTTTTTATAAGAAGGTAAACGTGCATGCGACTCTCCTGATGGTAAGTGTCGACTGTCGTCCATGAACAACTGCAACGACGGAGGAATTGCCGGCCTTTTAAAAAGGAGTAAGCTTGTTTCTTGAAGGTCTTTGAGTCGTCCAGTGCCACTGAGTCTATGCGTTTTTACGTCACTCGTGATCGACCTGTCCATACTATTTTAATTTGAAAACAACACATATAGGCACATGCATCGAATAAAACTATTATTTACGGATTTTATCGATTTTAATTACTTTAATTTATTTTTATTATTATCCCGACGTTTCGGGTGCTTTACAGCACCCATGGTCACGGGGGGACTGAGATGTTTGACGTCCCAATGTCATTGTTAGCATGCATATGCATCTCCTAAAATATTGCATTTTCCATTAAAGAGAAAATCGGAAAGTAGATATATGTGTTGAGTTTTCTCTACAAATATTGGGTTCTTACATATGAAATTAGCGTTTTGTCGTACTGACCACTTTGATCTGAAATATCTCCTCTTTGGTTAAGAACTCCAAATCCAAATTTATAAATTCATTGATTAAAACTACTTTTACGGATTTTATCGCGTTTATTTTACTATTATTTATTTTTATTTCCCGACGTTTCGGGTGCTTTCCAGCACCCATGGTCACGGGGGACTGAGATGACTGACGTCCCGATATCATTGTTAAACCCGGAGTACCTTCAGCTTTTTTAATTATTGTTTATGGTCCGATCTATGCAAAATGAACTGACTATGTCCTGAGGTCTTGCAGTGGTATGCTTGGGTTTAGTTTTAATTTTATTGATTATAGGATCCCAAGCAGGTGGTAGTACCCAGCCTCCATCTCTATTGAAATTAGGATGTTTTTTAATTTCAATAGCCTCACGTCATCCTTGGTAGGAATCGGTGTTCTTTCGCGAGGATTTGTGGTCTATCAAATCTGATGTAATGGTTGGGGCCGTCTAGGATATGATCGCAAACTGCAGACTTCCCGGAACGTTAATGCTTCACATCAGCTATATGTTCTTTTACGCGGGTTTTAATTGATCTTTTTGTTTGCCCTATATAAGAGAGACCACATTCACAATCAAGCTTGTACACTCCTGCATCTTGTAGAGGAATATGACACTTGACGGATGGTAGGAACTGACTAATCTTCTTCGGCGGCTTGTAGAATGTTCTAATAGAAGCTCGCTTCAAGATGTAGCCAATCTTGTCTGTGACACCTCTGACACATTGTAGTACAGCAGGCACATGCTCGACTGTGGCCGGCTTCACTCGGTCACTGTGACGTAGGCGCGGGACCCGAAGCTTGTTGTCGTGCAGAGCTTGCTTGACGTGCTGAAGCTCGGCGGCCAGGTGTTTGCTGTCACAGATCCCTCGTGCTCTCTGTAACAAAGATTTGCCCACGGTAGCTAACTGTGAATGATGGTGGTCAGATTCACCGTTTAAATATCGGTTTGTATGTATCGGTCTTTTTCCTATACACAGTGTGACCAATGGTGTTGTTAGGATTTCGGATGACTAACACATCTAGGAAAGGTAAGGAATTATTTGCCTGTAACTCCATAGTAAATTGAATTTTAGAGTTTATGGAATTAAGATGTTCTAACATCTTAATTCCATAAACATTGAATTTTAGAGTTTACCGATATTTAAACGGTGAATCTCACCACCACCCTTCACCGTTAGCTACCGGGGGCAAATCTTTGTTACAGAGAGCACGAGGGATCTGTGACAGCAAACAACTAGCCGCCGAGCTTCAGCACGTCAAGCAAGCTCTGCACGACAACAAGCTTCGGGTCCCGCGCCTACGTCACAGTGACCGAGTGAATTGTGGAAGCGGATCCATCACAAACCACTTCAGAGATAGCTGCAGGCTTCGGGGTAATTGATAAAGCTGTATTAATCCACTTGAAGGAAATCGGGAAGTAAAAAAACTTGAACGATCCATCGTTACCTATCATCAATATACCATCGGTACCTCATGAACTGAGTGAATCGAACTTGCAAACACGCGTCGACTGCTGTCTTACTTTGCTTAACCGACACAAAAAAGAAGGAATTTTAAATCGAATCATTACTTGTGATGAAAAGTGGATAATGTACGATAATCGGAAGCGCTCGTCGCAATTGCTAAATCCTGGAGACCCAGCCAAATCCTGCCCAAAACGAAAATTGACTCAGAAAAAGTTACTTGTGAGTGTTTGGTGAACCAGCGCCGGTGTCGTTCACTACAGCTTTCTAAAATCTGGCCAAACGATTACGGCAGATATTTCTTGTCAGCAACTGCAAACTATGAAGGAAGAACTAGCTGCTAAACAACCGAGATTGGTCAATCGCTCTAGGCCACTGCTGCTTCACGACAACGCAAGACCACACACTGCACAACAAATAACCACTAAGTTAGATGAGCTACAATTGGAATGTCTTCGACATCCATCTTACTCCTCGCACCTTGCTCCAGCAGATTACCATTTTTTCCGGAATTTGGACAACTTCTTACAAGAAAAAAAAATTCAACTCCGATGCGGCAGTCCAAACCGCCTTCAAAGAGTTTATTGATTCTCGCCTCTATGGTTTTTTTTAGTAAAGGGATCAATGAACTACCTATGAGATGGCAAAAGTGCATAGATAACAACGGTGCATACTTTGATTAATTAAATATATTATACAAAAAAATTACTTTATATTCCTCCCATACAAAACGCCAATTTCATATGTAAGGACCTATTATATTTATAAAATATAATCAACCATTAACCTATAATAAGCAAGTCTCTGACCCGTGCTACTCTATCCATAGGGTATTATACGTTAATACAGTAATGGCTACTGACCTAAGTAATCAATCTAATGCGGCGTGACTTGCTGCTCATATTTATAGCGAACTGGCTGAGCCCGCCATGCATACATTGCAATGTTTTTATTTGTCTGAAGCTATTGTAGTCGCACGCGTAACCACTCACCAAATTTCATCGTAATCGGATAAATGGTATACTACCACCGTTGCCCCAGAAAGAGGATAATGTTTATCTATGTAGTATGTCTATTTCTTAAGCACGCTTTGTAGCCTAAACGGTTTGATGCTATGGTGGTTGCCTCGTTGGTCTAGTGGTTGTATTAGTGCGACTGCTGATCATGAGGTCTTGGGTTCGAATCCCGGGTCGGGCCAAAAAATCAATTATTGAGTTTTTCCGTCAAGAAATTCTCAGTAGCTGCCCGGAGTCAGGAAGTTGGCGGTGTCTCACCCCCGTGCCTCGGAAAGCACGTAAAGCCGTGCGCCTGATCTCTCCCCGGTCGTGTCGGTTTACCTTCGTTTCGCATTAGGAGGGTGAGGGAATAGAGAGTGCACCTGTATTCCTAGTCTCCGTTGAGGTTGGCCGCCGTGAACGAAATTCGGTCTGGAGGACATTATTATTATTATTGATGGGTTTTAACATATGACCGATTAGTCTTAATTGTTGGAGTGACATAGGCTATATAATATGTATATAATGCATCTGCAAACACAACAAGTGGTAAAATAAAAAAATGGTATAACCGACTTCAATATAAATAAAATGTGAACATGATCAATGCATTCGAAGTCAATTAAATATGAATTATTAACGATAACTCAAAAACTACTGACCAGATCTTGATCAAATTTATATGGCACCGCAGGATAAGCACGTATTCAAATAAAAGAGAAACATATCATCGGTTCACCTAGATAAAAGTTTCGAGGTAACACACAAAAAAATTGAGTTCCTCCTCATTTTGAGGTCGTTTAAACCAGCGGAAATGTTAGTCATTTTAATTACTGTTTTAATTATTAAGCTTATTTATCTGAAAAATTTCTGGGCACACGCAAAACACATCGAAGTTCTATCGTAATCGGATGAAGGGTATATATGAACGCATACGGGAAGCTTTTATTATGAATGGACACTGTATAGTGTACTAGTGGTCCGTTTCGTTACTGGTTGCGCCGACGCACACCCTTGCGTTTAGTTTGTAGTATGTCGTTGTATTTTGTTGGTCGAGTTAGCCGGCATAACCTCCCTTCACATCCGTTTCTTCCCGCACGGGCCTGCCTAATGGGAGGGGGGGGGGCTAGACATTGGTGGACTTATTTTGTTCTCCCAATGAGAAGCGCGCTCCGCTTAGATGGAAGTGGAGACGATAGAAGCGGAAAATAGGGCGTGCGCGGTCACCGCTCTAGTTTTCTTCGCCCCCGCAAGGCCGTAGATAGAGGCCGCTCGCAGCTTCCCCAGGTAAGTGCCCGTTCCTTAATTTTGCGGTTTTTATTTTTTGTCCCTTTTTCCACAGCAGCTCGGGTTCCATCGTGCCGGCTAACGCATTGAATTAAATTTATAGCAAGTATATTGTCCAAAGACCAACAAGTGCCACGTCCACCATTTTGTTTTGGTTCATTTCTGAACCACGCTAATACAGTCCACCTAATTGTTTTCCACGCAATACCTTTCTTCATTCGCGCATCCATATTTCTGGTCATTCGATCCGAATCTGAACTAGTAATCAATGACCCAACCAGTTATAATAGCATCAGTTACGATAACTAAGCCTTATTTTTAATAGTACGCGAAAATCCGATCGTAAAAAAAATTAGGATTCCGGTCACGTCATCGTTGAAGTGTGTAGTTACAATTTTAGCATGTGCTCTGCGGTGGATTGGAAACTATATGATCCATGTTTAAAGTATTTAAGTTTGTAGTTCATTTAGTGAACTTCCATGTTGTGTTCTTTATATGACACAGAGCAACTTTCGTTGCACTCTGTCATATAAAAAACACTTATAATTACGCTTCAAATAGCAAAAACACAAATAATTTTTCCTACCTAGGTGGATTGAAAAGTACTCGGCCTAACACAGATCCATTCAATTCTAAATTTTTCAAAAATCAAATCTACCCACATTATTTAGTTCAGTTCAGACTAGTTCATTGTGTGAAGTTCGAAACGTGTGCGATAATTAGTTGTGATTTTATAAATTTATTAACAAAGTAATCGGACATAATTTCCGCGAATGGAGCAAATCGAGCAGCGTGCCGTCATTAAGTACCTCCATAAGAAGGGGCTATCATCAAAAGCCATCCACGATGACATGGTCAGTACATTAGGCGATTGTGCTCTGTCATATTCATCCGTCAAAAAATGGATAGCAGAATTTAAGCGTGGTAGAGAGAGTCTGAAAGATGAACCCCGCTCTGGAAGGCCTTCGACGTCAACTACTGACGAAAATATTAAAAAAGTACTTGATTTAATAATGGGAGACCGCAGATTAAAAATTAGAGAGATAGCCGAGATTATAGGCATCTCTTATGAACGAACTCAAAACATCATTGTCAACGAGTTGGGTTTCCACAAGGTGTCTGCGAGGTGGGTTCCGCGACTGCTTTCAGTTGAACAAAAAAAGGACGCGATTGACTATTTCACGCGACTGTTTGGAGTTTTTTGAAGCCGATGCAGATGATTTTTTGAATCGTTTTGTTACTATGGACGAAACATGGGTTCATTACTGTACACCGGAAACAAAATAACAATCAAAACAGTGGAGATGACCTGGTTCACCACCCCCTAAAAAAGGCTAAGTCGATTTTGTCGGCAAATAAGGTGATGGCTTCAGTATTCTGGGACTCGAAAGGTGTGATTGTGATTGATTATCTGGAAAGGGGTCAGACTATAAACTCTGATTACTACTGCATCTTACTACGTCGTTTACGAGAGGAAATAAAAGAAAAACGTCGAGGAATGCTCAGAAGAAAAGTCCTGTTTCATCAAGATAACGCCCGTGTTCACACGTCAGTACAGTCAATGGCTGAAATTCACAACTGTGGCTTTGAACTGTTACCGCATCCTCCATATTCACCTGATCTGGCACCATCAGACTTCTTTCTGTTCCCTAACCTAAAAAAGCACTTGGGAGGTCAAAGATTTTCGACAAACGACGAGGTCAAAGCAGCTGTAGACGCATATTTTGACTCTAAGGAAGAATCATTTTTTTTTAACGGTCTAAATGCTTGAAAGGGGAGGTGGCAAAAGTGTATTGAACTTGATGGTGATTATGTAGCAAAATAAAAATATAACTGATTTAGTATGTGTTTATTTTCTTGGTTAGGCCGAGTACTTTTCAATCCGCCCTCGTATAACTGTTTTGAGTCGGTGCTTGGAGCTAAGAATTAAAGCCCAGACTTCAGATAGCGGAAATCGTTTCATTATTTTTCGTTCTTTGCAGTTTTTACTTTTCGAAAGTTTAATTTGTTGACCCCATTGTGGTTAACTATAGAAGTTAAACTTTAAAATAACATCGTCATTGCCTATTTTTCAAAAAGATAACGTATCAATGAGCTGCAATAATCACCATAAAATGTTTTTTTTATAGGATAGGGTGACAAACTAGCACGAGTGGGTGCTGCGTCTCATAAACATCTACATCTATCCTCGATTACAAATCGAAATGCAGATGCGTTGTCACCCGTGAGGACTAAGATGGAATGCCTCGTTTCCAGTAAAAAGGGTCTCCGGTTCTCTACACTCACCATACGAAACACAGCAGCATTAAGCTACTATTTTACGCTGGTATTGTGTGAGAGCGTGGTCCTTCCCCGGTCGAGCCGACCCATTTGTGCTACAACTATAATAATAATATAACTGCAGCATGGCTCTACCACCTATGATGTGTGTTTAAAAAAATTAAACGAAGAGGACTACAGATCAATTGACACATCTGAAGATTAAGACGGAATGCCTCGAGGCCTGTTATTACACTAGCTCTTTATAACCTTCAGACCAGAACTCAGCAGTGCAAGCACTATTTGTAAATAATTATTAAAAAATAATTTAAAATCATAGGTCTTTGTTGATCATAAATATGTTACTAGCAATCCTGTTTCTATTCCCTATGTGTTGTTTAAAAAGTTATTGAGTGAATAGTATATTACATAAATTTAAGGAAATTATACATATTCATTTTTAAATAATAATTCGGGCTTATTATTCATTCGATAGCAAACCACTATTCATTCCGACTAACAGTAAAAGATTTAACTATTTTGTATATTCTTTCTTGTTACGTTTAAAACAGAGACGGTGAAACTATCTTCATTTTACGGAATAGTCTTTAAACGCAACAGACGGCTGTCTATAACAGCACCCTAACGCTTCAAAATGATTTATCTTAATTTACCATTTCATGGAAAGGCACGTGACGGTGCGTTGTTTGTGAACAGGAGCGTAATACAAATTGTCTCCAGCAATCCCCTTAAACGACATAACCTCGAAATGTGTCTCTTAGAATAGTTATTTCATTGACATTTATACGGATAATTGAAAAAGAATCACGTTAACAAAGCCCTTAAAATACCTTCAAATATTTTAAATGTTTAATGGTATATATATACTGGCTGATAGCCTCACGCTTCAGTGGGTGCACGACAATATTGTATTGCGGAACCTAGATGTAAAATATCAAGAAATCAAGAAAAGATGTTTGAAGGGACTATCGTAAAATCAGTTCTTATTGAGCGTCTACATTGCGAAATGAGTAACTATACCAAATTTTAAGTCAATTGGGTCTATAGTATTAGAGATCTCGTGATGAGCCAGTCTGTCAGTGGTATTTCGCCTATATATATATATATATATATATATATATATATATATATATATATATATATATATATATATATATATATATTACACTGTTGGTTCTGCAGACAATGTAAAAAAATATATTGTTTGAAAAATAAAAACCTTTTAAATTTCATGAACAGCCAAGATACATTGTTTAATAAGCTGTTACTCGCTTCGCAAACATTAACTTTAACTTCTATGTTAAATTTCTTTAGAAACCGTTCTGCCGTTCAAGCGTGAATGGAAAATAAACATCCAAACTTTTAATAAAGCTTGTAAGAAATAATTCTAAAGCGATCGATGTTAAGAGAATGTTATTATGTCCATAATAGATACGATTGCACGCAGCCATTATTCTTTACCTTTTTACCACCCCTATTTACTGCTGGATATAAGCGTCTTACATGGTTAAAACTACGCTGCAGATATATTATGGTCTGACACTACACCCACACCAAATGGAACAAGCACCAGTAGGATAACGGACGGGACGCGTCGCACCCGTAGGCGGACATGACGTGTTCCAGTACACACCGCGTATACACCGTACACCCGTGTATCTGAGTGATTCTCATCGCCCAGAACATCGACCGACACGAGCTGAGCAGTCAGAGGCGGATGTCCGCACTCCCCTACTCGGACAGCGGTTAGATAGCTACCATAGAGACTAGAACCACCATAGAGACGATATGATGATTGGTAACAATACCAAATCATAAACCATCATCATTATCATCCTCATAACCATTGCCTTTCCCTTTTTAATCAGCTTGCGGCCTTTCAGGCCGGACCGGGGTCCCTTTTTACTTGTAACAAGGCATTTTTTCAGTCTTCACGGGTGACAATGTATCTGAGCTTTGATTTTAATCAAGGAAAGATGTAGGAGAGTGTAGATCACCACGCTCGACAAACGGTTTGATGATGGCAGTACCAGGTATCTCGCTATTATGACGCTGCTTTTTTATGGGGGATGTGAGAGCACACGGCTCACCTGATGGTAAGTGCTTACCGCCGCCCATGAACAACTACAACACCAGGGGTATAGCAGATGCGTTACCGGCCTTTTAAAAAGGACTATCTTTTCTTGAAGGTCCCTAAGTTGTATCGATCCGCGAAAATCTCTGGTGGTAGTCGATTCCACAATGAAGTTGTGCGAGTAAGGAAACTCGTTTTAAATTGCAGAGTGGTGGACCTTTTTATATTTTTATAATTGGCATAGGTATTTCACACCTGACCACTAGGTGGTGGGAATACTTTTCTACCAAGGAATTCGTTTGGGTAGGTACTACCCTCCTACTACCTACTCCAGCCAGTGTTCCAGTCTGAAGGGTACATGGAGATTCAGTACGGGTACAGGCTGTGAGACATACCATCTTACACCTCAGAGGTGACAAACGCATCTGAAACCTTGTGGGTCGAAGTAGTTTGAAGTTCCTTTTGACTACAGTAACCACTGACCGTCAGGCGTATGGTTAGCTCGTTTGTCTCTCTAATGTTCCTTGAACATCGTCAAAGATACGACACCACAGAATAAATAATAGACGACACGCCTATTGCCATCTTGAATCCAAATAACGCTATACCGTTATGACCTATGGACCTGAGACGTGGTCCTTCACTGCTGGCAGTATGAGAAAGCTCAAAGTCGCTCAGCAAGCTATGGAGAGGGCTTTGCTCGGCGTTTCTCTGCCTGATAAACTTAGGAATGAGGATATCCGCAGTAGAACCAGAGTGACCGACATAGCCCAACGGATTAGTAAGTTGAACTGGCAATAGGTCGGCCATATAGCTCAAAGAACCTATAACTGGTGGGGGGAAAAGGTTCTCGAGTGGCTGCCTCGTACCGACAGGCGAAGTGTAGGCCGTGTCCCCACTAAATGGAGTGACGACCTGGTAAGACATGCAAGAAGTCGTTAGTTATATAGAATACATCTCTCATATAGTATGTAGCATAGTCTTCATACTATATGAGAGGACCCATAGAACACTATAGTATTGGACCGATTCGGCTCGATAAAGATGAATGGAATTTAAATATTATTTCACTTAGTATCTATCTAAAGTCCATAATCTCGGTTTAAAGATTTATGTGAATATACAGCGTAAGTTGAAAAGTAAAATCCTCTTTTTGCCGCTTAAAGCGCGGTCAGTAGCTTCTTAACTTCAAAGTGTAGCGCTGTTTAAAACTATATGGAATTTTTATTTTCCTCGCTTTTCTTGATTCTGGGAATTCAATATTTTAAGAATACTTAACTAAAAGGTATTCAGGTGTTGAACATTTCTTATGAAACTTAATCTTAAATCTTTTAAAGGATTTAAAAACTTAAATCCTTATGATCTACAAACCGGTCCGTTTTATTAAAAACACTTTATGTTACACTGAGTGAAATGATACATAAAGTATATTTTTATATATAATATGTAATACTAGTGGCCCGCCCTGGGTTCACCTGGATAAGATCTATTAAAGATAATTAAAGAAAAATTATCGGATCACCGTTATAAAAAAATCTTTACTTTTTAGATTGAAAAATAGCCTAGATCCCGTGTGGTACTGCTCTCCATCTGTTCGTAAAGTATCATCACAATCTGTTCAATCATTCCGAAGAAAGCTCGTTAGAAGAAAAACAGTTGGACAGACAGTCAATTAATTAAAACATGGCTATTTTGTGTCAATAACATTCAAATACACCTCCCCCCCCATCCCCGAGCTCAATAGAAGCCAGTTATTATATTTTTATAATTTTTTTTAATTTTAAAAAATTAAATAAAAAATAAATTTTTTATATACAAATTTTTTTTTTTTTTTTCTCCGTTTCCCCCTAACCCACCACTCCCCATTTTTATTTTATATATAAATTTAATATAAAAAAAGAGGGGGGTTTTATAACAGACAGACACTAAAATATAATTTATATGTATATAGATTATATAAAACTACTGCGCTATAGTAGTTCAGAGGAACAAGGAATTCCATCTTAGTCCTCAGGAGTGACAATGTATCTGAATTTTGATTCTTAATTGATGATACATATTTACCGTGCAGTAATGGTATAAGTATATCCCCTACTCCATATCATCCCGTGGATGTCGTAAGAAGCAACAAAGGGACAAAACTCAAATGGGCAGGAGTTTCTTCCTAATAACGACTGAAAATAACAAACTGTGGCTGCTAACCCGCTTGCCGGGCGTGGCATCTGTGGCAAACATTGAGGCAATCTATGGAGGAGGCCTATGTTCAGCAGTGGACGTTAATAGGCTGTAACAGGTTATCATTTAGCAGTTTTAATATATTAGCATTAACGGTGACGGATACATATAATGTCCTCCAGACCGAATTTCGGTCAGGGCGACTGGCCTCAACGGAGACTAGCCAGCGGCGCACAAAGGATTATAAAACCCAACGGTCTTATTCCAAAAAAATGTTTTGGTCCTGGTTTAAACCAAGACTAACAGATCAAGGTTTGTTACGGTATTCACTTTAGTACCAGTATCAAAATGTATTCTTATTCCAAAACGCAGACTATCCGTGGACTAGTTAGTACCAAAATTCGTCGTGGTTTCAATATCATCCACAGATAAGAAACAAGAAATTACATTCTTTCATTCGTTTCTACAGGTTTCAATGCAACGTTCTGTTTCGTTAAATATTAATATTATTTTCACACTTAATTATGCTTAAATAATTATTCATCAATACAAAAACATATTGTTATTTCTTTAGGTAAAAATCTATTAAACAATCACGACTTATACTTTTATTAAAGTGCTTTTTATAATCGTTTTCATTTTAACGACTCTACCGTGAAATGGAGTAAATTACATAGGTACCGCGAGCGCGTGAATAAAATCGTTCAAAATTTTTATGTTGCGTTCTTATGTATAATAAGTAAATGCTCTTATTTTAATACATTGCATTGATCTCAGTATTGTGGTATTGCAGATAGTAAGGTTTTATTTGGATTATTTGGATCTATATTTATAATAATGGAACAAAAGAAAAAAAGGGGTGAAAATTGGAGTTCAGAAGAAAAAGTTAGTGAAACATCGTAATTTATTTGTTAGTGCGTAACAACGCTCTTATCCTCCTATCATCCTTATTTCGACTAAAAAGAATATTCTTATTATTATAGGAAATATTACGTACGTTTATTGCTCAATCAGCACCTATTTTAGAAGATAAGTCGACGAAAACGTGCGTAAACATGAAAAAAATAAAAGAGTGGAAGAATATAACTAATAAGTAAGTACTTATTGCATTTGTTGTGTACGCACGGTATTGTTTACAAGATTTATTCTTTTATTTTAGATTTAATGAGATAACAGGTAAATGCCGATCAGATGGGGAATTGAAGTTAGCTTGGAAGAGGATGAAGTTGTCGGCTAAATCAAACCTATGTACATATAGGAGGGAACGATCAAAAACAGGGGGTGGCGAAAAACCACTATCACCTATTCCTGAGGACTTACAAATTATGGCAATTGCTCCTCACGACTTTGTCATTGAAGTTAACGATTATGATAGTGATGCAGTGGTAAATAAAATTACTTATGTCTTACACATTTAATTAAAATGAAATAACTTTATTTTGTATACTAAATATATTTACTAAATTGTATAAATAATCTGCCATTAAGGCATACAATTTACAATACAAAATTATTTTTCAAATATTCAAAACTTAATATACGTATGTAATAATTTCTTTTCAATTAATTCATTCTTATTCAAAATTGAAATGTCATAAATTCGTACATAGTGGTTTATATATCATAACATACATCTTAGTAGATTATCTACACTGGTCGACTATAATTTTCTATTTTATAATTAATAACTTGTATTACCTATTGCCTCGACCGTAATATTTCCACAGCATATAAAATACCTGATTCAGTTAAGGGAAATATTATATAGGCAATGACAGGAAAACATGATAATAAATGTTTTAGTAATTTATTTTAGAATCCAGTGACTGTGGCTACAACTACAAAAGAAATATTTGCTGACCCTAAGCCTTGCCTTAGTTTTAATAAAAATGACACACCAGTAGTTATAAACATAGAATATCCAGAACTCAATGTCGAGGTGCAAGGTAAATAATAATTATTGATTATTTATTGAAAAGCAAAATATACTATTATTATAGTTACAATCATATTGTGTAGTACATAAATTTGTCTCAATATTAAACATGTTTAATTTACTATAACCTTTATATTAATTTTTAGAGATATCAAACGATCCAACTACGGACACAGAAATGAAAATAACCAACAATGAAACTGCTAATACAAGGGGCATTACAAAAACAAAAGACAGGAAAAAAGGGCTTGCAAAATAGGTATGTTAAAATAATTACTTTAATACATCTCATACTTTTTAACATTTGTATGTTAAAAAGTATGAGATGTATTATATGTATATTTAATTAAACACTAAAAATGTTTCATATTTTCAAATATTAAAAAGCAAAGTTAATATTAATTGATTGAAAAATAACTATAAATATATTTCTTTTGCCTACAAGGTTAACTTTCATTCTAGTACATACTTTTATTACTTCATAATACTTAGTACATAAAAATAGTACATACTTTTATTACTTCATAATACTTAGTACATAAAAAAAACTTACATTAAGTATTCCATTTCATTTTACAGAAGAGAAGATATACAGCAAACAATCATAAAAAGCAATACAGATTTTAAAAAAAGACAACTAGAAATGATGGAAGAGGAACATAAATACAACATTAAAATAGCCAAATAAAAATTAAAAAATTAGAATTACAAATATCTTTGTTAGAAAGTCAAAAAAATACAAGTTAAATAGCAGCTTAATGCTACTGTGTTTCATATGGTGAGTGTATAGAACCAGAATAGAATAGAATAGAATGAGTTTTATTCAATATAGATTATTACATAACATTTATTCAAAAGACATTTTTTATTCACCACTGGTTTGGAAAATACCTCTGTCCTGGGAAGAACCAGCAAGAAACCCAGCGGGACTTTTCTTTTAAACATATTTCACTTTACAAATTTTGGTTTACAATTTTTAAATTAATTTTAATAGAAACAGCATAGCAGCGATCACCTCATTTGCAGGGGTTATTTTCATTTATGTATTCTTTGATATTATAATAACCCTTTTTATATAATTTTTCGTTAGTAAAACATTTATGCCCAAATACTTTAACACTACTCACTTTTAAGATGCAGTTAAGTCTCATGCTATCTCTATCACTAAGTCAAAGTGAATGTGACACCACAAGGAATATTTGGCCATTAAACTTTTATTGACAAATTTTGTATGAGAGACCCCTTTTACTGGAAACGAGGAATTCCATTTTAGCCCTCACATGTGACAACGCATCTTCATTTTGATTCATAGTCGAGGATAGATGTAGATGTCTATGTGCCAGCAATTACTTACCATCAGGTGAACTGTGTGCTCGTTTGTCACCATCATCCTATTAAAAAAAAAAACTAAATATTCAAGACTATATCAGATACATGTTTGTAAATATTCTGATATATGAAATTATTCTTTTCAGGTACTTATTGCTGCAAATATCTGTACATCTTTCAATAATAATTAAAATAAATAATTATAAACAATATTTATTTAATTAACATAACATTGGCATAATAAACTAAACCTAATTACTTAATTATCACACAGTCCTACTTCCTGTGAACCCTTGCACCTCTGCAAAGGAAATCCAACTGTGAATGTAGCAGAGCGACAATATTCATTAAAAAAATCTAAACAGATCTCTACAGCACTTAAGTCTATTTAAACATAACTTCATATTGATGTGGAATATGCTGTACCCCACATCTTTCCCTGAAACACAATCATTATGGCTTAAATAAAAGCATTTAGCTTAATAAATTAAATATTATCACAGTACTTCCCGTGAGTAGTTGTTATTATTTGTCAGCTGACAACGGCTCAGCGGAAAGATTTTACTTTATAAATGAGTATTATGTCTGAAATCAAAATATAATAATTATTATAATTGTCTTATATATTTATTGACCTCTTTATTACATTATTTTTATTCAATGAAGCTTGGCCCCTAAATTACAAAATAAAATAAATTAAATGTACATATAGGCTTTGACAATTGAAAAATTGTAATAATTTTATAAATTTAATAATAAATTATAAATTTTAATTATGGATTGTTATATAAAAATTGTAAAAAAAAATGTTTACCTACTGAAAATGATTTTCAATAAACTGTCTTCTCCTAATATTTCCCCTTATTGATTGTGGAATATATCTTTGTACTATAGGTTCAGATGAATATTGTTCAGTGCTATCTACCTCACCAGAAAATACATCTTCTCTCATGTCTATGGCAATATTGTGTAGTACAGCACATGCAACAATTGTTTTTTTGCTGTTTCAATGTCCCCAAACATACCTCTTAATAGGCAACGAAACCGTTGCTTCCATAAACCAAAACATCTTTCCACCGTGTTCCTGGTACGGATATGACTCCTATTATATCTTTCTTCTTGTGGTGTTGTTGGGTTCAGCAGTGGTGTAAATAGGTATGGAGTACAAGGATAACCACTGTCACCAAGTAATATTCCAGAGAATGCACCAGCCTCAAACCTCTGTTTTAGTCTACATTCTCGGAATATTCTAGAGTCATGTACGCTGCCACGCCACCTAGTAACAATGTCCATGATTTTCAGGTTAGCATCACAAACCACTTGAAAAGTGAGAGCTCATTAGTCCTTTGTTTTACTGATATAGATTGGTTATATTTTATTGTGCACCAAAATTGTAACAGATATTACTATTTTAATCTACATTTTTTGCCATAAGATAGTCAAACAAATTATTTTCTATTTTGGTAAAGTAAAGTAATTTAGAGACAATCACAGCTTATTTAAAATATTTGTACATTACCTGTATATTAATTGAAGAAAATCCTTTTCTATTAATATATAACTGACCCCCATTAGCATTTACTTTCTTTATTCTTATGTGAGTACAGTCAATTGCGCCAATTACTGTAGGAAAATTAGCAATACTGCGGAATTTCCTAATGGTTTCCTGTTGTTCATTTAAAGAGGTAGGCATTTTAATAAATTCTCGGGACATTCGTGACAAAATTTCCGCTACTTTTTTTACATGTCCTACTGACTATTGGTTGAGACACACCATGTAAATCACCTGTATCGTCTTGAATCTACGAATAAAACAATAATATGTATTTTTTGGCTTTTTATCTAGCGTTATGTTGGATACATTGACCAAGATTATTAAATAGCACTTACTTCATGGCGAGCCCAGTTGCGTAATACACACACACAAGTAGTTTACTTGGATTTCAGGACTCAGTGGGCATCCTCGAGAGTCGTGCACTAAATCCTCACGTAAAAGATCCACAATTTTTTTTACCGAAACGTTTTGAGAACCTATACTTATACCTAAAATTTTCGTCACTCAATTCAAAAGGATTCACACGTTGACGATGTCTATCAGGTCGCCGAGTGGTCTCTAGCATGTCCAAATCTTCTAAATCCATCAAGTCAATCATGTTTATATCCATTTTTAACGATTAAAAACACGAAATGAAAACAACGGTCGCTAACGTCAAATAAAGAAGTGCTGAATTTGAGGTTGGTACCATAGTTAAACTAGGGGTCTCGGAAGTTTAACTTTAGTACCATAGATAGTCCTAGAACCAGAGATAATCTTCGTTTTGGAATAACGTTTTATTTAGTTATGGTTTAAACCTGGTACTAACTCCAGTACCATATTTAGTCCGCGTTTTGGAATAAGGCGGCAAGTGTTTGCGCAAGCACAGGTACACTCTCTATTTCTTCGATGGGAGATCAGCCGCAGGACTAACGGCTTTTTGTGCTTTCCGAGGTAGGGTGTTGAGACACCGCTAGCAACCTGACTCCGGGCAGCTACTGAGAATTTCTTGATGGAAAAACTCAATAACTAATTTTCCTTGGCCCGTGACGGTATTCGAACCCCGGACCTCACGATCAGCAGTGGCACTACTACAGCCACTAGACCAATGAAGCAGTCATTACGAATACATGTATAAAATGTCTATGAACGACGGGACACGGTGGAGTGTAAAAATATAAACGCATTTCTTGTACTCTTCTAGTAATGAGGTGTATTGTGTGAATTAATAGGGATAAGTAAGCATAATAGAAATTTTATATAATATGAGTACTATTACCTCGTACAAAGGATCAGAGATCTTCGCGACTTACAAATGTTGCTTCGCCTTGTACTTAAATTGATAGCGATGTAGTCAAACGAAAGTGAATAACGTCGTTAAAGGGTTTCCTGTACACAAACACGCGCGTAATAGGGATATACGAAAATGTTTAATATCAGATAGATTTTTATTTGAAGAAAACTATTATTAAATTGACGAATCCAATTCATTCGAGCGGAATTCGGGAAATAACAACCCATCTTCTTATAAAATATTCGTTGAAATCTTAATAGAAGAGTGGACAACCAGTGCGTGTTGCCAGTGATGTCCTCATCAGTTATAGAAACGCTTTTACAAGAAAATCCCTGAAATTATACATGAAATTGACTTCCTCAAAATTCAAAAACTTTATTATACAAAGTTTACATAAAAAGGGTTAATATAGTATTTATGGATGATAATAACCCCTGGTTATGAGTGTGATCAAGAACCGTGGTGGCTCAGATGGTTATCGCTCGCTGTAAATTACTCAGTACGCGCGCAAACCGGGTTCGATCCCCGCCGACACCAATCAAATTGCAATTTTAAGTGCTGATTAACCGCGTGCTTGGTGGTGAAGAAAAACATCATAAAGAAACCTGCATGTCTGAGAAATTAAAAAACAAATATTTCGAAGACATGTTAAGTCGGCCAACGCGCATTTGTTTAGCGCGGCGGACACTTCCTTGCCCTAAAACCCTCTCAAAAGGCCGAGGGCAGAAGTGAGAGGAGGCCTGTGCCCAGCAGTTAAACGTATATAGGCTGTAACTTTATGAGGTGATCTCTACCAAGCTATTGCACGCCTCATAGGCTAAACGTTGTGGTTGTGCTCCACTCTCACCTAATGGAAATCCAGTAATTTTCTTTAAAAATGTCTTTATTTTTTTACTATTGCACTTTTATAATAATAAAAATACACATACGTCGAGAAAAATCACTCATTTTCATGTTTATATTAAGTAATTTTCTTTATTTAGTGTAAAAACAAACTAATTGAAAAAAAAATTCGAGGGTCTCCCGATGTCTGTATGTGTGGATGGCGCACGATTACGGTTGTTAGAATTAATGTACCAAAATAATTCTTTTTTATTAGGTTTAGAATCACACAGGTTCCTTTAAAAAACAAGTAATTTGGTCTCGTTTAATTGTAATTAATGAAAATGTAAAAAAACAACTGGTGCTTTTTTTTCTACAAAAAAATATTCTCATGGATCTCTTCTTTCGTCTCAAATACGAAAAAAGAGATATTTTTCTTTTTATATAATCAAATGATATGAGACGTGCACTTTTGGATTTTTCAAACTTTTTCTCATTCGTGTTGTGTTCTTAATAATTGTGTAATATATGTGTGATTGTAAGCAGTTTGTTTTTCAAAATAAGTCGCTGGGGTTTTTCCCAGGACAGAGGTTTTTTCGGAACCAATGGTAAACTAAACAAAAGACTTTCAATAAGTAGTATTAATTATAATCACATTGAATTAAAAAATCCGTTTGTTTCTGAGACGTGGCCACTACTGGACGTTTGAGGAAGCTTAAGGTTCACGTCATAAAGTTTGTATTTTTTTATAGTATCACGGTGACAAACGAGCACACAGTCCACCTGATGGTAAGTGGTTGCTGCGGCCCATAGACATCTAAATTAATCCTCGATCACGAATCAAAATGCAGAAGCGTTGTCACTCGCGAGGACCTAGATGGAATGCCTCGTTTCCAGCAAAAAGGGTCTCCGGTTCTCTACACTCACCATACGAAAGACAGCAGCGTTAAGCTGCTATTTTACGCTGGTATTCTGTGAGAGCGTCGACCTTCCCCGGTTGAGACAACCCATTCGTGCTACAACTATACTAATAATATAGCTACAGCATGGCTCTGCCACGTAATAAAATAATAATTGTAATAAAGATATTCACAGTGTAACTAGACTGAACGAGTATGTACGTACCTAATAGATGCTTATAATAGAATTTGGCCAACTTTTTTATTTCTGTCATGTTGCAACAATGTCACAAATTTTTCCAAATGAAGGCAAAAGTCATTATACTAAGAACACAATAATACATAGCTTAGTCACCTGGGAATGGAGTAGCTTTCTAGCATTCATTCATTCCCTCAATACAGTCTCCTCTTCCACTGCTGAATATAGGCCTCCCCATAGATTTCTTCATAGGGGAGATTGCCTTATTCAAGTTGTTAGAACTTAATTTGCTTATGTCCGCTAATGAAATAAAATTATGTGTCCTGCCAAATTTAAAGAGCACCTACCGCCCCCACCCCCTCAATTGCGTGCACTATCCCCCACCACTAATCCTAGCACTAACACTCCCAACACCACCACACTAGGAACGACAACACCCTCGATAACGACACGTGTTTCGCCTCTACACGAGGTAATGAAGTAGCCGACCGCTGACTTAGCCTAGTGTGGCGGTGGAAATATTGAAAAATAATTCACAATCAAATCCTGACAAGGACTCCGATCATTTTAAAAAAAAATTCTGCTCCTGCAAACAAATATACATTACAACTTAACCTGTATAATATAATATTAGCGTAGAAGTTTATATAGAATACAAAATCAAGTTACTTAGTGTTAGTTTACAATTTGTAGAATAAATAGAATTTCAGTTTCAATTTACTCAACAAAATATTATGTACATAACGTATACGAGTCAACACTCCATGCTTAATTGAGAGTTCATTCAAGTTAACAAGAGTATTAAGAAAATATTTGCATTTTCAAATTAATTTGTATAAACAAAAATGCAAACAAATCATAGACACACAATCAATTCTTGTTTTTTCTCATGTGTGAAATTTATTCTAACGGCTACTAAAGTGCCCTAAGAAAAGATGAATGTCCTGTATTAGTGTAAGAAAAGAGGAAACGAAGAGATGACATCTAATAGAGGAGATTCGAAGAAGAAGACGTGCTATGCCGACCCCAAATAACTTGGGATAAGGGCAGGTAGAAGAAAAAGAGGATTCTCATAACGTTCACTTCCGCGGTCACTTGAAAGCAAATGATGAGATTATAACAGGTGAGGCCCCATGCTCGTTTGTTCCTCTTCTATACAAAATGCTTTGCACATGTAATAAGACTCTAATTTACGTTCTCTTCCTATACGTGACGTAGAAACTGACTGTTAAAAAAAAACGACGGGTTGCACTCAGGGAGTGCCGGCAGAAGTGAAAACTTGAATATTAACGTTGTGCATTTTTGATATTTTGGAATGATTAGGGAATAATTTTGCACGAATTGCTTTATCACACACGAACATTCGCACAAGCGGCCTGCGCCGCCTAAATGAAACAGCAGGCAGCAGGCGCAGGCATACATTTTCGCCGCGCCGTAGAAAGAGAGGGGGATACTTCCTCTCCTACGCCGTGCCGGCTGTCTCTCTCTCTCCATCCGTCTTACGAATTTTCGATCAGGGTCACGTGTCCTGACGCGAGTTTAACATTGTTTACTCATTACAAAAAAGTGTACAACGCCGCTAAAAAAGTTTTCACTTCAAAAACGAGTGAGAGGGCATTTGAGTGGGGTATATTTTTATTATATAAAGATTACAAACGAGTACACAGTTTACATGATGGTAAGTGGATGCTGTGGCCCATAGACGTCTACATTAATCCTCGATGAAGGATTAAAATGCAGATGAGTTGTCATCCCTCAGAACTAAGACGGAATGCCTCGCTTCCAGGAGCGGACCCATTCGTACTGCAACTTGTAAATACCAGTAACTTGCAGGCATTATTATGTTGGATATATATATATATATATATATATATATATATATATATATATATGTATATATATATATATTCATGAATATATTAAAGCTTGATGTAATATATAATAACAAAGGTAATATAAATTCAAATTCAAAGTATTTATTGTAAGTTAAGTGGTACATTTGGCGTTAATTTAAAACATGATATATATTACAACTTAACCACCCTTTTCGGGTATTAACAATAATAGGTCTGTGGATAAAAAACACCTTATCACCATTACAAAGTTTTAATTAATTAATTATTGGAGCACTTGCTAATTCTTTGAGCTGAAATTTGGCATATTTATGTAACATTGAGAGCCGTGATAGCTCAGATGGTTAACGCTCGCGTAAATATAACAGTACCCCTAGCACGAACATTTTGATCTATCGTATAGTTTACGCCACAGTTTAGTTTCAGTTAAATTTTGTATGGGAATTTGAACAGCGCTCCGTGGGCGTATTTGGAACTAAAATTCAGAAGCACGAACATCTAACGCTACGTTACGTATCGCTTTCGTATAGTTTAACGTATAGTAAGACACAAAATGTATGGGAATCGGTAGCACGAATCTTTTTTTGACGTACTTTATCGTCTATACACTGTAGAGATCTACGAAATCTTTCTCACCGACATTTTTACGGTGAGAACGCTATCGAGAAGTATTAGTTTTAAGTTTTCCTGGGGTTTTCGTTGATTTAAGTTTAAAATATTTTTATTAACAACAAGTAGAATGCGATCTACGACTTTTTATTATTTTGTGTGGCATTTGGCAGTCGAGGCAAGAAAGCAAAGATGAGAATTAAGGTACGCAAAATTTACTATTTAAAGTATTACTAATCGGTATATTACATATATATGTACCCTTATTTTAACTATTTATTTGATTAATAATCATTAGATTTTGATAGCTGTTTCAATTAAATATATATAAATCGTTCCAGTGATATACCTCAACGAATTTTTATTCGGCAAACGTAAGACCCTCCGGATAATTCTGAATTGGAATTTAAAAAAAAGATACAGATTAAGTAAAAATGCATTTAAATTACTATGCCGTTAATTTTGCTCTGAAAACTTCAGAGAGAGTAAAACGATAAGCTTATAGCTTAAGGTATAAAAATAATGTACAAAATTAAAGGACCTGCTGTTTTTGTTTATTTATGCTTTATTATTTTATACAACAAGCTATTATCAACGTTTAGTCGGTATGGGTAATAATTTGAACCAAAAAAGTGTTATCCAATGTGTCTCTCAAGTTACGGAGGCACTTAACAGTCAATAAATAATAACCAATACCTTTATCAGGTTGCCCACTTCAAGGGCTGAGAGAGACGTCGTCAATGTAAAGTACTTACATACTTATTTTTAGCTGTGTTGATTTCTCTAGTCTAATTTTTGACGGCTCCGTGGTGTAGTGGCTTAGCAAGGAATTGTAGCGCAGTGGGCCGCGGTTTCGAATCCTGCACGGAACAAGTATTTGTATGGCCTACAAGTAATTACTGCCTTCATGACACTGGATAAATCCTACTGTGGCGGTTTTAGTACAACTAGTGTTTTTGTGACTTTCTACAGATTTCTTAAAACATACAAGATAACGGGTGTTATTGGTTGTATTGATGGATCACATTTCCGCATATTATTTCACCACAAATATAATTAGAAAGAATCCAATACGCACCCAATACGTTAATAAGTTATGTTACATAAAATGTGAAACATTACTAATGAAAAAAAGCTTTTTTGGTATTGCCCCACGAATTTATAATAAACTACCTGATACAATAAAAAATATGAACTTATTTAAATTTAAAAGTGCTTAAGTAATGAATATAGACAAATGTTATTATAAAATTGACGAGTTCTTAAATGATAATTTTGACCAATTATATTGACTAATGATATTATTTTGTTATTGTCATCTATTTAATTTTATCAATGTAGCAATTTCATTAATTTTTATTCTATCTTATTTTTATAGCATGATTCTCATAAGAACACATCATTATATTTGTATGTCTTTAAGACAAAACATAGCGTACTAATAATTGTAACGCAAGACTTTAAATGTTTAAACCTACCTATGTTTAACAAATAAACTATTCCTGAAAAAGAGATTGAACATTTATTTTATTGCCGAAAGTATTTTCGTTATTTAAA
The DNA here is from genome assembly GCA_907164705.1 of Parnassius apollo. Lineage (NCBI taxonomy): Eukaryota > Metazoa > Arthropoda > Insecta > Lepidoptera > Papilionidae > Parnassius > Parnassius apollo. The sequence goes on along the minus strand of CAJQZP010001402.1, from coordinate 2,248,228 downwards.
GTGCAAGTTGTAAGTTTAACGGTAAAAGAATGTCCACTACCCTACTCGAGATGGGCAGCAGTCTCCTCTCAATAACAATAAAAAAATTAAAAAACCGCGTTTGACAACCCACCTGCCAAGTGTGCCCGCTGTATGTTATAATCTATATAGTCCACTGTCAAGTTCAAAAATATTAAGCGAATAATAAATTTAAAAATGTTTTTTATAGGGTAGGGTGATAAACGAGCACACAGTCCACCTGATGGTAAGTTGTTGCTGCGGCCCCTAGACGTCTACATCTATCCTCGATTACAAATCAAAATGCAGATGCGTTTTCACCCCTGAGGACTAAGATGTAATGCCTTGTTTCCAATAAAAAGGATCTCCGGTTTTCTACACTCACTATACGAAACACAGCAGCATTAAGCTACCATTTCACGCTGGTATTATGTGAGAGCGTGGTCCTTCCCCGGTCGAGCCGACCCATTCGTGCTACAACTATACATCTAATATAAATGCAGCATGGCTGTACCACGTATGAATATAATATGTATTAAGAAATTTATGGATGACAATAACCCCTGGGAATGAGATAGTCGCTACTAAACTATTTCCTATGTATTTAATATTAAATTCTAATAAAAAAAGTACTTCAACAATTTCAAGGAGACATTTTATTTAAAACATGGACAATAAAAAGGTACAGATTATTATAATATATGTTATCACACGGCTCGAAACTGCAGCTCAGTATCATGTTGACGAAGCTCAACGTCTTCTCTGTCGAATCCTCTCTTGTTCTAATTCTACAAACATCCTTTGTTTGCTTATTATCGTTCTGTGTTCTTCTAACTTAAAAATAACATTATTCTAATGATCTGAATGTTTTTTTGGGTTGACGGCGCGAAAATGGAAGTGGGTTGCCTATTGAGAACAGTTGCAGATTTCTTCAGTGTAGTAGATTTTAGTGCTGCTGGGATCTGGGAGGTGTTAGGGATGTAGGTTGCGTCAGGAATCTAGGATTGGTTGGAGATAAGTACTGGATCCTTGCTGCAGCCAGGAGTGTTTTTAGTCTTCATCATCTGAAAAAGATCGATTGAAAAACTTAAACTTTTTACATAATTTTTTATATTTCTTTCATAGTTATTTCCTTATTGTATCGTTGAAAATATTTAAAGGTTAAAAGATATAATGAATAACTTGAATTTTAAGTAATTCTTATTATTTATTAAATTTTTTTAATCTTAATTTCAAATAAACAGTTAACATGCTAACACACAACTAATCCTTAAATTATGAAATTATTATTATTAATTTTATTTAAGTAAAATGTAGGTACTTACATCATGTGTAGTTGAAGACATACCAATAGCAGGAATTTCAGGTGGTATAATCATTAAATCTGTATGTAGCTCTGCAGGTATCACTGTTTTATTAGTTTTGTATAGGTAACCAGTAACCACATAGGCTGTAAAATAATAAGTTATTAGTCTTACACTGAAGTTATTTATATTCAAATATACATATTTTTTTTCTGAATTTTATATTTTTATTGAGAAAGTGTAGTCATTATATTATCATGTTAAAGTGAAAGTTTGTCAGTTGATTTCTACTAAAGTTCTATTTATGTTAAAGCACCCTGTTCTCTTGGTATGTGAGAAATATTTTTAATGAGTGCTATGAGCAGCTTTATTCATTTTTGGCCACTTCTTTATTTAAATCACTCCACAATCCATAAGCAAACCAAATAAAACGACAGTGAACTCAAAATTCATGAAATGAACTATGCAATTAATAAAAACTTTATCTAAGCGCTCTTGATTTGTATTGAAGGTTTTAGAACAATGAAACTAGAACTTACTTTTCGCTACTTTTTTTCACTCCGAGACTTCGATTCCTTGGCTGTGGAGCAAATTACGTAGCTCTTCGTACTTTTGAATACACCACTGTAGTCCGTGCACTAATTCTGTGCTTTCTATTAATCACCATTCCCTAGAAATAAACAATAATCTTTGCTTAAAGAATGAATCAATATCAATAGACAATGAATACACAGACTGAAAAATAATCCAAACTCATGTTTTAATATAGTTACTTACGTTTACATGAAATCTACTATTATTGTAAACTGTGTGGCTAGTTCTTGACGACATCATTATTAAATTCAGCAAAAATTAACTAAAACCAATCTATAATAAAAAACTATTAAAACAACACGAAGCGCGAAGTCATATGTTTATCTTAAGAATGTCGCGTTCGGAAATCACAATTCATAAGACGTGAAACATGGTTTTATAAACATAAAAATGTTCCTCCGTAAATAATTATACAAGCAGTATTTTGTTAATTAACTGTTTTAAATTAATTAACACACTATTATTAATAAGTTTCAATACTTTTTCTTATTTTTACACACAGTAAAAGACTCTACAACTACAATAATATCAATTTATAAACGTAATCATTCCTTTTCATTCGTTCGTTTTAATATTGAGTCACAAGGTTTGTTTACATATAGTTACAGTATAGTATCGAGTACACGTGAGTAAGAGATAAGCGTTCGTGCTGCCGAGGACTGTAGCCACAGTTTAGTATAAGTTTTCGCTTAGTTGACTCGATACGAATTCTTGACGCAATTGTTTATTATTCGTGCTCGGGGTACAGAACGCGAGTAATCCGAGTTCGATCCCCGCCCGCACTAATGAAATTGTTAATTGCAATTTTAAGTGCTGATTTACCACGTGCTCGGCGGTGAAGGAAAACATCGTGAGGAAACCTGCATGTCTGAGGAATAAGAAAAAAAATATTTTCGAAGACATGTGAAGTTCGCCAACACGCATTGGGGCAGCGCGGCGGACACTTCTTTGCCCTAAAACCCGCTCAGAAATGAGGGGAGGCCTGTGCCCAGCAGTGGGACGTATATAGACTGTAACTTTATGTAACGTTGGATAACAATACAAATGATAAGTACCATGGATCTGATCTGGACACATGAACCGAAGAACATCGTTGTGTAAGTTTGTAACCACTTGGTTAGCAAAAAAGACGCATCAAATTGTATTTTTAGATTTTTTATATTGTTTATAATAAAAAAGTTATTTTCTGCGATATTATTGTAAGTGCATGTTTTTTCACTAAAATACAACGAATTGTTTCTGAAATAATAGTGACGTTTGAAAATATTGTAGCATTTTTCCATTAATGCAATAATTTAGTGTGAAATAATACTGTAAGGAGTGTTACGATATTCTTTAAGCGAAGAAAAAACGCTTTTGGTAACCATTTCAGGAAATACGTTGTTCTTCAATTGACAAAATGAAAAATAGCTTATTTAAATTTGACGCATATGCCTAGTGCCTACTTTAATTTTATTCGAAACGCCTTGATTAGTCGGGCTTTGGACATTTTTAGATCAGATGTGGTCTTTTTGAACTCATTTTATTTAAATGATAGCAGAAATATGAATATAAAAACAGAAAAGTAGCTTTAAAAATATATTAGTATATCGTTCACTTTTCACTAATTAACGTCATTTTGAGGTCGTGTCATTAATTCAACCCTGAAGTTAAAGGTTTTAAAAATACAAGTACGAATTTAACTATTTAGTTACACAATTAGCGTTTAATATATAAAGATTTCAAAATAAGTGCCAATTCCAGTTACTATTTTTAAATAACTAAAATACCTGCACAAAGTTTTTGTCTACCACACTAAAACAATATTATACTTTAACTTTAAATCTTGAATAAATGAACTTTTTTGTATTATTTCCAATCGGTATTTATAATATTTATGTTATTTTCTTACGTTTTACATTAATTAAATCTCAATGTTTGATGTAATGGATGAGCGCATGTTTATCAACTAAGGTACTTCTAAAGCTATCGTGGCTCACCCAGTTAGTATATAGAGATGATGCAAAAGCTTATTACCTCTATGAATAGATATTACACTTTTATAACTGTTTTTATTTCAAACATATGGTAAAATTAAAAACTTTGTACAACTGACTTCAACACGACGGAATCAATGTATTCGAAGTCACTTAAATACGCATTTTTAAAGATAACTCAAAACATACTGGTCAGATCTTGATTAAATTTATATAAATTTATATTGACGGCTCCATGGCGCAGTGGCTTAGCTATGAGTTACAGCGCTAAGGGCCGCGGGTTCAAATCCCGCGCGGATCAAGTATTTGTATGGCCTGGCCTACAAGTAATTGTTCCAGGTCTGGATGTTTGTCCTTGTGAAATTTATGTTTGTAAACTGCCGTCACGATACAGGAGACAAAAAAAAGATAAAAAACATTATATAAGACCACACGAAAAGAACCAGCTTTCAGATAAAAAAAGAATCATTACAATCGGTCCACCTAAAGCAAAGTTCTGAGGTAACTCACATTAAAAACATACAGTCGAATTAAATAGCTTCTCCTTTATGAAGTCGGTAAAAAAGTCCAAACCCTTGATATCTATTATATTCTCAAATTAGTTAGTTTTCAATCTTTAAGTTAGGCCTTTCAATACCACGATGAACATATACAGCAGTTTTGATGACATACCTTGATTGACAATCTAGCAATATGTATTATTAATATTCAAAGCAAATGAAATAAAATTAAAAGAAGTGCCTGAAATAAATATAACTTATGATCCTGTTAAATGATGAATACCTTTGTTCTTAATTCTTTATCATGTTTTCTTTGCCCCCCTGAGATGGGTATGATTATAAGCATCTCCCAATGTAAAAAGAAAGGCGTATAATTGGATAAAGGCACTATGTTTTACGTAAAATAATATATATAGCATGTTGTACATTTCTTTTCACTTACGTTTTTTATGACCTTACATAGTACTAAGTAGATGGGGTAGGAGATGCAGTCATTGTATATTGTATTTCAATACAAAATCTAAGATTTAATATAACGCTAGGTATGATCGGTTATGATACTATAAGAAAGCTGTAAATCTTACGATGTTCCTTCTAGATAAGTCAAAAGTGTTTTCTAAGAAAGTCTAGAATCCTGTAACACAAATGAAGTGCAAAAAGTAAACTGTAACCACAAAATGTTATTATTTGGAATTACAACATAACCAGAAACCAATAAAAAACAAATCATTTATGTTGGTTTTCTAATACCAACTCAGATTTTTAAGTCATGGAATAATTAAAAACTTCAAAGTGACCGATATTTATATATAAAGTAGTGGTAACTCTTAACCTGAAACAAGCGCAAGAAAATACTACACTAACAAGTCAAGTCAAAAAGATAAACTAATTAATAGTGGTCGTGGTCAAGAATATATAAATTCTAAGGGTATGATTACTAACAAGAAGTCTTTGAAACACGACTGTAGGGAAAAGTGCTATAGCAAATGCCATCCTAACATTATAGAAGGGAGCAGACTTATTTTGTTTAGAAAATTTTGGGATTTGGGTGGGTAATGTAGAGATAATCGTCCGGTCAAATTAGACCAGAAAATAAGAGCGAAGATACATACATTTAGAACAAGTTAATGATCGGTAAAATTGTTCAAAATATAATTATAAATAAAACTTTGAAGTACCTAACCATTCCTATGTATGGAATTTTTTTTATTCAAGGTCAAAGGTTAAAAAAAGAGACGGCAAAACGGTACGTTTTATCATGAAAATACTCCAGACAAAAGTTGTAGACCATAAAATTATCTACAAAAATGTTTCAATACTTTATTCCTACGAGTCACCGTTTCTGAGATAGTATGATTAAAAAGTTGTAAACGTCATAATATGCATGAGTTCGCCACGGACATATATATATATACATACATATAGATATACATCTACATACATCATACATCTCTAGAGTTTTAATATATATGTGAAAATATTTTTCTATCGGTCATTGTAAGGGGCCGTCCATTAATCACGTGATTTTTTTAGCATTTTTAATACCCCCCATCCCTCTTGTGGTGAGGTTTAAGACTAACCCCACCCAAAATCACGTGTATTTTTTAGTACCTATAAAGTATAATCTAGTTTTTTCTGAAATTAAGGACCATGATTAAGTAAGCGACAGTAGCCTAATGGCAGGGCGCGGACCGCGAACTCAAAAAGATCGTGGGGTCGAATCCGCCATTCGACTACTTGCGTGAACCACTCGTAACACAAGCAATTTAAGCTTACCACGAGAGGTTAAGGGGAATGTTAGTAATGTTTATAGCATTGTTAATATTCCTTAAAAAAAATGATAAAAATGTCTAGACAGAAAGCTTGCAGGTTTTTGACTGACATAAAACTAATATTAAAGGAATGGTGTATTCATACGAAAAACATATTATATTGTACTAGTACATGAACATATTTAAATGTACATTGTTTTCGGACCACGGATTAGCAAGACTTTCTTTAACACTAACAACTGGATAATCATCTTGCAAGTCGGTTGTTGGCACTGTGCTTTGTTGAAGATCAGGGTCGGTATCATCAAGCCACACGGCATCAATATTGTCGCGCACTACACAGAGAATCTCTCTCGATCTACAGATGGATCGTAGCGTGAGGATGCGTGAAGGACGAACATTGTGCATCTCTAGACTATTATTGCTCGAATTAGGTTCCTGGTTGTGACATGAATTTACATGTACAGGCGAGTCAAAGTCACATCACACGCGCTTTTCGGTTTAGAAATCGCGCGTTTGCCGTAAAAATAAATACAAGTGATAATCTTACTACATCCCCCTCCCCCTCGTGATATTTAGTGATTTTGGTTAAATCCCCCCCCCTTTCGGGCCTTACGTGATAAATGGATGGCTCTTAACTCACACTTATAAAGTATAAATAAGTTATAACTGTAAAAACATAAGGTAAAATGAAAGCCAGTCGCTTCATTTATACACCAGTGTAACCTCGAGACAACTTCTATGTCCCCTGTTCAATGGTGTGCGTGGCTAGGGTCTTCACCTGCTATAATAAATGAAATACCGATATACACCTATATGAATATAATAAATTAAACATGATCACACACACTCACACATGAACATAACTGACTCGTGGAATAGGCCTACTGGGGAAACCACGTTAAAAAAATGCGCTAAGTACACTACCTCATAGGTGGCGTGGAAACTTTTTGAATCGTAATATCTCCGAAACGGTGGCTCGTAGGAAAAAAAGTATTGAAACATTTTTTGTAGATAATTTTATGATCTACAACTTTTGTGTGGACTATTTTTATGATAAAACTTACCGTTGAAATAATACTAGTTTTTACGGATTTTATCGCGTATATTTAACTATAAATACCCGACGTTTCGAGCGCTTTACAGCACCCATGGTCACGGGGAGGACTGAGATGTTCAACGTCCAAATATCATAGTTAACAGCGGTTACCATAGATAAAAATTTAACTTTTGTACCGATCTACACAGTATGAACTTATGGTATCTTGAAGTCGTGCAGTTGTATGCTTGGGTTGGGGAATTTTATATTATGGATCCAAGCAGATGGTAGCCCCAGCCATCTTCTCTATTGAAATTAGGATGTTTTTTGATTTCAATAGCCTCACGAATCATCCTCGGAAGGAATCGGTGTTCTTTAGCGAGGATTTGTGGTCTATCAAATCTGATGTAGTGACGGGGGCGATTCTGTACGTGTTCACAGACTGCAGACTTCCCGGCTGTTAACTATGACATTTGGACGTTAAACATCTCAGTCCTCCCCGAACCATGGGTGCTGTAAAGCGCTCGAAACGTCGGGTATTTATAGTTAAATATACGCGATAAAATCCGTAAAAACTAGTATTATTTCAACGTGTAGTGTTCGCGTAAATATAAGAAATCATTATGAAAACTTACCGTCTTGCCGAAAATCACGACTCATTTTTCTGACCTTTGACCTTGAATAAAAAAAATTACATACACTGGAATGGTGGGGAACTTCAAAATTTCATTTATTATCATTTTGAACAATTTTACCGATTATCAGCTTGTTGTACATTTATGTATCACCGAATGTCTAGATTGACCGGACTATAAAGAAAATAGAAGGAGCATCTAGACGCCAGGGGAAGTATTAATACTTTTATCGAAGCTCAATATTGTATTAGCAGTTGATACGAATATAAAATTTGAATAACATAAGAGTTCTTAAAACATACATTTTTATGTTTTTAAGCACTATATACTCGTAGATTGGATTTTTTTTTATAGAATACGGGTGAGAAACGAGCACACAGTCCACCTGATGGTAAGTGGATGTTGTGGCTCATAGACATCTACATTTAACCTCGATTAAGAATCAAAATGCAGATGCGTTGTTACCTCTGAGGACTAAGATGGAATGGGTCGATTCCAGTAAAACAGGTCGCCGGTACTCTACACTCACCATACGAAACACAGCAGCATCAAGCTGCTATTTTACGCTGGTATTCTGTGAGTACCATGAAGATCTTCATTTCCAGTAATCTCTACTAAGAGTCTCCGTTTCTCTACACTCACCATTAGCACAGCAATATTAAGCTGCTTTTGTACGCTGGTCCTACCCCGATCGAGTTGACTCATGTATGCTAAAACCATAATATAGCTGCAACGTGGCTCTACTACGTTTGAGCTTGCTTCAATAGGATTGAGGCATTATTTACAGAAATGAATAAAGTGACCACCACATTTTTTGTGAAGACAAAAGACATACAATACAAATATACAATATGTTATTTATATTAGACATCCTAGAAGCCAAAGAAGTCAATAGTTGATGATACAATACACAACGAAATGAAGCATACTTAATTACCACTTAATTCCTTGCTATTAATATTTATCGTATATCTATTGCCGTCACTGCGTTGCTAGCGATACGTTTTGTCGGCAACGCAAATTTCAACAGTTCGTTGCAGTCTTTTACAGCGCCTAATTTTTAAACTTGGGACCTAATTAGCACCTAAAAAGACCCTAATTTTGGCTTTTTCAAAATGCGAATTCCTGACTTTGCGCTACTGGCGATACAGAGCTGTGAAGTGGCCTGTGGAAAACTGCTTGCCTACTCGTGTGATATGGAAATCCGTGCTTTTAATCAACCAATGGGTGTTAAGCGTGACTCCTGAGTTTTTGATTTGTCAATAAAAAATTATAGTTTTAATATTTATAATGTTTTGTATACTGCTGTATTTCTTACAGACTAAAATTGTCATTATTCACTTTATGTAAGAAATTCTTATTTGTTGGGCAGTCTAAGATCAAAATATAAATTTTCGGGAAGCAAAATATATTTAGATTTCAGTTTACCTATTTTTAATTTATTAGCATTATAAGTAATTAATAGTAAGGTACATGAGGGTAATATACACCTTAAGCTTTGTCTCCCTATAAAATCAAAACTAGGAGGAAGTCCGAGACAAAAATACAAAGTGATTTATTATAACATATATATTTAAAAAAAAATAGCAAACAAGATTAAACAATAATTAGGATATCACTTCGAAAAATCAACTTAAAATTTTTTTACTACACTACACAATACTAAAATCGACTAAAATATTTACTGTAGTAATGTCAACTGTCAAAATGGCGTCGATAAACCAGGGCCTTTGTGACTCTTTATTATTTGATTTACTGATTAAATGCCGTAAGTCGTATCACAGAGGCATCTATGCAAACAAAGCAGTGTGGTTTTTGAGTTATAAGAAAGTGATATATACGGCTTTCGCTGTGGTCGGTCAGCTGGTGATCTTCTGGTCTAACTCACAGATGGGCGGAGGCAGTAGAATCCAAGGCGGAGGCATTGGCCGTTAGTTTGAACATTGCTAAGGCCTTTGATCGGGTTTGGCACAAAGCGCTTCTTTCGAAGCTCCCTTCCTATGGGCTTCCCGAGAAATTGTGAGATTGGATCACCAGCTTTCTTGCAGATCGGAGCAACAGGGTCGTTGTAGACGGTGCAAGCTCCGATTACAAGTCTATCAATGCTAGTGTTCCACAAGGCTGCGTGCTATCGCCAACGCTGTTTCTTCTGCATATCAATGATATGTTGCAAACCCGTAATATTCATTGTTATGCAGATGACAGCACTGGTGATGCTCTGTACACCGGCCATGCCAATATTTCTCGGGAAAACGTCTCTGCCGGGACAAACTTGTGTCTGAAGTCGAGTCTTTGCTGAACAGAGTCTCGGATTGGGGGCGACTAAATCTAGTCCAGTTTAACCCCCAGAAGACACAAGTTTGCGCGTTAACCGCTAAAAAGAACCCTTTTGTCGTATCTCCTCAGTTTCAAGGCACCCCCCCCCCTTTGTTGCCTCAGCCAGGGGATCTCGGAATCCTCGGCGTCGACATATCGAGTGACGTGCAGTTTCGTGGTCACTTGGAAGAGAAGTCCAAATTGGCCTCTAAAAAGCTTGGCGTGCTCAGCACAGCGAGACAGTATTTCATGCCGGCACACCGCCTGCAACTTTACAAGGCGCAGGTTCGGCCGCACATGGAATACTGTTCGCATCTCTGGGCTGGGGCTCCCCAGTACCAGCTCCTTCCACTTGACCGCATCCAGCGCAGAGCGGCTCGAATCGTCGACGACCGAGTGCTTTCCGATCGGCTCGATTCACTGGCGCTGCGAAGAGATGTTGCATCTCTTTGCATTTTCTTTCGCATATACCATTGGGAGTGCTCTAAGGAATTGTTCGGATTAATCCCAGCCGCCAAATTTCGTGAACGTACTACGCGGCAAACGTCCTGATAACATCCACACCATCTAGATTCTTGGCGGTCCACCACTGTACGTTTCAAAAGGAGTTTTCTTCCGCGTACAACCTCTCTGAGGAATAGTTTACCACCGGCGATTTTTCCGGACCGATACGACCTGGGGACCTTCAAGAAAAGAGCCTGCTCCTTTCTAATGGGCCGGCAACGCACCTGCAATTCCCCTGGTGTTGCGGTCGATCATGGGCGGCGGTAGTCACTTAACATCAGGTGAGCCGTATGCTCGTTTGCCCCCTCTTCTATAAAAAAAAGTGACCATATTAACCGAATGACGATATTACCCTCACGTATTATATTCTATAAATAAAATATGGCGTTTCCTATAAAAGCTTAAAAGCTTAGAACTTACGCAAGTTTTGTTACAATATTATTTATCTAAAGAAAAAGTATACCACGTTTCTTTTTGTAAGCGTATATTTATTTACAATACTTTTTCGCAGATAGAAAAGCTAAGAGCTACATAAGTCTACTTTTAGTATTAGTCCGTCAAAAATAAAAGGTAAAGCGTTTAGTAGTATAGTATACGCATTTACAATATTACTTCCTTGAAAACTTATCAAATCTGCTGTTCGTAACTCGATAGTAAATTAAATTAAAATAAAGCAAATAGAAAAATAAAAAAAAACCTTATGTAGAACATTAAAAATACTACTATTAAATATCACTTTTTTTGTATGACTTTTTTTTAAAGTCATACAAAATGCCCAAATTGCAAGGTGTAGAGTGCAAAATCGTTTTTTCGCTCTCCTGTAGACCTCACTTTTTGAGTTACAATGTTATTCGATTCGTGTATCGATTTGATGATGGAACCGACTGACCCTAGCCTACACACATATAAAAAATTATTTTTCAAAAAGATTTTATATATTTAATTAAATGCATCTATTTGCTTCTATAATATTACCACTGGCCTACTGAAAGAAGTTTCATTATGAAATAAAGAGTGCCCTTATCTTGCCAAACTTTATTATAATTTCTCCCATTTTCATTTTATTTTACCCCATTATTTCTCTTTATGTAAATTGTTAAATAAATAACTTCACGATGAGCTAGCGACATAAAACTTTTAACACTTAAGTAGCTCGTACTAAAAATGGTAGGGAATGGTCGCCATTTTGATTTTTATTTTGAAATTTTGAAAAAATCAAAAATAATAACACACTAGGTAGAATGACGACCGCATACGACATGCAGAATGTCGAGGAGTCGATGGATGCAGATGGCTCGAGACTTTTATTTACGGCATTCCTTGGGGAAGATCTACGAGTAAGACCTCGTATATTCAGAAGTGAACTTATGAAGAAATGAAATGATGATGGTGATGACAAAAATAATCAAAGAACACTTACCTATATCCCACTTATCTTAAAAAGTAAGAGGTCATCATTTCTATTTAACTTTTTTATTTTTTTTATTTTATTAATAGAGGACATAATAAGATAGAATAGGTAGGATAGGACGGATAGGTCTTAAGATGAACATGGACAAAACAAAGATCATGTTTAATGTCCATATCACACCTATGCCGGTAGTTGTTGGGAGCACTATGCTCGATGTTTTTGACGAGTACGTTTACCTGGGACAAATAGTCCGACTAGGTAAGTCCAACTTCGACCGAGAGGTCAATCGACGGATTCAACTCGGCTGGGCAGCGTTCGGGAAATTACGACACATCTTCTCGTCGGTTAAGTGTATCAGTGCATGATGCCAGTGATGACTTACGGATCTGAGACGTGGTCCTTCACCGCTGGCTGTATGAGGACGCTCAAGGTCGCTCAGCGAGCTATGGAGAGGGCTATGCTCGGAGTTTCACTGCGTGATAGACTCAGAAATGAGGATATCCGCAGTAAAACCAGAGTGACCGACATAGCCCAACGGATTAGTAAGCTGAAGTGGCAATGGGCCGGCCATATAGCTCGAAGAACCGATAACCGTTGGGGAAGAAAGGTTCTCGAGTGGCAGCCTCGTACCGGTAGGCGTAGTGTAGGGCGACCCCCCACTAGATGGAGTGACGACCTGGTAAGACATGCAGGAAGTCGATGGATGCAGGTGGCTCAGGACCGTGCTTTGTGGCATTACTTGGGGGAGGCCTATGTTCAGCAGTGGACTTGTGAAGGGCTGTAATGATGATGATGATGATGATGATGAGATAGAGGACATTACTTTTACGGTAATCCGTATAAACATCAATTAGAGTCGTTATAGACGAAATTGAATTCTGTTTACGTTCTTCAAAAAATTAAATAATTTAAATATTACATGCGCAGTCAATAGTTTGTGGTTTTGCCGTCTATATACGTACACCAGCGGCTGGCACCACAAAAGGCTGAAATGGAACGTTTCACTACCTGTATTCATATTTCTACCATCTTTCAAACCAGAACACAGTAGTGGAACACTGCTGCTTGCTGGCAAAGAATATTAGAAGGCAAAAAAATATTAACTTTGGCCTCTCAGTATATTTATGAAAATTTAATGTATGTTTACAATATCAAATGTAGTTTTAATTAATAATACCAACGAGTAATACCAACGACTCCACAAAGTCAGAAAGGGAGTTCCCACATTTATCGACACGGAATCGGCTTATGCCGAGTGAAAGCCACACCACTCGACTTAACGCCGATCAGCTGGCGCGACGGAAAGCGATCGGCAGTAGACTACTTCGAAAGGCCGTCGAGACGGCAGTTCACTATTCTCTTACGCTCGTCAGTCGACCTCTCTCGAGGAGTCGACCAACGCAACGGCTGCCCACATTCGTTCGGTAGTCGACTCACCGTTCATCATTCGACTGTTGTCCAACGTTCAACTGCCGTTAGAGATCATGCGAGCCATTCAGCTGCCGTCGGAAACTTAAACACGTAAACGTGGGCGTTCGGCTACTTTCAGCGCCATATGGAATATGGATGCGATCAGCTAATCGGCCAACCGCTCGATTAGCTGTCGGTCGACGTCGCAACTCGCTCCTCCAAGCCGAGCCAAATAGAACGACTTTAGCAATAAAGCCATTACGCACTGTCGATTGGTTGCCAGCAACTCAGTCTCTCCGCGACCAGGCCATCAAGCAGAGCGACAGTATTCCAAGTACATTACTCTACAGTCTCTTGTGCGTCGCCACTGCGCAGCGAGTCGCCGAGTCCCCCGGGCAACCGGCAACTAAGTGCCTAAACACCTATTTAAACTATAGAAAGTCACTGTCGCCAGCGACCAGTCGACAGTGCGTAAAGAGCCATAGGTGTACATATTTCGCAGACACAAATATTTTTCTGACCAGCTGAACCAGATTCCGCGTCGATAAATGTGGGGACTCCCTAATTCACTCTTGGGGCAATGTATATTTATTAAAACAAAGTCCCATGAAAATATATAAGCCTATTACCTAGTTTTAATATTATTTAATTAACAAAAACTGTATAAAATGGGTTAATATTTTATAAATTAATACATATAAAAGTTAAAGTTACAGCCTATATACGTCCTTACTGCTGTACACAGACCTCTCCTCATTCCTGAGAGGTTTTACATTTTTTTTAAATAGAATAAGATTAACAAACGAGAACACAATCGTATGTGGATGCTGTGGTCCATATATATCTACATTTATCATCGATTAAGAATCAAAATGCAGATGCGTTGTCATCCCTGAGGACTAATAATGACTCGTTTTCCAGTAAAAAAGGGTTTCCGCAGCATTAAACTGCTATTTCACTATTATGGTATTCTGGGAGAGCGTGGTCCTTCTCCGGTCGAGCCGACCCATTCGTGCTACAACCATAATATAGCTGCAGCGTGGCTCTACCACGTTTAAAATATATGCTGTTTCTTAAATAAGTTTTGTAATTAGTTTGTGCAGCCTGTATTTAACAAGTCTTGCTTGGTTTCTTGTTAGCTCTTCCCAGGAAAGTTTTTTTCGAACCAGTGGTAAAAGTAAAAAACTGACATTCAGTAAGAATCACTTATCGTTTTGTTTTTTGGTCTCTCCGACTCGGTCGACTCGGTCGAGCCGACCCAGGAAGGACCACAGAATAACAGCATAAAAAAGCAGCTTAATGCTGCTGTGTTTCGTATTGTCAGTGTAAATAATCGGAGACTATTTTAATTAAAACAAGGCATTCCATCTTAGTCCTCAGGGGTGACAATGCATCTGCATTTTGATTCTGAATTGAGAATAGATGTTGATGTCTATGGGCCATAGCATCCACTTACCATCAGGCAGAATGTGAGACTTATTTCATAAAAAATATATAATATTGCTATTGGAATAGATTACATAAGACTGAAAAGACCGCAATAGCGTAAACAAATTCCTAAGGCTTCCATTACTGCTTAATAGGATAACTTCGGAAACAGATTAAATCGTACATACATGATGACGCTTACTCCCCTCAATTAAATTACACCATCGTCGTTAATTTTAATTATTTGCACTTCAGGGGTAGTGCTCGCTAGATGAATTGTTCGGATTAATTCCTGCCGCCAACTTTCACCAAATTTCTGCTCGTATGCGGAGCTAATCCTCCCATAAAAAATTGCTTACCACTATCCACTTACCATCACTCGTGCTCGTGTCCCTTACTATAAATTTAAGCTATCTCATTCCGTGTGGTTGTCAGAAAGGACTATGGGAAATATCAAGCTTCAATAATATGTATAACTATCATGGCTTGCGATAGATGGTGGTTTACCATCTTGTTTATGCCAGATGTAAATTACATAGACCGGTAGCAACGACAATGGTTTACATGGTAGAGCCATACTACATCTATATAATGGTTGTAGCACGAATGGGTCAGCTCGACCGGGGAAGGACCATACTTTCACAGTATATCAACATAAAATATCGGCTTAATGCTGCTGTGCTTCGTATAGTGAGTGTAGAGAAACGGAGATCCTTTTTACTGAAAACGGGGCATCCCATCTAGGTCCTTAGGAGTGACAATGCAGCCGCATTTTGATTCTTAATTGAGGATAAATGTAGATGTCTGTATGCCACAGCATCCACTTACCATCAGATGGACTGTGTGGTCGATTGTCACTCTACTTCTATTCTATTAAAATGGTGCAAGACAAAAGGCACTGGGCTCGACAGGACTGAACCATTAAATCCGCACGCTAAGCGTGACGACTAACGCAAATCATCCCTACAGCGGCGGAGAACCGTACATTCATAGCTCGCTATATAAAGTTAGGTGTTAAATGAAAAGGAGATGTGTTACTCTTCCTATCTATGACTTTCAGTTATACTACCAGAAACTTATTCTACCTTAACACTATATACTGTCGTGGCGGCTACACTACACCTCATTAAATGAAAAAGATGAAACAGATGGGTGTTATATGTTTTAACGTATGTATTATACCTGTGTAACTATTTGTTTGTGGTATATCGTAACTTCCAAAAGGACGAACCGATTTAGATTTAGTTCTTTTTTGTTTGAAAGGTGACTTGAACAAGTGTTCTTAGATATGATTCAAGAAAATCTTTTCAGCTGTTTGAAGATCATCAGTTCCTTTTGTTTCGAAGGTTTTTTTAAATTTTCAATTCAATATTATTTATGTACTTATGGACGCCACACACGGTCAAATGATGATTCCAACTGATCAGTTCAAACTAAAAATGTTGATATTTTTAAAATATTGGATTTTCGATGATGAACTGATCAGCTGGAATTATCAGTTGAACAGACTGTGTGTGTCGACCATCATATTTTTACATTTACGCGAAAAATCAAAAGAACATTCAAACATCTGACATGCATCATCTATTTTCATTAATAGTATAATGTTTAAAGATGATGTAAAACGTATGAATATACTTGTGCAAAGTAATGTATAAACAAATTTATTTTTAAATTCACAAATGGCCCAACCACTTTAATATTTGATAGATAACAGACTACTGACGAGAAATTTATTAAATGTAAACTAGCGCAAGCCCGTGACTTCCATAACGAACCGTTTAAATATAAAGCGTATACTACCACTCTTTATATATAATTGGTATGAAGATAACATAATCTTTGTCATCATCATCATCATTACAGTCCTTGACAAGTCTATGCTGAACATAGGACTCCCCAAGGAAAATACCATAATATCGTTCAAAATTTACCAGCGATTCAGAGATTGCGAAGTTTTTTCACTTTCAGAAAAGAAAGAGCAAAGTTCATATGAGGTTTACTGCTGTACTAGATTCATGACTGTCTTGTTGGTCTAGTGGTCGTAATGCAGCTGCTGAACATGAGGTCTCTGGTTCAAATCCCGGGCATGGCCAACATCAGTTACTGGGTTCTTCTGTTAAGAAATTTTATGTAGCAGCCGGGAGTCAGGAAGTTTGCTGTGTTTCACCCCCGTGCGACGGAAAGTACGTAAAGCCGTAGGTCCAGCGTCTGATCTCTCTCCGGTCATATCGGCTACCGTCCCATCGGATATATGACAGTGAGGGAATAGAGAGTGCACTAGTGCTTGCGCATACACTCGTGCACTATGTTCCCGTCGGGCGCAGATGGCTAGTGTCCGTTCAGACTGGCCGCCGTGATCGAAATTCGGTCTGGGGGACATAATTCAATCCAATAGATAGATCCATTCATCAAAGTCCATTGCTGAACATATTATTTTCTTTTTCTTTTCTTTGTCTTTCTATTATTTCTCATTAGGGGGATATTTACCATAGTTGCCACGCTAATTAGGCGGGTCAACAAACTCTGTTACTATTTTCCGCTTTGTTAAAAAAATTTTAAGTTTTTTCTTTTCTTGGTTTGGTTTAAAGAAAAAAATTTAATTTTTTATTTTTTATTTTTTTGGGGGGTTATACTTTTTTTTAAAAAATTTTTTTAATTTTATTTGAATAAAACACATTTTTCTTTATCACACTTTTTCTTACCCCATAATTTTAATTTTTGTTTTAAGTTCTGATGTTAGAGCCCTGAGTAAGGACCGGATGCATCTTACTGGGTGCTTTACACAGATGGTAGATTTATATGGTGGAGCCACGCTACAGCTTTGGACATGGAGGAAGGACCACGATCTCACAGAACGCCAGCATAAATTAGCGTCTCAATGCTATGCTGTATTTCGTATGGTAAGCGTATGGAACTGGACATCCATTTTACTGGTAACGAGACAAGTCCTCACGGTCACGGGTGACATCTACATTTTGATTCCTAATCGATGATAGATGTAGTGATGTAGGTGTCCACGGGCCATAGTATCCACTTATCATATGATCTGTGAGCTTGTTTGTCATTCGATTTCTATAAATAGTCTTGCTGACGATTTTTTTTTATATATTCTATTATTTTTTTAAAAAAATTAGTACAGCTGATCGTTTTTGTATAAACTTATGCCTATTATTCCCTTCGATCCTATGCATATTTTCTGGTATTGCCATCAATACCTGGGCTTTGTCTAATACCTATAAAAATTATTTGGTATTTACACAAAAAACATGGGTAGCCTAGGTAAACCTAGATTTATTATACCTACTACCGCTAACATAACTTTCGAAGTTTTAACAGAAATCATAGTTTTGCATTTTCGTTCCGTCCATCCATTACAGCCTGTAAAAGTTAGTTGCTGAACATAGGTCTCACCCGTAGATTGCCTCATAGGGATTTTTCCAGGCTTGGTAGGCGAGGCAGCAAGCCAGTTTTTTTTAAATTATTTTGAGCTGTAATCAGTAAGATGCTGCTGCTCATCTTCTGTGTTAATTTTACTCTGTCACCTCTTACGACACCCACGGGACAATACGGGATAGTGGATATTTTTACATCGCAACTAGGTACACGTAATTCTTACTAATCTTACCCATTTTATTTTAGTACACCTAGAACCCTGCTTCCCTAATACTTTGAATTTGCCACAGAGGTTCTCTTTCTCTCTCTCTCTCTCTCTCTCTCTCTCTCTCTCTCTCTTATTTATAACTGTCTAACGCGAGATAGGAACTTTTCATAGCCCATAGAGAAGCTGGTTCAATCCCCTTGGCACCATTAAAATTACAACTTTAAGGACTAATTTACTTCGTGCTCAAATGTAAAGCAACATCTTGAGGATAGCTGCATGTCTAAAAGACATTTAAAACATTTCAAGTTTCAAGGAAATGTAATGTGCACCAATTAGCACTGGTACAGCGTGACACACTGTTCCTTCCTCTTACTAATAGCAGGAGATCTGTGGTCAGGTGTTCATGTATAAATTATAAACTTTAACGCTCATAAATAACTAAATAATAAAATTTTGCGTTCAGAAATAAGGCTATATTCAGGAAGAGCGACTTTCATCGATATATATCGATCAACTGATTTTAAGTTTGATAAACATAATGATTAGCCAAGATCTAAGTATTTTTTAAAATACAACAAACAGGGTCGACAAACGAGTTCACCTCATGTCAAGTGGATGCTGTAGCCAATAGTCATATTGGTACATCTATACTCAATGAAGAATGAAAATGCACCCCTGAGGACTAACGTGGAATAGCTTTGTTTTTGCAACGACAACTTGCAAACTAAAATAAATATATATGCTAATGTAGCAGTAATTATGCGAGGAGATAAGATACAGCAGTTTTTGTAGTTGTTAATTAATAATTTTCTTTATCTACGTTTTTATAAATAGCTAGTCAGATAAATATTTACCTAATTATAAAGTTGATGCGAATTTTTAAAACTACAAACGACCTTAGAGTATACATAGGTATATATTCTAAGAAAACTACTGCTATTGATTTTAAACAGTAATTATTTAGTTTATAGCCAGTAGCAAAAAATAATACAGAAAAAATAATAATTAGGTAACAATATCGTACGTATAATATGTAAATAAGATCAAACTGAAGTTTTAACCTACGGCGCTTGTTAAATTTAACATGAACAGTTTGTTTTTAACGTATTTAATGTACCTACCTAAGTAAAACAGGCGTGAATTTACTGTAAGAGATATACCTATGTATGTATGTAACTATTGTTCTGTAAACAAATTACAGAGCTGTTCCAACAAAGAAATAGTTCAGTTTCAATGGAATTTTAAGTGCACCATTACTCAATACATCGACTGTACGATTGTAAAATCATTCCATTACAAGACAGCAATAAACCCGAATGATCCAAGCCTGATTTTACAACAAGAAGCCAGACGAACAAATCCTCTACGATTCGTACTGTATTTAACACATTGAATTGACAGAACGTGACCTAAACAACACAGATAATCGTGTATATCTATGTACTTACCTCGGTAGTTTCAATTCTCTCTGAATATTGCAGTTCTCACACAATCGTTGTTGTAGAGAATTACTATACGATGAAAATAATATGTCAAATAATTGATGATTTGACAGCAATCGAATATTTCGCGCCCGCGGTATTGTTTCGCGCGTTTTTTACACACCGACACAAACTAGACGACGCGTTCTCGCGGACTGTGGAAAAGTGGAAATCCAATGTGTGGCTGTGGCCGAAGAGCAGGTGACGTTAACCACGCTTGCGCGGCGACGGCAACCAAGGTCGTGCGCTAGAATAAGACAGATAGCGTATTCCCTTGTAATAAATGGGCATTACAAATTACACAGTTTATAAAACACTAAATTCAAAACAACGCTATAAAATCTTGACATCTAGATACGTCAGTAAAATAGACATTGAATCAGTGGGTTTATTTATTTCATAACATGGACACTTTTTATGTAGGCTGTTAAGAGAAATTTCTGGGACAGTAGAAAGAGATGTCAGATCTGTTACTCTATTCTTGCTTGTAATTCATTCATAATTTTCGTGTCCCAATTACACTGTTATCAATTATAATAATTAATATTAATGCATTCACTATATATAAGAACAAATACAGACTAAGTATCAATTTTACAAAAAGGTTTTATTGAAAACAAAACTTAGTAACAAATATTTCTAATAAATAAGTATAATGTACAAATACCTTAAAATAAAAAAAAACGCAAATCAAAATTGATTTATGAAACTGGTTAAGAATACTATTTAAAAACGAAAAAGCAGACATCTAAACATAAGATTAAAAGATAATTTAACTTAAATTTAAAAAACTTAAGCATCAAAAACTAATTGAGCGTTATTAAACTAACACATAATGTAATTATATAGACATTACAGGAATAATAGCAGAAAGGTACCTTAAATAATTGTTGTTACAAGATTTAAGGATATATAATCAATTTATGTATTATCTAACTAGAGGTTCAATGGCATAGCAAGGGACCCTCCCTCCAGGGAGCAGGAGGATCATGGCATTGGCGTCAATTTGGTTGATAAGTTAGCTTCTCGTCTTAATTGTTTAAATGATTCCAGTAAAATCCTCAAAATCAGAAAAATTTTAAAAGTTTTTGATTAAAATAACTTTTGATTTAGATATAACAGCATTAAAAATTCTGAAAATTGAGATAATTTGCACACACACTTGGCACTTGAATAACAATGCATGTATATATAGAACTTTTACCTATACTATATTTAAAGATAAAGATACTTGCGAAAATGATAAATGATGGGGAGCGGCAAATAGCCTTGCTACGCCACTTAGGTTGACTTAAATAAATACATACTTACTTTTGCAAAGACTCCTATGCGACAACAGAAAACACAACAGTTAGGTTAAGTATTATACACAGAAGTCTTTGTATTTTAACAATAAAACATCGCTGAAATAAATTAATTAGTTCTTGGCCACCACCAAAATTAAACACGTTACTAACTTAGGTAACATTGATTAAAACGTAAATGTATAAGTATAAAACTTAATTTCCCGTTAACAACTAGTTAATACTTACAACTAATATAATAATATATGTATGTAACAAAGGACTGGTTTATGCAATAACGTTTAAATCTCTCCATCAAAAATGACAAAATAATTTATAAACCACAATATTCTCTCATTATATTGAATAAAAATAAATTTAGAGACACGCAAAGAGCGTTTTAGGTTATGTATGATCAGTACACGATTGAATAACATTGTGATTTGTAACAGTGTAAAGAAAAGTAAGAAATATATTGGCATGATAAAAATGAAAAATCATTATGTACCTATCATATCAACACTTGTCATATAATCCATTAATGTTTATTAATGTAATGGCTGTAATGCAATGTTAAAATTTTTTTTCATGAATATATGAAAGTAGAGAAAAGTTTATAAATCAATTTGTATAACATTTTTTTTCGACAAAAATCGCTTCTATTACTTACTCGAATAACTGTAAAGTTTTGCATAATGGTTAGGCTAATTAATCAAAAGATTAGGTGCATAGTGCGTTCTAATACCAGTTATTTAACAATTACAATCTTATAACTAAACAACTACAGCGTTTAAATCAAATTAATAGGACCAGCCTTTAAAATCAATTCTCACCACCTAGGTTCTCTCAGTCATTAGCAACAAGCAAGGTTTTGGCGGATGGTATTTCTAACTCGTGAGTATCATGACAATGCCTTTTCAGTTCGGAATATTTTCTAAATTTCGAGCCACATATAAGACAGTCGACTATCATTTTTCTAACATTATGAATGATCCATTCATGGTCCCACTTTTCCTTTAACGTTTTGAAATATTTGTGGCAAAATTTACAGCGGAATCTGGCCGCCATTTGTTTGGTGTGCGCGCATTTAATATGTTTATTTAGCATTGATTCGAAATGAAACTCCTTGTCGCAATAAAAACAAGGAATAGGTGAATTGTTTTTGTGGTACTCCATGTGCTGTGTGATCATTTTCTTCGAATTGAATTTTCTTTGACAAAGATCACACTGAAAGTACCTGACGCCGTGAACTTTTTTATGCTTAGAGAAGTTACTGGAATCACTAAAAGACTTATTGCAGAACGTGCATTGATACAGAGTGAGTTTAGCGTGTTCGCGTAAATGTGCCTTATATTTATCTACTCTAGAGAAGGTTTCCAAACGGCATACCTCGCATTGCATGATGAGGGTGCCGTTTTTGTTCACTGGATTCTTAGCTAGAGTGCTTCTAATAACGTGTTCTATGAGATGCCTCTTCAAATCTCCAATCCGGTCGAAGGACTTAAAGCAGACGTCACAAGCCTAAAAAATTAAAGAAATTTTTGAAGAAATTTGAAATGAGAACTTTGAGATATAAATATATTTGCAACTTTTTCAATAGTATTAGAAAAGGTAAATTCGAACACTGACCATACAATAGAAGCCAACGGAGCTACTAGACAAAACTTCTGCAATATGTTTTTCAAAATAAGAGGAGCAAACGAGCACACAGTCCACCCCATGGTAAGTGGATGCTATGACCCATGGACACCTACATCTATCCCCGATTAAGAATCCTTGACGACTAAGATGGAATGCCTCGCTTCCCGTGACAAAGTGTTTTCGATTGACAACACTCACCATACGAAGCACAGCAGCTGATAGGCACAGAGCATGATCATACTACGATCAAGCCGACCCATTCATGCTACAACCATAATATGAATGCAGCATGGCTTTATCACAAGATGTCTATGTCTGATACACATGTGTAGCTTGCTCGACTTTACAGGTTAATTAGCTAAACTACAAGTATGGTACCGTAAAGTAGCCACCACTAAAATATAACTATATCATATGACCATGTTAGAGAGTCGATATGTTTTTAAATATAAAGCAGCCTGCTCTATATCTAAAAACGTAATATCGACATTGTAAAATTAAAGTTTTATTAAAACGTTTTACATTTTTTGCATGTTTCACGTTAACACCGATTTCAAAGAAATAAAAGAATGAAATAATTTCTACTTATTAGCTTATGAAGTCGGACTTTAATTATTTTTACACAGTGTGTTTTAGTAACTACTACGGAATACAATCAAGAAAAAATAATTAATATAACGCTGAAGTCGCTTCACATTTTCTTAGGTTTGTCGTCGTTATCAACTTAGATTTACCAACCATATTTTTTTAAACGTTACCTACACTCTAGGAATTTCGCCTATATCGTGGAGGTAGTTTACATACATAAATTGCACAAGGACAAACATCCAGACTCGGAACTATAACTTGTAGGCCATAAAAATACTTTCGTTCCGTGCGGGATTCGAACCCGCGGATCTCAGCGCTATAACGTTATAACTCATTAAGCTAATAATTCATATAATCATAACAGACCGTGTAGTGGCCGTGTTTGAATGTCCGCTACTCCATATCTTCCTGAGGGTGTCGTAAGAGGCGGCAGAGGCAACACGAACCAGGAGACAGGCAGCAGCGTGTTCCTGATAACAACTCCAATTAAAAACTACGGATGCCAACCCTGCTTGCCAAGCTTGGCAAACTATGAGAGAGACCTATGTTCTGCAGTGGACTTTTATAGGCTGTAAGGGATGGAAGGATGGATGGAAGCATTAATAGGACCTATATGAGACTGCTTCTTGTCACCAGTCAGAGAATACATTTACCAAATACTTAGGCTCAATTTACACTGCTGCGGAACGGAATGGAAGCGAATTTTCGTAACGAAATTGTACATAGTAAAATGAGTCTTATGTTAATTGTGTAACGCGCAAACTAGATATAAGCCATTTCCACAATCTTTGTCTACAGAATTCCCCGGAAGTCACGCGATTTCTTTTTTACCTCATATCCAGTTTGCGCGTTACAAAATTAACATAAGACTAAATTTACTATGTACAATTTCCTTACAAAAATTCGCATCCATTCCGTTCCGCAGCAGTGTAAATTGAGCCTTAGTGGTCAGCCACCTCAGAGTCTACTTCATCTGAGGATGCCTCGTGTAGAGGCAAAACACGTGTGGTGTGTCTTTCCTAATGTAGTAGTGGGAGGAGTAATGGTGCTGGGATTAGTGGTGGCGGAGATAGTGCCACGCAATTCATGGAGAGCGAGAGGTGCTCTTCAAACTGGGTAGGTAAGACATATAATTTTTTTTACTTATATCTTAGCTTTTTAATTTTTAACGTCTTTAATTTATGAAATAGCCGAATTTTGAAAAATTTAATATCGATGCTTGCTATTGTATAGATTTCGTAGCAAGCGTGGGCGCTCAAATAAAAGGCGTACTAAGAAATATTAATATTTCATAGTACGCCAAATATCGTACTTTGATCCCGACCAACACTAAAATTGTTAATGGCGTTTTCAAATGCCGATTTACAGCGCGGTCGACGGCGGCATTGAAAATCGTAAGAAAACGTGCATGACTGATAAATTTAAAATTAAACTTTAATAAAAACTAAAAACCGCGTCTTTAAAGAGCTAAAAAGAATACATGCGGTAAAATTAAAAATTTTATCCAACCGACATCAATACAAATAAAATGGGAATTGGTAACATCATCAATGTAGTCGAAGTCATTTAAATACGCATTATTAAGGATAACTCAAAAACTACTGGTCAGATCTTGATCAAATTTATATGGAACCACATGAGAAGCGCGATCTTTCAAAAAAAATATTCCTCAAAATCGGTTCAAAAAACAGTTCGGAAACAGTTCTGATGTAACACACGCATTAAAAAATACTGTCGAATTGAGTACCTCCTCGTTTTTTGAAGTAGGTTAAAATAATTACATAATATTCTACAGTCAGTACTAAGACAATATAGTTAAAGCCTCGACTTCAGAACGTGAAATTAATTCATTCTTTTTAGTTTTCTTAACCGCTTTTACTTATTTTTGATAGACTAATTTTAGACCCTTTTACGTGAAGGAGGAATATGTAAAATATACAAATATATAGAATTCCGACAACGCATCTGCAATACCCGTGGTATTACAGTTGTTCGAGGGCGGCGGTACTATCAGGTGAGCCGCATCCTCTTTTGACCCCTCTTCTATAAAAAAATCAGAAGCTGAAGATAACTTCTAGAATGTCGTCTAAATTATTCATACCGTTTTTCAAATAGACTACGCAGGAGTAGATTTGGTAGTCTAGGTAGGGAGAAGAATAGATTAGGGTAAATTTTTTCTTACATCTGATTTATTTGGGACCGCACCTAAAGTATTAATTATTGACGAACATTATGTATACAGAACATACAAAAACATACAGTCGAATTGAGAATTACCTTATTTTTCTTCCTCTAAAATACTATATATTTATATATATATATATAAAATATATATATATATATATATATATATATATATATATATATATATATCTGGGATTTTCTCCTGTATCGTGGAGTGGAGTTTACAAACATATACAGGGACAAACATCTAGACCCGTAACGATTACTTGTAGACTATACAAATACTTGTTCCGTGCGGGATTCGAACCCGCGGCCCTTAGCGCTGTAACTCATTGCTAAGCCACTGCGCTACGGAGCCGTCAACCTATATATATGTATGGTTTGGCAAATAACTGATTCTTCCTCCGAGTCCAAATCATTGAGTACGTTATTAGACACTGAAAATCCTTTACGTGTAAGAGGAGCAAACGAGTGTGCGGCTCACCTGAAGGCAAGTCACTACCGCCGCCCATGTCTGCCATGAACAAATAGTAGGGGATTTGCAGGCACGTTGCCGGACTTTTGAAAAAGAGTACGCTCTTTTCTTGAAGAACCCTCCGGAAAAATCGCTGGTGGTAGCCGTATCCACAAGGAAATCTTGCGAGGAAAAAACTTCTAGTAGATCGTATAGTGGTTTACCGCAAATCATACAGATAATACGGATGGTATCTAGAGTTTTGTCGCGATGTGTGGTGGTAAACTCCGAAACTCCAAATGCTTCTCAGAAATAAGAGAAAGCCATAAATAGAGATAACTATCAATTGGAGGCCTTAGTTTTTTATGTATTTTTCTGAGTCGATACTTACGACAACAGTTCGAGACAAGTTCATTGGACACTTACGATGCCATCACCCTTGGCTTTTTGTTAGTCAGGTATCATAATTGTTATTTGATAATTGTATGAAAGACACTCAATATATTTAGTGTGTTATTGACCTATCTTTTGTAATGTTTTAATTATTATAAAGTAATAAAGTACCTTAATAAAACGATGAAAGATTATTTTAAAAACAATGTAAATCTTATTAAATAGATAAGATATTTAAATAAAACATTGATAAGACAAACAAACAAAACTAACCTTTTTGTATCTTTTGTGTTTCCTAGCCTTCTTTGCATGAAGTAGAAAAACTTTATTAGACATCACTTTAGCTATAATTGAATTGGCCTCTCTTATTTTCTCTTGGGTGACGTAGTTTTCGTTCACAGGATTTATTACTTGTACTTTTGGGCATGGCGTGTTCGTTTTGGTGACAACGTTAGTGTGTGTGATGCCATTGTCGAAAGATATGCTAGAGTCCGTGTCGGTACTTTCCCGTGGACTCAAATGACATTTCTGGTGCTCTTGCAGATCTTTGTATTTCTTAGTTGTGTAATCACAAGCCTGGCACATGAAGATATGATGTATATTGGCGACGTGAACGATCAAGTTGTCAATTTTCGCGAACTTCTTCGTGCAATAATCGCACGAGTGTTTCCTTAAGTGTATTTTACGGTGGGTGCGTAAAGTGAATTTTGAGGCGAACACTTTGTGGCACTTATTACATTCTAGTTCTGGATCGCCGTGGCCAAGGCAGTGCAGCTTAAACTTCTCCTGGTTTTTCAAGATCTTGCCACATTCTGTGCAAATGTATTTAATTTTGCTTTCAGAAACAGAGACGCGTTTTGCTTTAATGGTTCTATGGTTTCCCCCCATGTGCTGCTTGAAAGTAGATATTTGATCGAATATTTGCTTGCATTTGTCACATTGATATTTCTTCTGGTTGGGGTTTTTGTTGTTGGTGTTTTCTAAAAAAAGCATTGATTCTTAAATTAAAAATAATTAAGACAATTGTCGTGGCTCATCTGTTGAAGGCTCACTTGGCTACTACATCAAGAGTTAACACTTTTGCAAAAATCTAAACTGAGGGGTTCTCAGGTGGGTTCGCCAGAATAGTATTTGGAAATAACATATAAAATATAAATCCCACGACTGATAATATTATTAGCAGTATTCTTAAAACAAAGGTTTTTTTTAAAGAATAATAGACAAACGAGGCATTCCATCTTAGTCCTCAAGTGTGTCAACGCATTTGCATTTTGATTCTTAATCGAGGTTAAATGTAGATATCTATGGGCCACAGCATACACTTACCATCAGGTGGACTGTGTGCTCGTTTGTCACCCCTATCTTATAAAAAAAATATTTCAAATACATGTAAAGACCACAGACACGCCTTGGAGCTGCGCGACGAGATTTTTGATTAAGAGGAGGCCCTCAAGATGATCACCAGTGGGACGTTATATAGGCTGTATGTAACTTTACCTCGACATCAAATTTATAAAAAAATAAAAAAAATTAAATCATATCTTAAAAAACCTACATATATTTATTTTGACTTTATTCTAAAAGCTAACAAATATACAAGAATAGAAGAGATCAGAGGTATTTTATTAAATAGATTCTTACATATAATACATATTGAAAGTAATCTTTTTTTACCTCTGGTTTGGAAAATACCTGTCCTGGGAAGAACCAGCAAAAAACACAGCAAACAATCCAGCGGGATTATATTAAAGAACCTTTTAAAGATTTTTTTAAAGAAACGCTTAAGTGTATAATTCTGCCACCAAATGTCAGTAGTATAATCGTTTTTGTGTGCATATTTGGTATTATGTACCATTTTTTAAAACTATTTAAGTATTTACTTAAAAAAAACAATAACGTAATATCAAAATCGTGCATATGGTATATTATAACCCTGAAGGTTTTCTTTTTTATTTGCAGTTTTATAAAAGCAATTATTTTTGATTAATATGTTCTTACATAAATAATAATTCTTGTTATTTTTGTAATAACATAATATTCTAAAATAAGTACATATTATTAAAATTATATTATCTAAATATTTTGTAATATAGTTGTAGTTTTTTTTATATAAGTTAAGTGACCCACAGCCTACCTAATGGTAAGTGGTTACTAGCCCATGGACACGTGTAGTAAACGAACTTTAAACAAATAAGGCTCCAGGTGCGTTGTCAACTTGAGTACTAAAATGCTTCACAACCTGAAATTATAAGGATACTGGCCCTCTACTCCCTTCAGACCTGAACACAGCAGTGCAAACTCTGCAAAGAAGTAAGCAGGAGGTACCCACACAGACGGGCTTCTAGGTAGAAAAAGGAGTTCTGTCACCTACTTATTTTCTTCTGTAATTTTTACTAACTTAAAACTTTACGAAATCCATAATGACTATGACTTACCAACAATTTTATAATATACTCGTAACTAGCCGAACCCGGCAGACGTAGTCCTGCCAGTCATAGGTTATGTTCAGCAACGTGTTTATTTTAGCGCATACAACTTAATTTATCAATTGCCACGCTTTATTGAAAACAAACAAAATTAAAAATTTTGAATTTTGTTTGTTTCTAAATTTTGTTTAGTCATTTTTTTAGTTTATAAATATAAGCTTATAAACTAAAAAAAATGATAAACAAATATTAAGATTTAGTTTATAATATAGCTAAATGCGCATATAAATATATTCCAATTTTAAACATAGTTTTTAAGTTAAACAATTTCATATATACAGCCAATTTATTACGTGGTAGAGCCATGCTGCAGTTATATTAGTAGTATAGTTGTAGCACGAATGAGTCGGCTCGACCGGGGAGGGACCACGCTCTTTCAGAATACCAGCGTCAAATAGTAGCTTAATGCTGCTGTGTTTCGTATGGTGAGT
Organism: Parnassius apollo; assembly: GCA_907164705.1. NCBI lineage: Eukaryota > Metazoa > Arthropoda > Insecta > Lepidoptera > Papilionidae > Parnassius > Parnassius apollo. Next base: position 2,218,797 of record CAJQZP010001402.1, on the reverse strand, counting down.
GTAGAGAACCGGAGACCCTTTTTACTGGAAACGAGGCATTCCACCTAAGTCCTCACGGTTGACAACGCATCTGCATTTTGATTCGTAATCGAGGATAGATGTATATGTCTATGGGCCACAGCAACCACTTACCATCAGGTGGACTGTGTGCTCGTTTGTCATCCTATCCTATATATAAAAAAACAAATATATTAAATATATAAAAGAATAAATATAGTTGTATTATGACTTACCAACAACTAATTCATGATCAATGTCATTGCTTCCAACACACTCCAAAAATGGATCGTTCACTGCAATTTTCTGGATGGTTTGTCCAGATTGAGAGTCATGACCTAAGAACAGTATAGTTTTATGCTGCTTGGACAGTGATTGTATATCCGACGACATCAGCTGTTTTAGTGCATCATTCTCACTCTGCAAGTCTACGTAACGGAATTCTTCTCGGGCTCTTGTTTCATTTTCATTAATTATCTCTTCAGATAGCTGAGATAGAAACACTCCACACTCAAATTCATCATCTTCATACGCATTGTTCGGTTCAGAGTTTTTCTGTTGATATGTATCATTTGTTTGCACTTTTCTAAACTTTTTATGTTCAAATTCTGCAGCCGATGAATAATGATTGGGCTCTGAATAGTTGTATACATTTTGTGTTATATATGTATTATGTTGTTCAACGGTTATATGGCCGGAGCCAGTTTGATGACGATATACTGAGAATTTATCTTTTGATTCTCTCTCGTCGTAATTGTTATACACATACGGACTTCGCATTGGATCTATCCACACTTGGGACTGAGTGTCCTGAGGATAAGAATTTTGATTGCTTGTTTCTGCTACTATTTGTATTTGATCACTATCATTGGAATCAGCCATGGAATTAGAATCAACTTCATGTACATTAACATCGTAACTGTCTATGAGTTTCACATTACAAAAACCTGAGTACAAGCACATTTCATTACCTTCAATGTCCGCTGATGTGATGCTCAGTTCTATAAAGACATCGTCAGTCGCTTCACAGGTGGTTTCTAGCGTGGTACACTTCTTCGGTATAAGCAACACCGGATATAACACCTCAGTGTTCGTGGCAAATTTCTCTTGCTCCATTTTTCTATTGTAAACCTATGTAAACAACGAAAATCCATGTTGATTGCAAACAGCACTTTCATACGCGAAATGGAGGTAAATTTACAAAAAAATAGCACAAATAACGAAGCTTTAATATTTTAATTTACTCACCGCAGATGTTGTTTGTGTCGCGAACGATGGTTGGAAAAAAAGAAATATGGCGGTATGAAAATACAAATGCTTCGAGCAATCATTCCTACCCACATTATAAATTTGTTCAAAAGCAATTACAATTCTGATGAATATTATAAAAAGACTTCAAAATTGCTAAATAAATTAAAACGAATTTAAAATGAAAACCCTTTTTTCGCGCGTTTTGCATTCGCAATTTAAATTTTTTTTTTCATAGTATTTAATGGCATTTATGCTTCTTGGTCACCCGTTAGAAAAAAAATTGAGATTGTCCTCAAAAGAATTACGCAAACGCATTTATCGTTTAACATTTACTTAAAAATAACTTTTTCTAAACCAAAATAAGAAATAAAACTTGATTTTATTTAAAAAAAATCCACAAAACTTCTGATTAATTTATTTCTATGAAGAATCTAAATCCACGCTAAAATAAATATTTTTTAATAATTATTTCATTTTCATAAAGTTGTGCAGTTATCATATTATTTCCATTTATTATGTGTTAATTGACAAAACATGAAACATTGTCAATTGCGCCCTAGAATCTCAGGCAGGGCACTTCCCTTTATTTTATTTTATTACGACGATATCTTGTATTTGACTCCCGCTGCCGGTAATACGTGTTTCCGAAGCCGGAATTAAGAATCTTTATATGAATATATGAATAAAGATACTTTAATAAAATATTTTAGACACAGTATTTAGCGCTAAATAAGTTTATTTTGTAAATTTCGAGGAAACCTGCATGTCTGTAAAATTTAAAAAAAAACAAAGACGTTAATTCACCGCGGCGGACTTTTTGTTGCCTTATATTAAAACCTTCTCAGTAATGAGAGGTCCGTGCCCAGCTGTGGGACTTGTATACGCCGTAATTTTACATTACTTAAAGTTGAAAGTACTATGTTTGACGACATTCAAAAAAGACAATAATTATTAAAAAATATAAACAAAACCATGAAAGTCAAAGTTTCATGAACTGCTAAATTTATCTTAATCCCTAGATATTGTTGATTGACGGATGTTAGATACAGTATTTAAAGCTGAATGTTGGTAAAATGACTTATAATAGTTTTAATATTGCATACACACGCACAATTGAAGTACCTATAAAAATGGTGTCTAGACAAATACTGGCTATAGGCATATTCCTTGTTTATGTTAACGGTATGTATGTATTTAAATACAAATACAGCTTATAACGGCGCATATGTATTTAAATTAAAATACAGTTTAATATTTCTTTACTCATGTGTCTATGTACCATCCCATTTCTAGGCCTGAATTGTCAATTCGTATTGACGGACTTCACATATTATAGAAACATTTTATTTCTAAGACATGCAGGTTTCTTTACCATCGAGCACGTTGTAAATCGTGTTAGCGGGGATCGAACCCGCGTTGCTCGCGTACTGTGAATGCCAAACGGTATCAAGTCCACCCTTTGAAGTCATTTTTTATAAAGGTTATAATAAAGTTAAAATATATAAACTTTTTTCACAAAGATGCAGGTTTCTTTACGATGATTTCCTTCACTGCCGAGCATGTAGTAAAGCACTTAAAATTGCAAGTAAATTTTTACTAGTGTCGGCTTGGATCGAATTCAGATTCCTTCTTTACAGTAAAATTTAGGGCAGTACTTATCCCGCCATTATCACGACACAACTTTCAAATTATTGATGATGGAGCTTGTTTATTTAGGACAATCTCTTTTTTATCTGTTGTATGGGGAAGCAATTTTTGGCTAAATAAATTCGGGAGCAAATTGTGGATTATGTTATTGCGGCTATTTTTTTATTTTTTTATAACATGAAACACGAGTGTTCAATTCGTTACTTGGTACATTTGTTTGTCCGACTATTTTTTCGTTCGTTAGTTTGTCTGATTAACTGAATGTTTTTATCCAGCATTTTAGTATCTTCGCAACAGTAAAAGAAGTGATAAATCAACACTTATCATAACAAAATTACTATTTTAACGCGAACGAAGTCGCTTACACGGCAAGTTTGTAAATAAATTTAGAATAATTATATATTTGCATACTTTTTACGGGTTTTAGTTTCAGTCTAATACATATGCCACGAAGAGCCGTAAATAGTTCACTAGCTTAGCGTTCGATTACGTCATTTCCTAATACTTGTTACGGGCTGATAATGAGAGAAGAAGATTTAGTAGCTAAGCTTATACTTAGAAACAGATGCTTACAATGCCATCTATCGGCCATCCATAAGCATTAAACTTCGCTTCATACTGGACCTGTGTCGATCGATCATTTCTCGTAACCAGGGTCGATTACGACCCACTCGTATGGAGATCGGGTTAAAAAGATTCGATCGTTTCGATCATTTGGGTCGCAGCTCGTTTGTATACTTTGTATGACCGGATGAAAAATGCTGAACGGGTGCTATAATAGTAATAATTCATACTACGATTTGTTTATTGGTTGAATTGTGTGTAAACGAAGGAGACAGAAGACAATTTGTTTATTACTTCGATCGATTATATGTACCTAAAAATATGCAAAATAAATATGTAAATTACATTACATGCACCTTGAAATCGGGTCAAATAAGATCGAATCTTTTAGAGATACATGATTCGATCACTCGTGTACAGGTTGCAATCGAATCAAAAAGATTCGATCAATCGCGATCGACACAGGATTACTTCATACATCACCCATGGATGAAATAGTTGATAGATTCTTATACGCCGCAACCACTATATCATATTTTAGTTATAAGCATGATATAATTTCAGGACACCCATTCAAGAAGCACTACGATTCCGATCCAGAATCACGTATCATAGGAGGCGTGGACGCACCTGAAGCTTACGCCCCGCACATGGCCGCTCTTGTCTGGGGACAATCAATCAAGAGTCTATTATGCGGGGGCTCCATTGTCACCAGCATGCATATACTGACGGCTGCGCATTGTATCGATCCGATGATTGTGGAAGGAGTGCTGATACCGTTAGTAAATTATTACCACTAAAAACTTTTTAATCGACTTAAAAAACGAAGGAGTTTCTTTATTCGACGCGTACATACTTTATGTGTTTTTAAAGTCTCAAACGAAATTACAGTTCAGCTAATGGTAAGTGGCTACTGAGACATATGGATACCTGCAACCAATTTCTAACAATGAAGGTTACAGATTCGTCGTCACCTCTGTAGCCTAAGATACAGGTCAGTAATTATGCGGGCTATCTGTACCCTTCGGACCGAAACACAACAGTGCACTGCTATTTGAGAGCAGAAATAGCACGAGGGTACCTACCCAGAAGGACTCCTTACATCTAAAGAACTCCTACCACCTAGTTATGTATATTCACGATTTTTTTGGAAACAACTGATTCGATTTAAATTATCCTATTTTTTTCTTCAATGTCGGTTGATTTTTATTCAAATATTAATCGGACCAACCATATAAAAAAATCCACCACTAAGGTGGAAACAAGTACTTAAACGATATTCTACTTTTTACTTTAAATTATTCTTGTAAACAATGTTACGGGCTTAATATTTGATAAAAGTAAACAACGACTATAAAATACCAAAAAAAAATCCATATTCTTCTGCTGTGATTATATCGATTGTATACCCATATAAGACTTTTGAACTGAGAACTTTCATTCTTTATGCACTGTATATTATTAGCACGGAGATATACACGGATGTGTGTGTATCATGGACGTCAAAAGATAATATGGAAATTTTCTTTTTAGTTTTTAAAGACGGTTATTCGTTATTACATTTTATTATTATCAAATAACATCACACATAGGCTTTCCAATTTGTTGTTTCAGTTCATTCTATGCTGTCGTCGGATCGAACCAGTGGGCCTCTGATAAAACTATAACTAGGTTCAAGCACTACATCAATCATCCTAATTGGGATTGGGTCACAATTAAAAACGACATCGGGGTGCTGTGCTTAACTGAAGAGTTGGAGCTGAATGATAGAATGTCGACTATACCACTGAGCTTCGACTATGTGGATGGAGGTCTTAACAGTTTCGTCACTGGTTGGGGAAGGGTAGGAATCCGAATTGAAGATAACGTTGTGGTTAGTTATGGACTGTATATTATCTGCGTAATAAGGTTAAATAAATTTACAGCAATGGGAAATGTATCCCGCAGCTAGGGACAAAACTGGGCAAACGTTAGATTAACTAAAGTTGGTTTAACCAAGGTCAGAGTCTACTGAGTTTACTTTCGTAGTCAGTGGTTTGCGAATTTATATCAAAAGTCTTAGATTCGCCTTCTTCTTCGTTAGCCCGTCGGCCGACAGCTGGACGTGGACTTCTCTCGTTGTTGGGAGTTTTCGCCTCCTCACGATTGGCAGGCGATTTGACGATCGCAGTTACAAGCGTTGTGCACCTTTGACGCTGCCATCTGTCTCCAGTCTGTGTATTTTACATCTGGCGTTAATAAATTATACCGCCATCTATCGGAATACGTAGGACTTATTGGCATATCACATAATCGCCATTTACAATACTTGCAAGCGTGCAGTGTAGTATACAGAGCCACACTACAACTATATTAGGGCGGTACACGAACGGGTCGGTTCGACCGGTGAAAAGGATCACACTCTCACAGAATACCAGCGTAAAATAGGAACGAGGCAATCCATACACCTATCCTCCTAGGCCTAAGGGCCTAGGACCTAGGAGGATAGATGTAGTTGTCTGTTGACCACATCATTCACTTACGATCATGTAGACTGTTCGTTTGTCACCCCTATTTTACGGAAAAGAAACTAGTTTGGGGCTTAATAAAGTGTTGGATTCTCTTCTGAATAATTATTTATCTTTTTTGACAGAATTTGTTTCCAATACCTGACGACTTGCAACTGTTGTACGTGGAAACTATATCTTCTGAAGCTTGCGCTGACGGCTTACGGGAGGCGTTCGAAAAATATGGTTACAAAGCGATACCGCCGCTGGTGTCGGAAATAGAGTTGTGCACTTTCCACTCTATTGGACATGGCATGTGTAATGTAAGCCACTAATAATTATTACTATTTTATTACCTGACTGCGTAATAATTAGGTAGTAAGTAGATAGTAGGGTGATGTTTTGGACTGGATATGAGTATATGTATGCAGGCATGTTAACTTCTACTACAGATTTAACTTTAACTAGTTGTCAGTTTGTTTGACAAATGATATTATAGAGTCAGCAGAAAGTATGACGGAGATAAACTGCTAAAAACTTAAATTACAGCCTATATAGGTCCCGCTGCTGGACCCAGGCCTCCTCTTATTTCTGAGAGTGGTTTTAGGACAAGGAAGTGTCCGTAGCGCTGCCACAATGCGGGTAGGCGACCTTCATATGTCTTCAAAATATTTTTTTCTTTCTCAGACATGCAGGTTTCCTCACGTTGTTTTCCTTTACCGCCTAGCACGCGGTAAATCAGCACTTAAAATTGCAATTAACAATTTCATTACCGGCGGGGATCAAACCCGGGTTGCTCGTTAAAAACTTGTGACCTAAAATATTAATATTCAAATGTGTTGTTTATTCCATATAATATGTATTTGTATCTATATGAAATATCTGCAGTTGTGCGTTTTGTTTTTTGCGTATTCAAACTTATAAGCTTATAACACACAAAAGCAAGTTATATGCTAGTTTAACATTTTAACATTACAGACTATTAAAAATCCCAATCCACTGCAGATCATAGGCCTGCCCCATTAATTGCCTTATAAGATGTTAACTATAGTTGCCACGCTTGGCAAGCAGGTTGGCAACCGCAGTTCGTTCAGTTTCATTCAGTTTTTAACATGAAGATGCTGCTGCCCATCTCCTGGTTTAGTTTCCCTTGGTCGCCTCTTACGGCACCCACGGGATGATATCGTGTAGTGAATAGTTTTACACCGCCGCTACTTGGGTCTACAGTAATCTATATAATTTTATCACTCGTATCATCGTCTTTTGAAATCCAGTTCTGATATTACCCCTTAGATTGTAGGTTCTTACCGAGTTTGTGTTTTGAGGTTATACACTTTGAGACCACCGGCCTACTATTGAGCAACTGAGTTCCGATTACTGATGCCGGAATACTATAACTGTTTATTGCAATTGGTAACAAAAATCAAACACGTAAGGAAACCTACATAACTACCTACGTGTTATATAGGGTATGTTCCGAAACGTTTTCAGTATACCGCCGAATATAAATGACGTCATCAATTGACACTATATTGTACTGGCGTGCCGCCGCCATATTGTGTCTGATATCCGGCCATAATAAAACAATTTTTAATTGTGTGTGCGCTGAATGAAGCATGCCAGAATTTGTTTTTAGTTATTCAAATACAAAAAATTATAGAATAATTTCTGGTATCTCCATTAAGAGGATATAATGATTTCTGGAGCACAAAATGACAAAATAATCGCCAACACTTTTCCAATATGTCGTAAATGTATGACGTCATACACTGTCCTATGTTTTGGAACGAATCACCAGTATAGCGTCGACTCATGACGTCATTTGCATTGAACAGTACACTGGGAACTATTTTGGAACATACCCATAATATAGTTGTTATACCACATGACGTTTGAAGTAAGTCAATCGCAAACACGGCACGCGTTGAAGCAGCGCGGGGAACACTTCTCGCTCGATTATCTTCCCAATACAATACTTTATTTATTTATTGCTTGTTTTACTTTACTGCGTTCATTGCACGTAGGTTAGTGTGACTGATACGCAATGACGGCTTTAGAGCAGAACGTCCAATGATGATCCACTAATAAACTGATAAAGCCAACCCGGGTTACAATTTGGGACTACATCACTTCTTATGACTTCATCAGGTGTACACAAGTATGAAATAAAATAGAGGGGGAAAGAAAAGCGTATGGTTACGGCCAGTTCTTTTAATTCTCAATTAGTGCAGATGATTTGTCGTCATCGCCCTGCTACACCTGACTGGATTAATGACGATCGACCGATCCAAAGATAAGACATCTAGCTGTTTTTGCTGTATACGAATACGAGATGATCACATAGCCACCTATCGGAGGCCATAAAAGTTTCCTATAATTACTCTTGATCGACGATTCTTATCTGTCGTAAGAGATCACAGAAAGAGATAGAAAGATAACTTCAACGTGGTAGAACCACGCTTCAACTGTATTATGGTTGTGGAACGAATGGGTCGGCTTGACCGAGGTAGGACCACGCTCTCACAGAATACCAGCGTAAAATAGCAGATCAATGCTATATTTCGTATTGTGAGTGTAGACAACTGGAGATCATTTTTAGTGGATACGAGGCATTCCATCTTAGTCCTCAGGGGTGACAACGCATATGCAATTTGATTCTTAATCGAAAATTAGTGGGCCACAGCAACTACTTACTATCAAGTAGACTGTGTGCCTGTTTGTCTCCCTTTTTCCAAAAAAAAACCCTTTCTACTTGAATCCAAGCATTCCATCTTAGTCCTCAGGGGTGACAACTCATTTACATTTTTATTCTTAACCGAGGATAAATGTAGATCTTTATGGACACTAGGTTCTACTAACCAACTGGTGGACTGAGTGTTCGTTTGTCACCCTTATATATTGGAAAAAAAATAGACCAATCATAGTTTTGAAAAATTAACGTGAATTAATGTGCTATTTTCATCACTTAATATTGGTATATTATATCTGTTATAGCTTTTTGTTAATCTTCTTCTGTAAGTCTTTTAATTATTTTAGGGTGATTCTGGAAATGCTTTGGTTTCAAAGGAATCGGGTTATCAAATCGGTGTAGTGTCGTGGGGCCTGGCGTGCGCTGTTGGAGCTCCGGATGTTTTCGCCAGAGTCAGTGCTTATAAGGACTTCTTGCTGTCTATTCTAAAGAATTATTTATAAAAGCTAGCGAAACATATAAATAGCGGTTAATATTTATGACAATAAAAAGATCGATATCTAAAACGTTGTTTTAATATTTATCCATTATAAATGTTGGTAATTTTAGGATTTTCGGACGTATTTCTAGAAAGCATACAGCAATGTCAACGAATACTAGCGCAAATTTCAGACCACCAGACCAAAGATAATGACAACAGATACTAACCTCATTTGAAATCGTGGAGCCGTTTTGCAAACATAAATACGAAACAATTATTTATATAATTAGGCATCCGCCCCGGATGCTCGTGCTTACGAGAACTGTACAATACGAGGCAGTCAACAACGTATAATGTACTATCTCTACATAATAATACGTTTAAAATAAGTGGAGGCCCCGGGAGCTCCCGATACTGCCCGTCTCTTCAACCAGGGATAACTCTCAAGGTTACAGCATTTTGATTCTCAAGCCTAATGGAACTGTAGAAGCCTTCTGTCCAACTTAACATGGGACGGGTATAATCTAATCTCTGTAGCAATCAAATGAGTCGCCATAACCGACTACGGCAATTTCTGAACGAAAGGCGAGGTCGAAACGCCTGTTCGAAAAAGTTAAATGTTGCATCCTTTTACACGTTAACAATGCTTTGCCGCTCACCGTGAACGACATAAAGTTATTTTTGATTTCAGAAAAGGAGGAGCTCGTGACCCATCACACCCCCTACACAGTTCAGATCTCGTACCTTCGTACTTGCGACATTTTATTAAAAAAATTAAATATTGATGAGAGGTTTGACATACGGAGTCAGAAGAGACCGTATAAGCTTGTAGCAAGCACGTGAAATACATGCCCAAAGAACTGGTTTCAAGTTTTCAAAAATGATTACAACGAATGAAAATGTGTTAAAATTATATTGAGAATACTTTGATAAGCCATAAATATATTAGTTTAAATATACGAATAAATTGTTTTATTTATGGTCTTCGCAAAAATTTTAATGTACGTGTGGTACACCAAAGTACCTCACGTACCTATGTTCCTTATATATTGATAACTTTTAAAATCAGTTTTGGAAAATCAAACTATTGTAAATGTAATCTAATATGTATGTTGTAAATGTAAATCTTTATTTACATTTACAACATACATATTAAATTTACATACATATTAGATTTACATTTACAAGCTATTAGATTACAAAACAAATATCGTCATCATTTCTCGAACCCGTGTAAAATACTCACAAATGACTTTCAATATTTTTTACTCTGCTGTGATAAGAAGAAGCGACATCGTCAAAAAGCAGAAGTTTCGTCCTTGTCTGACTTGACGTTCATATATTTCATAGGTTAACGACCCATTTTCGTGATTAATTATTATGCTGTTGATTTCGTTATCGCTTAAGAGGTTTTGTAAGTATTTATTTATTCAAAATAAGATTTATCTAATTGAAAGCCCACTGATCACGAGTTCCCGGTTCGAAGCCCAGGGAAATATCAGTTATTGAGTCAGGAATTTGACGCTATTTCACCTAAGTGCTTCGGAAAGCAAGTAAAGCCGTTTGTGTTGCGCTTGATTTCTCTCTTTTCGTGTCGGATCGCTGTCCCATTGGTTAATGAGACACTTGGGCTTAAAAATCCTTCCCTGCGCAAATGGCTAGTCTCCGTCTTTCTGTTTAGACTCACCGCCGTGACATCTTGAAGATAATAATATAAATATAAAAGACCACATAGTTCTCCTTATGATAAGTGGATACTGTGGTCTAAAGAGCAAAGGGAACTTTTATTGAATTTGAATACAGATGCATTGTCTCACCGAGACCGACTTGGACGGGATACCAAAACAATAAAAAAAATTACCAAAACATTGTTTCAGAAAACTTTCTCTAAATGTCACTTACGGTATGAAACATAGAAGCGTTTTTTAAATTATATGCCAGTGCTAGGCTACAATCCCTCCTGTAGGTAAGCCGTGATGAAGCCCTAGATGGTAAGTCACACAATATACTCGTAAGAGTATCAAAAGTCTATTCACTCTTGCTACGAAGACACACAGATTGTAATCGGATGCAAATGTCGGAGGTCCTCTTCAGACTAGGAATCCTTATGGGGTAGGTATCACCGTCTTACCTATTTCTGCCGTCAAATAGCGGTGCAAGCACTGCTGTGTTACGTTCTGAAAGGTATACACTGCCAGAGAGACATTCCATCTTAGTCCTCAGTTCACCTGAGCTCACTTCACTTAAAAAAGACAGATGTCGGCAAATTATTTCACTGCCTTGTACGCAATACAAAAGACGAAGCAGTTCAGTATTGAGAGAGACTTTGTTTTCACAAACCATAGCCATGACTAATATTCTACTGTATATTTATCGCAAGTTATGTAGAATTCCTCTCATTCTGAATTGTAATTGCAACCTACCAAATATATTTAGTACAAATGTTCTGTGTTGCTGTCACTAATTCCATCTCCTCTTGGCAAAAGGCCCGAAAATATAACCAGAAAATGAACTCTTTTTACGTTAAATTGCTAATTGAGACTATTAGTTTTCAAAATAAACGTAGTTGAACCTTATTCTGTGATATTGTAAATAGCAGACATTAAAATCAAGTTCATGAACTTTAATGTTTTTGTTTCATCACTGATTATTTACTTTCTTTATCATAATTAGACAACAATAAGGTTTCTTAAAGTCACGCAAAATGTAACCCGACAATTCGTTTTTTGCCCAAAAATAATCTCTGATACGAAAGATAGTGACTAATTAGTTGTCCTATATAAATGGACTAATTTCAAATGAAGGCGCAAACACAACTGTTTTGTTGTTGTTTTGTTTTGTCCAAGTGCAGTTTATGAATGTAAAACGCCACCACGGTTCTATATCGAAAAGAAAGTTCTAGTGTGTTCTAGAGTGAAAACTATTAAACTATTTTTTGGTTTCAAGTTAGAATATAATATATTTATATTACTTGTGGTATGTAGATAAAGAAATAAAAAATAAATAAATAAAAGGTAGAAGATATTTATAAACAAACATGACAAAGTACCTGTGGTTACTTTTCAATCTCCCCATTTTATTTACAAGTTATCTGCTCTGCAGGAACACCATTGTGTTGCAATTAAAAATAAATTAAAAGGAAATGTCTGAATAATTACATACAAACACAGACTGAAAGTGCAAATTTATGTTGATTGACTTACTGGTTGTAGAATATGTATCCTTTATTTATTTATGCTGTTCTTTCGACACGTAATTATTGCACAATGTGCCAATTTTTAAATAATTTGCATGCAGCGACTGTTAGTCTACACGGCTCCGCACAGTTTATTATACTCGTATACTTATATATATATATATATATATATATATATATATATATATATATATATATATATATATATATATAGTATTCTATGAGAAAAATGGTAAGGTTTTCGCCGGTTAAAATTAAAATAGATGATATCCAATCCTAATTAATTCCACGCTTAGGAAGTCGCGGAGAACAGCTGGTTTTTACCAGACTGATCGCACCGCGAATATTCCTAAATATTTTTCTCTTTTAATATTTTATATTTTTTTTTCATACAGTAATAACAATTTTTAGGTTTCAAATTTAGTCTTGTAAAATCACTGACCTCTATATATACAGCGTACATGTAGTATATACAACACGTAACATAATTAACGCACTTTGAGAAAGTACTTTGCTCAGAATCGTTTACTGAATCGATTCCTATCATTTTTAATGTAGGTAATTTTTTATCTCAAAAATAATTAAAACTACGTAAATTACAGTCACGCTATATCTATACAGTCAAAACAAACTGAAATGGACCGTAACTTAAGGCAATAAGACTTTTAAGAGTGCAGTTTTATTTGTATTATTATTACTAATTCTGTCATTCAATAAAAATAAAGAAAAATGAACTTTATTTCAAGCACGTTTGCGTTCGTGGATTTGTACTGTGACCACAACATTCTTCCGAAATTAGTATAACTAATTTGATAAATAATCAGTGCATAAAAATGTTTAACTAAAAATTCAGTGTATCATCATCATCATCATCATTACAGCCCTTCACAAGTCCACTGCTGAACATAGGCCTCCCCCAAGTAATGCCACAAAGCACGGTCCTGAGCCACCTGCATCCATCGACTTCCTGCATGTCTTACCAGGTCGTCACTCCATCTAGTGGGGGTCGCCCTACACTACGCCTACCGGTACGAGGCTGCCACTCGAGAACCTTTCTTCCCCATCGGTTATCGGTTCTTCGAGCTATATGGCCGGCCCATTGCCACTTCAGCTTACTAATCCGTTGGGCTATGTCGATCACTCTGGTTTTACTGCATATATCCTCATTTCTGAGTCTATCACGCAGAGAAACTCCAAGCATAGCCCTCTCCATAGCTCGCTGAGCGACCTTAAGCGTCCTCATACGGCCAGCAGTGAAGGACCACGTCTCAGATCCGTAAGTCATCACTGGCAACACGCACTGGTTGTACAATCTAGTTTTTAGAGATTGAGGTATACCTGACGAAAAGATATGTCGTAATTTCCCGAACGCTGCCCAGCCGAGTTGAATCCGTCGATTGACCTCTCGGTCGAAGTTGGACTTACCTAGTCGGACTATTTGTCCCAGGTAAACGTACTCGTCAACAACTTCGAGCATAGTGCTCCCAACAACTACCGGCATAGGTGTGACATGGACATTAAACATGATCTTTGTTTTGTCCATGTTCATCTTAAGACCTATCCGTTGGGAGGCACTATTGAGGTCATTGAGCATAATGCTTAAGTCCTCCAGCGATTCTGCCATAATGACTATATCGTCGGCAAATCGAAGGTGAGTGATGTACTCGCCATTGATGTTAATACCGTATCCTTTCCAGTCCAGTAGCTTGAAAACGTCTTCCAACGCAGCGGTGAAGAGTTTCGGGGATATAACATCACCCTGTCTTACACCTCTCTGCAGTTGGATAGGTTTCGAACTCTGGTTCTGTACTCGGATAGCCATCGTAGCCCTACTGTACAAACACTTCAGCACTTCGATATACCGACAGTCAACTTGGCACCGCTGAAGGGACTGTAGCACTGCCCAAATTTCGACGGAATCAAAGGCTTTCTCATAGTCCATATATGCCAGGCAAAGTGGCAGATTGTACTCTTCGGTCTTCTGTACAATCTGCCGCAGGGTATGTATGTGGTCTATGGTACTGAAGCCTTTTCGGAAACCGGCTTGTTCGGGAGGCTGGAAGTCGTCGAGTCTGCGTGCGAGACGATTCGTAATGACTCTCGAAAATAGCATGTAGACGCGGCTCAGAAGGGAAATCGGTCTGTAGTTCTTCAAGAGAGCGTTGTCGCCTTTCTTAAAGAACAAAACCACCGCGCTTCTGCTCCACGCCTCCGAAGTAGTGCCACCAGGGAGGACGGAATTGAAGAGCTTCCGAAGGACTTCAAGTACCGGTTTTCCATCCGCTTTCAGAAGCTCCGCTGTAATTCCATCCTCGCCCGGGGCCTTGCCGTTTTTAAGGTGGTGGAGAGCCATTCTAATCTCGCTCAGACTGACGTCCGGGATATCATCGGAATAGTGTCGGATAAGACTTGCTCTTGGATCGTTACTCACACTTACGTGTGGCTCCAACGATGATGTGTACAGCTGCCCATAGAACCTCTCAATCTCACTCAAAATCTCAGGTGTCCCGGAAACGATGTTGCCACACTCAGTCTTCAGCTTTGACAGTTGGCTCTTTCTGGCAGACAGATCTCTGGCAAAGACTTTGGAGCCCTGGTTCCGCTCGATCGCTTCTTTAATACGAGAAGTATTAAAGTTGCGTAAGTCTCGCCGCATGCATTTGGAGATCTGTCTGTTCAGTTGCCTGTATGCTGTCAAATCTGTTGACGATTGCAGCCTCATCTCCCGTCTAACAGCCATGAGATTAAGAGTGTGATCGGAGAGTTTTTGTGTTCTTCTGCGGCGGGTCTTGCAGAACTTAGCTCCGACCGCATGGACAGTTTCCACGAGCTTGTCGTTCATATCGTCCACTGCATTGCAATCTTCTAGGCACTGGAAGCGGTTACGTAACTCGAGCTGAAAGGTTTCGGGATTCTGGATTAGAGCACGAGGGGGACGGAGCGTTGACTTCATTAGACGAGACCTCTCCAACTTAACGTTTAGGTTCAGTGTGCCTCTAACCATTCGGTGATCGCTGCCAGTTTTCACCCTTGCGATCACTGAGACATCACTGAACAGTTGGCGTCTGGTCGTCATAATGAAGTCAATCTCATTTTTTGTCGAACCGTCGGGGCTCGACCAGGTCCACTTCCTGTGGGGCCGCTTCTGGAAGAAAGAGTTCATCATAAAGAGTCCCTCTTTCTCCATAAAGTCGGCCAGCTGCTGGCCCCTTCGGTTCCGTTGCCCTACTCCAAATTTCCCTACCTTCAGCTCACCGCTTTCTCTTGTGCCTAGTTTTGCGTTGAAGTCTCCCATCAACACCGTGTAGTGGGTTTTGGAGGAATGTATGGCTCTGGAAATATCCTCATACATTTCCTCCACCTCCTCATCGGGATGTGCCGAGGTTGGTGCGTAAACCTGAATGACCTTCAGCGAATACCGTTTGGTGATTCTGAGTATCAGGTACGCGACCCTCGTCGACACACTCCCCAATCTTTACAACGTTGTTGACGAGAGACTTGTGGACGATAAATCCGACACCTCCTTGGGACAGATGGTCGCCCTCCCGGTGATAGAACAAGTTGCCGGACTCGAGGATTGCCGTGTCCTCCCCCTCTCTTCGGACCTCGGATAATCCAATAATATGCCAGCGCAACTTGTCTACCTCTTCTTCCAGCTCTAGTATCTTCTCGTCAGTCCTCAGGGTGCGTGCGTTATATGTTGCCAGGTCGAGTCGTCGTAGGTGGCAACCGAACCTCCACCGGAGATTCTTAGCACCCCCTGCCCCGCCGTTACCATGGTCGCCACCGTAGCCAGGAATAGCGGGGCCCCCGGGGACTGGGGGCCGGCGGTTGGGGTATTAATGCATTGGGGGGTTTTTGCCATAGTTGCCACGCTTGGCGAGCGGGTTGGCAACCGCAGTTTTTTATTACGTCACAGTTGTTATCAGGAAGATGCTGCTGCCCATCTCCTGCCTGTCTCCCTCTGTCGCCTCTTACGACACCCACGGGAAGATATGGGGTAGTGGATATTCTCAACCGCCACTACACGGCAAAAATTCAGTGTATGTATTATGATTATAACATAATATACTAATTGGGGTGTCTGAGGGTGAGCGTTAATTACGTTACATATTGTATAGAGGTCAGTGAGTAAAATACAAAACTGTTACTATTATTTTTTATCAACTTATGCAATTATAATTAATTATTTATTTTATTTATGCAGTTAAGTCTTTGATATTAAATCAAGTTACACTTTTTGAGCGTGGTGACCGATAAGAAAACAAATCTGAACCAGAATCATAAAAACTGTATTATTCGGGCTAAACGAATCTAATAAAGATCTGTTATTTTTGTCTCCTGGGAATAAAACAGACTATAGGAATCTATCGAATACCTACATAAACAAAATATCACCTATAAATAAAATATTACGAAGCGGAATAACTAATAAGAGTGGCAACGTCGCACTATACAAAGGAATTGCGTTAAGACGACACCTCGAAAGGGCTATCGCCGGACTGATCAGAGTGAATGCATAATTTCTATAAAAACTTGAAAAAACGCCCTCATAAGGTCTAAAATAGCGTAGCGCCCGCGACGATTAAAAGCGCTTAGAAATTCTCAGAAACTTTAAAATATTTTTGTAAAAATTATTGATTTGAGTAATCAAAATAATGAGCAAGTAAATTATGAATATTAATGTTATGAATATATTTGAGTGATTTCGAAGCATATAGATTAAGTAATTTCGTTGTAATTTCAACTATAGTGGTTTTTTAGAGGTGTTTTCGCAAATAATTATGATCGAGTCAAAATTATACTATCGTGTTTTTTGAGCAATCAAATTCTAGATAAAGACATGAATTTACCTACTTATATCAAAATTTCACTTCCCTTAGTGGTGTCATAGTCCTATCAATTATTTTATTATTATAATAGTACATGATATTCCCTTTAAAATGACACCAATATGAATAATATCTTATATCTATATCTACAAATAAATAAAATTGAAGTGTCTGTTTGTAATGTTAAAATAACAGCTTTTTATTAAATGCATATGAAAGTACTAGTAACAAAAACACAATTTTTAAATTTTTTGTCTGTCTGTCTGTCTGAATGTCTGTTTGTTCCAGCTAATCTCCGAAACAGCTGGATCTATTTTGACGGGACTTTCACTGGCAGATAGCTGATGATATAAGGAATAACTTGAACTACTTTTGTTTTAGAAAAAGAATTAGGGTTCCGCGCAAAAAAAATTAAAACCCATGAAATCCATATTCCACGCGGGCGAGATCGCGGGGAATAACTAGTACTCAATATAGATAAATGTATACTTATTTTTATTTATTTATTATTTTAATAAATAAATAAAAATAAGTATTAATAATTTCTAGACACATCTCAACAGATATTTCGTTAGTAAATTGCTATCAATACTGAAGCATTCTTTTATATTTAGCATCCATTTAACACAAAAAAAAACTGATAAGAATACTTTTTAAACAACATATAATCAATAAACGATAATCGCGTATAGTGAATTTCGAGGTAAATTATTATATGTAAACGTTTTTGAATCGTCGTAATGATACATATTTCCTAAAGAAAATATCTCCACAATTAATTTGATGTAAAATAACATTAGAAATAACGTATAAAAACGGAGAAATTATCAAATTTTTGATCGAGTTCCTAACCAGAACACAAACAAAAATGGCGAAATGTCATTTTCACATTTTTTTTCTATATAGTTATTTGTTACAGAGTACACAGATAAAATTCACTCTCATAGATGACAAATTTCAAACACCACAATCTCTAATTTTTTACTCTGCTATTGTTACGGCCTCTAGTTACCCGGGCAAAGGTCGTAGAACCCGGGCCCACCAGGGGTTCAACTCGACGAGTAACAGGAGGTCGGCCTAAATGGCTTGTGGAATATGAGACAATAGCGGTTAAAAAGGAACTAAACAAGACTTACCTATTTCGTCGACGTAGGGTCAAACCTAGGAAGATTCAGGTGTAAGTATATGTGTGTGTAAAATAGTGTTATGCTCAGTACGTGTTATATTATGTAACCTGACTTCCCGCTGGTTGCCGAACAGCAGATCCCAAGGCTTCACCTCTATTCCAGTATGGGATCCATCGAAGGGGCAAGCCGTCACAGAAACTTCAGAGTCTAGGAAATTACGCTCGTTTATCACTCATTAATTATAGTTAAGTCAATTGTCATTAGGTTAATCCAATCAAATTCAACCAGATTTAACCGAACCCGCGTTATAACGAACTCACTATTTGTGAAAAATACTGTATCACCGGACCGCGTCGCAAAAAACTCAGGTTCGCGCAGTACATACGTCAGGGCGGCCGTACGGCAATTATATTAACAAGACGCGCAACTACTCAGTTCCACGCTCCACGGCAAGATTTGTCACTTATTATTTATTGTCCAATTAATTGTCTTTAAATTCAAATGGCACGCTCTATTAACATAAGTCTAAGACAAAACAAGGAGACTTTCAATATATGAACAACCCGGCTTCGCGCAAAAACTCTCGCGACCCCTATAATGCGACCGGAGAACGTCATCGGCGCAGGCGCCGCGTGCCTAGCTAGGAGCGCGCCCTAGCGGCGGGCCGGGTGCAGCCCGGCCCCGCCGTCTGCTCCCTAGCTCGGCTCGATGCCAACAGGGGTGACCGACCGCGCGCACAAATGCAGCTAGCCTCCCCCTCCCGCACCTCACTAATCGTCGCTTCACACCGCTTGAGATAAGACGATCTACTATCAGGCGCTAACAAACCCCCGTCCCGGACATAAGGACCTATGTCCGCGAGTAAATTGGCAATTAGAAGACGCTTTGTATTGTTGGTTTTTACAAAAACGATCAACTGGGCAAATGATATCTGGCCCTTTGCTTTGTGAAAAAGCATTACAGTTAAATAAAAAATTAGGTGACGGCGGCTCGTTTGTCGCAAGTAACGGATGGTTATATAGATTTATATCTCTTCATGGAATTTAATCAATGTTTATTAAAAAATAATAATTTCTTAATAAACATTGATTTTCGTTGAAATTGTTGTTTTTAATAAACACATAACATTATGTATGTACATATGTATTACAAATGCACAAAACCCGCTTTTCTTCATACATTCGATCATCCGGATTTTCGATTATCCGAATCCCTAACGGCAACAATTAGTCCGGTTAATCGAGTATATATATATACATATTGAGAATCTAAATTGAGAATTTAAACTATAGCACATTTAAAATATAGTCCACCTAGCAACACGATGCGCCCCGCACTGAATTCGTGGATGAATGCGGGGGTGATATAGACGCAGTATTTAATCGGGACGCATTTTTAATTTATTATCATAAAAATAATACATATTTCTAAAAAGTAACCAAACCAAATTATTTTATTTTGTATTGCAAAGCAGTAGATATTTTTTTTGTATTCATTTGATAAACAATGAAGGAGTAAAGTGATTTCATCTCAACGATTTGGAGGTCATTTGGGTATTTTTTTATTTATTATGTGACATCGATAGAAAAATTATGGCTAAACCAAATTACGTATCAGATCATGTAGATTACTAGCTATTTTTTTCACATGTAATTTCTCTGTAAGTGTCGACGAAAAGTTGGTTCATCTGCACGCTTTTTTTAAGCTTTTTGCGAGAGAGCAGCCTTAATAATAAATGCACTTTGTTCATTCATATTCAAAATTTCAAAACACTTTATACATACACCGTGTCGAAGACTGAGGAAAAGAAACGACGTTAGACCATCGTTAGACAATGCACGGCCTTCAAGCCACACCTCCGTGCCCGTCGGAGAGCGTGAGGTTTTTTTCTTTACGAATTTTCTGGATTTTCCCGCACTCAAGGCCCGCGATAGAAGCTATGCAATAGCTTAATAATAATAAAGTGTTTGTTTATATAATGTAGCCGGCCCATAGACATCTACATTTATCCTCGATCAAGTTACCCCTGAGAACAAAGATGAAATACCTCGTTTCCAGTTAAAAAGGTCTCCGGTTCTCTACACTCACCATACGAAACACAACAGCATTAACTGAAAGAAATCTGTGAAAGCGTAGTTCTACCCCGGTCCAGCCATTTGTGCTACAACTATAAAAATATAGCTGCAGCGTGTCCTTATCACGTGTAGTGGCGGTGTAAGAATATCTACTATCCCATACCGTTCCGTGGATGTCGTAAAAAGCGACATAGGGAAACTAGCAATAAACCCGCCTACCAAACATAGCAGCTATGGCAATACTCCCTATAAGGCAATCTATGGAGTCAGCTTATGATCAGCAGAGGACTTTTAATAGGCTGTAATGATAACAATAACAATATATCATCGAAGTTTTACTAACCAATATTGATCGAGATGTCATCAGATTCTTCTTCATCAACCGTAAAAATTACACTGCTGGACTCCGGATGAATCTGATCGCGTTGTAGGGTTTTATATCAGGATTTGTTCTAAGCGTCCTGCTTGGAGGACGGAATGGCGACCGCAGTACCAGATGTCTCGTAATTAACGCTGCTGCCCGTCGCTGCTCTGGGTGTTGAACGTCTGATACAAACGAGATGGTCATACATCGTCTATTGGAAGCCATGGCATTTCCCTGGCATTTTGCAGAGTTGTCTCTTCTCTCACAAGACGAAACAAGGCGATAGATTGAAGCCACCAACTTCACGGCAGGATTGTTTAGTAGTCTGGGAGGCTAAGATTCATAGAATATGCGCGCGAGATGAGTCAAAATGTCTCGCGCACATTATAACTATGATTTTTATGAGGTTTTATCACGTTTATGAAAAACTAGACAATCATATTTCTGCTTATCCGCTCACATACCCATTACACAATTTGATTACCTACGTCTTTAAAGTCTTTTTTTCCCCTTTCAAAAAAGGTATCACGAGTATAGCTTGTGAGTATGTTATCAAAGAAATATTTTTAAAACAAAAATAAATGCCGTAAGGTAAGGCGTGATATGGTTGGGGGTACACACTAGGTACAAATTCCGACGTGTTTACTGCATTGATTTATATACTCAATGGTTTACTGGCTCTGAATTAGGGTAGTTAGTCGCTCGTTCTTCCATACAAACGTAGTCTGGCGATTACTCCACTGTTTGATGGTGTACGTACAAAATAAAAAATGATTTCAATTTGTCTCATCATTATCTAGCCCTGTATGGAAACAAAAAAGTAAAAAAAGATTATGTTTAAAAGTTATAAGCGTCGAAAATTTCGAATTTCAACACTATTTTTAACACATTTTTGGGCGGAAATAAATACCATAAGAAGAACGAAAATTGTAAAACAGTTACCATACAGGGATAGATTAGTTGTTCAAAAATGCAAATAATTTTATTTTGAACAGATACATTCAATAGATTTTTCATGACATCCAGACTCCCAAAAGTCTGTTTATAAAATTTCGCGCGCTCTTTTTTGTTGTAAATCATCTTGCCTTTCGCTACAAAATGTTTCCTCGATCAGTGGGACGGACGGAGGGGCGCGCAGCGCGCACCCACACATGCTCACTAGGTTAGCCGCTGCTATCCATTTATGGTTGTAATACTTTGAGTATTCAACCAATTGGTTTAATACTCAGAGTTGTAATACATACATATCTACATCTTTATTTAGAATAACTGCTTCCTTTTGTTCGCGTCCACTTGCTGAAGCAGGGATGAATATAGATGGTAAAATGTACCCATAAGTTTGTTGAAGCACATGTAGTTAAAATTGAAAACAGGTAGGTACATAATAATGAACTTTCGATACAGGTAGTACATTAGGTACTTAACTACTTAATTTGCCAACTGACGAAAACATCTCATTGATCGATTGTCGAAAATCTTAAAATTATTTATAAATTTAATTAGAATAGATAATTTGAGATTTTCGATAATCGTGCTTACGTATAGGAATCTCATATCGTAGTATACCTAATGTAATTTATGTAAGTACATAAGAATCTAAGAAGGGCAGTCAATGATAAATAAAATTTGTGAATACAGATAAGTACACATAGGATTTAGTTTCTAAGTTGTACCTACATAGGTATTTTCCTTCGTTATGAATAGCATAAACAGGCCAAGCCCCCTAGCCTACAAACGTTTTGTAACGAATCTCTTTCTACAATCGCGCCTTTTATTTGTTTGGACTGACCACCTGACTCGTTCAGTGATGTCATTCCCATACAGTGTTTAGTTTTGAACTAGCGTTATCTACTATCATAGTATAAATCGAAGTTTTATTTATATTTCGCTAATTGTGTCTGTACTGTGAATTTGATTTACAATTAGGGTTGCCAGATCGAAAGACCAAAATATCTGGATAAAATTTGAAAATGTCGGGATTTTGGGGTTTTCGTCGGGAGAAATAAGTGTTAAAAATAAAAATGTAAAACAAAAATATTATTTTTTAAATTAATGGACTACAAATATACAAGCTTAACATAGTTGACAGATAATGTAAACACTTAATTTTGGGGTTGCCACAGGTATTTGACATTGGAATTTACTGAATCCACCTATTTGGATCCTTTAGTGAAATTCAGAAAAGATTTAAAATTTATTTATTTATTTATTCTTTATTGTACACACAATAAGTTGGTAACAATGATTAAATATTTAAATAAATGTACAAAGGCGAGCTTAACCCTAATAAGAGTTCTCTTCCAGCAAACTTATTGGGAAAGAGAAATAGTTTTATATATAAAGCGAGTAGGTAGCAGCGTGCGTACTTAATAATTAACATAACGCTACTTAATAGAAATTGGCTACAAGTTACAGTTAACAATTAACATATAAGTGTATAACATATAAGTATAATTTATTTTCTTATTTCTATTAATTTACATACATATATACCAATAAAGATAATAAATATAAACATATATACACATATACACACACATATATATATATATATATATATATATATATATATATATACATATATATACATACACATATACATACATATACAATTATACATATAAATACATAAAATATGTAAATATTTATAATTATAAGTTGACAGATAATATTTCTTTACTCTGCTTCGAAATATATCAAGAGAAGAGCTAGCACGTAAGTCATGTGGAAGTGAGTTCCATAGCTTGACCGCCCTTACAGTAAAGGATCCACCACAACGGCTTGTGAAATGAAAAGGAGTTTTGAGAAGTAGTTGTTTAGTGGTCCGGCACTGAGTTTTATGAGGTACAAGATACTCAAAACGCTCGCGGAGATATGGAGGTGCAAGAGGATTAAAGAGTAGAAAGTATAGAAATGATAACACATGTAAGTCTCGACGTCTACGGATAGGAAGCCATTTTAATTGAGCCCTGTACTCTGAAACATGGTCAAACTTACGAAGACCGAAAATAAAACGTATACACAAATTTTGAACACGTTCCAGTTTGTTCAACAGCTCCTCTGAAGCATCCAAAAAACTAACATCAGCGTAGTCAATGAGAGGAAGAAGAAGTGCTTGAGCTAAGGTTATCTTAGTTTTTAACGGTAAAAACATCTGGAGACGCTTGAGAGATAGAAAAGAGTAGTTCACTTTTCTGCTCATCATATTAATGTGAGCGACCCAAGACAAATTATTATCAAAAATAACACCTAAGTTCTTAGCGGTCTCTGTATATGTAATTTGAGTATTATCATACGTTAAGTAAATTAAGCATATACGAGCTGCCGATAATCATTACTTGGGATTTAACAGGGTTAACAAAAGACCAAACGATTTTGCCCAACTGCTTATGCTACTTAAGTCAGCATTCAGCTTATTAATAGCCTCATCTATATCTTGGACTTTGAAATGACGGTATAATTGCAAGTCATCAGCATAGAGATGATAATGAGAGGAGAGAACAGTAGTGAGAACATTGATAAAAATAGAGAAGAGAAGTGGGGAAAGAACACCACCCTGAGGAACACCCGCCGTAAGATCACACCACTCGGAGAAATCCTCCTCATGGCGGACACACTGCGAGCGACCCCTAAGGTAAGAATTAAACCAAGAGATTACTGATGGTGAAATGTTTAAGGACGCAAGAATACCAAAAAGTATGTCATAATAAACGGAATTAAATGCACTGCTGAAATCCAATAATGTTAGAACAGTGAGAAGTCTTTTGTCCATGGCCCAGCGAATATCATCAGACACTTTAATCAGAGCGCTGACTGTGCTATGGCCTGGACGAAAACCAGATTGAAAAGGACTCAGCAGGCTGTGAACAGTTAGGAATTGAGATAGTTACCTCTGAACTATATTTTCTAGTACTTTAGATAAGATCGGAAGAATGGAAATAAGGCGGAATTGGGATAAAGATGTAGGATTAGAAGTTTTTGGAAGGGGAATGACGAATGCTTTTTTCCAGCAAGTCGGAAAGGAGCTCGTCTCAAGCGAAGAAGAGATAATGTGAGTGATAATAGGGACAAGTTCATTAGTGATAGGTTTAATCATTTGCATACAAAGATTGTCATAGCCAATAGCTTTAGTGGAAATAGATAAAAGGCATTTTTTTATGTCACCATCAGTAACTTTACTGAAATTAAAAGGAGAACACAGCGGTTTAGGAATATAGGAGAGAAGATTAAGTGTAGTAGACTTAATAGTCATCAATAGAAATCGGAGGCTCAGAAAAGTGCCGGTTGAGTGCAGTCAAATCAAACGAGATATTAGAATCAATATATGATTTGCCTATACCCAGGGTTCTAAAAAATTTCCACATCTGAGCGGAATGAGAATTTTCAACCTCATCATAAATATGTCTCCTCTTAGCATCACGACACATCTTACTACAGCGATTACGCAGTTTTTTATATGTGAATAAATTTTCATTAGTAGGGTGCTTCTTATAACGCCTCTTAGCTTTATCTCTTTTGGCCATTACTGCTTTTATAGACTCTGAAAGCCAGGGGGCTGGAAAGTGTTTAACCCTGACTCGCTTAAGTGGTGCATGTGTATCGAATGGTTTTAAAATGAGGTGATTAAAAGCATAAACCTTATGATTAACATCTTTGGAATTTAGAACAGGGGACCAGTCAATATTATTTACATCATCTCTCAAACGCTCCAGGTTAATTGATTTAAAGCTTCTTAGGAATAAGAATTTCGATTTACGCCTAGGACGTTGAATTTTATAGGAGAGGAAGATAAGATCGTGGTAAGAGAAAGACGCAGATAGTTGTCCATGCGAAGCAACCCGGTCAGCATCAGAAACAAGAATAAGGTCTAAAAGAGAAGGGGTATTATTAGGCGAATGGTGAGTAGCAGAAAGAGGAAGAATATGTAAATTAAAAGATGACACCAGGGAGAGCAGTTTTTTGCTACAAAAATCATTCTTTAACAGGCATGTGTTAGTCACCTAAAATAATGGTATTATCATAAAGCTTAGTTAGATTTACACACAGTTTTTCTTCCAAAGAAGAAAAATAATTTATATTGCGAGAGGGGGGATAATAGACCCCAAGCAAAGTCCTAGAATGATTAATAGTAATTTCAATAAATAAATGTTCAGCAAAATTTGTGTATATATTGGGTGAATGATCAACTATTTTATAAGGAATGTCAGCTCTCAAATAGATTGCCACTCCACCATAACCTTTGCCGACCCTGTCATTACGTATAAGTTGAAAACCAGGGAGACAATACTGTACCGACGGAAGTTCAGGCTTTAGAAAAGTTTCAGAAACGAGTATGGCATCAACATATTTAGAATCGAAGGTTGATAAAAGATCAGCGTAATGAGCATGAATGCTTTAAGCGTTAATATGGACTATATTAAGATTTTTACTATAATTACAGAATACGGCTACTAGTTGATCATGTAAATGAGTGGAATCATCGCTTGAGGCGCTTTTATAGGTCTTATCGGATGAGCTAGAAGAAGAGCAAGAAAAATAACTATCATCAAATTCCAAAATATCACACATGCTAATCAAAACTATAACATAAACTAAGCTATAACAAAATCAATAAAAATTAAATATATACTTGTATAACGTAAAACAAATAAATATTATTTAAGTCTGGATATAATACCTACAAAATAAATAATAATATGTTATGAAATATTATGAAACTGTATTTATATTAAAATTAAAATAAAATTGCCAACAATTATGCACTTAACAAAACATTTCTTTCATACCTGCCGGCAGTGGCATCGGTAGAATTTTATATTTAGATAACTTTCTTAAGACTAAATAATATAAAAATATATATATATATATATATATATATATATATATATATATATATATATATATATATATATATATATATAGAAAAAGCACAGTCTTACCATAAATAATAAGACAGACAAATATTATCTACGGATCTTGTCTGGCAAAAAGACTAGTAGTATAAGCAATCGAATGACAGCATGACAGATATTAATAGCTGTCACTATGATTTATTTAATCACTAATGTCTGTGTCACATAGTAAACAAAATTATGAAGGTAAATTATTATAATATTAGAGATAACTACGAAATACGATGTTTCAGTTAACACACAAAATTGAAGAGATGCAACAGTATGCGGGTTTTCTTTAGTAATCTGCTGCATGAATATATGGTCGCCGAGTGGGTGGGGGAGGGGGGGGAGGGGGCGGAACCTCCCCCTGAAAGGAAAAAGTGCCGGAAACCCCCCCCCTTTTTTTTATGAATTTTTAAAGTTTTGTTACATTTAAGGAAAATTCGCTTTCGCTTAGTAAAAAAGGGTGTCCGGCGACGAAAAACTCACATTCGGGTCCCAGTGGGAATGTGGGAGTATTTAGGGTGGGAAAAACGGTGGGAATTAACACTATTTTGACTCTGCTTCTGCTCCAGCGCTGCGGGAAGTGCAGCCCTTTCATTCCCTCCGCGCTTCCGGATTTTCATATACACTCTAGGGGTAAGAGCGGAAAGACCACGTGGAAGTTGGGGTTGACAGATTCGGTTTTGTGATTTATACCTTCTGGTACTAGGGTTTGATCAAAAGAAACAACCAAATATAATATTATAAAAACATTTATTTATATACATGGTTAATTACTTTAATTAGTTCCATAAAAGGATCCTTTTTTTTTCTTTGCACTGACCTTCTCCACAAATATTCTATAATAATGTCTGAAAAGTTTTCCGGGTGGTTATAATTGTATTTACTGAAAAATCTTTTAACCACCCGCCATTGCGATTCGATTCTTTGAGTATGAGTGCCATCAGGGGCAACAAATGGGTTCTCAGGATCTGAATGGTTCACCTTCTTGTGAATGTACCCATGTTGCCCCAAACAATCATAAGCCCTCCAGAAGTCGGTATGGATTGTGGTGCCCTCAACCACATGTTTTTTAATTAGGGGCACTAGTATGTCCGCTGACCTGATGTTTTCAGGGCACACCTCTAGTCGTAAATCCTCACTTCCATCCTCAATGAGGCCGAGGATCCAGTGGCCCTCAATCTGCCTTCCTAAAATCAACAATAAACAATTTAGAGTTAGTAAATATTCAAGATATTTATTTATTTATTTACTCTATATTGTACAGTGTACACCAAAACCCAATAGTACAAAATTACAAAAAAAAAAAAAACAAATACAAAGGTACAAAATTTTATAGCAGAATATGTAAAACAGGCTGTCTTATCACTCTGAAACTGATTTCTTCCAGATATTTTGGCTTTAAAAGGTATTCAAATATATTTAATAAAAGGTATTAAAAGATAATTTGGGTTCAAAAGTAAACTTTAAAATAAATAATGTGTAATAATTTAAGACTAACATAGGTTAAGCTAATTTACTAACATATTATGGACTATATGTGGGTCTGAAATAAATTTAATTATCATTATATTATTATTATAAATATATTGTTTCAGTCTGTAATATAAGAAAATCAATTTGATTTTCTTATATAATCAAATTACCTTTATTATATTTCCGTTTTCCAAATTTTGACTCGTCTATTTGGACTACTTTTCCTGGGCCACCAATCTTGCCGATGGCCTCTTGTTGCTCTATTTGGTAAATGACGACAGTCTCCCGGCAGTAATTGTACCAATCGCAGACAGTCGCCATAGATAAGCAGCCTCCCTCTATATCTTTTTCTGGGTCTTCGTGGATTGCATCTTCATAGCTCCAGCGATGCGCATAACAATACATCAGATAGAATACCCGTGGCAATGACATTTTAATATTTTCAAACCAGGTGCCCTTGCCACGAGCTACCCTGGATCGGGCTCTGCAATTTCCTTTATTGCAAACAAAGGAGCCCACATTTTTATTTTGCCCATATACCACTTTCATTAGCACTCTATGGGTGCAGCACCCCTTAGTGGCAGGGATTAAGCCATTTTCAATGGCAAACTCCACACACTGTACTCTGGTACCGAGTTCTCGCACGATTCGGGGTAAATTAAAAAATTTAGCTCCTTCTTCCACATATAAACGCCTGCGCACAAAATCACCATAAAGCTCCGCGAAGGGTACTACATCCGTTGCGGCGGCGTCGCTTGCGTTCGACGGACCGGCCGAACTAGTTGACGGCGTAGAGTCGTCGGCCATCTTGGGTCTCTCAGGTAGAGGTCTTCGTAGGGCAAATCGGTGGTCCGGTATTCGAGCACGGGTCTTCGTCAAGGCAAATCACAGGTCCAAGAAACAAGCAGAGGTCGAAAATAGAGCAGGCGGTAAACGGAGGTCCGATAATCGAGCAAGGGTCAAGAATTAGGAGCAAAAAATGAGCGCAAAACATTCAAAGTCCGAAGGCGAAAGTGGAATGGATGGTGACTAAAAAACAATACGTGGTTTAACATCGTATGTTAGAGTAGGATAGCACTATAAATAGATTAATAGATCATACAAACTATACTATTGTTATCTCTTTCTAATAATTATATCCTTGTTGCTTATTTTTTTTAAAACAGAGTACAGACTTGGTACAGACCATGCTCTATTGCTATCTCTTTGTAATATATTCTTATTTCGTATTCGTGTCATTTTTAAATGGATATAACCTCAAAACTATAATTGTCGATATCTCGAAAACTAAAGATTTCCGGCATAAAAAAACAGCTAGATGATAATTAATAGTGTCATTGCCTGTCAACTAAAGCTAAAATGATCAAATAATTATGTTGTTATTTCGTTTCGTATCATTTTTAAATGGACATAACCTCAAAACTAAAATTATCGATATCTCGAAAACTAAGGATTTCCGGCATAAAAAGCAGCTAGATGGTAATCAATAGCATCATTACCTATCAACTAAAGCTAAAATGATCACTTAAATCGTGCAGCAGATTACTAAAGCCGACCCCACTATGCAAATGGAGACTACACAAAAATACAAATAAATTGTGGTAAATAAACACTAAGTTAACGCGAAGACACTATCTCTTGCCTGCGGTGCCAGTACGTCGACTTTTGGAAGCTCCAGCTGGTTCCCTGACCGCGGTCGTTGTCTTCGACTTCGACACAGGAGGCTCAACAATTTTATCGAGTTCGATCACAGAGCTAATGCGATGTCGAACGCCACCGCTACCCAGTACAAAAACATTACACTTTAAATAATTTTCTTCAAAGTTTAGTCTAATTAGTAGCTCTACATTTATTAAGTCAATAACCATACGATTTCTCTCTTTGGTATATAAATTATTTAGTAAACTAAACACGCCTTCACAGTAAGCATTGCTTACAGGAATTGACAAAACAAATGATATAATTTTTTTTAATTTTAGAATGCATTTTGGTTGCATTTTTTAAAAAAAAAATATGCCCAAATTTTACCATCTGACAAGATATTAATGAATATTTCTCGAAGACAACAGTAATCAGTATATAAAGAATCTTGGTCAATAACATTTGAAATATTGAGAATGTCGGGCAACGGGGATAACTCTTCCAACGTAAATAAATTTGCACTTTTTAGAGACAATATAGCAAGTTTTTTGTATATCATAGCGTTCATACAAATATTGAATAGCTCGTTTTAAAAACTGTTCAGCTTCAACGCAAAAAAGGTTTTTCTCACTATCCGACATACTTCTTAATAAGGTTCTATTTATACTACCAAATAATTTATCGTCGAACCCGTTTTTAAGATGACTCAACAGTTTTTTCATTACATTGTCAATTTCTAAGACAGTGCATGCATCACTTTCGAATGCTAAAATTGTTGCTTGGAATTTCAACATTACGTTGTGTACAAAGTATAAATACGTTTCCGAAATTTCTTCCTGTTTGCATTCGTAAACTACTTTACTATTATAAATACAGCTTAGATTTCTGGTTATAAACTCCCACATCTGCTTGCGACATTCGTCTTCCCCTTTCAATAAAAAATACTGCTTTACAGCTGGCCAGCTATATTTTAAATGATCTAAAGCAGGCAAAAGAGACAGCAATCTTGTTGGGACACGACGAAAAAGATTTTTTACTCGACACTTGCAAATAAAAAACATTAGTTTCTCAGTTTTTGTAAAAGATGAACTGAACTCATTGAATGTTTTAATAACAATGCTCTCGATATCTACTGACAAAGCTTTAAGGGCGTATTTGACGCAATTGTTAATAACATGGTAGTTACGGTTTGCTTTAATCAGATGATCGTTTGTTACTTTTAATTCTTAGAACACCAAATTATTTACACCATAACTTACCGAAGCGTTATCCGCGCTGTACGCAGTCAACTGAGTCAAATGTAAATCGTTATCTTCTGTCACTGTTTTGATTATTTTATATATATCTTTTGACGATTCCAATGGATTCTCATAAAAATCTAGCAGCATTTTAGATATCCCTGTCTCTGTATTAAAAAATAGTACAGCGTAAGGATAGGTTTTGATGTTTTCAACAGTAGAAGCATCGCTTCTTACTGAAAAATACTCAGCGTCCTTAAGTTCAGTAACGTCTTGATCCTGTGCAAAGGGGCGAGCACCTCGAACGAAAATTCGTTCAAGGGAGAGCACATTGAAAAGTGCATCCACAAGATATTTTAGCAGAAAGGTTGCTATCAGAATACACAGTAAAAGCTAGTTTTATCTGGCAGTTGAGGCTGTTATAACTTATACCATGAGTCACGTTGTGAAATACAAGCATTAATTCAGCTTTTGATATCTCCTTTCCCTCATCGCTATCTTTCTTTACCAAGAAATTTTGAAGATTACCTGATACTTTCTGTGACGATTCCAGTTTACTGTGTTTTTGTGTCTGCTTATGTTTTTCTAAACAACGACTCCCCTCATACTTGATTGAAATATTAGTTTAACACAATTTACATATAACGGTAAAATCATCTTTTTTGTATCCACTTGGAGTAGTCTTGATGATTTTCCCAGTTATTATAATAAACTGTAAAAAACTTATTTTTCTTAGATGGCCCAGGTCCAGCCTCCTTGTCTATCTTTTCTAGTGATTTAAATGCCGACATTATTTAAAACAAAACAGAATTACCGCTAACGCCACACCAACAAGCCAAATACACCCAAGTACCACCAAGCCATAGAAATAAAATGATGTGAATTTAAATAAAATATTTAAATCTTCTATCGGTAATACGTAGCGAAATTAATTAAAAACTTAGACCACTATGATTTTACCGCGATATTATCGTATTATTATATAATCTCGTTTATTCATTTAATAAACTTACTTATTTATTTGAATTTTTGAATTTTTCAAAAACTTAAAAAATGAAAATATTATCTATTAATGATTTTTGATGGTAATTAAATTATAATTATCAATAACTTATTGTGTAAGAACAGACGATAAGGGACCAGTTTTCAACAAAAAAAAGAAATACAGGTAGGTAAATTCGACAATCAATCGTTGTCGATCAATTAAATTCTGTAAGTAGATATGATTTGCCAATCGCGCGTAAATACATGCGTAGGTACTAAAATTGAGCTACCATAAGATCGTTTGTCGTAAAGCGACAATTAAAAACCTAAAGAACCTAACCTAACAACAACGAAACAACAAAAATAGAACAAAAACGAATAATTTATTTAAAATTTTAAAAGATATTTACAGTTTTATAAAAAAAAATATGAAGATGATGATGGGTGACGTGAATTACAATTATTTTTTTAAAAAAAAATAACAAAGATAAATGAGTACTGAAACGGAGCGCGAAGATCAAGGTGGCACATCGCGCTTGGCAGTGGTGCTCACCGCTCACGGAGTATGCATAGGCTATGCCTGTGGTAGGTGCGCAGCGCCTGATCTAGGCACACGCAGCGTCTGGAGTAGGCACACGCAGTGCTTGGAAGTAGGCACACGCAGCGCCCGGACTAGGCACACCCAGCGCCCGGAGTAGGCACACGCAGCGTCTGGAGTAGGTACACGCAGCGCTTGAAGTAAAATGATATGTAAGTAGCATAACACTACACACAACACTACAAAATTGAAAGCATACATAAATAACGCAGATAAAACACAAAAAAAAATTACTTATTCGAATTTAGTGTCATAATTTCCTTAAGCCAATATTCTTGCGTCTTGATACCTACCTACGTTACTATTAGAAGCTGTGAAATAGTGCGCGCGCCGCGCGACGAAGTAAACCTACGAATAGGGTGAACGCGGGGTTACAGCTTACAGCGTTCTACCGTTCCACGCCATGCCACCCGCCTCCAGCCTCCGTTTTACATGGGCCGAGGCTAGGTGTAACGCCAACCTTCCGTTCGAAAATGGAGTGAACGTGAAAGTGTGCGGCAACTTTAAATTATTATTTTCTATAGAACTTTTCGAGGAGCTGATTGTCGGGAGATTTGGAGTTTTGTCGGGAGTCGAGAGATCATTTGAAATGTCGGGAGAATCCAGACGAATCCCGACCATCTGGCAACCCTATTTACAATCGATCTCTAAATTGTAGTTTTCTTCTAATTACTTACCTTGTCTAGACGTGTTCTTTGGACTTCTGTAAGGAAGTCCAAAGAACACGTCTGTTCTTTGGACTTCCTTACAGAAGTGCTGTTAGTCCTATTCCGTTTAGGTACGTTACTATTTTGATAGACGTTTGTCTATCAAAATAGTAACGTACCTAAACGGATGTCCCTGCAGTGACATAATTCCTATTGTTGATAACTTTCTAAGTACTAAGAGAATATTGCAAACCGCTATTGAACACAAACAATCAATAAACAATTTACAAACTAACATTTTTATTTATTTAATTGACCTACATAAAAGCCCCACTCACATCATTGAAATAGAGCTCTTTTTTGAACGCTATACACAAATGAGGGTTTGTAAACCGCTGGTACACAGGTCATTTTACGGTTGAGAAATATTGTTAACCAGGAGTTAACAGGTCAGTTTAGGGAGGAAATGTGTTGTAAACCAGTGGTTAACAGGATCACGTCAGCAGTTATTTTATCCAGCATTGTACCACTGTTGGGGATGAAAATAAATAGCTTCTGGAGAACTACAAGTACCTGTTCTACAGATACAGATATTTATCCACATCCTGCGGGTGTTTGCCATTAACTTTACTTTTTACTTTTTAGTCGTTCTCCCAGTTGAGTGTAGTAGTTATCAAATTAAATTTAAAAAAAAAGAAAGAGCAACCTTAATACGTATCTCTTCTTGCGGGGTACAGACCAGCTCTTATTTCTGAAAGCATTTTGGAGGCAGGGTATGTTCCGACGGCGTATAACTG
Organism: Parnassius apollo; assembly: GCA_907164705.1. NCBI lineage: Eukaryota > Metazoa > Arthropoda > Insecta > Lepidoptera > Papilionidae > Parnassius > Parnassius apollo. Next base: position 2,184,810 of record CAJQZP010001402.1, on the reverse strand, counting down.
CATGTTTACGGACTTCACATGGCCTTGAAGACACGATCTTTCAGATGAATGTAACTAAAATAGCAATTCACAATTATCCTATGAGCTGCCACGGCAAAAAAAATATAAAAAAACTTAAAGGTTAAATCAATAATTTAAAAAACCGGCTATGTAAAAAAGCTTATTGAAAAGAGAATAATTTTATAATCTATGTCACTCCCACAATTGAGACGAATGTAAAGATACCTCATAATAATTATGTTAAGATCCTTCAGACCGTTTAGACCAAAGGGCGTGACACATACACACATACAAACTCTCGAAAAACATTTAACAAAAATTCTGTAAAATTTTGTGTAATGCGTTATAAAATAAAAATAAAGACTGGTGCAGAATAGATATCAGAAGTACAAATTGTACTTGTACCTGTGATACTCGTATCTATGGGGTTTAGAGTTCATGGTCCGATTACGTTGAATTCAATAAAAGTTTGTTATTAGAAACTAAATAAAACCGTCAAAAACTGTTATTTTTTAATTCAGTTTTAAATCGGTTACCAGATATAGACAACAATTGATATTGTAGAGGACAATTATTATTTTCGGTCATTATTTTCTATTGTACTGAATATATTGATTAAAACTAAGTCAATATCCTTTTAATTATTTATAAGGATGAAAAATGTTAAAATATATTCAGAAGTTTACTTGATTTCGTAGAAAATGGCGGCCTCCTTAATCATAGCAAGTTTTGCAGTCTTATCGATTTTAGTTAACGGTGCGTTTGTAGTTTTGTTATTGATTGTGTGAAACATTTTACAAAGACAATAGTGAGCAGTGTGATGGTGGCGTGAGAGAATTTGTCATCCCATTTCGTCTCGTGACTTACGTAAGAGTCGACTGTGGGAAATATGAGAGGAATCTTGTGGCTTCCGATAGATGGCGGTATGGTCTCCAGACAGAGAGGGGAGCAGAGTTAAGGTGCGAAAAATGAGATACTGCGATCATCGATCCGCTTACCAAGTCTGATGATTAAATCAATTCCTACCTACAACGGGAAAGGCCACTTTCATGGACTGGAGCAGAAAACGAAAATATTATTTTGCATTAGAATGCGTTATGCTTACTTTGAAGTATTGCCTGACATTCCATAGTTCTCACAGGTGACAACGCATCCAGAGCTCTCTTTTTGAGGTCGCGTACAAGTGCCCATGGGGTGCAGCAGCCACATGCCATCAGGTGGACTGTTGGTTTGTTTGTCACTTAAGGGGATAAAGTAAGTCAGCTCAAATTCTAATTTCGTCTCCACTTGCCCGCGCGTCGTATGCTATGTGCCGACATGTTTGTAATCACTAATACTGTAAGTAGAAAGGTCGTTAGACACTTATTTCATTAGGTTTTTCATATTTATGCCTGTTTCTTAACGCCAAGCCAGTCGCTTCTTATTTTTATTACGGTTATTTCCCATTTTAATTTTACGTCGTCCTGTTGCGTAATCTATATTCTGATCGTAAGCGACACAACCTCCCCGTTCAAAGGCTGGAGCGAAGTGACCGTGCGGCGGGAATCACTCTTCAAAAGGCCGATAGTTTAGGTAATTTCTTTTTACAGTGAAAATAATGGTATTTTAAAAAAAGTAAATAACATAAGCACTGCTTTATAGTTAGTTCAGTTAGTATGCAAAGTTTCATGATTTTATTTAAAGTATTTTATGAATAACAGCGGTTTATTGTTTATTTTGGAGGTAACTTTGGATTTTTTTTCTATCGAGAAAATTTTACGAAATCGTGTTTTCGTCTAACATAATCCTTAACATTAATCCTCAACCTTACCATATATTTATTTCAAAATTAATGCTGCAATATTTTCTGCATAACGAAGGATCTTGCTAAGCCATTTGAGATTATATTTCCCCTTAAACATTAATTATATTATTATATAGATTCTATTAGGTATCACTTTAGTAATTAGTAAAATGTGATAGTTTGGGTATACTAGTGTAAAGAATCACCTAAAAGTACTTGTTCTGTGTTCTTGATAACTTTAAAATTATATAAATAATTACGGGGCATCCAGTAGAAAATTACGAACTTATTAGACATTTGGGTGTATCATCGCGCATAGTACCGTTTTTGTTACCGCTCCTGAGGCCTACGCTCCATACATGGCAGCATTGGTTTATGGCGAATCCGTTAAAAGCCTCATGTGTGGGAACTCAATCATCAGCACGCAGCATGTTCTGACTGCAGCTGATTGTATTGATCCGGTGGTTATAGATGACGTTTTAATATCGTAAGTTTGTAGTCTTAAAATTATCCACACTCTTAAAAATATTTTGGTTTTACAAATATTTTAATAATTTTCTTTCGATTACTATTCTTTTATTAATTTTCTAACAATACTACTTAAATTTGCATCGATTACTAAAAGTTTAATATTAACTAAGAACTAATTTAAGCTTTTATAAAAGGTTTTCCTTTTATAAACTTCTGTCTTTGCTCTGAAATATCTCCGAACTACTTAGGTCATAAGTTCTGTCAAAAACTTTTTATTAAATTAATGATACACTTTTTGATAATTATATAGAAATTATATATGAAATAAAAGGTAATTTAATTTAGAATACAATTTTATTTACATTATTCAAAATGCTCTCCCCTATTTTGAATACACGCCCTTACTCGACCCTGCCAATCATCAATCGCAGCACGCACCACACTCAGATCTATTTCTACCGCTGCTTTAGCCAAAGATGCTCGGAGAGATTCCAAATTCTGATGAGGTTTAGCGCAGACTTTCTCCTCCAAATGTTGCCATATCTTATAATCCAATGGGCTTAAATCTGGACAAGAAAAGGGCCAGTCTTCATGTCCGATAAAGTCAATTCCATGGACGGTCAACCAGTTTTGTGCGCTTCGTGCCCTGTGTACTTTTGCAGAGTCCTGTTGGAATATCCAATGTCTTTTTTTGTTTGTTGTTTGAGAAAGAGGTTAGAAGCACTATTTTTGTTAGGACGGTATTTTCGTACACCTCGGCACTAGTTTTTACACCTTTTTCACAGAAAAACATTTCAGTTAAGCCTGAGTATGAGACTCCAAGCCAAACCATGAGTGACGAAGGATAATGTGCTCGTTGAGCCCTTGGAATGCGCGGGCTGGTTTCCTCACTGCTGTGGATATGCACCTTATCATTTTGTTTATTATAACTTTCTTCGATGTTAAAAAAATTTCATCCGAAAATAAAATTTCGCGGTATTTCTTTGTTACGGCGGTACGCGGAATCTATCCAGCCTAATTTGATTAAATTAATTTTCAAACGCTTGTTCAAAAAATGTCTTTTTTTATTAATTGATCACTCTTTTGATCGCTGCTTAGGCCCATCTGAAGAGCTAAGATTTTTTATTTACGAACAGAATTTCGTTGGATTCGTGCCATCACTGCTTTGATGATCGCGGGTGTCCTAACTATACGAGGTCGGCCGGTCCTCTTACGATCTTCGAAGCTTGAATCTTCAGTGAATCGTTTAATAGTGCGATAAACAAATCGTAGGGTTATTTTCAATCTTTGTAGAATATTAAAAATCTCTTTTAGTGCGTAACCACAACGGTGCAACGCGATAACCGCTACCCTATCTTCTTTCTTCGACCACTCAATATTAGAAAATGAATGAAAATTAATGTCTTTTCCATTTTCGGTAAACGCAAGCGTTATATTTTTAAAATTGGTGAAATTAATTTAGCCAGTATTCAAAATTTTTAAATAATTAAGGTTTTGACAAAACTTATGACCCGACTAAGTATTTTGAGGGCTTTCAATAAAATTAATTTCAATGTTTGTCGCTGTAACATTATAGAAGTTTTTGTATAATATAATTAACAAAATCTTTTAGAAGATTTCTTGTTAATGTCGCATCTGTCTTATTGGTCTAGTGGTCGTCAGCGCGAATGCTGATCATTAGGTCCCAGGTTCGAATTCCGGGTCGAGCTAAATCCACCAATTGTGGTTTTTAGTAGCAGTGAAGTTAGGAAATTAGCATTTAGAGCTCGCAGAGAATACCACCGTAAAACAGCAGCTGTGTTTCATTTGGTGGTGTCTCATGGTGTGATTTATTCTATGATATATAGATTATATAAGAACAAAAGACCGCAATATCGTAAACAAATTCCTAAGGCTTCCACCCTTAATTGGATAACTTCGCATACCGTTGTACTCGTACATAAATGACGACGATTATTTTACTTAATTAAATTACACCGTCGTATAGTTTAAATTATTTGATTTTCATAGATCATTTCATGGAGTAATCGGCTCAACTTTATGGAATTCAACGATACACATTGTAAAATTCAGCAATTTTCTCAAACATCCGTCTTGGGATAGCGAGCGAATTTAGAGAAACGATGTAGGAGTTTTGTTCTTTACTAAGGAATTGGAACTGAATGATAAGGTTGCTGTTGTTACCTTGAGCTTCGACTGGATTGATGGAGGTGTTCCCAGTTTTGTTACTGGATGGGGCAGGCTTGGTGTTACAATAACTGGACCTATTTTGGTTAGTTATGTTTTTGTAAATATACTCTATTAATATTTATGTATCCACAGTCACAATAAGTCGCTTCCATGTAATTTTGCCGTCTGAATACCCGCATCCAGACCCTTTTCTTGTTCTTTTTTTTCCTTATTGTTCTTGTAATTCTACTGTTACGAGTATCATTACTAGGTATATGATTACAGCCCTTCACGAGTCCACTGCTGAAATGGATCTTTCCCCAGGAATGTCAATAAGCACGGTCCTGATCTTCGATTGATTACAGGTGGCTCAGGACCGGTGGCTAATAACTCAACACTAACTCAAATGGGAAACCTGATTCCAATTATTAAGTAGGTCATGAAAACCTAGTTAAAAAGGCTTTTGAATTGGATAAATAGTTAAATAGTTGTGTAATAATTTACTTCCCAGATAATGTACCCTTATCCCGATGAACTGCAAATTCTTTATCTGGAAACAATGTCTCCTCAACAGTACACCGCGGCTATATATGAAGCTGCAGCTACGTAGAGCTCCTCACTCGTTTAGATAGTTTTAGATTCGGAACTAGAAATTTGTACCATGGGTTGTGCTATGTGAGTATTTCCACGTATTTTAAAAATTCAGTTTGCATAATAACTTACTTGTAAAAAACAAAGTGACAGTTACTGGCTATATTTGTTTTTCTGCTTGGTCTTTTCTTATTTTTGGTGGTTCTCACAGGTCTTCAAAATATTTTTGGTGTGAAACATCTTTTGGCGCGCCTTTGCGGTACAACCGACTCATATGCCGTAAGGGCAAACGACTTGACGCTTTTTTGGCAGTCCAAGGAAAAGTAGAGATCTCCCGCCGGGCAAGGTTTTCAGTCAGGGGAGCGGCTAATGCTCCATGTGTTATTTTGGACCTGTTCGATATACAGCTCGTTAACTTCAGAAATTTGATGGGAGTGTTGCGTGTTCACACCACATTGTTGGATACCAGTTTGGCGGTGGAAGGAAAAAAGGAGATCTCCCGCTGGGCAAGATATTCAGCACGGGGAGCAGACAATGCTCCATGTGTTATTTCGGAGCTGTTCTATATATAACACATTGTCTTAAGAACTTTATGGCGCTACTTAAGCTTCGGTGCGTATCGCTGGCAGCGCGACGACAGCGCCACCACACTTCCTTATCCCGTCATGCGCTACGCCTAAGCCACCGTTCTCGACTTCTTTGTCTGTGCGTGCCCGAATAACTTCGTTGCTGCTATTTAACTTGACGCGTTCACCGCTTATTCATACACTTTGTATTTGTTTTTAATATTGATTTGATTTATTTTGCTCTATTTTCCTTTATTTTCCATTAAATTTGTTATTATGATTGAAGATATATTGAAAAATCAATTTTTAGGGCGACTCTGGCAGCCCGTTAATATCCAGGGAGACGGGGCATCAGATAGGAATAGCATCGTGGGCGCATCCCTGCGCTCGAGGTGTTCCCGACGTTTTCGCAAGGATCAACAGCTTTAAAAACTTTTTACTTCCTATATTAAGAAGTTTCTAATTAGTCTTATTGTCTGATCTATTATAATAAATAAAGTATCAATAAATTGTAATATTAAATACATTAATTTATAAAGTACGCGATATGGATTTTGATCGTGAATTTATTCGTTAGATGCAGACAATAAAATATTTAAGAAAATTGGTTGAGTTTTGTAGCACACTTAAATTATTTTTGTCAGTGATGAATCTTGCCATATATCAGTCGTCGTATAGTCATATAGTCTGGATTTATATTATAATGAGTAGATACATAATCAAAATTATGTAATCAACCATTTAAAAATACTGTACCACCATAAGAATCAGTCTCTGCTGCTTTCAGTTCGGCCTTTTAAATCTTTTTATTTTTTCTCGGACGTGGTCCTTCACGTCGAAGAACCGACAATCTACGGGGAAGAAAGATTCTCGAATTGCAGCCTCGTACACGTAACCGAAGTGTATGGCGACCCCTCACTAGATGGTGTGACAACCTGGTAAGACATGCAGGAAGTCGAATGCAGGTGGCTCAGAACCGTGCTTTGTGGCATTCCTTGGAGAAGGCCTATGTTCAGCAGTGGGCTTGAGAAGACATGTAATGATGAATAAATTTTTATTCCGTCCACTACTCAAAAATTTTGTCCTTTGAACCGAATACTCTGTGTCATAAGATTAAAAAATGACCTGCTAATAATTAATGTGTCTAGCGAAGTTCGATGTTTAGCGAGTTTTAACGCCCATTTCCGCCGTAACCTTTGTTGCCAATATGTAATGTTTGTATAGTTATTGGAAATCATTATAAGATATTTTAAATAAATTTGAGGAAACGGTTTATATTTTTGTACCTACACTGAAAAAGTTTTTAAGAAAGTGTTTTTCATATCACTCAAGTGTCCGACATGTATATGGCAATAATACAACAGCGTGTGTTTAGCATGAAGCCACGCGGCATGCTTTGCCGTACGCTCCGATTACAGAGGGGAAAATCCTAGCCTGGAGGTAAAGATATTAAAATAAAAAAGGGAATTATTAGATGTTTGCTTATTAAAAATTAAACCAAAAGTATATTACATTACAGTTATATTAAATTATTATCTTTCCGTTCTTTTCAAACATTTAAAACGTGGATACTTCTAAACAAATTCTGTGGGGTATTTATGAAATAGCTTGTATGATCCAATTAATGTAAGCGCTGACACGTACGAACATGTCGGGGGCGTCACGGGCACATGGTAATCCCCAAGAAACTATACCAATCTGCTGACCGTTGTCTGCACGCACCAGTGCGCTTCCACTGTCACCCTGAAAAACAATAAAGTGTTGAAGATGACAAATTTGTACGTGGTAGAGCCATTCTGAAGCTATATTAGTGCTGTAGCAAGAATTGGTCGGCTCGACCGGGGATAGACTACGCTCTCAAAAAAAAAAAATACGTGTGGCACTCGGTGACTGCCGCGGTAAAGCTATTGCATAGCATTTTTTATCAACTTATGCAATTATAATTATTTATTTATTTTATTTATGCAGTTAAGTCTTTGATTATTAAATCAAGTTACACTTTTTGAGCGTGGTGACCGATAAGAAAACAATTTTTTTTCTCTTATTGAATAAATGAGAAGTTAATATTGTTTAAAATATTTTTAATATCTTACAATACATGTAGGTTATTCAGGAATTTTTATCATTGAGTTAGCAGCTAGTGTACACGCATACGTCTAGTCGCACGCACACAAACACCGTGCCGAATGCATGCCGAAGTCTGCCGAACTGAAACGACGTTAGACGATGCACGGCTTTCAACGCCACACCTCCGTGCTCGTCGGAGTGGGGAGCGTGAGGTTTTTTTTCGTTACGGAATTTCTGGATTCGGTCCCTGCGCTCAAGGCCCGCGATAGAAGCTATGCAATAGCTTAAAAACTAGCGCAAAATATGCTCAATGCTGCTGTGTTTCATATGGTGAGAGAACCGCAGACTCTTTTTACTGGAATCGAGGCATTCCATTTTATTACTCAGGGGTGACAAACAAAGTGTGCTCGATTGTCACCAATGCAATAAAAAATGCGGAGAGAATCTTATGGCTTTCGATAGATGATGTTTTCATCTCGTTTACGCCAAATGTAAAATACCCAGACTGGAGACGGACAGCAGCATCAAAGGTGCGAGACGTTTTCCACCAAGATTGATCAATCGCCAGCCAAGTATTGCGATTAAGGCAAACCCTCTCTTTTTTATCATTCTAAGGCAGCGCTTAACTACAATCCCACGTGATAGTAAGTGGTGATGTAGCCTAAGATGGTGAAGCACACTGACTTTACAAAACCTAATCACTCTTGGCTTCAAGACACCCACACTATAATATGATGGAAAGGCAGATGCTGCCAACTTATTACACTCTATTGCTGTACGCATGATGATCGACGTAGCAAACCGTTTGATTTGAATGCGTGGTAAGTCAACAACAAAAGGGGCCTGGCCAAACGTCTGGTTGTCCTATGTTGGAAGGGAGAGGGAGAAATTAAATTATATAATGATTTCTTAAATTTACGCGAACACTACACATTGAATAAAACTATTATTTACGGATTTTATCGCGTTTAATTACTTTAATTTATTTTTATTATTATCCCGACGTTTCGGGTGCTTTACAGCGCCCATGGTCACGGGGGGGGACTGAGATGTTTGACGTCCCAATAATTTTTGGTTCGATTTCGGACTCACAAATTAATATTAAAAAACTGAAGGTAGCCGGACTAACTATGACATTGGGACGTCAAACATCTCAGTCCCCCCCGTGACCATGGGCGCTGTAAAGCACCCGAAACGTCGGGATAATAATAAAAATAAATTAAAGTAATTAAACGCGATAAAATCCGTAAATAATAGTTTTATTAAATTATATAATTTCTGCGCACACTCTCCTACTAGAATGGCTACTTTGGGCCTGTGTTCGAGGCTGGTAAGATTGGTTTTAACCAAATTCGTGTCACCAAAAAGCCTCTTAGCACGCCTTTCTATTAAGTACAAAGCTGCTAGGTGGCGTTACCCGACTTTACTTGAGCTTTATATAAAGTAAGCAGCTGTCCCGGCATGAAGTATCGCCGCACCTTTGCAAGGACTCCTTGCTTCTTTGCAGTTGCTTTGGCCTTGGATTCAATGAATCACCCGAAGTTCAGATTTGAGGGCATCTCAACCCCCAACAACTGGAGGCGGTTGGTGTATTTCAGTGATGAATTTCATAAAGAAGGAACCTAGATGTGTTGGCTCCTTTTTTCAGTGAAGAGACACGCTTGTATTTTGGCGGCATTGAATTTCACAAGATTGGCATCGCCCCATTCGGAGACTGCCTGTAGTGTGAGATTCACAAGCTTTACCATAGCTTCTCTTTCGGACCGGATTTTATCCCGACTGCCCCAAGGACTTGGTTGGTATCTCTCCACAACTATGCTATCGTCTGCGTACCCATAAATAAAAGACATAAGCAAATCATTAATATGCAGCAGAAAGAGAGTTGCGAAGAGAACGGACCCCTGAGGAACACCAGCGTTAGTCTCCACAGGATCGGAAGATCAGCCATCGACAACGACCCGGAGAGATCGTCACTCAGGAAATCTTTTACCCAGTCAATCAGATCAGGGAATAAGCCGTACGCCGGAAGCTTATCCAAAAGGCTAGCGTGCCAAACTCTGTCAAAGGCCTTCCAGACATCAAGGGCAATAGCAAGTGCTTCTCCACTGTTCTAGAGTGCCTCGCCCCACACGTATATGGTATACGCCAGAAAGTCCCCAGCTGACCGATTTCGGCGAAACCCATATTGCCGGTCACCAAAGAGGTTATTCTGTTATGGGTATGCCTGTTCTAGGTATTCTGTTCTAGGTATCTTATTAAGCGGGTGTTCAATATACGCTCCATAATCCTGCAGAGTATGGAGGTAATTGAGATTGACCGATAACTGGCAGGGTCGGCACGGCTGCTTTTTTTTTTGTTTCAGGCTGCACGTTGGCTAGCTTCCGGGATTTTGGCACTACTCCAGTCCTAAATGAGAAGTGGAACAAGCCTGTTAGAAATATAGCTGGTATACCATCTGATCCACTAGCTTTATCAACGTCTAGACACCGCAAGGTTTTAAGAATCTCCTTATTTGTGATATGAACCTCTGGCATAGTGGTCCCGCAGTGAGGTAATTTAGGTGGAATGTTGTCGCCATCGTCCAGACGCCAATTATAGGCAAATAGAGATGCGACCAAGTCCACTTTCACTTTAGCTGTGCCATCCGGTTTTACCAGTGAAGGCAGTGCAGGCCCACAGATGTTTGTCTCGACCGCTTTGGTAAGAGACCAAAAAGCTCTATAGTGCCGCATGGTCTGGCAGAGACTTTTGCGCCAATATGTTTAATGCGATCGAGACTGGCTTTCCGTAATGCTTTTTTATCGGAAATATGCGGCCTGGTTGAAAGTTCTCTTCTTGGAGCTGATATCCGGAGCATTGAGTTTTCGAACGGCAACCCAGGATAGGTACGCTAAATGCTTGCGTTTTTCAGCTTGAGGGTATTCAGCAATAAACCATGGGCGAGCTTTCCTACTGATGGGAGCGTCAGAAAAGGGGATAAAATACGCCATAGCTTAAAAACTATGATACTACAACTCGACGGATCTGCAGAAGAGAAAGAGACCACTCGCCTCGGATAGGATGCAAAAAAGTGTCGCATCGCATTCCAATTATTTGACTTGTACCGCCATTTTCGTCGAACAGCTTGGGATCAGGACGATACAGATTTTACCACACAGTGGTCAGATGTACCTAAAGGGCTAGTAACCTGTACTTCATATTTCTGGTTCGGCAATCAGCAGAAGGTCTAAGCAATCGGCTGCATGACGGGTAGCCTAGTCGCTTCCTTTACCAGCTTAGAAATACCTGGCGTCAGGGCTAAATTCCACACTTCTATTCCAGCATAGTCGGTATTCTGGTGTGGGAACAGCTAGTCTTGGTGACAGGCGTTAAAGTCCCCCAAAACGACCAGCTGCGTGTCTCTTTACATTGCTATAGGTCTATGTCCAGCAGTGGACATTAAAAAGCTTATTAAGTAGAGGTAACAAAAGGTATTGATATACTACAATGTCAGTTGTTGTGGCAGTGGCGTGCAGTGGCAGCTTAAGAGAATTCACGACCCCATATCATCCTGTGGGTGTCGTTAGAGGCCATAGAAGGAAATTTAAATAGGATGGATTTAAATATGGAAAAATTAAAGAGGAATCTTCTGAATAACAACTTAATAATAATAATAAAAACTGTGGTTCCCAATCCATCTCCTAAGCGAGGCTACTATGACAAATATCCCGCTATGAATCAAACCATGGCGGAAGCTTTTGTTCAGCGGAGGGTGTTTGATAGGCTATAAGAAGAATTTTCAGTAGAAATTAGATCACGGTGGTCAGGCTCAACTGATACTAGCTATCAGTGCGGGACACGATTTTAATGCATGAGTGTGTATGTAAACATAGTTGCACTATATATTTACTCATTTTATAGCCCGAAGGGACAATAAAGAGAGAGTGAGAGAGAGAGAGAGATGAGGCGCACGCCCTACAGCCTTACGTACTATCCGAGGCAGGGTATTCAAACACACCAAATTCCTGACTCCGGGTTTCCACTGAGAGTTTTTTGCTAGAAAAATCCAATAACTGATTTCTTTGATGGGATTCGAACCCTGGACAACATGATAAGCAATCGCGCTTATGACCTTCAGCCCAACGAGGCAGTTATAAATAGGCTATAATGAATGAACAATTAATTTATCAGTTAATACTTACATTGCACATGCCGTGTCCAGCTGAGTGGAACACGCAGAGCTCAATTTGTGGCTCCACCGGAGGCACCCGCATGTTCAGCTCCAAGCCACGGCGTGCCACGTCTTCCTGGCAACGCTGTCCGCTAATCGTCGTAGGAAATAGTTCCAACAGAACAGACGACAGGGCACCATTTTGCTGTAAATAAGAAGTGTTTTGTTAGTCTAGTTAGACTCGACAACTTCCAGCTTCCCGAATAAGCCGGTTTCCGAAAAGGCTTTAGCAGCATGGACCACATGCTTACCCTCCGGCAAATTGTACAGAAGACCGCAGAGTAAAATCTGTCACTTTGTCTAGCGTATGTGGATTATGAAAAAGCCTTTGTTCCGTCGAAATGTATGTTAATTTTTTTCTTATGCGGTGCCAAGTATTCTGTCGGTATATTGAAGTGCTGAAGTAACCCCGAAAATCCTTTTTACTGGAATCATATCAATATGTATCATGTATCAATCCATGTTAGTCCTCAGGGGTGACAACGCATTTGTATTTTGATTCCTAATTAAGGATAATGTGGATGTCTATTTCATCCACATAACATCAGGTGGACTGTGTGCTCGTTTGTTACCCAGTGTTATAAAAAAGTCACCCGAATATCTATCCTTTAAGGGGAAATATAATCTCAAATGGCTTAGCAAGATCCTTCGTTATGCCGAAAATATTGCAGCATTAATTTTGAAATAAATATATGGTAAAGTTGAGGATTAATGTTAAGGATTATGTTAGACGAAAACACGATTTCGTAAAATTTTCTCGATAGAAAAAAAAATCCAAAGTTACCTGCAAAATAAACAATAAACCGCTGTTATTCATAAAATACTTTAAATAAGATCATGAAACTTTGCATATTAACTGAACTAACTATAAAGCAGTGCTTATGTTATTTACCTACTTTTTTTTAAAATACCATTATTTTCACTGTAAAAAGAAATTACCTAAACTATCGGCCCCTTGAAGCGTGATTCCTGCCGCACGGTCACTTCGCTTCGGCCTTTGAACGGGGAGGTTGTGTCGCTTACGATCAGAATATACATTACGCAACAGGACGACGTAAAATTAAAATGGGAAATAACCGTAATAAAAATAAGAAGCGACTGGCTTGGCGTTAAGAAACAGGCATAAATATGATAAACCTATGAAATAAGTGTCTAACACCTTTCTACTTACAGTATTAGTGATTACAAACATGTCGGTAGTCGGTACATAGCATACGACGTGCGGGCAAGTGGGGACGAAATTAGAATTTGAGCTGACTTACTCTATCCCCTTAATATCGAATGACTTCAAAGAACAAACGGCGCACGGGCACTTTTTTGCTATTAAATCAGAATCATCTTATTACTTGTATATTTTTATTAACCTCCTTGGATAGTAGGGAATGTAATGATCGCTACCAAGCTATTTCGAATTGATTTTATATTGTTAATTGTGTAATATATAACATATGATAATAAACTGTGTTTTTTTAAGTCCCGCTGGGTTTCTTGCTGATTGTTCCTAGGACAGATGTATTTTCCGACCCAGTGGTAAAATAAACATAAGGGCGACTTTCAATAAGTAGTCCTTTTTACGATAACAAAATTCAATAGTATGCACTTTATATTGTAAAGTACTTACTGCGATTTTATAAATACAACATTGATTATGTTTCGTTATATGATGAAATATGTTTGATATTTCATGTTTTTCATACGAGTACTTTAAATAAATTTGATTTCTTAACGTAATGAAGTTGAAAAATTAATTTACCGATTTCATTCATAATTTATATGCTTTTTTAATAAAACTTTCTGTACTAAAATATGTTTTTATTCATTTTAAATTTAATATCATCTTTTTTAGAGTTAGAGTTCACCAACGCCTTTAAGACGTGGCGTCTTGTACGAGTACGTCAACGCCTTTCAATCGTTCAACTCTGTCTGCGCCCTCCTTTCTGCCAAGGAGGGTCGTGTCCGTTTATAGCTTAAAGATCTCTCGTCAGATCGGTAAGCCAATCCCTAAAGGTGGAGTTTAGTGGGTAAAAGTCTCCACATACCAAGCAGCCGGCTGCGTGGTGTGCTATGAGCATTCTCCACCTCCCTCCCCCGTTACCTGAGGGTTGCCCTTATTTGCTTCGGGCGCAAAAAAAAAACTCTGTCTAGATTAAACAAACATTATCTGCGACGTTTAAATGCCAACCACGTTGATGACGTTCGTACCAAACTTGGTACCAACGACGAGGCAGAAGTGTGCAACCAGGGTTACTCACTGAAGTAAACATTACGATGGTTACAGGTAAACATCGTAATGTTTACTTCAGTGTCGCAATTTGGCCACTGAAGTGAACCAATCCTCACGCAAGCATTAAAAGCTTACTTGTAATATTATTGGTAATAGCTTTATAGTAATCTAAGTATCGAAATAATGGTAACCATTTATTTTGTAAAAAAAAACTGACTAGTAACAATTAACAATAAATAATGTTATATCTCCGATTGTGAATTTTAAGATCTCAATAGATAGTACAATCTTTATTATATACGAGTACTGAATAAAACAAGAAACTTTGCCTTTTCGCCGACTTCAAAAAGGAGGAGAAAAAGTTATGTGATAACACAAAAAAAACATACAGTTCGACTGTATGTTTTTTTTGTGTTATCACATAACTTTCCTCTGGGTGAGCCGATTTTGATGATTCTTCTTTTATCTGAAAGATGGTGCTTCTCGTGTGGTCCCATATAAATTAAAATAAAATAAAAATATAACCACGATCTGACCAAATAGTTTTTGAGTTATCTTTAATAATGCGAATTTAATTGACTATCGAATACATTTATCGGTCGTATTGAAGTCAATTGTACAAAATTTCAAAATTTTTAATTTTACCAGTAGTTTATTTATTGACCAGCAACTCGCCCGCATGAGATAATCAATTACCAATTATTTTATACATTTTTGGATTTTTCAAAAAAAATAGTATAAAATATAGCCTAGTTTGTAAATATAGTAGTTGTTCTCTATCTGATTGTAAAGTTTAATCACAATCAGTTTAGCCAGATTTAAAAATTAAATTATTATAAAGTAACCCACTGTAGCCAGTTATTTACGAATATTACCGACAGACACTTTAATTTTATTTTTACAACACGTACGAATTAACTTGAGACTCCGCTGGAAACTGGATGCGACCCCCTTCCCGACTCCCCGCACCGCGTCCCGCGCTGGCCGTGCGCGCTCAGTACCGATAGCATTTTTGTTACGGATACGCGTCTCGACTCTAGTTCGATATTTTTGATAATATTGTTTGTTGTTTGGTTTGGACTTTTGTTTGTTTTTGTTATACTTGAACGTTATTTTATCTGTTTGTTGTTAATTGCGTTGTTTTATTGTTAAGTTTGGACGAATCTGTAACACTTTTTATAGTGCAATAAAGTATATAATAAATAAATTAATAATATTATAAATGAGAAAGCGTGTGGTATGTTTATTTCTTTGTCCTTCCTTGACGCGTTAACTATTATATTATAAAAAATAAATATTTAAAATATATAAAAATGGCAACAGTATATCACTTATTACTTCACCCCTTGCCAGAACATTTTATTTTGTTTTTATTAATAATCTCATGCAAATCTCAAAAATTTCATATAAAAAAATATTATATGTATAGATTTGTTAGTAATGACGGGGTTATCACGTGTTCATAGTCTGTAGATTACCCGGAGCGACGATTCTTCCTATCATATATTATGTTCTTTTACGCAAGTTTTATTGAATTTTTAATTTAATTTATGTCACCGTGTAGTGGCGTTGTGAGAATATCCACTACCCCATAGCGTCCTGTCCCCTGGGTGTCGTAAGAGGCGTCAGACGGATACTGACACAGGATGTGGGCAGTAGCATCTTCCTGATAACAACTCAAAATAACAAAAAACTGAGTGGCAACTGTAGCGAAATCCCTATGTGAACAGTGGATTTTTATAGCCTGAAATGGATGAATGAATTGGATGTGAGAGAGACTACATTCACAATCAAGCTTGTACACTCCCGCATCTTGTAAAAGGCTATTAATATTTAAAGTAAAGTAAAGTAACAGCCTATATACATCCCACTGCTGGGCACAGGCCTCCCCTCATTTCTGAGAGGGTTTTAGGGCAAGAAAGACATGTGAAGGCGAACTTCACATGTCTTCGAAATATTTTTTTTCTTATTCCTCATACATGCAGGTTTCCTCACGATGTTTTCCTTCACCGCCGAGCACGTGGTAAATCAGCACTTAAAATTGCAATTAACAATTTCATTGGTGCCGACGGGGATCGAACCCGGGTTACTCGCGTTCTGTTATATTTACAGCAAACGTTAACCATCTGAGCTACCACGGCTCTCCTATTATATTTATTTGTAAAAAAAGAAAAAAGTAGTTCAATTAAATTTTCTTATAAAAATATGAATTAGACTTACTCTAATTCTTCCCCATCCAGCGGCTTTAGATAAAACACCTTCGCCGATGAAATCGGAGCTCAGGGGCACAAGCTGCACAGTGCTGGACAGCGCCACGTCAGAGGACACGACCAGCACTCCGATATCGTTCTTGATAGTGGAAGCCGCGTAGTTGGGGTGGGTAACGTTGCGCGAAATTGTATAGGATGTGCCGCCCGTATTCCAGCGGTTAGTGCCGACTGTTACCCGCAGAGAACTGAAACATTGTAAAGATGCGTGGATGATCTTTTATCACTGCACTACTCTAAGATAGACTGGTCGATAATGCTGAGCTTAGGGCAATAAGTCCGCCTATTATACATTAAAGTGTGTAGGAAGTTAAATAAATAAATAAAGGCAGAAACACAACACAGCTTAATGCTGCTGTGTTTCGTATAGTGAATGTAGATAATCGTAGACCCTTTTTACTGGAAATGAGGCATTTCATCTTATTAGTGATAACGAGGCATTCTAATTTAAACCTCAGGGGTGCCAAAGCAACTGTATTTTGATTCTTATTCGAGGATAGATGTGGATGTCTGTAGGCCACAGCAACCACTTATCATCTGGTGGACTATGTGCTCGTTCGTTGCCCTTATTCTATATAAAAATAGTTTTATGTTTTGCAATTATTACAATTAATTAAAATTAGACATTACATTTATGAATTTATGCAGTTCTATTTATATTTAAAAACAAATAATTTACACAAAATGGAAACGTTGGGTTCGGCAAACGTACTCAACGTTTGCAGTAGCGGAAGAAGCACGAGAGTTAAATAAATACTGTAGAAAAGCGGTCATTAAGGATTATGTTGGGGCTGAATCTGAGTGCTATTCAAATTGTGTAAGGGCTTGTTTTTTTGTGGGGGGGATTTTGGGCGGTTGGGTTGTTAACGGCTTGGGGGGTTCAGGATCGTACTTTTTGTACGGGCGTATGTGTTTAAGTATGTATGTTATGTGAAAAAATCAAACAGTATAAAGCACTACCTGCTGAGGGAACCAAAAGAATATACAGCTGCGATGCAG
This sequence comes from Parnassius apollo, assembly GCA_907164705.1. NCBI lineage: Eukaryota > Metazoa > Arthropoda > Insecta > Lepidoptera > Papilionidae > Parnassius > Parnassius apollo. Next base: position 2,167,463 of record CAJQZP010001402.1, on the reverse strand, counting down.
TGAGCGGCCGTCAGCACATGCCTTGTGCTGATCAGGGAACCCCCACACATGAAACTTCTCAGAAGGAATCCACTGGACATGGCCACCATGTAGGGCACACTGCCTTCGGCGGCTGGACTTCCACCCACAATGCGGGCGTTGGGGTCCGTATGGATGAATAAGTCGGAGAAGTCATCCTTTGGTGTCGGAACCGCTGTGAATTTTTTTTTAATTATATTTAAGTTTGGCCTAGTCAAGTTTCACCACTGCAGCGCTCTTCTTTTTTATAGAAAACAGGGCAGCATGCATTTTATTCGTTTATCCATTAATTACAGCCGGAATTCAATTCTTTTTTTATATTTGTTCTGACCAACTGACCAACATTGCGACGCTCTTCTTTTTTTCAAGAAGAGAAGGCAAACGAGTACGCGATCCATTAATTCATTAGTTCAAAACAGCCGGCCTATCAAAAGTCCGTGTACCGTGTACTGGTGGTGTATGAATAAATATCCACTATCTCATACCGTTTCGCGGCTGTCATAAGACGTGACAGAGGGAAACAAATCCGAAGATGGACGGCAGTGTTTTCGTTATAAGAACAAAAAAAATAATTTTATTGTTCTTACCGGCCGTTGCCAACTCGTTTGCCAAGCGTGACAACCATGGCAAAATCCTATTTTTAGCAGTGAACGTTTGAAATGCTGTAATGGCGACAACGTAGAAAATATAGCGAAACTTTTATAGGAGAATGGTGACAAACGAGCACACAGTCCACCTGATGGTAAGAGGTTGCTGTGGCCCATAGACATCTATATCTATCTTCGGTTACGAATCAATACGCAAATGCGTTGTTATCATTGAGGACTAAGATAAAATACCTCCTTTCATACGAAACACAGCAGCGTTAAGCTGCTATTTTACGCCGATATTCTGTGAGAGCGTGGTCCTTCCACGGTCGAACCGACCCATTCGTGCTACAAATAGTTGTAGCACGAATGGGTCGGTAGTATAGACTACTAATTAATTTACTGCCTCGTTGGTCTAGTGGTTGTAGTAGTGCGACTGCTGATCATAAGGTCCCGGGTTCGAATCCCGGGTTGGGCCAAAAAAATTATTGAGTTTTTCTGTCAAGAAATTTTCAGTAACTGCCCGGAGTCAGGAAGTTGGCGGTGTCTCACCCACGTGCCTCGGAAAGCACGCAAAGCCGTTGGTCCCGCGCCTGATCTCTCTCACGGTCGTGTCGGTTTACCGTCCCATCGGATTACGAGAGTTAGGGAATAGAGAGTGCGCCTGTGCTTGCGCATACACTTGGGCACTATAATCCTGTCCTGCGCCGTTGGCTAGCCTTAGTTGAGGCAAGCCGCCGTGGCCGAAATTCGGTCTGGAGGACATTATTATTTGTTACCAGTTTTGCGTGGATGGCTAGTCTACGTTGAGGCAAAAGGGGAGTCCTACCACCTTATATTTAATAATGTACATTGTTTGAAAATACACATATCGAATAATAATTTGTTTTATCAGTGACGCTTATTATTTATTTATTTATACTTTATTGTACACCTAAATAAAAATAATTACAAGAGCGGACTTAATGACTTTTGGCATTCTCTCCCAGTTCACCCGAGACGTGTGGAAAATAATGTGATAGTGATTATATATGTATATCGTGTTGATCATTAGTTCATTTAACTTTGCGTTTAAAAATGTTTATCTTATTTTTATAAAGTACACTCACCTAAGCTCCCAACGAGCAGCGTTACCAACAAAACTCCAACTTGAAAACCCATTTTATTACACCGCCGAAAACGTTTTTTGATAAACCTAGACGCGACGCATTTTATATATGATTCTATATCTTTTTAATAGCCGAATTTGACTAACGACTTCGATTATAATGATAAACTCCGAGAAAAATCACAGATAAACCCTAATCTAATATATAATCCTTACATTTGTGACATTTTTTTGATAATTAAATGACAAAACGCCACCGATAATCGTAGACTTCGATACGATCGAATGTACTTAAACAAGAAATCTTGAATGTAAGTGATCAAGGCAATCAGATATAAATTTATAGTAACTTACTCGTATTACTTTATTTATTATTACTACTTATTATGCTTATATGGAGACGAAGGCAATCGTTTTATATACATACATACATAAACACTCACGCCTGTCACCCATAGGGATACAGGGAGACTACAGACTTCCATTTGGCACGATCCCTACATATCTCTCACTTCCCTTACATCCTGCGCATACAAGCTCGTCCCATCTTCAATATATTACCAATTTGGTCGACAAACTGGCCGTCTAGGGCGTACCTTGCTTACTCTGTCGTTCACTTCTGCAACATAGATTTGCTTTGTTACTCTTTCCTCATTCATTTTTCCTACATGACCAAACCAGCGAAGCGTTCTTTTATTAATCCTGGTCACAACATCAAACAACGTCCCGACATCCTGCAAACCATACTTTTTTAAACATTTATTTAAGAATTCTAATAATAGGAACTGGGTTAATATATTATTACCTAAAAGATAGCACGTCCTGTACAAAGAAATACCAAAATGGAAGAGAGTTCAAAATAGCTTCTATTTCGATCATAATTGTACTAAATTCCATAAAAGTTTAAATAAATTAGGTAGAAATTCTTTTGAGATGATATTTTGGTGACTTGACCGCGGCTTCCCAAAGACCGATATTCTTTAAACTATATGCGAAATGAAATGAAATATGAGTGTGCCGGACGGGCGAAACTCTCCGGAGTAAATGTTGTCGAAGATACTTCGCGAGTCGCTCACGTCCTACACCTATAGGTTCCGGTGGGTACTCTCACCGCCGTCTTTGTTGTTGCCGCTGAAATATTGTGGACTGTAGTTAAAATCAAAATGCACGATTAACAAATACAAATAGCAAGGTAGTGGCCAGCGGTTCGACTGATTGATTAGTCGCGAAATTTTATAACTTTTATCACGGTTGTTAAACTACGGTTGTTCACTGTATATTTCAAAAGATTTCTTTAAATTGTACGGTGGTATCAAATATCTATTGGTAGTAGCTGGTTTTCTAACACTACTGACTAGCAGCTATTATCAACTAAACTAGTTGATTTTATCACTTGTGTAACTGCGGATATCAGTTACCACTTTCACTATATGTAACTGCGAATATCAGTTACGACCTTTTTTAGGCTAGGTAACACTTTCACTATGTGTAACTGCGAATGTCAGTTACGACCTTTTTCGGCTAGCTAACACTTTCACTATGTGTAACTGCGAATGTCAGTTACGACCTTTTTGGGCTAGCTGACACTTTCACTATGTGTAACTGCGAATGTCAGTTACGACCTTTTTTAGGTTAGCTAACACTTTCACTATTCACTATATACTGCTACTAGTCACTTCAGCTACCACCGGATACCACTCACTTCACTTCACTAGTCACTGGTAGTTCTTCACACTACTACTGGTACTGGGTCCCGAGCCCCTAAGGTAGACTTTAGCAATACTTTGCAGTGAGCCGCTTGCCATTTTCCATTTGCCTCTTTATTGCATAAACTTTTCACTATACAAATGGCATACATTGCAATATTTTCTATACAATACTAATTGCTACACTAACATGCTATACATCATTAAATCGGTAGTCTGGTACTTTATTAGTATATCATAAAGGTTAATAAAAACATTAACATTGTAAAAAGTTATTAAACGAAACGTCCCAAATTTTCATAATATTTGGGCATTTTAATTCTTTAATTTTTCTATAACTACGAAATGCGTTTAATTATACAAAAATATTCCTATACTTTTTTCATCTATAAGCCATATGCTAATTCAATGTCATATTTATAACTCTTTTAGGACATAAAATTATTTTCATTATTTTTAGTATGATCTATTACGCAGTTAATTAAAAAACTTCTAGAGAGTTCTACGATAAGACGCGCTGTGATTGGTCGATTTTTTGGTATATAATAAAAGTTGTTTATATTACTTGTTATCAAAACGACATTCTATACAAACATATTGAGAGTTATAAATATGCTAAATAACTATATTAATACACGTTTTCACTCAGTTTTCTTGGTAATTTCACTATTAATACATAAAACAATATTCTTTATCACTTCGTTTCTTAAGGTTGTTAGGCCGTCGCGAACATTTCTCCCGCCGTGCAGCGTCGCGACGATTTTCTCACAGCGGCGCTGCATCCATTTCGGTGAGCGACGTTGCTTCTACTTCGGCAGCGGCACGAGTTTCCTGGTTGGCCTCTTGATTAGGCCGTTTGCTGTGCGTACCTCCACAGTGCGGATCTGTCCGTCCGCACCGGGGTAAACAGCTTCCACCCTCCCTCGTGGCCAGGTGTTACGAGGTAACTGGCCGTCAGCTATGAGGACTGGATCGCCCACCTGGAGATTGGGACCTCGCCCATGGGCCTCCCGCCGGTTTTGAAGTTCCGGTAAATACTCTCGGACCCAACGCTGCCAGAACATGTCAGCGAGTATCTGGGAGCGTCGCCAGTGTCTTTTGCTATTCATATCTTTTTCATCAAATACTCCAGGTGTCGGCAGTCTCGCAGATCCTCCTAAAAGGAAGTGATTTGGAGTGATGGATTCGTCGTCGTTGCTGTCTACAGAGATGTGAGTCAATGGTCTGCTATTTACTGTGTACTCCACCTCGCAGAGCAGCGTGGCTAATACTTCCTCATGCGGATGTCTCTCATGAAGGACGGTGTATAGTGCCGTCTTCACGCATCGTATGAGACGTTCTCTCTTGGTTGATGTTTTGTGCAGCAAATTGATTGGAAGCCGAGCGAGCTTTAGGTTGAAGCTCAGCTGATCGGTACTCGGTTTCCAGATTAATCCGAGTATCTTTTCCTCGGTTCCTTTGTTTCCCAGATCGACTGACTCAGATGCTTCATGGTCAGGTTCTAATTCTTTTACAATTTCTGGTGCGTTGGAAACCCATTTTCTTAAGGTGAAGTGCGCGTTTTTGTGTATGTCGCGTACTTCCTTCGATATTCGCATTGCCTCTTCCAGAGACTGGAAACTGTCGAGATAGTCATCCATATAGTGGTTTTGAATGATAGCTTCTACGGCTTCTGGATACTTGTCTTTGTGTTTTTTAGCGTTCCAGTTTTTCGCGAATATGGCTGTGCAGGGTGAACTGGCTGCACCGAAAATGATCGACGTCATTCTATATTCCTGTGGAGCTTCATTACGTCGATCCCCTCTCCAGAGATATCTTAAGGCATCTCTGTCTTCAGGTCTGACTTTAACCTGCATGAACATTTCGGCTATGTCCGCGGAGACAGCGATTTTATGGCGGCGAAAACGCATCATGACCCCTGGTAGTGATTGCAGTAGGTCTGGACCCGTGAGCAGGAAGTCGTTCAATGACACCCCCTTTGTTTTGGCTGCGGCATCGTGTACTATTCGAAACTTCTCTGGCTTCATTGGGTTATGGACGTCGAAATGGGGTAGGTACCATGTTCTTCCCGGTGTGCTAGTTTTCGGTGCTATCTCAGCGTATCCCTTTTGTACTAGGGAATTCATTTGTTCATCATACTTTCTTTTTTAGATCTTCGTTTCGATCTAATTTTCTTTCAATGGAAACGAGCCGTTTTAATGCTGTTTCATAATTACCAGGCATCTCGATATCCTTTTTCTTCCAGAGAAGCGCTGTTTCTATGTGCCCGTCTTGTAACTGACGGGTGCTGCTATTTAGTATATCTTCAGCTTTCTTCTCTGGGTCGGAGTTTGGTCTTCTCGGATTGATAATGAGAGATTCCAGCGCGAAATATTCGCGGAGTTGGTCATCTATAGTTTCCTCGCTCTTGTGCAGCTCATTGGCCGCGTGGACGCGCTGATACGGGGCTTTAGTGTGTGCCCCGTGTAGCACCCATCCTAATTCTGTGAGCGAGGCAATTGGCTGGTGCGGCGGACCTCTTCGGATTTGAGTGGCTATCAGAAGTCTCCAATTGTCCTGTCCTATTAGGATCCTTGGGTTGCCGGAGTCATATGTTAGCTGCTCCTTTAGGTCTTTCAAGTGCTTGCACTTGGCTATGTCTGCTGCACGCACAGTCTGTGGCCCCAAGTTTAGGCTTTCAACCGTGCGTGCTCTGAATGGCACCCTTTTGCTGTGGAGACTCTTCAGCGATACTTTGATTCTTCGGGATTCCGGTGAATCGAGGGTAGTGTTCCCGATAGCGGTGATCTTAAACGGGTCCAACCGCCCTGTAGCTCCAATTTGTTTGGCTATCTCTTCATCCATTAGTGAAACTGTTGACCCATCATCCAGCAGGGCGTGTGTGTTTACAGCTCCCGCCGGTCCAATTACTCGCACTGGAATTATTTTTAAATAGGCTTGATGCTTTGACACAGCGAATGAGTTAGCAACAGTTTCTTGAGGTTCTTTTTGTTTGACCTCAGTCTTCTCCTTTGTATTGTTATGGAGAAGTCGATTGTGTGTCGCGGTGCATCCTTTTATTCCACACTTATTGGTTTTACATTTGTGTGTCTGATTTCGATAACGTAAACAGCGGAAACATAAATTGTTTTGCTTTGCGAGTTCCCATCTTTTGTTAATATCTGCTTCTTTAAATTTTTTACATTCGGATCCGTAGTGACCCTCCTTTTCGCACACTCTGCATTTCGGAAACGGCTTAGTAGTAGCCGCGTGTGCTCTATGTACTGAACGATTGCTTTGTGCTTCGTTTATAATTTCTGGAGGCGCGAATGCACTGCAGAAGCGTGCTTGCTCGGTAATAAACTCGCTGAAGCAGCCGAGGTCTGGTCTAGAGTCATATTTTTCAGTGTAGATTCTATACCACTGTGCACGTATAGAGTTTGGCAGTTTGTCGGTGAGGTGTCGTAGCAGCTCTGCGTTGACGAGGTAATGATCTCGCTTTAGGGCTCTAAGAGTGACGACGCTTCCCCTCACTTTGCTCGCGAATGTGCAGATGTCTCTAGGTGATTCTGTACAGCGTGCTAATCCTCGTAACTTCTCGGTTTCTGCTTGCGCGATTGAATCTGGACGCCCAAATTGTAGCTCCAGTTCTCGCATAATCTCATCTGGCTTAGCATGCCCGATGAGTTCTGAACTGACTGTTTCCAAGGCTCTTCCTTGTAGACTTCGTCTTAGTCTAGCAGTGTTTTCAATGTCATTGAAGTAGCCTCGGGTTGTTTCGTAAATGGCACGGAATGAAAGCCACTCGGTATGTGCTCCGCTAAAGCTTGGCAGTGTCATTATAGCTTTCGACGCTGCGAAAGTATGCGACGATAGTGGCGCACTCTCTAACTTTGGTTTGTCAGCGAGCGCGGCTATAGCGGATGTGAGCTCCGATATAAATGGACGGAGCCCCCTGTCTTCACTTATGACAGGTTCCTGGCTAGGTTTCTTTGGATTGGGATCCTTTTGTACATCTTCTGGATAGGAATCCTGGTTTGCGAGCTCTGATACAATCGGTAGGAGCCCCTGTCTTCATCAACGGTGGGTTCCTGGCTGAGCTTCTGTGGCATGGGATGCTTTTGTGCATCTTCTGGATAGGAATCCTGGTTCGTGAGCTCCTTTTGGGGCTCACTGAGGTCGACAACGTCCGGGGTCGGCTTTGTGACGGTTTTATTAAATGGTGCCTTCCCTCCGGTGATTGCGCCTTGATTTGACTTTTGTTTGGCTACAGAGTTTTCGAGCCAAGATCGAACGTACTCACTTTTGGATTGACCATCTTCATCATAGTCGTCCGATTCGTCCTCTTCTTCCGCCATCTGTAAGGAGATCTGCGCAAGTTCTAGTTTGATCTTCAATACTTCTTCACGAGCCTTCAAAATTCTTCTATTGGGCCGAACAGTCTTCTTAGACTTCGTACTGCAAACGGTGTGGCCCCTCGGTGGCTCTTCGGAGTGGGTGTCTTCCCGGGCTGGTGGCGATGATGCACGTCTAAAGTCATCGTTGCCTTCTATATGTTCCCTCTGCTTCGTTGTGCGGGCCGTAGTGGACGGCGCGGGCAGGGGTATCCCCCCCTCGGGGGGGCAGCATGGCGCCTCAGCGCCCTCTACCGTTGACGGCGAGCGTGGTGGCATCTGGTGGTGGACGGCGGCGTTACTGGCCGACGAACCTCCTTCCAGACCGACGGTCCACGCCTTGGCTGCCCTTCCTTGCGAACGGGTGATCGGCATCTTGAATCTGAAAATTCTGCGGTTTTAATACGGTGGTGACTATTTACCCGGTTCCGAAATACAAACGGATATATCCGGCTCGAAGGACCAACGAATGTGCCGGACGGGCGAAACTCTCCGGAGTAAATGTTGTCGAAGATACTTCGCGAGTCGCTCACGTCCTACACCTATAGGTTCCGGTGGGTACTCTCACCGCCGTCTTTGTTGTTGCCGCTGAAATATTGTGGACTGTAGTTAAAATCAAAATGCACGATTAACAAATACAAATAGCAAGGTAGTGGCCAGCGGTTCGACTGATTGATTAGTCGCGAAATTTTATAACTTTTATCACGGTTGTTAAACTACGGTTGTTCACTGTATATTTCAAAAGATTTCTTTAAATTGTACGGTGGTATCAAATATCTATTGGTAGTAGCTGGTTTTCTAACACTACTGACTAGCAGCTATTATCAACTAAACTAGTTGATTTTATCACTTGTGTAACTGCGGATATCAGTTACCACTTTCACTATATGTAACTGCGAATATCAGTTACGACCTTTTTAGGCTAGGTAACACTTTCACTATGTGTAACTGCGAATGTCAGTTACGACCTTTTTCGGCTAGCTAACACTTTCACTATGTGTAACTGCGAATGTCAGTTACGACCTTTTTCGGCTAGGTGACACTTTCACTATGTGTAACTGCGAATGTCAGTTACGACCTTTTTAGGTTAGCTAACACTTTCACTATTCACTATATACTGCTACTAGTCACTTCAGCTACCACCGGATACCACTCACTTCACTTCACTAGTCACTGGTAGTTCTTCACACTACTACTGGTACTGGGTCCCGAGCCCCTAAGGTAGACTTTAGCAATACTTTGCAGTGAGCCGCTTGCCATTTTCCATTTGCCTCTTTATTGCATAAACTTTTCACTATACAAATGGCATACATTGCAATATTTTCTATACAATACTAATTGCTACACTAACATGCTATACATCATTAAATCGGTAGTCTGGTACTTTATTAGTATATCATAAAGGTTAATAAAAACATTAACATTGTAAAAAGTTATTAAACGAAATGTCCCAAATTTTCATAATATTTGGGCATTTTAATTCTTTAATTTTTCTATAACTACGAAATGCGTTTAATTATACAAAAATATTCCTATACTTTCTTAATCTATAAGCCATATGCTAATTCAATGTCATATTTATAACTCTTTTAGGACATAAAATTATTTTCATTATTTTTAGTATGATCTATTACGCAGTTAATTAAAAAACTTCTAGAGAGTTCCACGATAAGACGCGCTGTGATTGGTCGATTTTTTGGTATATAATAAAAGTTGTTTATATTACTTGTTATCAAAACGACATTCTATACAAATATATTGAGAGTTATAAATATGCTAAATAACTATATTAATACACGTTTTCACTCAGTTTTCTTGGTAATTTCACTATTAATACATAAAACAATATTCTTTATCACTTCGTTTCTTAAGGTTGTTAGGCCGTCGCGAACAAATATGAATAAAATAGTGGTTAATTCGTCCAAGCCCCACTCCTTATAAAGAAAAAGAATAAATTATAAAATATATTTTTTTAAATATTCTTTAGATAATATACTCTTTAGTTAATAATGTGCTTAAGCGAGAAAAAAAAGAATTTTTTTTATACATTTCTTTATATAGGCCACACACGGTCAGTTAAAATGATTAGTTGAACTGACGTGCATCCGAAAACTGATCGTGAGTGCGAAATCTTAAGTTGAAATTTTTAACTGATGGCACTCCACGGAGTTTTCCGGGCGCGCCGTAATCCACTGGCTTCAGTTCGTTTTAATTACTGCTAAGTACATACTTACCAGTAATTAAAACGCCGCAGAAGAACACAAAAACTCTCCGATCACACTCTTAATCTTATGGATGTTAGACGGGCGATGAAGCTGCAGTCGTCAGCAGATTTGACAGCATACAGGCAACTGAACAGACAGATCTGCACATGCGGCAGGACTTCCGCAACTTCAATACAGATCGTATTGAAGAAGCGATTGAGCGGAACCAGGGCTCCAAAGTCTTTGCCAGAGATCTGTCTGTCAGTAAGAGCCAACTGTCAAAGCTAAAGACTGAGTGTGACAGCATCGTTTCCGGGACACCTGAGATTCTAAATGAGATTGAGAGGTTCTATGGGCAGCTGTACACATCATCGTCGGAGCCACACGCAAGTGTGAGTAACGATCCAAGAGCGAGTCTTATCCGACACTACTCCAATGATATCCCGGACGTCAGTCGGAGCGAGATTAGAATGGCTCTCCAGCACCTTAAAAACGGCAAGTCCCAGGGGAATGGAATTACAGCGGAGCTTCTGAAAGCGGATGGAAAACCGGTACTTGAAGTCCTTCAGAAGCTCTTTAATTCCGTCCTTCATGGAGGCACTACTCCCGAGGCGTGGAGCAGAAGTGCGGTGGTCTTGTTCTTCAAGAAAGGTGACAACGCCCTCTTAAAGAACTACAGACTGATATCCCTTCTGAGCCGCGTCTAAGTGCTGTTTTCGAGAGTCATTACGAACCGTCTCGCACGCAGACTCGACGACTTCCAGCCTCCCGAACAAGCCGGTTTCCGAAAAGGCTTTAGTACCATAGACCACATACATACCCTTCGGCAAATTGTACGGAAGTCCGAAGAGTACAATTTGCCACTTTGCCTGGCGTATGTGGACTATGAGAAGGCCTTTGATTCTGTCGAAATTTGGGCGGTGCTACAGTCTCTTCAGCGGTGCCAAGTTGACTGTCGGTATATCAAAGTGCTGAAGTGTTTGTACAGTAGGGCTATGATGGCTATCCGAGTACAGAAACAGAGTATAAAACCTATCCAACTGCAGAGAGGTTTAAGACAGGGTGACGTTATTTCCCTGAAACTCTTCACCGCTGCATTGGAAGACCTTTTCAAGCTACTGGACTGGAGAGGATAGGGTATTAACATCAATGGCGAGTACATCACTCACCTTCGATTTGCCGAAGATATAGTCCTTACGGCAGAATCGCTGGAGGACTTCAGCACTATGCTCAATGACCTCAATAGTGCCTCGTAACGGATAGGTCCTAAGATGAACATGGACTAAACAAAGATCATTTTTAATGTCTATGTCACACCTATGCCGGTAGTTGTTGGGAGCACTAAGCTCAAAGTTGTTGACCAGTAACGTTTACCTGGGACAAATAGTCCGATTAGGTAAGTCCAACTTCGACCGAGAGGTCAATCGACGGATTCAACTCGGCTTGGAAGCGTTCGGGAAATTATGACGCATCTTCTTGTCAGGTATAGGTATATTCGTGTTGCCAGTGATGACCTACGGAACCGAGACGTGGTCCTTCACTGCTGGCCGTATGAGGACGCTCAAAGTCGCTCAGCGAGCTATGGAGAGGGCTATGCTCGGAGTTTCTCTGCGTGATAAACTTAGAAATGAGGATATCCGCAGTAGAACCAGATTGACCGACATAGCCCAACGGATTAGTAAGCTGAAGCGGCAATGGGCCGGCCATATAGCTCGAAGAACCGACAACCGTTGGAGAAAAAAGGTTCTCGAGTGTCAGCCTCGTACCGGTAGGCGAAGTGTAGGGCGACCCCCCACTAGATGGAGTGACGACCTGGTAAGACATGCAGGTGGCTCAGGATCGTGCTTTGTGGCATACCTTGGGTAGGCCTATGTTCAGCAGGAACCTTGGGAAGGGCTGTAATGATGATGATGATGAAGTACCTACTTTCTTAGTAGCGACATACATTATTTCTATGCTATTTAGATTTTTTATGTATATAAATTACGTGTCACGTTGTTTATCCGCGATGGACTCCTAAACTACTAAACCGATTTTAATTAAATTTGCACACCGTGTGCAGTTTGGTGCAACTTGAGAGATTGGATAGTTTTTTTTGCCCATAATTTATTTTTTTCGAATTTAAGGATTTTTAATAGGATATGACAAATTGTCGTCGAAAACGGAACAACGTATTCCTGGCAAGCTAGTTATTTTATATATAACTCAACCCAAATAAATGATCCGAAACAGATAAAATTCGAGTCAATATAGTAATAATCCCCATAAATAATGGTCAATAAATTCAAAATGTTTAAAGACTTATACCACAATATTGTCATAAGTTTTTCTTGTTCTATTGTAGGAAACCGTCCGTTGTAAGTGATAAGATAATTTTGTGCTTTTTGTTGGCACGTTACACTTAGCTTATTTTCGACTCTGATTTCACATCGTGCAAAAATAATGAATTAATTTATAGTCATATATCAATATCCCATACAGAGTCAACATCTCACAAAAAATCTTAACATACACAATCGCAAGGAAATGCCTACAAACGAAAACTAAGTATTTTGAACCAACAATAACAACGATTAAGCAAAAAACAAATAATAAATATTAAAATCAACGCCTACGAAATACTCGCAGTTTGAGAAAATTTTTCAACACGAAAGATGGTGACTAACAAATATAATATTTTTCTTCTCTTAATTCATGGCTTATCTTAATATGATTCTGCTACTATTTACCTAATAACTTAATTTTAATAAATTAATAGGTCAATTAATTGTGCAAACCTTAGAGTAATATGTATAATATACCTACTACGCGTTCATTTCAAGTTTGCCGTCGTTGATCGTTATGACATCATAACTATCGGTACCGTAGACAAAAACAATATCATGTTTATCTATTTATCTATTACATCACATACACATGATGACTGTTCTTTGTCAAATTGAGCAAAACTAAGTAAGTAGCTTGTTGTCCTGTAGACAGAAATTGAGAGCAAACAAGTAGATAAAATTCATACTATAAAAATTTTTATTTAGTGAAGTGAAATAATAACAGTGAATTAGAACGTGTTCGATACAATTATAAAATATTATAATTACGTTTTTATAGTTTTGTTTTACATTTAAAATGTTTTAAATACGTAAAACATTACGAAGGCGCTGCTATCGGTACTAATAGAACGACGCTTGAGACGCGGAGTGAGGGAGCGCGGCGGGAGGTAACGGCGTTCTTGGAGTGAACAAGTTGTAATTGCTGTAAGGCGCTAACAGAAAAAAATATAGCACAGAATTAACATTTTCAGTTTCCTTCGATATAATAATAATGTATATTTGTATCTAATTTTAAAATGGCTTAAACAACGCGAAGGAAAGAAAAAGATATATTTTTCTCGCTTTATTTTTACACGCCCAACTCACACATAAACAAAATTATGATCGTGTGCAAATTTATCGGATTTCATACAAAGATGGATCACCCTGGTCCTAACAAATCAATCACTATTCTTAGTCTAGATGAACCTTAAATTCCCACAAATCAACCTTCCCTGCACCGACTTTCCCTATTTATACATTATTTACTGTTTTACTTCTTACTACCGGCCACAATTCAGTCGCCAATCTTTTCTCGAGCTGACCGCAGTTACAGCGTAATCAAATGATTTTTTTGAATTTTTTCAAAATATATAAAATTTATATGAGACTACCTCTGAAAATTGACCTACCTAACAAAAAAGAATCAACAAAGATTATTTTTAATTAACGGAATAATGGAGTAATATAAATACATAAAAAAATACAGTCTAATTGTGAACCTCATCCTTTTTTTGAAGTAGGTTAAAATAAATCCCTTCTCGGTTAGCAATATATATCTAGCAGACGTATAAAATTCGGTGTTTCAGATATACAGAACAAGTAGAACTAAAAAACTGAATTTGAACCGGAAAAGTTCAAAACAAAAATTAATTAAAAAACTGTATTAGCACTTCCAAATATTTATAGTTTAGTGTTGCAAAAGTAAAGAACATGTAAAACAAAAAAAAAAAAAACCGAAATTGAACCGGTAAAATTCAAAACCGGTTCAACTTAAGTGGTTGTAACAGCTCCATGTTATGTCCCGCTGCAAACTTTAGGTATTCACACACCCAATTCCGATCTCTGGTTATAACTTATAACTGATTTGTTTCCCTGTCGCCACTTACGACACCCACGGGATGTTATGAGGTAGTGGATATTCTTACACCGCCACTACAAGCGTTGATGGCTTCCAATTAAATTAAAATTTCGCTATTGTCACAAATAGCCGAAAATGACGTCTTTTTATTGGATACGAGGTACTCCAACTTAATCCTCGGGGATGATAACGCATCTGAATTTTTATTCTTAATCGAGTATATATAAAAAAAACAACATTTCAGTTAAATATATTTATTTATACAATATTTTGTTGCAGCCAGGTCCCGTAGGCGCTGACACGTGAGTACATGTCTGGTGCACCTCTCGCACAAGGCACTCCCCAAGACACTACACCGATTTGCTGGTTGTTGTCTACTCGAACCAGTGGGCTGCCACTGTCACCCTGAAATGATAAAAATTGCCATTTGACGAGGTGCTTGGAAATTACTTCCGTTTTTTTTCTGGACTTGTGGACCTCTGACTTTTAAAGATCTGGTGGTCTGGCGGACGTCATCCTACAGAAACTAAATAAAACGGAGCTCGAATTAGCAAGGCAAGCGTTTGTACAATCAAACTCTCGGCTTCAATCTATGTCTTTCGTACCCACAGACCCATATGAAATTAATAAAATAATAAATAATCTAAAATCTGACAGTGCACCAGGTCATGACGGCATTTCCACTAGGTTTGTCAAATTGGCAAAAAAGTACCTTGTATATCCAATTGCACATCTTTGTAATCTTAGCTTAGAACAGGGAATATTTCCCGATTTATTTAAAACGGCTATCGTGTCTCCAATTTTTAAAACGGGGGACAAACAAGATGTCTCGAACTATAGACCGATTTCTATGCTGTCTACCATGTCAAAAATTGTGGAAGGGTTGATCAACCGTAGGTTGATTATTTATTTAGAGAAAAACAAACTATTAACTGATTATCAGTATGGGTTTCGCGAAGGAAGGTCAACGGATGACGCCTTATTGAAGTTGACATCTTTAATTACCTATTATGTTGATAGAGGAGAGAAGGTCATTGGTGTTTTTCTTGACCTAAAGAAAGCTTTTGACACAGTATCAATTCCGATACTATTGTCTAAACTAGAGGGCTTGGGCATCCGCGGTCATGTATACCAATGGTTCCATAGTTACTTGGCAGGTAGACAGCAATACGTTAGAGTGAATAAAGACCTAAGTGACGCCTCAACCTGTGGATTCGGTATTCCACAGGGCAGTACATTAGGCCCGACTCTCTTCTTGGCGTATATTAATAGTCTTCCAAACGCATTAACATCTAATACGGAAGTGCTAATATTTGCTGATGACACTGTCTTACTATTTCATGGGCAGAGTTGGAAACAAGTACAAACTTTTGCAGAAACCTGTTTTAAGAATGTCTCAGCTTGGTTAGAGAATAACTTACTCACACTAAATATTTCAAAGACCAAATACCTCTGCTTCTCGAGGTCTGCAACTTCAGGTCCAGCTCAAGACTTTACAATCACACTACATTCTTTACCATGTAATGGAAAGCTTACTAGCCAATGCAATTGCAGCACATTAACTAGAGCCAGATGTATTAGATACCTAGGTATTCAAGTAGATGATAATTTGAGCTGGAAAGAACAAATCATTAGCATCTGTTCTCGGGTTAGAAGACTTATATATATATTTAGACAACTAAGAACAGTCGCTAGTAAAAAAATTCTTATTCAGACATATAAAGCGCTCTGCCAAAGTATCATTAATTATTGTGTGACGACGTGGGGTAGCGCACCAAAAACAACATTGATTCAACTTGAACGCGCGCAAAGAGCAATTTTAAAAGTACTAATGCACCTACCGTACCGACATCCTACTAATAAAGTCTACAACGAGACTCAGGTACTCTCAGTTCGCAAGTTGTTTATAATTCAAGCTCTCCTGAGATACCACCGTGTAACTGCCTACTCACTACCACGAACCAGTAAAAGAAGATTTCGGTGCCCTATACCCACTACCAAAACCACCTTTATGCAACGACACTACAATTTCATAGCACCATACATATATAATAAAATTCCCACTGAGAATATTGTTAGCCTTATAACTCTAAGCACCAATAGATTTAAAAAATATGTATTGAAATGGTTGCAAAATCTTGACTATGTCCAAACTGAAAATCTTCTTACAATATCTAAATAAAATACAATCATTAAAACACGCACAGACACAATCACACACACACACACACACACACACACACACACACACACACACACACACACACACACACAAGCGCGCGCGCACGCGAGCGCCACACTTCCGCACATACGCACAACAACAATAAACAACACATTAAACAGTATGTAACAGTAACGGCTTATAAATTAATATTAAAGAATAATAAATTGTCTTATGTACTTGCCGAATATAGACCTAGAACTAAGAATTAGGGAAGGCACTGTTTCCTGAGATACAGGTGATAACCTAGTTCAGGAGACAGAGCTCCTTTGTATTTAGACGTATTTGGTTGCTAATAAACGTTATTTATTATTATTATTATTATTATTAAAGATTTGCCGTAATCATTTTTTAAATTTACGCGAACACTACACATTGAATAAAACTATTTATGCGGATTTTATCGAGTTTAATTAACTTATTTTTATTCCCGACGTTTCATGTGCTACAGCACCCATGGTCACAAGGACTGAGACATTTGACGTCCCAATGTCTCCGTTAGCCCGACCTTTAGTTTAAAGAATATTTGCGTAGATCGAATCATTTCAGAACCCCCCCCCCCCGCCCCCTCGTGTACATGGGTGCTGCAAAGCACATGAAATGTGGGGAATTGAAAATAAGTAATTAAACGCGATAAAATCTGTATAAATCGTTTTATTCAATTTGCCGTAATCAATCTTGGTAGAAAGTGTACGGTCTTTACAAACCGCACATTTCTGCACATTTTTACCTTATTGTACTCGTATCATTATTCATTCTCATCAATTCAGTACGCAGTCATCCGCCGCCGCGCACTGTACTCATTATCAATAATATCAGAATAAATTAAATAATCTGTTCAATTGTCTATCAATTTTAACAACTTCTAAGATTGTACAGCACAGCAGCTCGTACAAAAAGATTGACGTCTGCAGCACAAGGTGAATCGTACTTTTAACCCGTCGTCGTAACATAAACACGATGACCGCTATACATCGAAAGTCATAGCATTTTTCTGGCGATTCCTATAATACCACATACGACGCCCACGAGACCAAATGTTTTGATCTTTGGTTGGTTTAATACTCAAAGGTTCTGATGTATACTCTTGTGGCGCCACCACTCGGTAAAAGGGACAAAATGTATGTTTGGAAATTTTAGGATGGTTATACTTACAACAACTTTTTCGGAGGCAAGGAGATTGAGTAAGTTAGGTTAAGTAAGTTAGTTAAGATACACTCCTGTTTGGCAATTAAGTTGGCAAAAAGAGGTGATTATAGAATGTAAGATCTTGATGCATACGAAAAACAGTAAAGCAAAGAAAGTTCCCGAATGTCCCCACTCCAGGATTGTGTGGTGCCCATTTCACCCTATTCTGTGACATAATGTATCGTAACAAGTAAGTAAAAGAAAGAATTCGAAAATCGATGGAGGAAATACGACTAACACATCAAATGAGTAAAATTCTAATTTAAATTTATTTATTTACAGGAGATAGAATATATCTTTAAAAAATTGAATTTGAATTGTTAATAATTACTTTTGAAATGTTACTTACGTTGCAAGTGCCATGGTCTATGGAGTGGAAGGTACAAAGTTCAATGTGCGGCTCCACAGGTGGGGCATTGATGTTGAACTGGTTCGCAATACGAGCCACTTCACTGACACAGAGCGAGCCGTCTATTGTGGTTTTGGTTAGTTGAAGGAGTTCCGCAGACAGCGCACCGTTTTGCTGCAAGCGAAGCACCAAGATATTAGATATTTATTACAAAAGAAGAGTGATAACTACTGTTCTATTTCTACTTCAATATCAGCCCGTAACAGTTCAATGCTGGACTATTCAAATGGTTTATCTGGTATATTCCTTAGATCTTTCTGGATCTCCATCTTACGACACCGACGGGTCGATATAATTTTTACAGTTACCGTGATAAGGAAGATGCTGCTGCCCATCTCCTGATTTATTTCCCTCTATCGCCTCTTAGGACACCTACGGGTTCCATGACATGGGGTTAGCGTTGCCAGGCGTCCGGATAAAGCCGGACACAGTCGGGCTTTTTAGTTGCGTGACCGGCCAAATTAGACGGTGTTCGGCCTGTCCGGCATTTTTAGGCTTTTTAAATTTGATTATTTTTTATATTTTTCATTTACTTAAATACATAATATTGTAATTATTGTAATGTAATTATTGAATGATTAATAAATAGGAAGACTGACTTATTCAATTTTTTGTTATTCCATTACAATTTTTAAGTATATTTTATGGTAAGTGTTAAAAACATTGTTTTAATACGTTATAATAGTTAAATTGTCATTTTATACTACGAGAAAGTTAAAGCGTGTCCGGGTTTTTTGCCAAAATTTCCGGCTAAGCTCGTTGGTTTGTCCGGCTTCTCGGTTTAAGACCTGGCAACCCTACACGGGGTAGTGGATAATCTTACACCGCCACTATACGGTAATTATTAATTTCTTCAAATATTATTTTCAATTTTATGAGTGACTGTAACGCATAATTTGATAATATTAGAAATTTTATTCTCACACTGCGATTCTCTTGTGTCATGGAGGTCACATATATAAATTGCACACGAACAAGCATCCAGAGCCGGAACTTTTATTTGTAGGACTAAAACTAAACTTGTTTCGTGTGGGATTCAAGCCAAACGCGGCGAAGTCAAACTTTAAAATTGAAATTAAAGTCGGTTTTTACTTTTTATTAAAAGTTTAACAAATAACAAACCGGGAGATAAGCAACAACTTCTTCCTTATAACAACTAGAAAATAAAATTCTTTTTTCTTCTTTTTTATTTATTTTAAAAAACGTTACCCCCACACTAGGATTTTCTCCTTTATCGTGGAGGCAGTTTACAAACATAAATTGCACAAGGACAAACATCCAGACCCGGAACATTTATTTGTAGACCATACAAATACTTGTTCCGTGCGGGATTCGAACCCGCGGCCCCCAGCTCAGCCACTCATTGCTAAGCCAACCAACAACATAAACTACGTTAGCCAACCCGCGATTTAGCCATTTTAGCTATTGTCCTACCCAGCAGTTAATTTTATACGAGGTAATGGATTCTCTTACAGTGGCACCACGTGACAAACGTGGCAAAAACTTCTTACAAAAGGAGCCTCGTTGTGATGATGTCTCTTTTTTACCGCCAAACAACAGTGTAATGTTGTGTTCTGCTCTGACGAATGTATGTGACATGTTTTACCGAATCAAAAGTTGTTATAGAACGTTATGGTATATGTATTTCTCAAATTCATTGTATTTTGATTGAATTGAACAATATTACGAAATTGAGGTAAGCTTTTATATAGCGGCCCGTTCAAAGGCGGTACAAACTCGTTAATATTTGACACGCATAAAGTGGGGTGCACATGATTTAAATTCCTTTATTTTTATTCCCTTTTCTAATTCAAAATTAAAAAGTCAACTCTTTTAAAATAATTTTTGAATAATATCTATACCATACGCTGCTACTTCGTACACCTTATTTTTAACTTTCGGTAAAACATCGCCAGATGTAGGGTCAGTATGCAGACTGTGGAGCATTCCATCTAAAATCTCAAAGGTGACAACGCATCTGCAGCCTTCTTTTCTTGAAGTCAGGTGCAAGTGTCCATGATTTGCAGTCGCCATATACCGTCACGTGGCTATAAGTTTGCTTGTCACTTTAATAAAAAAAAATATGTCCAGCAATGGACCATTACAAACAGAAAAAAATAGAATAAAAAATTATACATGTTAAAAAAATTAAGTGCCTGACTTTAATTAATTTCAGGCTTCTATTAAGTTCGGGGGGTTATTTGCATGCTACTAAGACATAAATAACAATTTTTCAAATGTTTGTCTATCTGTAATGTCATGGAACTTTACAAACAAATACAGAGCAACTCCAGGAGGGATCTAGGGAAGGGCGTAGCTACCGCCGTATCTACGCCCTTGCCTAGATCAGTCATATCAATCAAATAAAAAAATCAATGATACGAGGAACGTGTTACACACGTTCGGAGCACAAAAACTCGTAAAATATTATTCACAATCACACTTTAACTCTTAGGCCGTACTTCCAAAAAACGTTCCCAAAAATGGGATCTCTTTTTCCCCGGGTCGAATGAGCGCCCAAAAGTTGGCAACACGTCTCACCTCACTTCATCATTGACCTGCGCTACAGATTACTAAAGCCGTGGTAGCTCAGATGGTTAACGCTCGCTGTAAATATAGCAGAACGCGAGTAACCCGGGTTCGATCCCCGCCGGCACCAATGAAATTGTTAATTGCAATTTAAAGTGCTGATTTACCACGTGCTCGGCGGTGAAGGAAAATATCGTGAGGAAACCTGCATGTCTGAGGAATAAGAAAAAAAATATTTCGAAGACGTGTGAAGTTCGTCAACGCGCATTGGGGCAGCGCGCGGACACTTTCTTGTCCTAAAACCCTCTCAGAAATGAGGGTAGGCCTGTGCCCAACGGTGGGACGGTATATAGGCTGTAATTTTACTTTTTACAGATTACTAAATCCGCAACATGTGCCGGTCAGCATACATGTTATTCCCCCGTTTAAGTGAATGACAATGACACAACAGTTCCTAGAAGTATTAACTGTAAGTTATAATTTATAATCAATTTATAAATATTTTAATTCAATGCGAGCATTTTTGTTCCTTTTGCGTAAAATCTTTACCCTTCATTTGGGCCCCCATCAAATTTTGATACAAGTTCCGTCTAAGGTTAGAATCAGTCTGATCAGGTTTTCTGTTAGTAATATAGTAGTAGTTTCTAGTAGTAAGTATGACGTGTATAAGTACACGTCTAACTTAAAGAAAAACTGATCAAAACTTCTTATTTTGGTCTTCGATTAACTTAAATCTAAATAACTTCGCATTAATGAAATGCGAGGCAGGTATGGTTGAGGAATAAAAATATAACTCACTCTAATTCTACCCCATCCGGAAACTCTTGCAGCGACATTGGCACCAATGAAATCATAGTTCAAGGCGACGATCCCCACCGTGTTAGAGAGGGCAACGTTAGTGGAGGTAACCAGTAGACCAATGTCGTTCTTGATGGCCGCCTGCACGTAGTTGGGGTGGGTGATATTCCTTGCTATGTTGTAGTTAGTTCCACCGAGGTTCCAACGGTTGGTGCCCACAGTTGCACGAAGCGTACTGGACATCAACGATATTTAAATGTTAAACCAACCTTTCTAAAACTTATATCATCATAAAAGTTATAAAGAAGAGACATTTGGAAAATTCCGTATAGATTGTTTTGACGTGAAACGTCTTTAATATTACACCGAAACATACGGGTATCAAGTGAACCGTATCGAAAAGGTCTACATCGTCTTGTCTTAAAATTACAAAAAAAAAAATTAAATTTTAGTGACCTAAGTGTAAGCCATTATTTAACTTATATAAGTATAGTCAGCTCACCGTTACGACTTTGAGTTTGCATCAGAGTTTGCGAGAAAAGCAGAAGCCCAAAATCGACGCTCTTTCTCATCTTTAATACTAAAAGCCACTCGCAAACATAGACATTTTACGTTAAACCTTAAAATATATAAGTACATAAAAATAGCTTGCATAATATATAATCGGAATCTCGGAAACGGCTCCAACGATTTTCATAAAATTTTGTGTGCAGGGAGTTTCGGGGGCAATAAATCGATCTAGCTAGGATTTATTTTTAGAAAATGTCTTTTTGTCCGTATTTTTAAGCAATGAAAAACAGCTACAATATCGTTAGAATAAGAAGGTAAATTTTGACAATTTATTAGTGATTACAAATAACTTAATTGGTATTTTGGGCGGTCACAAAATCGTAATACCATGGTTCGAGCCCAGACCGACCGACCGATTTTTTTTAATTTTTTTTTTCAAATTCCTTTCCTTTTTGTGAAAATCTATTTTTTCTAGCCCTTTTTTTAGTATTTTTTAAAAACACGAAAATTTAAATTAAACTAATTGCACTCATGATTTTTTATTCAAATGTTCAGTTTTTTCTATTATGTCGCTAAGATCAAAAAATATTATTCGTATTTCATCAGTATGTAATTTGTATCTAAATATAATTTCCAAAACACACGAATTAAAAAAAAACCGAGCGAAAAATACCGAGCAAAGCTCGGTCAACCGCGTACTACACGGGCGTTAAACGGCCGTGTGCCCCAACACAGCCGTACCCGACTTTTTAGCCGACTTAAGAAAAGTTCCTCAATTTGACTTTATATTTAATTAACCGTCAATCCGTAGGTAACAGAAGTTTTGTGCCCACAAGCTGGTGAGCTGTCATGGCTCTTAAGGGGGGATTCCACTAGACGGACATGCCAACATGATTTTATTTTATTTATCTTTTTATTTTATCCTTATTGTTATCACCTTTATGGACTTAATGCCTACCGGCATTCTCTGATAGTCAGGTCGCAGAGTGATGAGATTTTGTGGCAGGTGCAATTATGTCTTCTGACTATCATATACATCATATACTTAATTAAGTTTTTATATATTTATTTATGTTTAAATTTTGGCTATTCTTTGAAAAATAACCCTGTATAGTGTGTACTAATGTATTACAAACAAAACATATTAAATATTATATTATATATGTTTAAACGGCATAGATATTTCACCGGTATTTCTTATATTAGCGTTAGCTGATTAATTTGTTAAATACCCGCCACCAAATGTTTGCTATATACAATACATACTTGCTCAGTGATCCAAAAGAGAAGACAGCGTTAATGCAATGGGCAGCAGTAAGGATATGACGGGTGCTCACGAGGGAGCCTCCACACAGGAAGCTGCGCAACAGCAGGCCGTTGGTCAGCGCCACCATGTAGGGAATGCTGCCTTCAGGTGCCACGGACCCGCCTACGATGCGCCCCGTCGGATCTGAGTGTCCATACAGCGTGGATACATCGGCATACCGTTTCGGGAAAGCTTTATACAAGACAAAGGAAAAAGATTTATAAGTAAAGTAAAATTGGAGCATATATATACGTTTTGGTTTGGTCATGTAGAAAGAATGAATGAGGAAAGAGTGACAAAGCAAATTTATATGGCAGATGTGAATGGCCGAGTCGGGAAGGGACGCCCTAGAAAAAAGTTTATCGACCAAATTGGCGATATTTTGAAAAGGGGCCACGTTAGAAGTACCCTTAACCGACGAGCATGTATGCGTAGATATATGGATGTAAAGGAGGCGAAAGAGGTATGTCAGGATCGTGCCAAATGGAAGTCCGTAGTCTCTGCCTACCCCTCTGGGTGACAGGCGTGAGTGTTTATGTATGTACGTATGTATGTATATATACGTTCCATTGATGGGCACAGGTCTCTTCTTTGGGAACGTTTTGCAGCAATTATTCCGTCACGTTATTCCAGTTTGTGCGAACTTCACGTCTCTTCGAAATATTATTAAAATAAAAATTTGGGTACTTACAGTCGAATCAGCATCTTTACCAATGAAAGATAACTTTGTCATCAGGGATGTACAAGTACATATATTTTATATTTTAATATCTAATTGACAGCATTATTTTAGATATGGCAACATGAGAGTTCATTTTGGTATTTTATTTTAACCCGGAGTTCCACCGGCGACATTATAACATCCTTGTACAGTGCTCTAAAACTTTTGTTGATTTTGTTTGAAATACTGAATTTAGGTATTCTACATCTTTGTAAAACGTAATGCCAATTGTGGTTAGGAATTCTAATTCGTTTTTAACATGGTTTTAACATTAATCTACAAAATTGACTTGGCTAAGTTACCATACTAGTGACGCAACGATGTGACGGTTACTTTGCCATGTTTTGCTACAACCAAAGTTAATCACTTTCAAACCGATTACGGCGATGCAAAGGAAGGGTTCTGTACTTGACATTCTATGTAAGTATGTTTGTATTTATGATATTACCAAATGAATTGTAAATCCAATCATCTTCATAAAAGGTAAAATGAAGTCTTTATTATTTTTACTGCGTTGTCGGGTATTATTAATATTATTACTACTCAGTATTTTTCATATTTTCAATTTAGTGTATTGATATTAAGTTGCATAAAGAATTGTGTCATTTTTTATGATTTTTTTTTAAAACGTTACCCCTACACTAAGATTTTCTCCTGTATCGTGGGGGCAGTTTACAAGCATAAATTGCACAAGGACAAACATCCAGACCCGGAACAATTACTTGTAGGCCATACAAATACTTGTTCCGTGCGGGATTCGAACCCGCGATCCCCAGCGCAGCCACTCATAAGCTAAGCCACTGCGCCACGGTTGCGGTCGTCAAAAAAAAAAAAGAATTATAAACGTTTTGCTAATGTAGGAATACATTGTTTGGTTTGGTTACAATTATTTTTTTACATTATTGTAATAAAATCTTGATGATGACTGATAAAAAAACGAATACTTGTTAAAAACATTGACATTTTCAATTTTTGAGCATTTTGTCTATTAAATGTTAGTATTTTTAAAACCACTAATTACTAATTCTTTGAAGAATATAATGTTACATTTAACACTGATGTCCAGTCTGAGAGTAGGTACCTTTTTTGTTTGAAGATTGGTCCTAGATTTTAAGTATTTCCAAAAATGGCAACAATACAAATTGTAGTGATTATTTATTCAAAAAATACAGTTAAAATGCTTACAAATCGATTTTACAATTATACAAAATTACAATAAAAATTACAGGTCAAATCTCATTACTATAGATATAGATAAAATAAAGTATAAAATATCGCAAAATAATAATAATATTTTTCAGAAAAGTTACTATTATTTTTAAAATGTCACCAAAAAATCTTAAGACATTGAAGTTTGTACTTATATTATATAATAGCTATTGCCCGCGACTTCGCCCACGTGTAATTTATGGTTTTAATTTTTTTGCGCGGAATCCTAATTATTTTCCTAAAATAAAAGCAGCCTAAGTTACTCCTTATAACATCTGCTAACCGACAGTGAAATTCGCGTTAAAATCGCTCCAGCCATTTGAGAGATTAGCCGGAACATACAGACAAAAATTTTAAGAATTGTGTTTTTGCTATAAGTACCGTACTTTCATATGCGTTTAGTAAAAAACTGCTATTTTCAAATAATAAACAGATCCCTCAACTTTATTTATTTGTTTAGATTAGCATGTAGAAACTCGTCAACATCATAATAACATTTTTCCAGTAGGAACTTTTTAAAAGTATTTTTGAAGCTACTCTTGTATAACATACTTTTTAAATCATAAATCAGTAGGTAATCTGTTATACAAAGATAATATAATCACTGCGTTTAAAGTACTGATTGATATTGAGAACAGTGCCTAGTCATGACCATACGAGGGATGATTTTATTATGAAAATCGTTTCTCCTGGTGTTTTCTCTTATGGTTTTTTTGGCACGTAATCTCATATTCGCCAATAACTTACAAATTGCGTAAGACCAGTATAATATGAAAAAATAATATAACCTTAAAATAACAAAAATAAAAATAAATGTTAACCGTTCACTGTTAATCTAATGATTAATGCTGATGTCATATCAATTCACAGATAAACAATAACAATGCACTGAGAGCTTATCGATTCATTGAAATCACATATATTTAGCCTTTATATTTAATAACTAGCTTTTACTCGCAACTTCGTCTGTGTAAAACTGTTTACAAGTTTTTAAGCAAGAAGTTTTCATTTTAAACTCAGACTTTTGTTATTATTTCGAAAACTATATGTGACTATGAAAAATGTTCAATATAAAAATTTTCGTAAAAAAAGACCTAATAATCATCCTATCTTTAACTTAGTTTTGTTGTATAATGAAATTGAAATCAAAAAATACTTTTAAAATCTACATATATTCAGAACCTTTTAAGTAGTTTAAAAAGCCAGTCACAGTCCCACTTTATGATGAATGGTGATGAAGCCATAATCGCTTATAGTTTGAAATAATCATCAAAAACAATTTTTTATTAGCTTTTCGATTTCATTTTAAAATCTTCGATGTTTTTGGATACAATAGAGCTTAGATAACTCGTGGCACAGTTATTGATCCCAAATAGCAGTGGTAACTGAGGGCTAAGCACTCGCTGTGAAAATACGTCAGCGTGGGATGTATATTGGCAGTAACTAACTCTTTATCTATTCCCCCAGTTTGATTGTTTCTGGACAGACAGACAAAGAGACAGCCATGTTTATATATTGACTCAGTTGGGAAGGCTCTGTGAGGGTTCTTCAGTTTTTTTTTGGCCCGAAGCAAGGGTCCCGATTGTGGGGTTACGGACTAGTAAGGGGACAGGCGGGTCTTCCTCTTTGGGGAGGGCGAGGTTCTTCAGTTTACTTTCTTTGCTATAAACTGTCTTTCCGCGCCATAAAGTTTATTCAAATCTTTTTTTTAATTTAAAATCTCAAATAATAAAAACATGTAAGAAAACATTATCACAATTACTGTATCTAAGTTACATCGCAAGAATCTATTTATCGTATAATGAAGACGAATGTGACTGATAAAACTGTAAATAAATATTTAGTATTCATAAAACAATTAAAAATGCACGGTGTCCAATCCAACACCAAAATTTATTCGTTAATCTCAGTTAATATTAATAATTAATTTATTCATTACATTTTACTAAAGAATGAAATAACAGAGTCTAGTTTTCAACTCAATTGGAGAATGCATTGTTTTATATTTTGGTAGATATTTAAGTAACCTTCTGGATCATTGCTTCGGGAGATTTCAGAGTGGACGTTCTATAAGTTGTACTGAATTAATAATTGGTATAACATTGTGTACTTACCTAAACTCCCAACAAGGAGTGTTGCCAGCAGTAACCCAACTTTGTACGCCATTTTACAAATTGCCCAGTGTGGAGGTAAATGCATTGCTGAAACCTTATATATTGAAACCGACCACTATCATGCACATTTTAGAGATAACCGTGATTAATTATAAAATGATAAGGACAGCCATAGGTATATTGATATGTAATGTATGGTAAAGTGTTGACTCTTAATTATTTTGTTTAACCGATCCTATTCTACCGTTACTGCCTTTTAAAGTCTATTGTTGAACGTAGGCCTCCACGTCATATCTTTGGTCGCTTATCGCGCATCCACTTTCCTCTAATCACGAAGACTATTTTAGTTGACAATATTTTAAGTTAAGATCACTAGAAACCTTATTTTTGAAGTAAAAAGGCGTAAAGGCTGGTATTAGTGGCGGGGCTGGTATTAGGGGCAGCCACTCCCTGTGGAGTGGCTGCCCCTAATACCAGATCCAAACAAAATCTGTATTAAAAGAAATGTTACATCTATACAAGGATTTTCTTTTGTATATGTTTACATACATAAATTTCACAAGAATAAACTTGTAGAAAAATACTTGTAGGCCATAAAAATAATATAAATATTAAATTTTACAACTTTTATTTTTAAAATGTAAGAAGGAGTAAACAATAAACTGTATTTGCCTTTAATAATAAGACTTTTGACGACATATACGTAATAAAATTAACAATCATTATTAAGTTTTCAACCACGAGTTGATAAATAGTTTACCAACATTCGAGTGGCCACTCCCTACATTCGAGTACTGTGCCGAGCAGTGACCTAGCAGCAAGGCCGGATCTATATATAGACTTTTTGGGCTGCAGCCCAGGGCCCCGTGGATATAAAGGGCCCCCAGCCCCCAGTGAAGACTAACTGTCATAGCTTTAAAAATAATTATGATAATATTATGAAAATTTCATGAGTTTTGGTAGAAATGAGGATGAGAGAGTTATTTTTCAAAAAGAGGAACAAAATTTAAAAAGTGGCTAAATCCGATACTATTTTTTGGAAGAAATTTTTAAAGAGGATATTTGTAAAGGCATAAAGTTAGTTATGTTATCAAAAGAGTTCGTGAGTAACGACATCGACATCAATCGAATGAAAAATTAAAGATATACGAGGAGAAAGCTTGAAACTTAAATACGAGAGTGGTACTGACATAAATAAAATATATGCAGAATCTTCAGTCAAAAGAGTCAAACGTTAAACGTCGTGTTGAATAAGCTGTTTTGGATTTTGGATTTAAATAGAAAATGTCAAGTCTATGAAGCATATAGTAAGAAATTTAATCAGTGAATTCGGTTAAAATCTTACTAAAGACTAAGCTAGAAAAAAAAACTTGTTGATGTTTTCCCAAATTAGTTTACTGTCATCTTCTAGAATTTTTAACGTTGTCAAACACTAGCTGTGAATCAGTGCGCCGTTTCTCCAGGATGTCATATATAAAGAAAACAAATGTAGGTAAACAATGTTGAACAATCGACTAAATTATTTATCAGTCCTTTTCATAAATTGTGATTTAACAGAACATTGACAATTTGATAAGCAAATAAAGGAATTGGCAGCGCAAAAATCTAGAAAGGTCTTCATAATTTATTTAACATATACACATATTGCCGTCTAGTGGCGGTTGAGAATATCCACTACCCCATATCGTCCCGTGGGTGTCGTAAGAGGCGACAGAGGGAGACAGGCAGGAGATGGGCAGCAGCATCTTCCCGATAACAACAATAATATAATAAAAACTGCGGTTGCCAACCCGCTCGCCAAGCGTGGCAATATGGCAAATATCCCCCCATGAGTAACGACGCAAACAAACGGCCCCCAGTCCCCGGCGGCCCCGCTATTCCTGGCTACGGTGGCGACCATGGTAACAGCGGGGCAAGGGGTGATAAGAATCTCCGGTGGATTTTCGGTTGCCACCTACGACGACTCGACCTGGCAACATATAACGCACGCACCCTGAGGACTGACGAGAAGATACTGGAGTTGGAAGAAGAGGTAGACAAGTTTGCGCTGGCATATAATTGGATTATCCGAGGTCCGAAGAGAGGGGGAGGACACGGTCATCCTCGAGTCCGGCAACTTGTTTGGGAGGGCCAAGGAGGTGTCGGATTTATCGTTCACAAGTCCTTCGTCAACAACGTTGTAAATATTGGAAGTGTGTCGATGAGAGTCTCGTACCTGATACTCAGAATCACCAAACGGTATTTTCTGACGGTTATACAGGTTTACGCACCAACCTCGGCACATCCCGATGAGGAGGTGGAGGAAATGTATGAGGATATTTCTAGAGCCATGCATTCCCTCAAAGCCCACTACACGGTGTTGATGGGAGACTTTAACGCAAAACTAGGCACAAGAGAAAGCGGTGGGTTGAAGTTAGGAAAATTTGGAGTAGGGCAACGGAACCGTAGGGGCCAGCAGCTGGCCGACTTTATGGAGAAAGAGGGACTCTTTATGATAAACTCTTTCTTCCAGAAGCGGCCCCTTTTTTTTGATAGGAAGTGGACCTGGTTTTTTTGTTCTACGAGAAGGTTGTTTGGGGGGGGGGGGGGGGAAAAAAGGGGGGGGGGGGGGGGGTTTGGCGAAAAAATTAATAAAAGGCGGGGCGGTTCAGAAGAACACAAAAACTCTCCGATCATACTCTTAATCTCATGGATGTTAGACGGGCGATGAAGCTGCAGTCGTCAGCAGATTTGACAGCACACGGGCAACTGAACGGATAGATCTCCAAATGCATGCGGCAGGTCTTACCCAACTTCAATACAGCTCGTATGGAAGAAGCGATTAAGCGGAACCAGGACACCAAAGTCTTTGCCAGAGATCTGTCTGCCAGTAAGAACCAACTGTCAAAGCTGAAGACTGAGTGTGGCAGCATCGTTTCTGGGACACCTGAGATTCTGAGTGAGATTGAGCGGTTCTATGGGCAGCTGTACACATCATCGTTGGAGCCACACGCAAGCGTGAGTAACGATTCAAGAGCAAGTCTTATCCGCCACTATTCCGATGATATCCCGGACGTCAGTCTGAGCGAGATTAGAATGGCTCTCCAGCACCTTAAAAACGGCAAGTCCCCGGGCGAGGATGGAATTACAGCGGAGCTTCTGAAAGCGGGTGGAAAACCGGTACTTGAAGTCCTTCAGAAGCTCTTTAATTCCGTCCTTCATGGAGGCACTACTCCCGAGGCGTGGAGCAGAAGTGCGGTGGTCTTGTTCTTCAAGAAAGGTGACAACGCCCTCTTGAAGAACTACAGACCGATATCCCTTCTGAGCCGCGTCTACGTGCTGTTTTCGAGAGTCATTACGAATCTTCTCGCACGCAGAGTCGACGACTTCCAGCCTCCCGAACAAGCCGGTTTCCAAAAAGGCTTTAGTACCATAGACTACATACATACCCTTCGGCAAATTGTACAGAAGACCGAAGAGTAAAATCTGCCACTTTGCCTGGCGTATGTGGACTATGAGAAAGCCTTTGATTCCGTCGAAATTTGGGCGGTGCTACAGTCTCTTCAGCGGTGCCAAGTTGACTGTCGGTATATCGAAGTGCTGAAGTGTTTGTACAGTAGGTACTACCATGGCTATTCGAGTACAGAACGGAAGTACGAAACCTATCCAACTGCAGAGAGGTGTAAGACAGGGTGACGTTATATCCCCGAAACTCTTCACCGATGCATTGGAAGATGTTTTCAAGCTACTGGACTGGAAAGGATACGGAATTAACATCAATGGCGAGTACATCACTCAATTTCGAATGCAAACGACGAAATAGTCTTATAGCAGAATCGCTGGAGGACTTAAGCACTATGACCTCAATAGTGCCTCCCAACGGATAGGCCTTAAGAAGAACATGGACAAAACAAAGATCATGTTTAATGTCCATGTCACACCTATGCCGGTAGTTGTTGGGAGCACTATGCTCGAAGTTGTTGACGAGTACGTTTACCTGGGACAAATAGTCCGACTAGGTAAGTCCAACTTCGACCGAGAGGTCAATCGACGGATTCAACTCGGCTGGGCAGCGTTCGGGAAATTACGACACATCTTCTCGTCAGGTATACCTCAATCTCTGAAAACTAAAGTGTACAACCAGTGCGTGTTGCCAGTGATGACATATGGAACTGAGATGTGGTACTTCACTGCTGGCCGTATGAGGACGCTCAAAGTCGCTCAGCGAGCTATGGATAGGGCTATGCTCGGAGTTTCTCTGCGTGATAAACTTAGAAATGAGGATATACGCAGTAGAACCAGAGTGAGAGACGCACGCAACGCAGAGAGAACCGACATAGCCCAACGGATTAGTAAACTGAAGTGGCAATGGGCCGGCCATATAGCTCGAAGAACCGACAACCGTTGGGGAAAAAAGGTTCTCGAGCGGTAGCCACGTACCGGTAGGCGAAATGTAGGGCGACCCCCCACTACATGGAGTGACGACCTGGTAAGACATACAGGAAGTCGGTAAGACATGCAGTTGGCTCAGGAACTTGCTTTGTGGCATACCTTGGGGGAGGCCTATGTTCAGCAGTGGACTTGTGAAGGGCTGTAATGATGATGATGATGAACACATAACATGTTAATATCTTATGCAATAATGTCTTACAGTTGCTGTTTATGTATCATAGTCATATATTTTTTTCCAGACCGTATAATACATCATTACAGAAAACTGTTTTTTGACTTGATTAGTTCGATTAATTTGGTAGGGCCCCAAGCTCGTGCCCAGAGCCCCACAAATTCACAGTCCGCCCCTGCCTAGCAGTGACCGAGCGTGACGTAGGCAAGTTTTCCATTTTTTTTTTCAATTATAATTTATGTTACAAATTAATATAACATGTGTGTACATACATAAAAGGCGCAAAACATATGCGGCCGGCGTAAGGCCTCTTAAAAATCGTTTTAATTTTTTAAAATATTTTCATTGATCCCTCCTTTTTAAATAAATGGCAAATGCATGGGACAGGTACACAGATTGTTTTTTATAGAATAAGGGTGACAAACGAGCACACAGTCCACCTGATGGTAATGTGGAGGCTGTGGCAGATAAAATTATTACTTAGGTAATTTAAGTAAGCGATAAACACTTAACAGCCAAAATTCGTTATTTGTAAGGCCATTGTAAGGGATCGGTATAATTTTAAAATATTTTTTTATCATACTTTGATCTAAAGTTCGTATTTCGACCCTACTTTGATGGACGAAAATGCCACATTGCCTTTTGATTCCATGACTTATTTTCATTTAGTACGCATGCGTCAAATATCTAGTTTTATTGTTTTTAAACGTCAAATTTGTATGTCATGATACATTTTAAGCAAGGACTACAATGTTATATATAGGAAAATTTTAAGGTACATTCATTTCAATCAAGGTATGATAACAGATATTATACGCACAACGGAAAGAAAGTATGACATCGCAATCCGAGCTCTTATCACACTCGCCTTCGGCCGGGTGACAATTCCACGCGGGTTGCAATGTCATACTTTCCTCCTTAATGTCGTAATATCATAGAATAAATGATAGGTAATATACTATTAAGTTTCATTTCAATGTTGTACATATTATCATATTATTACAGCTATCCTATCTAACCTTAACCATTGTTGACCAATGATTTCAAAAGGAAGGATAGGCCCATCTAAATATTTTACTCATAACTTTTTCATACAAGAAAAAGTAGCGCATCTGTCATAATACAAACGTCATATTATAACACGACGTAACCAGGGTCGGATTTCGTAGAATAATTATAACTAACTGTACCATTATTTCATAGTTTGTAGTATATAGTATCGTAATAATACTAAACGCAAATACCATCATTTTACCTAAAGATTGACTTGTATTATTATTGGGTCCTTTTACTTTTTAATATTAACCCTACGATATCAAGAATTTCTGTGTTGTAAATGAGTACCGCGTTTTTTAAATAAAATTGTAATTAGCTCCCTTTCTGGTCAATCGGTGCTCGATCGATGCATTTATGTTGCATCATTGATACAACTATAATGAGGGGCTTCCACGATAAAAACTCTATGCTCCAGAAGCAATCGGTTTGAAAACAGAATTTCAAAATATTTTATGAATCAGATTTTCAGATTCAATTAAGCAGATATGGTTTCTTTTATACTCTTTTCGTTTTACGTTACGTATAAAATATATTAGGTACCAATATTCAAAATTAAACTTATTTTATATTTTTTAGACAAAAATAAAACAGAAATAAAAGTAAAACCGTCAAAAACGAAACGTATAGATAAACTAGACGCGTGACGTTAAAATACAGTCACATAGGAAAAAAGAAACATGAAACGTCAAACGTGATATAATTTTTTTAAAATAGTAATTTTATTTTTCATGTACAATATTTTTGAGGGTCTGAATCCAACCCTGGCCTAATATTGGTAACATACCTAAACTAACTGTAAAATAAAATTTTAAAATACGTAATTATTTCTTAAATTTACGCGAACACTACACATTGAATAAAACTATTGTGCTAATTTAATACGTTCATATAATAATTTAATTGTAACAAAATTAATACAGGGTTATTAACCGATGATGCGATATCCCATGTTCCTTTTTAATCTTCGTATCGTAATTTTTGCATTCTTTTATCACGCAGCTTGACATATTTATGACAGACAAATCTGTGCTGCGCGCGCACTACTGTCGACCGATTCGCGTTGGCCCTAAACTGTAATTTTAGGGCCAGCGCACTGGTCCGTTTTAGTTGTTCGGTCGGCCCGGTCCTTACGCTAGTAATATATAAGTCAATGTTGTTGACATCGTATAGTCAGTTTTGTTGATAGTTGATGTAGTCAATGTTGTTGATATCACCACTCTAGAATCCACACTATGACATTGATAAATTATCACTTGATTATTTATCAATGTCATAGTGTGGATTATAATGTTGATCAGATTTAATACTGATTAAAAACTTTAAATTAAATGTTGAGTTTTGAATCTTCTTCGGACTAACAATGTGTTTATAGTAAAAAAAAACAAATGTAAAATTTGCAATTGAGAGTACGTTTCAAGTACTAACTATACAAGGCATCTCATCCTCATTTCATCCGGCCATATCTACAGCGCCATATTTTAAATTTCATCCAAATATAAAATAATTTCAAAAAATTAACTTTTAATAAAAAGTAGAAGTACCTATTGTGTAATTGCACCTGCCATAATATCTCTTCATTTTACGTGTACGGGTGACAGTTAAGAGGCACAGAATAATCGGTAGGCATTAAGTCCTTCCTTTGTTTCCTTATTTTATAGGTGTTAACAATAAAGTTTAAACAAATAAATAAATGCAGACTTCAAAGAGCTAATAAGAATAAAATAATTTTACACTCTGAAGTCGGTGTATAGTATAATATAGTAGTGTACAGAAGACTTAAAGCCATCGATGGTGTTCATATCGGGGGTCCATGGTGGGGCCCTCTACGACAAATCCACATATCGCCAAATCTTTAGGTCAGGTGTTGTCGGACGCTCATCGCAAAATGGTACGGAGTGCTGTCATTTTCAAAAGAAAAAAGTAATGTTTCTACATCTTCTAATAAAGCAGTTGAGATCTTCTAGTAAAAAAATCGTATAGGACTGGATGGTAGAACTTCTTTTCTGCCTACGAGTCTGTCTGGGATCTGGGTATGTTCCACTCTGTTACCTATTTCTGCCGCAAAGCAGAAATGTGTGCATTGCTGTGATCTGGTCTGAAGGGTATAGAAAGCCAGTATAATCACACGCTGTCAGACATTCCATCTTAACCCTCAGACTTGAAAACGCAACTTTACGCTTTTGGAAGTTGGTTGTAGTTCATGGGCTGCAGTAGACATTTACCATCAGCTAATCTCGCGCCCCCATTTCCTGCATCCCCTCATCGCGCTCCAGTCGGCGACTTAGGTCTCACTTAAGGCCTCAGTCTCTCTCAGTCCAGTTTTGTTTAGACTTCTCAAATTAAGGTAGTATGCCGCACAGACACGAATAGTATACTGGGCAGTGTGCCGTATTTGTATGTGTACTTAAATTACGCTACCACAATATTTACGTATGCATTTAGACTGAGGCGCCAATTGTCGAACATTTGTTATTTTAGTATCACAAAGCCCTCGCCTATCTTTATATTCCTGTCCCTCTATGGTTACTTACCTATTTGCCGATCAATCTGGTAATACTACATGTTTAATAAAATTTGTAGAACCTGCATATTTTATATAATTTGTATTATAAAAAGTGTATTCTACTTACTTACAATTTTCTAATTTTCAATTTAATTCTTTTTGTGGATCGTTTCGTGTTGTTATAATAGGTCGGGGAAAATTTTTCTTCGTATTTTGTTTGTATAACATTGAAGGAAAATCTCTTTGGTTGTACTGCTTGTATCTGGCTGTTTTTAATATCAATACATCTAGGAGATGGAGAAAAAGAAATAAAAAGTAAAAAAAACACTTTCCCGCCGTTTTTCTATTACTTTTCTGTCCATCAAAATGAGTGAATCATAAGAAAAAAATCGATATATTCTGAAGTTTTATTACAAAAAAAGGAAAAATGTGACTCAAGCCGCGAAAATGACGCTTATGGGTCTAATGCAATGTCAGTAAGAGTAGCACAAAATTTGGTCGAGCGTTTTTAGTCCCGGGATTTTGATATCAAAAATGCAGCTCGCTTTGGTCGCCCTAAGATGGATAAAGTTGATGCCATTTTTAAAAATGTGAAGCGAGATCGGCATATTAGTATTTATGACGTAGCGGAGGAATTGGGGATTAACTACAAAACAGTTTTAACCTATTTTTCTACAGGAACGGGATTATGATACTATCTACAAGATGGCAACAAGTTATCGAATATTATAATTAAATATTTAAAAAAAATCTCTTTAATTTTTAATTATATAAAATACGAAGAAACTTTTTCCGCAACCTTATATTAATTTTACAACTAACGTACGTGAGGGTAATATTTAGCCGGTTAATGTGGCCACTTTCTTATAACTCAAAAAGCCTTGCCTTGCTTTCCAGCCTTGTTTGCATACTCTGTGATACGATAGCTGTTTAACAGTCAATCAAATATAAAAGCATGGAGGTTAGAGAGACGGAGAACGATGTCTGTAGAAAATAGTATCCCAGAAATATGGACAAAATAAGTGAGCTGCGATCGCTAAGTTGTCTCAATAAAAGTCATTTTGAGTCTATTTTTCCGGTCAGATGCTAAACCACTTGCTTGCACATACACGTACAATACAATATTTCTCTAGTTTTTTTTTTAATGTTTCTTTTTGTCAAAAATTAAAAATTACGGACCACGATTATTTTTTCACCAGTACCGTGAAGAAAATTTGTACATTATTCAACTAACTTCATCTACTTGTACTCATAAACAGCTAACTTCGCAGATACTACTTACCGACGGCAGTTCAGGGACAGGCGGGCTATGCTTTAGCACGTAGCGATCGTTCTCCTTCTCTCTAATCTCCATGTAGTAAATGGTCAAAAGGGCACTGCTTCATTGAAGCCATTTTGACAGTTGACATTATAGTAAACATTTTAGTTGAATTTAGTACTGCGTAGTGTCGTTAGTTTTTTAGGTTGATTTTTTCGAAGTGTTTCTAATTATTGTCAAAGCTTGTTTGCTATTTTTTTAATATATTAGTTATAGTATATGACTTTGTGTTTTTGTCTCCGTCCTCCTCCTAGTTTTGGTTTTATAGGGCGGCGAAGCTTAAAGGGGCCATATTACCTTCACGTACTTTATGCTTAAAATAAGGGTAAGGCTCTATGTTGTCGTGTAGAGGTAGCGTATTAGAATCTACCGCCAACTGAAACAGGAGATAGACAGCAAAGCGTTGCAAATATTCCCGTCATGAGGCAACCAATGTTGGAAGCCTATGTTATATATGTTATATTATCCCAAAAATAATTAAAACTACGTAAAATTACAGTCACACTAAATCTGTACAGTCAAAACAAACTGAAATGGACCGTAACTTAAGGCAATAAGACTTTTATGAGTGCAGTTTTGTTTGTATTGTTACTAATTCTGTCATTCAATAAAAATAAAGAAAAATGAACTTTATTTCAAGCACGTTAAAGTCTTTGCGTTCGTGGATTTGTACTGTGACCACAACATTCTTCCGGAATTAGTATAACTAATTTGATAAATAATCAGTGCATAAAAATGTTTAACTAAAAATTAAGTGTATGTATTATGATTATAACATAATATACTAATTGGGGTGTCTGAGGGTGTGCGTTAATTACGTTACATATTGTATATATGCGTGTATGTATGTATAGCAGTGGACTTTCGATGGGCTTTAGTGGATAAATTAATTAATGCGCATCACAGTGGGACAAAACGTGTGGTTTGAACAAACTAAACCGACCCAAAAACCAACAATTTTGTGAACAACAAAAATGTTGGTTTTTGGATCCCGTCTTCTGTGTGACTGTATGTCCGCGTACATTCTTATGGCATTGGAATGTTTTCTACGAAATTAATAGCTTCCAGACTTATAAAGTGGTTAAGGCAGAAGCATGTGTTTTAGTGCGTCTTGATTTAAAACCAAAGTTATAATTCAGCACATACGTAGAACCTATGTAGAGCTGTTGTAGTTCAAAAGCTAAGCCGTTAATTGCACAGTGCGCGAACAGTCGAATTCGATCGATTTATCTCTTGCGGTGAAGAAAAACATCGTGTTGAAACCTGTATATCTAAGGAATGAATTATTTCGGAAACATGTGAAATAAACCAACACGCACTGAAGCGACATAGCAATCTAATGGGTGGAAGTGCGGCGCCACTTATAAAAGAGGTGAAATATTTAACAAATTATATGGCGGGGAAGTTAATTTGTTAGGAAAATGTTTCTTTTTGTAGATATTATTAGGTATAAAAGTGAAGTTACACTGCTGGGCATAGGTCTCGTATAAGTTCTGAGAGGATTACGGAGCAGGCTTCGCCTGGATCTGTTAATATGACGTTATTTGAGATTTAAGATTTAAGAAAAAAAATTGAGTTTTGAGATTTAAGATAAAATCAAAGATATTCAAATTAAGATAATCTTTATTTTATCTATTTTTTTAAACTTCATGTTTTTCGGAAAAAAATATAGCCTATATCTCTATGTAAGTATAATAGAATGCAAATATTGGGTGGTTTGTGAAAAAAGCGCTAGCAAGCGCTTGTAAGCAAAATGGCGATGTGCGGTAAGGCTGTCAAATCGTAAGTAGCTATTTTCCTCTAGGACACGAAGTTAGTTTAACGGGGAACCTACCTAATTTTATCTTTGTAAAGTATTCATATCTTACCAATCATGAATTTTTAATAACATGTATATGTTTATTCATGTCATTATATTACTTAAAACTAATATTCCACAACAACTTGTAACTCTACTTCCATTAGCAAAGGGATGAAGTGCAATCGTGTCTGGCGAACTATGTTGCGTTGTAGGCTTTTTTCTGCCGAACGCACCCAATAGAAGATAGTTATTTTAATGTTACCGACAGACACTTTAATTGAAGATTATTACAATTTGCGGCATGAAAGTCTAGCGGTGACCGTTATTGCGCATAACTGGCCGTATTTCGCATTATTGCGTATGATTGGCTGTGCGTATCGTTCGCATGCGCTGATTCGCTCTCCAGTCGTGTTCCGTCCACCGTACCGTACTGATACGACATTCGCAGCTATCCGTTCGTTCAACGCTCGAGTTACGTGCCGCGAGTTGTACATAGTGTTATAATATTTATTTACAAAAATAATGATTTCATAAACGTCAAGTAGATAATATTGTTTATCACAGAGTACTTAGTACGTACGTAGTTGTTTATCTAGCAGACTGATTATATCAATTGTAAATTCCTCAATTAGACGATAAGTTTTGATTTTTGTCCATTGATTTATTAAGTTATCAATCACAAGTTCAAAATAATTGATAAAGTAGTGTTGCATATACGTGGTTAAAGCCACGGACCAAACCAAACGGACAAGACCGCAGCATGGTATAGTATGAAAAGTGTAGAGAACTGGAGTCCCTTTTTACTGGATATTAAGCATCCTATCTTAGTGCTCGGGGGTGACAGCATATCTGCTTTTTGATGCTCAATAGAGGATAATTGTAAATGTTTATGGGCATCTTATGTATATGTATGTATTTATATTATATTTTCTACGTGGTAGAGTCATGCTGCAGTTATATTAGTAGTAAGTAGCAGGGGGGGAGCTTACAGAAACCAGCGTGAAATAGTAGCTTAATGTGCTGTAGTATGGTGAGTGAGAGAACGGAGACCGGAGGATCTCGGTACGCATTTGGAAGATAGATGTAGATGTCTATGGGCCGCAGCAACCACTTACCATCAGGTGATCTGTGTGCTCGTTTGTCGCCTATTCTATAAAATAATATATGTATATCTTATGGCATCTTATAGATAGTAGTAGAAGCATCTCGTTTATGTCAGACGTACTTTTTTATAAAATTGAACTGTTAATCGAACTACCAATCCACCAGATGTTAGTGCTTATTGGCGTTCATTGACACCTAAAAGGCTATACAGATAAGGTTTTTAAAGAAATTAGTTGATACTAAAACTAAAATTGCTATAGATAAAAATTATGAAATGTTATTTAAAATTTGCAAAATTATTCCCATAGACATGAAAGTAAAATCCATTATCATATTAGAACAGCATGGTATGGTAACATTTAAGACACCTAGGACATATATAATGCCGAAGCGCCAAATTACTCAAAGGAGGAAATATCTCTTACCTAGGGCTGAAAATTACTTTGGACG
Organism: Parnassius apollo; assembly: GCA_907164705.1. NCBI lineage: Eukaryota > Metazoa > Arthropoda > Insecta > Lepidoptera > Papilionidae > Parnassius > Parnassius apollo. The sequence continues at coordinate 2,127,460 of CAJQZP010001402.1, read as the reverse complement.
GCGTACAAGGCAATGGATAACTCCAACTTTGTGTAATGAGGTAGCGGATATATATGACGAAAGCATAACAAAGGCGCAGCTCAAATCAATCTTGAGGAAACATTATCTGTCGTTGTGTCCATAGTGGTGAATGTTTCTTTAATTATTTTGTGTTAATTTAAGTAGCTATAAGTACCTACCAGATATTGTTATTAAGGAGTGTGAAACGATGAACTGTTGTGTTGCCGACAAACTGGCTTACAGTTTGGCAAAATTTAAAATATAAATAATGTACACTTTTTATAAGAATAAATTAAAAAAAAACCTGCAGAAAACCTCAAACAAAGAATGCTACAGAAGCATTGTCACCTCTGAGGACTGAGTTGAAATGCCATACAACTTATTCTAGAGCTCTCTAGGAGAGTGTGGGGTAAAACGAATACCTTGGGGAAAATTACGAAGTATTAGCGATACAAGAACATTAACTACCTCATAATCGTCCGGTCGGTGTCGTAAGTGGCTGGCACTGAAACAGCTGCATAAAATTAAAAAAAACTGCGGTTGCCAACCCGCCTGATAAGCATGGCAACTGTGCCAGATATTCCCCCTGAGACAATCTACGCGAGAGTTCTATGTCCAGAAGTAGACTTTTGATAGACTATAACGGAGGCGGTAACGAAAAGGCGAAATCGTGGAGTAAAGTTTCTTTCATTGTTTTATACGTGGTAGAGCCATACTGCAGTTATATTAAAAGTATAGTTGTAGCACGAATGGGTCGGCACGACCGGGGTGAGTGTTAAGTGCGTTCTCAAAAAGCGGTTTGTAATTCGTTAGTATTAGATTTTCTTTTATTAAAGAGAATAAGTAGAACCCGAGTACCAAGTTGGGTAATTACGAACTAACATGACTAAAATCATAACAGAGTTTACATTTGTAGCCCGCCAATAATAATTCTTCATCTGTACCATTCTGATGAATGAGAAATGTAGGTATATATATTTATTCTAATATCGTCAATATCATCATTACAAGCCAACTGCTGGACAAAGGCCGCCCCCAAGAAATGTTACAAAGTCTGCGCCACCTGCATCCATCGACTTCCTGCGTGTCTTACCAGTCGTCCTCGGGTACCTCATCACTGTATCCAGTGGGGGCCGCGCAACACTTCGCCTACCAGTACGAGGTTACACTCGAGAACATTTATTCTGGTTCTACTGCGGATATCCCCATTTTTAAGTTTATCGCGCAGAGAAACCCAAGCATTGTCCTCTTCATAGCTCGCTGTGCGACCTTGAGCTTCTTCATACGGCCTGCAGTGAATGACCACGTCTCAAATTACAGGTTATACAATCTTATTTTCTAGTTTCCAGGTAAACCTGACGAGACGTGTCGTAATCTCCCGAAAGGAGCCGAGTTGAATCCGTCTCGGTCGAAGTTAAACTTACCTAGTTGGACTATTTGTCTCAGGTAAACATACTCGTCAACGAATCCGAGCTTAGTACTTCTAACAACTACGAGCATGGGTGTGACATGGACATTACTTTGGTGAGGACTAGACCACACTGCTTGTCTGTTGTAAGAGTAGTCTTATTAAAGTCGTAGACAGAACACGCTTATGATTAACACCCTCCCACATTAAATGGCGACCCTGCCAGGATCTTTGTTTTGCCAGTGTTCATGTTAAGACCCATTCGTTGGAAATCACTATTTAGGTCATTGAGTATAGTGCTTAGGTCATCCAGCAATTTTTCCATAAGAATTATATCATCGGAAAGTCGAAGGTGAGAGATGTACTCGACATTGACGTTAATACCGTATCGTTTCTAGTTCATTAGCTTGAAAACGTCTTCAAATGCAGCGGTGAAGAGTTTCGGGGAAACGTCACCCTGTCTTACACCTCTGCAGTTGAATAGGCTTCGTACTCTGGTTTTCATTCTGGCATCAAAAGCTTTCTAATAATCTACATACGCAAGACAAAGTGGTAGATTGAACTCTTTGATCTTCTCTTTAATTTGCTGAAAGGTATGTGTGTGGTCTATGGTGCTAAAGCCTTTTTGGAAACCGACATCTTCTTGAGGCTGGAAGTCGTCGAGTCTACGTACGAGACGATTCATAATCACTCTTGAAAACAGCACATACGCACGAAACACTCCGAACGTCGATATCTTGTATCTTCAATCCGACTGAAAGACAAAAGTAGCTTGGATGTTTAGTTTATACAAAGGTACTCTGTGGATTGGATGGTGCGGGACGACGGTGCGGAAAGGCGCCGGCGAGCGGGAAATGCGCTGAACTGAGCTACGCACACAAATACAGAGTGTAATTGATAGAATCAGGCGTTACTTTGCGGAAATCCATTATAATAAAAATTCAAAATTCAAAATTCAAATTCTTTATTTGCAACTAAATAGGTACAAAATGTTTTCTTATTGATGTTATACTGTTATGTGTTAAGAAAACCTATTTAGCTGTTTTCAACAGCATGCAAATATTCAAAAGTTTTTATAATAAAATCAATTACTAAATTTTATCTATATAAACAAACTAAAACGTCATTTTACAATCTTTATAAATAAACAAATTCATATATATATATATATAAATTAATTAATTAATGCATCGATTTTTAATTAACGATAAAACTACTTAGTCACTACAATTCAAAAACTCATTTACTGTATAAAATGCTTTATCTACTAGCCATCGTCGAAGTGACATTTTAAACTTATTATAAGGTAATTGCTTAATATGTGAGGGTATTTTGTTATATATCGTGTTACACATTGCATAGCTATTTTTTTGAAAGCGCTTACTTTTTGGAATTGTGTCAAGTACTAATTTATGTGGGTTCCGTAAATTTATTTTTGTTGCATCTTTAGTTTGTAAGAATAAGTGCTTGTTTTGCATTACAAATTTGCCTACCTCAAATATATAGAGGCAGGGAAAAGGAAGTATGTTTAAACTCTTAAAGTAAGGCTTGCATGATGTGTCTGATGGGATGTTACCAATAGCTCTAATACAGCGTTTTTGTGCTAAAAATACTTTTTGAGAGTCTGTGCCATTACCCCACATTAAAAGTCCGTATCTGATAACAGATTCTACATATGCGAAATACGCTGTGACCGCTGTATTTTTGTTTGCTATTTTTGTCAATTTATGTAACGCGTACACAAATCTGTTAATTTTGTTACACACTTTATGTATATGTTCTTTCCAATTCAGGTTCGAGTCTATAATTAAACCTAAAAATGACGTACTAGTAGCGTTCTGCAGAAGTTGTCCATTATATTCAATATTAATGTCAGAGCTTAAGTTATTAAAATTAATGATATTTGTTTTACTTAAATTAATGTGTAGATTATTATTATTAAGCCATTTATTTACTGAATTAATTGTATTTATAATGTCCGTTTTATGTTGATCTAGTGGTTTTTTTTTACTAGTTGTTATCGTCATCGATATGTCATCTGCAAATAAAGTAGTTTTATAGTTTGAGATGTCAGGTAAAGATACCAATAGTTAATTTGCAACCATCCGCTTGATTAAATATGTACAATGATGTGTCTTACCTGGATTGAAGAGCACCTCCCGCCCTCCCTCAATTACATGCACTAATCCCGTCACCACTAATCCTAGCACCACTACTCGCGGCACCACTACTCCCAACACCACTATTCCAGAAAAGACACACCATCGACGATAATACGACACGCTTTTCGCCTCTACACGAGGCATCTTCAGGTGATGTAGACTCTACGGCGGCTGACCGCTAAGTCACCACACTCTCTCAGAATACCAGCGTCAAATAGTAGCTCAATGCTGCTGTGTTTCGTATGGTGAGTGTGGAGAACCGGAGACTCTTTTTACTGGAAACGAGACACTCCACCTAAGTCCTCACGGATGACAACGCAAATGCATTTTGATCCGTAATAGAGGATAGGTGTAAAAGTCTATGGGCCACAGCAACCACTTACCATCAGGTGGACTGTGTGCTCGTTTGTCATCCTATACTATTTAAAAATACGCTGGGTGAATCTTGAGAGGCTCAATTTTTGTTGTCCGGAGAAAAAAGTACCCGTAGTATTCAAATTAGAAACCACAATTTTTTTATTCAAATATAATGTATGATCTAACTGAGGCTTGATAGTTTTTGCGTCTAATTTGGTACAAAATATTCGAAAAAAATTCCGAAGGGCCTAAATATTTTGCGAACAACTTAACAACAAAATACTTACTTATGAACGGAAATAAAATAAATAATGCAGTCTAAATGCTACCAGGTTGGTTGCTGATATATAAAAAAATATACCGTGTGTATTTATGAAAGTTTCATTAAGAATTAAAATATAAAGTTTGTCCGAGATTAAACAGTGATTGCCGTGGCGCGTCACAAAACTAGGTACGTACATCTCTAGTTCTCTAGTAAAATGTTCTAGAGTAGTGCCTCCGCGTCGTCGCATGAGCGCTGCTATAATAGCGTATAATATATACATATATATTATAGTAGCGCTTCGAATTCGAACGTAGTTGCGGAAGTTTGCGCCGCTCGTTGGTCCAGGACGAAATTACGAAGGTAAAGATATGATTCCACTGGTTTTGTTTAGCTAGCACGTTGATTACACTGACCATGTTTAAAAATGTAATTTGAGTTTTAAGGATTTGTTGTCGGGTGTTAATGGAACAGCTTTAATGATCACTATTTATTTATTTCATTGTTATTATTTAAAACGTATTGTTTTTATCAGAAACGATAAAAACATCCTGCTTTTTGATTCTATTGGCATTTATTCCCTTGATATTTGCGTCAGGGTTATCAAAATTCATGATGAAAACCTAAAGGTTTTTCTAATTTTCTATAAAAAAAAGAAAGTTTTCATATTATTTCTTACATATATATTTATTTTTCATAGTGACGTGTAGTTTCATTGTTACTTGGAAGAGAAGGCCAAATTGGCCTCTAAAAAGCTTGGCGTGCCCAGGAGTGCTCTGAGGAATTGTTCGGATCCCAGCCGTCAAATTTCATGAACGCATATCGCGGCAAAACTCCCGATATCATCCACACCATCTGGATGCGTGCGATTTAAAAGAAATTTTCTTCCTCGCACAACTTCCTTGTGAAATCGATTACCACCAGAGATTTTTCTGGACCGATACGACTTAAGAACCTTGATTTTCTTATAAATCTTGTTTCCATTTTGGTTCCCTTGTCGTCTTTTATTGATTCCCCTGGCCAAAAAAATTAAAACGCTATATTTTGGGAACCATCCGGCCAAAAACGATGCCTATTCGTTGAATGTGTTTATAATTAAGTTAAATTTTATGCTACATTGTTACTTATAAAAAATTAAATTTCCCCAAGGGAATCAACTGAATATTCCGAATCTCATGATTCACCCGGCTGCTCTTTTCGGCACCTGTTGTGTGTCAAAAGTTCGGATCGGATTATTGTTACTTAACTGTCATATACTCATAGTTATCACAGTTCAATTTTTAAACTGTAATATTATTATTATCACTTGTCTATAGGTACCCGTTTTGTTCTATTGTCATATTGTAATTTGTCATAAAAAACAGTTTACTTTAGTGAATACAAAGAGCAACTTTAACCATGATTACTGTGGGTACGTGGTTTGTCATTTTCTTCCTTTTCTTTTTTCTTAAAAAGTATAAAAATGTGCGAATTAAAAAAAACGCAATGAAATCAGTACAGAAACAGAAACTTTTTTATTCAATGTAGATTATAAACAATACTTATTGAAAGTCACTTTTTTCATTTACCACTGGTTCGCAAGAAAACCTCTGTTCTGGGAAGAACCAGCAAAAAACTCAGCGGGACTATTTCTTTTTTTTTCAAATAATATCTTACAATCATGTTTACAATTAACAACCCAAGGCAAATTAGAAATAGCTTGGTAGCGATCACCCTTCCCAGGGGTTATTATCACAGTGACAGTTTTTTCATTCCATAATTTCTCTACTATTTAATACAGAAAAACAGAAACGAAAATATTATCTAAAATTGTTTACACTGCCATCTATTGGTTGGTAGTTATGAAAGTGTCTTAGTCGTAGTCGTCTCAAAGGATTGGTTTGAATCTCTTACGCCGCTACTACACCGCAAACATGATACCACGCACTCTGCGAAATGAAAAGTTTTATAGCGTTTCTTGCAAATTATCATGGGATTCTAAATCGAACGTGGTGCAAGAGAAATTAAAAGTAGAGTAAGTTTACTCACAATTTACCTACATCCATAAATATTTTAAAAATAACTTCTAAAACAACGGGCTCATAATAATATGTGCCTGTTGTTTTATATACCTACGACGTAATATCAAGAACCACCTAAGCCCTAAGGGTAAATACAGATTCTACGGCCAGACAGTATTTGTAAGCCATGGTAAGAGAATTAAGTATAAGCTGAAACTAATAAATTTTAAACTATTAGTTTAAAGCTTTTTTTTAGTTAGGCCACTCATTCGATGCAGCTAGTAGCAGATTAAACTCGCGGTTATATGAGGCAATAGTGATTCACAGGCATGACTGCTGAGAATAATTTTGCCATATGTTTTTGTTAAAATGATAAGGTTTTCCATACATAAAATTGACAATCTTTCGCAATACTCGTATATTGCAGACTATTTACACTGGAGGTATTTACAGTCAGTTTTAGAAAAATAGTTTTGGAATGTTTTACTGACATCTATCGGAAACCATGAAAATTTCTTAGTGTTAATCGCATTTTATAGCATGAGCGTTCGTTTAATTAATGCGGTTCACGTTCGGTAGCGAGTCGACTTCGCGTCATCGTTAACGTCCGCTAAATTACGCTCGTCGCCTCAGAGCGATTATCATCGCTCGCGGGACGGTATTTTATTTCAATAAATGGATATGATCTTTCTAACACCGGGCGATATTTATCGTTCATGTTATTCACGAATATAAAATCAAATGTTAAAAGATATATATAGTGAAGTATATCAAAGATGTCTCGTTGTCGAACGTTTTATGAATTGGGCGCACTTAACGTCGTCCGCAGTAGGTCTGGGCTAATACGTGCGAGTGACGTGAGATTAATGGTGTTAATATAGCGCATAGCGCCATGTTATAGCGCGCTATCTCTTCATAACACATATCGCGTGCTACGTAAGTAGTCGCCATGGCGCTACGTACGTTGTTGTCTTCTGCGTGGGCTGCATGCCCAGCAGGTATCGGGCCTCTGGGTATACCCCTTTACCCGAACATTACTCACGGCACACTACAGTGTGCCGGTCCTGGGCGCCTTGATGGTAAGGCTTGTGTTTATAATAGCGACTTTTGTCGCAGTCGGGTAATCTTGTCAAGAAAGAGGGTTATCGTAATAATTGCGTTTAAACACAATTATTATGTCGAAGTTGGCCTTTCTGCGGCGTTGTGGAATTTACTCAACTCCCTAATCTATGTAGGGAGGAGTTCTCTTGGATAGGGTCGCCCGTCCGGGGTATGGCGCTTTGGCGCTATTAGTGTTAATATCTAGCGGCAATTAGTTTAGTTCTAGCAGCAGCGCTGTTGGGAGAGGACGTGTGACGCAAATTTGATCTCGTAGCGCGCTATTCATCGCGCGCGACCTAATTTAATGTTAGACGTTGTTTAGTTAGTGTATACTGTATATTTATAAGTGATCAAAGGACACAGTTGTGATAAAAGAAACCTAATGTTTTTAAATGTAAATAAAATATAGATACAAAAGTGTATATAATAGTGTGTGTAAATAATTGATTTTTATAAATACAATAAATGAACTTTTAAATACACCTTTATTTGGTTTATAATTTATATTAGGGTTAAGATAATGTTTACATCAATTATAATAAAAAATAATTAATTTTGTTTCGTTTTATAAAGTACATGACTTATAAATATTTTTGGGATTATAGAAAGTAGTATGACTGAAAAGTATGAAAAAGGTTTCATTGGTTTTTCGTTACCGCTTTATTTTATTTTATTTTATTCTAAAATGCGACTTATTACGAAATAATGTTCTTATATAGCACGCGGTCTATTCAATGAACGATATGTAATGTAACGTGCTAAGAGATATAACGTGCTGCAAAACTTAACGCGCTTACCGGTCTTCTACACGCTTTCTTATTAATAGCGCGCTATAACATAGCCTATTTAATAGCGCACTAGAAATTTATAGTTTATAGTCTGTAGCGTGCTATTGATTTATAGTCGTTTTGAACAACTTTACGTGAGGTACCCGATCTCGCCCGTGACCAGACTGAATATGAATTCATAAATTCATACGGCACCGGTGCGTTTTAGCGTTCACACGCTTCCGCGTCGCATTGCACGTGTGTCTCGGAGTGAACGAGACTCAAAGTTCAAGGCAAGGATATGCTCAGTGTGGAGCTGCGAGAGTCGGGAGTTTGACGGAGTCTGGCGGGGTGTTGTGCTCGGTAGAGCAGCGTCGTGCTGCGATCTGTTGAGACTCAGCCCTACGCCAGGTGATTACGCTTTATAATGAATGTACGAGAAAACATTATTGGGTAATATGATTCTTTACTACTAAGATTATGAATATCAAGTCCCACTGTACCGACATAAGAAATAATACGTGAATACATAAGGTATTTTTCCACATTACTGTTACAATTAAAGTATAAAAGGTACCTACAATTAGGTTTAACACTTCAACCATTAATCTAGATTTTACTTAAAGCGACATCTTCATTTCATTTAATTTCACAGCATACTTAATTACGAATTAATAAAATGAACATAGATGACGCTGTTTGTATTTTATGTGAAATGGATGAGTTTTGAGAGAGCAAATTAATGAGATCTTTATAATTGGTATAATATATGTAATTGGAAACAACTGTCGCAAAGAGTATTGTAATCACAACTTTTAGCCTTAGGTTTACATGTCAATAGATACCTACGAATAGTTCAGAACATTTTATAGATTACCAGGTATAAAAACATTAAGTATATAATTACTCAGATAGCGTGTATTATCTAAGATCATGTCGTATATTTGCCAAAATTTAACAATGTTTTGGGTAGGGCTTTACCACATCGAAACTAGCGGGTGACCGCCGTTAGATTGAATGGCGGGATGCTGGTAAAGGAGCTCCATGGGTTTTGAACTGTACTTTGTGTCCATGTGGCAGTATTTAGGGGAAACGTATTTTAAAACAGTTAGAAGTCACTATGAGCTGCAATTATGATGATTTCCAAATTATAAATTAGTATTAGAAAATAAAAAGTTCATCATCAACAATACATCATAACGAAACGATGTGGTTAATGTTACAGCCAAAGGAGATGAATAAAAAAGACAATATTTTTTAAAAATAAAAATAATTGTAATTAGGTATCACTATAACAAAAGCAGTTGCGTTAGAGTTTTTGGTCTGCGACTAGATGGCGTTAGTTGTTAGATCAAAGAGATCTCAAAATAATAAAAAACTAAGATTGCCACCACGCCTGCCAAGCGTGGCAACTATGGCGAAATCCACACATATGGCAAAATCAATCCACTGCTGAACATAAGCTCATATCATTGCATCATAATGGGGATAATGTCTGGGTTTCTTGGTGGTTCTTTCGGACAGAAGTATTTTCCGAACCAGCGGTAAATTAAACGTAGGAGTGACTTTCAATAAGTAGGTATTATTTATATCAATCTTAGCGGTCAGCCGCCGTAGTCTACATCACCTGAAGATGCCTCGTGTAGAGGCGAAACAAGTGTCGTATTATCGTCGATGGTGTCTTTCCTGGAATAGTGTTGTTGGGAGTAGTGCACACAATTGAATGGAGGTGGGAGGTGCTCTTCAATCCAGGTAAGACACATCATTCTATTTAATCAAGCGGATGGTTGCAAATTAACTATTGGTATCTTTATTATAAATACAGAGTATTCACTCACATATATACCTCGGTTGCTCGGGCGCAGCGCGACGGTAATAGTTTCTTCAAATACCTATTTCCCAATTTCCGCGCAGACCGACTACGCTCTTAACGCCACGCCGCACAGGTCCCGTACATTGGTTGACGTGGGACGGTTTTAAGAACCAAAAAAATATTATTGACCTTGGCCTGATCATGGGTCTAATGCAGTTGGTCCGATACAATATCGGGATCTGAGAGGTTAACTTCATGCAATCTGTCAAATATTTCATCTCATTCATTCGGAAAAATTAGTGTCATATCCCAGCAGCATAACGAAGGAATAAAAATTATATATATTGTTGCATGAATAAGTCAACTAGCGCCATCTAGTGTCAGGAACGAGAGCGAGGGGAGCATTGAGAAAATGACATCACAAATCGCTCAACTGACAGCGCCTAGTCGAAACTCGAACGCTCGATACCTTCCGCGTGTTTACTTGAACATTCTGGATATTTCTTTACTAATTCAAATATATAGGCGCTGCAAGATGCGATCGAGGTAGTGTTGATTTGGCGAAACAAGCGAAGCGTCGGAACGGAATTAAGTGAATTAGTGTGTTTAATTATTAGTGTTTTTAGTTTTAATTTGTGTAAAGTAAATTAAAGTGTTAATTTAGGTAATTTTATCGGCAATTTTTATTGTCACGAACCTCAAGCTCGTAACAATTGGTGTCAGAAGTGGGATTAAATCATGCCGATTTTACCTAAGGAGGAAACGGAGGGTGTCCGTACCCGAAGTCAACGCCAGCAGGAGACGGACCAGAGGAGGTTTGGTGGTGCAACGCCGCAGACGTCGGAGGGCCAACAGCTAGCCACGGAGACTGCGGGCCCGTCAGTAGCTCCTACATCTGCAGCACCTGACTTAGGTGCTCTGATGGCCATGCTACAGGAGCAGCTGCAGCGCGGACGAGAGGAACAGGCCCGTCTGTTGAAAGAGCAGCAGGAGGAACAGGCTCGCCAGCAGGCGGAACAGGCCCGTCTGTTGAAAGAGCAGCAGGAGGAACAGGCTCGCCAGCAGGCGGAACGGGCACGCCGATTGGAAGAGCAGCTGCGGGACGGACAGGAGGAACAGGCCCGTCGGTTGGAAGAGCAGATGCTCCTCATGAAGGACCTTCACGCTACCTTCGGGAAGGAGATAAAGGAGGTGAAGGATAGGGTTGCTCAGCATGACAACCGCCTGTCGGAAGCCGAAACCCAAATCGTGAAAGCTGAAAACCGAATCGAGAAAGCTGAAACCCGAATCGACCAAGTAAACAATCGGGTTGACAACGTAGTGGCTGACCTGAAGAAATCACTAAACGACCTCAAAATTGGGGATGGAACTACAGCTCCCGTAGTAGCTGCAGCACCTTCGCTACGTGGATTCAAAGTGCCGCCGTTCGACGGGACCTCTTCCTGGTCGGCCTACAAAATCCAGTTCGAGGCCGTCATGGAGGCGAACGGCTGGAATAAAAGCCAAGCCATGACTGCACTCACCCTAGGCCTGCGTGACCAAGCCTTAACTGTGTTGGAAGCTCTCGGTAAGAAAGTGACCTATGAGCAGCTTCTTGAGGCCTTGGAAGCGAGATATGGCGACGCTCATCTGGAACACGTCTTTCGCGCGCAGCTTAAAGATCGCGTGCAGCGCAGCAACGAGAACCTGCAGCAGTGGGCCCTTGAGGTGGAGAAGATGGTTCGAAAAGCATACCGGTCTGTACCTGCGCTCATTGAAGGGAACCTGGTGCAGACATTCATCGACGGCATCCGCGACCTGGAAGTCAGAGCTGCTGTGAGGCTCGGGCACCACGAGACGCTTAAGGACGCCTTGGCCCATGCACTGGAAGTGGAAGCCGTGCGGCAGGATCATCGTTCCCATCGCGTCAGGGAGGTTGCAGCAGCTACAGTTCACGACCGCAACAAAGGATACAGCCCAAGGTGCTATGGCTGTGGGGAAAAGGGCCATCTTCGATCCAGCTGCCCTAAGCGAACCCTAGAAAGGGAAATTGAACGATCTCAGGAGGGTAGTGCGGCCAACAGCACCGCCCAGCAGCGGCAGGGAAACGAGTAAAAGCCAGAACTGCGGGGCGGGTGCTGGCTGATGTTAAAAGAGCCCCAAGGATCTCGATCTCACAAACCCATGATGGGAACAGCCTAATCATAAAGGGCGAGATCAACGGAATGCCGTGTAAGCTGACCATAGACACTGGAGCCTCTCGTACGGTTGTTAGTTCCCAACTTATAAGTCAGTTCCTTGGGGACTCCGCATACAACCGAGAACGCCTTAATTTGGTAACAGCCACCGGTCAGCGTATACCCGTCCGTGGAGAGAAGGAGATGGAGTTGAAGCTAGGCAACGTGATCTACCTGCATAATGTCATCGTGGCTGATATAATGGACGACTGCATCCTAGGCTTAGACTTTATGAGGAATAATTGTTGCGAGATCGACGTTAAGCAAGGTGTTTTGAAATGTGGACAGGAGGAACTTTTTATGGAAGGTGCGTTACCAGGGAACGTGTACAGCATCAAGAAGATTGTTCTTCCGCCGAGATCGGAAACGATTGTTCCGGTTAGTCTTCCTCGAAACGCTGGGCAAGCTCACCGTTGTGTACTTGTGGAAAGGGTAAACGATGACCTTCCATGGAAAGTAGCTCGAACCTTGGTCAGGACCACTGACATCTCAGGAGTACGTGTGCTGAACCTTTGCGACCGGGAACAGATTATAGAAAAAGGCACACTGGTTGGTACTTGTGAGGAAGTGGATTGTTTACGTCAGTGCCAATATATATCGAGTGGGACCCCCAGCAAGGATTCAGAAACGAGAGTGACCACACTTTTGGAAGACTGTCGCAGTGTTCTGTCCCCGAACGAATTGGTCAAGGCGAAGAAGTTGTTACTCAAGTACGCCGATGTATTCTCATCAAATGATGCTGACATAGGAAAGACTGGCCTAGTTCAACACAAAATAAACACAGGAGAGGAATTGCCTATCCGTCAGCGGCCAAGAAGATTGCCGGTAGCACGTGAAAAGGAAGTGGAAACCATGATTGAAGGAATGGTGAAGGATGGTGTTATTGAACCTTCCTCTAGTCCATGGTGTTCACCAGTGGTGCTGGTGAAAAAGAAGGATGGCAGCATGCGGTTCTGTGTTGATTACCGCCGTCTGAACGACGTTACAAAGAAGGACAGCTATCCCTTGCCAAGAATTGATGACACGCTGGACATGCTTACAGGAGTAAAATGGTTTAGCACGCTGGATCTAAAAAAGTGGCTACTGGCAAGTTGAAATTGACCCTAAGGACAAGGAGAAAACTGCGTTCTCGACGGGAAAGGGTCTGTGGCAATTCAAAGTAATGCCGTTTGGGTTGTGCAATGCTCCAGCAACGTTTGAAAGGCTGATGGAACTTGTACTTACCGGGCTAATTAGCGATGCCTGTCTGGTCTACTTGGATGACATCATCATCGTGGGCCGTACGTTTGAGGAACACCTTCAAAACCTGGAACGCGTGCTCATGAAGATTCAGAGTGCCAACCTCAAGTTGAGCCCGAAGAAATGTTCACTATTTCAACGGCAAGTTAACTTTTTGGGGTTTGTAGTATCGGAAGAAGGTATCCGCACAGATCCAGAGAAAATCGCCGCTGTCAAGGATTGGCCGGTTCCAAAAGACAAGACGCAGGTTAGAGCATTTTTGGGTTTGTGCTCCTATTACCGGCGATTCGTGAAGAACTTTGCAGATATAGCCAAACCTCTGCACAAGCTAACCGAGGAGAAGCGACATTTCTGCTGGGATGAAAGTTGCAATATCGCATTCCAGGAGCTCAAGGACCGTCTGTGCAAAACACCTATTTTGGGATACCCTGATGCAAGCAAAGAATTTATAGTTGACACAGACGCAAGTGATATAGGACTCGGCGGTGTGTTGTCTCAACGGAATGGTGACCAAGAGGTCGTGATAGCGTACTTCAGCAAGTCGTTGTCAAAACCGGAAAGGAACTACTGTGTCACAAGACGCGAATTGCTAGCTGTGGTAAAGTCGTTGTCACATTTTAGCAAATATCTTCTGGGACGAAAATTTCACTTACGAACTGACCATGCTGCACTAAAATGGCTATTGCAGTTTAAAAACCCAGAAGGACAAGTTGCGAGGTGGATTGAACTACTGCAGGAATACGACTTTGAGATCGAACATCGCAGCGGGAAATCTCATGGCAACGCAGATGCATTGTCAAGAAGACCTTGTCCTGAAGATTGCAAACATTGTACTAGGCAAGAGAGTAAGGAAGTGGTATCCGTGAGGATGCTCAGGGCAGACCACCTCAGCAACGAGTGGAAGGACAGCTTACTACATGCACAGCAGGAAGATCCGGACATCAAGCCGATTCTGGAATGGATAAAGGCCAGTGCTCCCAAGCCCAAGTGGAGTGACGTCTCAGCGATGAGTTCGACCACTAAAAGCTATTGGGCCCCGTGGGACAGCTTGCTGCTTCAGGATGGAGTTCTGTGTCGTAAATGGGAAAACGTTCGGGGAGACAGCTGTCATTTGCAAATGGTTGTCCCTAAAGTTAAAGTACCGGATGTTCTACAGCTGTACCATAATGATTGTTCAGGAGGCCATCTGGGAGTTAAACGAACTCTACTGAAGATCCGAGAACGGTTTTACTGGGTCCACTGTCGAAACGATGTCGAGGACTGGTGTCGCAAATGTACAAGTTGTGCGGCTGTAAAGGGACCTCAGACTCGTAGTAGAGGTGCATTGAAGTTGTACAATGTTGGTGCACCATGGGAGAGAATAGCCATTGACGTGGCGGGGCCGTTTCCGGAGAGTGAAAGCGGTAACAAGTATTTCATGGTTGTGATGGATTACTTCACTAAGTGGCCAGAAGTCTTCGCCATTCCAAATCAAGAAGCTTCAACAGTTGCAGATAAACTAGTTCATGAAGTCTTCTGTCGTTTTGGAGTACCTTTAGAGATTCACAGCGATCAAGGAAGGAATTTTGAGTCTCAAATATTCCAGGAAACTTGCCGAGTTATGGGTACTCATAAAACAAGAACGACTTCTTGTCACCCGCAATCTGATGGAATGGTGGAACGATTTAATCAGACATTGGAGAGGTACCTAGCAAAAGTTGTAGACAATCGGCAACGAGATTGGGACAAGCACATACAACCGTTTTTGTTGTCATATCGAAGTTCTGTTCACGAAAGTACAGCAGTGACACCAGCTTTCGCAAACTTTGGAAGAGAATTACGGCTGCCTGCAGACCTGATCACCGGGATACCACCCGATGCTCCACGCAGTATAACCGATTATGCAAATGACTTGCGGAAAAAAATGAATGACGTTTATGAGCACGTCAGACAATCGGGCCAGCAAATGTCTGAAAAGATGAAAACCCGGTATGACCGCAAAATGAACAACAAAGGGTTCGACGAAGGTTCACTTGTGTGGTTGCACAATCCAGTCCGCAGCAAAGGGAAATCTCCTAAGCTTCAAGCTAAATGGGACGGCCCGTACCGGATTGTAACCAGGATCAACGATGTGACCTACCGGATACAGAAAGGCGCAAGAGGGACTCCTAAGATCGTCCATGTGGATCGCTTGGCGCGTTATTATGGGACCGATAATGCTCGGGACGAGCATGTCTTAGGAGGGGGCAGTGTTGCATGAATAAGTCAACTAGCGCCATCTAGTGTCAGGAACGAGAGCGAGGGGAGCATTGAGAAAATGACATCACAAATCGCTCAACTGACAGCGCCTAGTCGAAACTCGAACGCTCGATACCTTCCGCGTGTTTACTTGAACATTCTGGATATTTCTTTACTAATTCAAATATATAGGCGCTGCAAGATGCGATCGAGATAGTGTTGATTTGGCGAAACAAGCGAAGCGTCGGAACGGAATTAAGTGAATTAGTGTGTTTAATTATTAGTGTTTTTAGTTTTAATTTGTGTAAAGTAAATTAAAGTGTTAATTTAGGTAATTTTATCGGCAATTTTTATTGTCACGAACCTCAAGCTCGTAACAATATTTTAGATTATTTACATTTATTTGCCGTTACTGTCTAGCACTAGTGGTGGCGTGATTTTAGATACAAAATGATAGTAAACACAATATTGTCAAATGTTTTTAAACTATTGGATTCGATGAGTTCGGGATTACCAGACTTCCTGTTTTCCCCTATCGTGGAGCATTGATTGCATATAAACAGTGAACATTATTCCCGTGGAAGATCACCCCTTTTCCTTTCATGGCCAAGTTGTAAATTTTCTTCACCTCGTCCCTGTATACAATGGTAGGGAGGAAGTCTTGCCTCATGCTGGGTTTCTAAGAAACTTTTCGAGAAGTAAGGAATGTGAGAAATAAAACACGGTACATATTTGAAATGTTTACTCTTAACTAATATCACCTTGATATTATAAAAAATTACAAGAACCTTATACGCAATATTTACTCGTATTGTAACGCGGGGAAACGATTTACAAATGTGAAAAAACAATGGCGAACTCTCAAACAAATTTTTGTTGACGTTTTTTTCTCGCCTCTACAAGTGAAAAATATTTAAAAATATACAGTTTGAAATCCTAAACAATCTTTCCTTTAGTTAACTACTGCAGGAAGTCAGGAATTAAAGATATTCCAGTTTGAACAAAATTCACATCAGATTATTCTGTATGGTATAAGACAAAATTGGCAAATCGTTACAACAATAACAACAATTATGTTATGCTTATATAGACAAATTAATAGCAAAGAAAGAATACTACAATAACTCATTAATATACTGAAAAGAGTATTGTGAATAAAATACACAACAGACTAGGCTGTATGGTATAACACCTTTGCCTGCATTAATTGGCGAATCGTAAGTATTCAATGTAGTTTTAAATTATGTATGATGTCAATTTAGTTTTAAATTATGTATGATGATTTTACCAGATTTTGATAGGTCGTAAGTTTGATAAGATAATACATAGTAAATTATTTTATTCATATTTGTGATGGTGACATAAGTAGACTTAATAATTCCATCGAAAATTTGCCACAACAATTAATCAGTTTAGTATTAAATTAGGTATGACAATTCTTTCTAGACTTTGATAGGTCATAAGCTTGATTAGATAAAACATATAAATTTTTTTATTGATATCTGTAATGCTGACTTATGTAGCCGCTTAATAATTTCATCAACAATTTTTCGCCATTATCCTAAAATTTTTACAGAAATTATATAATTTTTACATTTATTACAACCACTTCAAATATCAGTTATATAGGAAAATGCTAACAATGTTTATTATGAGTTATCCACACGTAATTAAATTGTTTAGTAACGTACAAAACAATTTAATTTATTCAAATCAATGTGCATAATAAAAGCTAATAATGCGTATTCCATACAATTGGAATACCTGCTGACTGCAGTAATTTACTTTCGATAAATTTTTCATGTAAGCAACAGTGAGGGGGGAAGGAGTTGTTACTGTTTGTAGGAGGGTTAGACATTTCAAAATTAACTGCAACACTATTAACGTTAACCTTGTTGATACGATCCTCAGCGATGAGTTGATAGGATCTACTATGGAGGCAGAGATAGAGGGGAAGGGTTTATGGGTGAATAATATCCGTCGCACATTTAGTTATTAAGTGACTTATTGAATCATTGAGCACATTCACGTGGGGATGGTGTGTGGGTTGTGGGGGTGTGAGTTTGCGTGTGCGTGTGTGTGGCGCGTGCACGCGCGCTCGGGCCGCCATCAGCTGAGCAGCGGCTTGAGCGCGCTCGCGGCCAGCGCGCCCAGCGGTCCACGCCCACACAGCGCTGACCCCGCACCGCCCACCCCCGCACCCACACCCACGCCCAGCTCGTGGTACAGCACGTACGCGGCGAGCGCGGCGCGCCACTCCGCACCCACCCGCCTCCCCCCGCTCAAGCCCAAGTACCTGATGAAAACCGTTAGCGTCACTAATACACAATACACTTCACTGACGACCATATGCGTAGTTATAATAATAATAATGTCCCCCAGACCGAATTTCGGTCACGGAGTTCAGCCTCCACGGAGACTGGCCATCGGCGCAGGACAGGATTATAGTGCCCGTGTATGGTGCACAGGTGTTCTCTCTATTCCCTTACTCTCATAATCTGATGGGACGATAAACTGACACGACCGGAGAGCGATCAGGCGCTGGACCATGGATGTAAAGGAGGCAAGTGTTTGTGTTATCTTGTAGTAGTAGTAAGTACAAAATTTCAGCAAGATTGACTATACCAAATCTCATACCCGTACCTTCATCCACGCAGTATAATTAAAAATGGGCCCTAAATTATCTCTTTATGTCTTACTAAATATATATACACATCGCGCCGACCCACCTCCCCCCACTTAAATCAAAGTACCTGCTAAGAAACCGTTGGCGTTTCAACCTATTATAGTTCACTGTTTTTTTTATAGGATAGGGTGACAATGACAAACGAGCACACAGTCCACTTGATGGTAAGTGGTTGGTGTGGCCCACAGACATCTACATTAATCTATCTTCCATTACAAATCAAAATGCAGATGCGTTGTCACCCGTGAGGACTAAGATGGAATGCCTGGTTTCCAGTAAAAAGGCTCTCCAGTTCTCTACACTCACCATACGAGCATTAAGCTACTATTTTACGCCGATATTCTGTGAGAGCGTGGTCCTTCCCCGGTCGAGCCGACCCATTCGTGCTACAACTATACTACTAATATAACTGCAGCATGCCTCTACCACGTATAAAAACTACACTTTTGAACATAGACCTTCCACACAGATTGAATAGAAAGATATTTGCCATACTTGCCACGCTTGACAAGCGGGATGGCAACTAAAGTTTTATTTTTATTTTAGTCGTTATTCCGAAGCTGCTGCTGCTCATCTTCTAATTTATTTGCCTCTGCCGCTTTTAAGGACACCCCCAGAATGATACGATGTAGCGGATATTCCTACACCGCCACTACACGGTGCACGAAATAAAGCAAATAAGATTACCTGCGCAGCTGCGAGGCCAAGCGCGGCTCCCAGCTGTCGAAGATAGCGCAGACGCGCTGCTTGATGGCGAGCGTGAACTCCGGCGAGATGAGCGGCTCGGCGGCTGGCTCCAGCCCGTCCACCGCCATCTCCGCGGCCGCGGCGCGCGCCTGCCGCTCCACCTGTGACAGCACCAGCTTCACCTGCCACACGTGGTACACAGTCGGCTCGCGCTTCATTATCTTTATCATCTGCAAAAGCAAAGTAATCAAAAGTAAGTAAGAATCAAAATAGAGCATTTCTAAAATATTCTAAATCTTCAACTTCTCACAATTCTCTTCTAAAATATTTGTAAAATCTTTTTCATACCATGTTTTAAGCAAATAAATATATTATTATTATAATATTAAAAATTAAATATTTTATTATCATATGTTTATATATATAGTCTAGAATAGTTTTCTCATATGGTTGGATTCTATAAATATATAATTATAAATTAAAATGAAAAGATAAATATATACGTCCTACAGCTGGACACATGCCTCCTCTCATCTCTTTTCTTTGACATTTCCTTGTCCTTAACCCTCTAGGTTAAGGACAAGGAAATGTCCGCCGCACTAGCCCAATTTTAATCAATGTGTAGTGTTCGCGTAAATATAAGAAATCATAATTTTGATACAGTTCGCCAACTTTGAAAAATTAAGTTCAGCTCAATAACAGAAAACATAATCAAATATTAATATTAGCAAAAAAAAAAACATATAATTAATAGCATCCATAATTTTACTAAAATTATGTTTCAAATCTAGAAAAGAAGAATGTTACATAGCCCACTTCATAGTAAATAGATGCTGAGGCCCAAACATATCTAAATTAATTCTCGATTAAAAATTCAACATGGTAGAGCTGTGCTTCACCTATATTATGGTTGTAGCAAATAAGTCGGCTACCGAGGTAGGACCACGTTTAATGCTGTTATGTTTCGTATATTCAGTGTAGAGAACCGGATACCGTTTTTACTGGAAACGCATCTGGAATTTTGATTTTTAATCGAGGATAAATATAGATGTCTATGAGCCATCAGGTGAACTTCACCCTTATTTTAATAAAAAAATGAACGATCAAATTATGCATTTAACACATATGTACCTAAAACAATGCTTATCGCTCTTCAGTTTGTATATCGGCATTGTATGGAAATAAGTCTGCTCATACATCAATCAAAAACTGCGATACAATAACTTTTTTACCATAAGGTTTTTAAACATCATCTTTTTATTTAAGACACATTGAAAAAAATTTCATTACTTTGTCAGAAATCAAAGTTTTCTATATTACCAGACAGGCTCTCCGGGCTTAATAAGTTGCGCACTAAACTATGGTCAATTCACCGTAACTTATTAATCGGTTGCGAGCGGACGAGAAGAATAGATTTTTATTTTGTAAACATTGTATTCGACAATCTAACACTGGTTATGTATAACATGTGGGGGTGACAAACAATCACACACACAACCTAACGGAGAACATAGCAGACAACCTAACGGAAAACCTAACGGACAACCTAACAGACAACCTCACGGACAAACTACCAGACAAGCTAATGGTAAGTAGTTGGCGTATAGACGCCTAAATAAATCTATTATACTCCATTGGGAAGAAATAGTCACCTCTGAGGACAAAGATGGAATGCTTCTTTACTAGTAAAAAAACGCCTCCGGAGATCGTCACTCACGCCGTCTCCCACCTTCGATGCTGCTGCCCGTCGCCAATTTGGATATTTTACACCTATTGTAAACGAGATGGTTATACCTCTATATATCGGAATCCTGATTTCTAGCATTTCCTATAGTCGACTTTTACAACAACAACGGGATAAATGGTTGATGAACATTCTTATGGTTGAAAATAACCCCTGGGAATTATGTGATGGAGGTGATCGCTTCCAAGCTGTTTCCTATATGAGTGCTGGTGAAAAAAGTCCTGCTGGCTTTCTTGCTGTTACTTCCCAGGATAGAGGTGTTTTTCCGAACCAGTGATCATTGAAAAATTTCTTTCATTAAGAATTATTTATAATCTATATTAAATAAATTTCTATTCTATTTTGTACTATTCTTACAGCGCTACATAATATATTCTTAGGATTGCAACAGTGGACATAAAGTTCCTGTAATATTTTAAATATTTTTTTTAATTCACAAGTACCTTCAAAAATGTGGTCCAAATGGGCAGAGCACACAGGATATCTTTCACCAGACATTCGTAAGTGACCATACTAAGTGCCTGCACGTGTTCCTCTTCCTCCTTACTGTACTTCCGACACTGACACTCCTTCACCAGACCCTCCCCCCTCCCCTTTTTCTTGCTCACCAGTAAGCAATTGGCGCAAATTTTCGAACTGCTTGTTTCACTCGTGAGGTAATGTTTGACGAAGCTCCGTACTTTATCGTCGTTTGTGAATAATTCGATGTTCTCCGGTGTCGCTAGCCAAATGTTGGTCTTGTCCAGGGTGAGGGTCTGGGCCAGTATCGTGAGGAATCCTTGTGGATCGGAGACATAGGAGAGGCAGCCGGCCCGTTGTTTTATATCTATACACCATGTATATTCGAGGAATGTTCTGAAAAAGGAAAAATCTAATTTACTTGGTAAAATCTTTTCCAAATTAAATCAATGTGTCTAAGTGATTAGAAAAAACAAAACTGCTTTACTAAATAAAACCTACTGAAAAAGCCAAACACACCACTTACTTTAGCTGATCCCAATTTTGGTCCCTCTGGAACACGATAGGCCAATATCTGGGATCGTTTATTTTCACCTCTTTCAACGTATCCAGTTCTGGAATAATGCAAGGTGCCTTCATCTCTTTAACAACACCTTGTAGATCTACCACCTAAAAATTTTAAAGATATCGAATCAGAAAATATTATTCATATGTAGTAAAAAACTATCCCGGTTTTGCACGTGATAGAGCCTCGGTGCAACTTTAATATGTCCGCCTGAAGGGGTTGGCTCAACCTGGCAAGGAACACGCTCACTCAATACCAGCGTTAACTACCAGCATAATGCTGATGTGTTTCCTATGGTGAGTAAAAGAACTTTTGTGAAGTACTTTTAACCTCTCAACCCCCTAGCGGTCTCATGAGACAGCGGCCATATTCCGTCAAATCCCTAGCGGTCTCATGAGGTCGCACCCGCCCACAACACTTTAACCAATAAAAACTTATATATAGAGAGTTTTCTATGAAGAAGTTTGACATTATGTAATCAATATGAAATACTCTATTTTCTAGTGCAATAAAAAAAAAACTGTTATCCTATGAATATTTATTTATAATCTACGTTCATTTCGCACGCTATTGTCGCGTGAATGAATGTTATTGTGTTGATTTTTGGATTTTTCTAGTGTTTAATTAGTGTTTTAGTATAGTGTTTTATTATAAAATTGTAATGAAAGTTTTTGTGTGAATATCTTATTAGTTATTCTTAGTTTTTGTGTGATTATCTTTTTACGTAAATAATTTCGAGTAATATATATTGAAATAATTGTGATTTTCACGCTGCCGACATTCGCTTGGTATGTTTTTTTTTTGTTATCAAAATACAATAAAATCTTTTTGTAATGAAGTAAAACCTTACTTACCACAAAATAGAGAATTTTGTATAGAATTTATAATGCTAAACTTCTTTATAAAAAGTAGTCTCTAAATATAAGTTTTAATGGTTTTAAGTGCAGTGAGTGGGTGCGGTCGCATGTGACCGCTCGGGATTTGTCAGGCGCATGCGATTACATGGGATTTTTATGGCGCTTGAAGGGTTAAACTTTAATTTGAAGAAATGTGTTTAATTTTTATGTTGAAATAAAGGTTCTGTTCACGCCCAGCCGTGACGTCGGACCGTTTGTCCACAACGCACCATCTTTCCGTACTCTCACGACTCACGGGTTATCACTTTGTATTTTGTTATTCAGTATACTTCTTCATTAACCCATAATTCGCATAAATCAAAATTATCTAAATATATCTAAAAAGTCACACTAATACGCTCTGAGTAATCACACCTGACCCGTCCATTAGGCGGATTAAGCCACCACCCCCGCTCGAGGGCGATTAAGGAGCTGGTTTTTTTATGGAATGTGGTGACAAACGAGCACACAGTTCACCTGATTGTAAGTGAATGCAGTGGCCCATAGACATCTACATTTTTATCTTGGATTAATGACCCATTGACGATTTGACCCATTCGTGCTACAACCATAATATAGCTATAGCATGGCTCTACCAAGTAAAATTATATTTTAATTTGTTAATCCTGAGCGTCAAACAGTAACACCGCATAGTCCCCTGACGGTAGTAAATGTTGTTGTTCAGAAACACTTATACCCGTTCCTTGTTTCAAAAAAAAAAAAAAAAACTAAAAAACGATTGACAGGTAGCCCATCCTAAAACTTTCCGCTTTTATCGAGCTTGGAAAACGCGCTCCGCGAATTTGACGCTAGAAAAACTTCCAATCGATTGATTTTAGTAGAACTCTTCGAGCTCAAGTCTTCAAAAGTGGTGTCCATCACACGATTATTTAGAAATTTATAAATGGCTACACCTTTTGAACGCCTCGTTCGATTTTGATTTACTTGGCGACATTCGATGCAGTTTTTTTAAGTGAAAAATATTGTTTGTCAGGTCTTGAGTCGATAGATCGAATAATTTAAAAGTTACATAAAAAACCGATTATTTCTACACTTTTAAATATTTACAACTTTTGAACGCGTCGTTCTATTTTGAATTACTTAACTACACAATAGTTGATGTCTGGAGTTGATAGTCAAATATTTTGAAAGTTACTATGAAAATATTTTTTTGGTTTATATTTTTTGAATACCTTTAAAATCTAATCAGGTCGAAGTCCCAATGAACACTTTCAGTCATCTCGATTGGTTGATTTGTCTAAAGATATCTGTCAAAATTTTATTTACATGCATATGTGTGTATACAAACAATGTCGTATCGTATGATCGTATCACAATGTATATAAACAATACACGCACGCATGCACACCCACCCACCTACACGAACGCATATTCGCACGCACGCACTCACGTACGCACGCACGAACGAACGTACTCACGCACGCACGCACGCAAACACACACACACACACAAACACGCGCGCGCGCGCGCGCGGACCGGACGTCCAGTCGAAAATAGTCGGAACAGCATCCTAGGACTTCAAAACGTGGAGATCGAATGAAAACTCGCATTCTCAAAATCGCATATTGAAAATTATTAATTTTTAATATTAATTTTCAAAGCGTGAAGTTAAAAATGTAGATGCCTTGTCACCCCTAACTACTAAGATGACTAACTAAGATGGACAATAAATAGATTCTCATCTCTCTTTATACCAAACACAGCAAGCTTTGCTGCTATTTTACGGTGATATTCTTTACGACTGTGGCTCTTCCCCGGTAGAGTCGATCCACATACTTACCATTTCTTTGAAACTTTAATGAAACAGGTTTCACAATGTATTTCGTAATCGTATGGCACGTGATCGTATCACAAAATGGTGGGTGAAGTAAAAAATTACCTGTATGTGAGCGTAGCACAATTTCCCAGTGTCCAAGTCGCGAGGCAGTATGAGCCTTGGCTCGACTGCCAGTACGTAGAGATGCCTGAACGCTTGTAAGTGATATCTGGAATAACCATATGATAATATAATATGTATAATAAGGTGAATTGCAACAATTGATAAACTATGAAAATAAAAAGTAATTAAAATTTAAATACAGATACAGTATGCGATTTAAAAACAGATCTAACAATAAACAATAAAACCCATAAAATATCCCTATCCCTATTCTATGAATTTTCTAAAGTATGTTCAGCAAAAAAAACAGATGAAAAAATAGACAAACAGACGGATGAAAAAAAATTCAAATATTAAAATCGTCAACCTTTTAGGTTTTACCTGAAATAAAACTAAGAAATACATTAATGCGTACCTATTATCTTCACTGTGCGTGGGGAATTTCGGGAAGAAAGCTATTAGTAAGGCCGCCACAGCAGTCCTTGAAGTACTGAGGGTACCGCGACCTCCTGCCAGGAAGAGAAGCCCAATAGTGCAGTGTACTGCCATCTGAAAACATTATGCACTGAACTAAAGATCATTTAAATGAAGAGTAAATAAATAAATAAAGAGTGATTCGTAAATACACTGTCCTTAAATACACTGTGGGTCATGCGTGCTTAATACGTTATTTACTGAAATTGTGTATTTACGCTGTATTTTGAAATAAATCAATTTCGAATTAGAATACTACGCAGGAAGTATAACGGTATATTATCTTGTCTAGTAGGTGTTTCAACACCTTCCCATTTAAAATCACATTAGTATTTCGGTGTTACGGATTTCATACATTTAGTTTAAGGCCCCAGTCTTGTAAAAATTAGTGTTCTCGCAAAATTTACCGCAAAAGAAATATTTTTTATAGCATTTAAAAAAGAAAAAGTGAAACACATTTTATATTTATTTAAAGTGTAGGATTTGATATTTTCGAAACTGTTTTTTAATTTTATTTTGGTGTTTAAATTAATAGCTCTATTAGGCGTTAAACATGCCTATGTTTAGGTTACATGCGTAAAAGGTCTTATTAAAGCTTCTACTATGTACAAACTATAACAATATCAAGAAAAGTATTCAGATCACATTTATTTACATATTGTCTACAATAATCTGATCTGGTCACTTTTTTTTATAAATGCTTTAATTTTCTTATTTGAAGGGCTTAAAAAGTTGTAATTTCATGATTTTTTTTACTGCATATATCTGTTTTTTTTCTATTAGAAATATAAATGTAGCAAAGTCGTACTTAAAACCACATAAAATAGAACTATTTTCAAGTGAGTTAGAAATAAATAAAATTAAAAAAGTATATATTTTCGTACTTTTTACCTATATGCCATTTATAAACCAGAAACGCCTGAAAATTCTCTCAGTTCCGCTGGGATTTCTCGGCGTTCAGACGTGTGTAGTGTTGCTCAACGTTACTTTCACTCTCGCTCGCACGGTTAATCTCTTTCCCTCGTGCAGCTCTTATGGACTGAGCGGAGCATATCGTGAAAGTTGCTCTACTTAAATATATATTATTTTTATTGAATTGTCATATTAGTTCTAGTTTTTAGTGTTTATATTAGTATTAGATTAATTTACTTTGACTTTTATATTTGGTATGTTTTATATATTTTAAGTTTTATATATAATTTATTACCAAAAAAAAAAACGGAAAAGGATGGATCGAAAAAAGAAGAAATATCCTTGTGTCAGTAAAAATAGTAGTAAAGTACAAAATGTTACAAGTTGTAAGTACAAAATGGTAGAGGCGAAATTCGTATGAAGAGTTTTTTATTTTCCTTCGGCTGTATATACTAATGGTGGCTAATAGCGCGCTATCTCTTCATAACGCATAGCGCGTGCAATGTAAGTAGTCGCCATGGCGCTTACGCTTTGACGCTATTCATATCAAGCGGCAATTAGTTCTAGCAGCAGGGCTGTTTGGAAGCAGACGTGTGACGCAAATTTTTAATCTAGCAGCACGGTCTATTCATCGCGCGCGAAATAATTTAGTGTTAGACGTTATTTACTTAGTGTATACTGTATATTTATAAGTGATCGAAGGACACAGTTGTCTGCTACAAAAGAAGCCTAACTAATGTTTTTAAATGTAAATAAAATATTAATACAAAAGTGTTTGTAAATAGTTGATTTTTGTATATACAATTAATAAACTTTTAAATACACCTTTTATTTATAATTTATAATAATGTTAAAATAACGTTTACATCAATTATAATCAAAAAATGATTAATTTTATTTTGTTTTAAAAAGTACAGTCCTTAAAAATATTTTTAGGATTATAAAAAATATGAAAGAGCGTTCTTTAATTTTTCTTTACCACTTTATTTTATTTTAATCTAAAATGCGACTTATTACGAAACAATGTTCTTATATAGCACGCGGTCTATCCAATGAACGATATGTAATGTAGCGTGCTCCGAGATATAGCGTGCTGCTAAACTTAACGCGCTTGCCGGCCTCCTAACACTTTTTTATAATATGATTTTTGTAATATGATACATTTTACAAGTTATTATTACGATTGTCGAGTTTTATTACGAATTTTATTATGTAATTACGGTAGAGAAACAGTAACAGAAAACACTCAATTTTTCAACTAACAAAATATAAAAGTAAAAAAAAATTTTTACAGATTGGCTTATGAAATTAGATTACGAATAAAGAGAATTTACTGTAAAAGCGGAATAGTAAGATAGAAACACAAACACACACACACGCGCGCGCGCGTGTTTATATATATATAATTTTGATATGAATTTTCACATTTAATATTTCATAACATCTTATAAACAACATTCTAAATTCTAATTCTAATACTAAAAACCTTAAAAATATATATGATAATAAGTAAAATATATTATTAAAAAGGAGGTCCTTTAGGCAAGGTTCCGAAGATACTGGCAGCGTTTCCCCGTTGAATAGCTAGACTAATTCTTTGTCCGAGGTAGCTGCCAGCTGTTCGGTCTCCTGTGACGTCGATTAACCTTTTTGCCATTTCTTTAAATTTTTGATTATATACTTTAATTAATTAATTTTGATTATGTACTTTTATTATTATTATTTAAAATATATTGCATGTTATATTTATTGTATGTGACTTTTATTGTAAATTACTCTTTGGAAATCTCATATTCGATCTCCACATGCAACGCTCACTTCATGTCTGAGTACATTATCATCGAAAAGTATGTTATAAAGCCAAGAGGGGGAGCCAGGAGACTCATAGCACAGGGTAACCTAGTTTGGGATCCTGTCTCCCACAGCTACTCAAAACTATTTATGAAACAAATGTAACTATGTAACGCTTGTACCTGAGCGCCGTGCGAGAGCGCGGGCGGCGCGGCGTGCGGGTGCGCGGGACGCGCCTGGCGCGCGGGCGGCGCGGTGCGCGCGCGCAGGCGCCGGCACAGCCGCAGCACGGACACGTCGCCGCGCCCGCTCATTATCTGCGCACGCACAGCCATGAAAACTTCTTTAGTATCGTAGTCGTTTGAGACTCGATGAAACGAAAAAACGACACAAAAAGTGACAAACATACATCTATAGGATTGAGCCTACAAGAGAATGATATACAACATGTAACATAATTAACGTACATCCCGAAAGTAGTTTGTTCAGAATCGTTTACTGAATCGATTTCTATCATTTTTAATATAAGTAATTTTTTATCCCAAAAATTATTAAAACTACGTAAATTACAGTCACACTAAACCTGTGCAGTCAAAACAAACTGAAATGGACCGTAACTGAAGACAATAAGACTTTTAAAAGCGCAGTTTTATTTGTATTAATACAAATTCCGTCATTCAATACAAAATAAAGAAAAATTAACCTTAATTCAAGCACGGTTAGTCTTTGTGTTTGTGTATATGTACTGTGATCACAACATTCTTTCGGAATTAGTACAACTAATTTAATAAATAATCAATGCATAAATATGTATAACTAAACAGTCAGTGTGTGAAATCGATTCAGTAAACGATTCTGAACAAACTACTTTCAGGATGTGCGTTAATTAAGTTACATGTTGTATAATGTAACATACATTATTTATTATAAATTTATTTTTATTTGAAATATATAAACCCTACAATTTTTATTATGATACTCTGATTGTTAATCTTTCAAAGTTTAATTTTCTGAAATTTTCTCTTGTACAGTGTGTGAACTGCACAAGTGTTTTTTTTTATAGAATAGGTGAGAGGGACTGGACCTGATAAAACATACAGGAAGTCAATGAGGGCTAATAATCTTCCGCTCACCAGATGTCGCTATTTAAAACGGAGTTAAATTTTTTGTCACAATGCCATTTACTCGAAAAATTAATTTCAAGTAACTGTTAATTAATTTCTGAAGTACTATAATTTTCTACTTGTACCAGAAAAAAAATCGTAAATACCTACTATTATATTAGCGTGGGTATCTCAGAATATAAAAACCTATATATGTATGTATGTTCAGTATTGGACTTGTGACGGCCTGCAATGATGATGATGACACCCATAGATGTTGTAGAAATTTCAAATTACGAGGGGAGGTCAAAAAGTTCGCGGAATGGCGAGGTTGGCAAGGTTGAGTTTACTCATCTAGGTAGGCGCTAAGGAAGTAACTGATTATTAGTATATATACCAGGTTTTAGCCTAATCGAGCCTAATTAGCTTTTGAATTATCAACGAATCAATCGGTACGAGAAGAAACTAGCCACTATGAAGAAAATTTTTATTTTAATATCGCGCCGTCATTAAGTTTCTCACCAAACAAGGAACCACCTTAAACCATTTTTTCAAGAAAAGAGCGTATTCCTTTCTAAAGGGCTGGCAACGCACCTGCAATTCCCCTGGTGTTGCGGTTGATCATGGGCGGCGGTAGTCACTTAACATCAGGTGAGCCGCATGTTCGTTTGCTCCCACTTCTATAGAAAAAAAACTTTTCAAGAGATGTCAGCCATTTATGGGGACTCTGCTCCAGGGAAGACCATGATTTATAAATGGCACGCCCTTTTCAAACAAGGGAGGGACTCCATTGAAGACGACCCTCGACCTAGACGGCCGGTTGAGGCTACCACTCCAGAAATAATCAAAAAAGTTGAAAAACTTGTATCGGTAGATGCCCGACTAAAGAAAAAACAGCCTGTAACATTATTTGGAGAGTCAGGAACAACACTAAACTGTGCATGGCATGACTAAAGTTTGTGCAATATAGATTCCGAGAATCACAAAACACAAGCTCATGGAAAGTTGTCGCGAGTTTTTAGACCGCTGTGGACAGCAAAGGAAAAAAATTATGGCCCGAATTGTAACTGGCGATGAAATTTGGGTTCACCATTAATAACCTGAGTCAAGGCAGTTGTCAATGCAGTGGCATAAAAAGGCACAACCTATAGACTTATTATACTGCTGAGTATGGGGACCGGGCCATTTAACAAACAAAATGGCACCGACTCCTCGGTGCGAAAATGTTTATGGAGCACCAACGCGAGCTCATACCTGACATAGGTACACAGATGCGCGTGCCGTGCGTCAGTGTTTCCACTTTTACATATTTTGCACTGTTTTAGGGTAAATCTACTAATACAGGTAGGCGTTTCTTCAAGTTGACAGGGTTTTGGATCAGTGGCGAAGCTAGGGCTCCAAACTAGGGCAAGCCCAAGATATGGTTTTGTTGTTTTTAGCAGTTTTATAAAAATACACAAATCTTGATCTGTCTCCACTCTTCAGTTTCATACTCATATGGTACGGGAGGTACAGTGTGGTTCTAAGACACTCGCACCCATCGACTTCCTGCACGTTTTACTAAGTCGACACTCCATGTAATAGGAGGCTTTAAACTTCACTACAATATGCTGCTATTAAGGCCGAATACGACGCGAATGACCTTGCTCGTTTCGCAGCGAACCACGCGCCGCCAGTACCTACGCTTTGTTTATATAGACATGTATAATACCTATAATCAAAGCCGTACGGGCTTTGATTATATTTGACGAACTAGCTCAGATGCAGAGTAATGAACAACACAGAGAGCATTGCTTACTTCTTAAATAAATTTTTCTTATTTATAATATTAGTTCCTATAGATTATAAATTCTGTACTTTATTTGTTATAAAATATTGTTCGAAAAGTTATTGAATTGATAACGATTTTTTTTCTTTATTGGTGTATCGTACGTAAAGAACCTCATATAACTCAAAATGTTTGTTCTTGTGAGTCTTACAAGATGCCGTAATGCAAATTGCATAAATAATAAAGAAAAAAACTAAAAAGTCGGTGCTTGCCCCATATGGGGATAGGTACTGTGTATGTAAATTCTCACAAGACTACTCCGACTGGTCAATCACTTCACATCCGAAGTATTTCGGTTTTTCTTAATTATGTACTTATCCCATGCTTTCAGACAATACATTGACTGACATTATTTGCGGTCTCTGTGCTTGCACTACTCTGTACATTCTTTTCCGACTGGGTCTTGATATTTTACATTTTTAGTGTTTCTCACTTGAAACTAGAAAAGTATAAATGATCAGTTTGGCTAATGTAAATGAGTAAAAATGCAACTTATTAGGCAGCCTCAAACAAAAAATTACCTTACAAAATATAAGTATTAACCTCAAAATACAACATTTGAGCAGCGTTCATGCGATAAACTCTCTTTGTTTTACCACTTAGGTAACATTTATTTCTTTTCCTACCCATATTTACATTTATAGACACTTAAACGCGTATAAAACATTAAATTAACGATTTTCGCTACAGGCACATCGACTGTTGTTACCTTACGTCACACGTCGAAGCGCCTGATAATTTATTACGGCAAACTTTTATCTGGCAATATACGATATTATTATTAGGTGTTTTTAATTAAAACGAATTATGTTAATAAATAATATTTTGTATCGAAAATAAAGATAGCAGGTACCTTCGGAATCACAATACAAACATTTTTACGTAAAAGAATTATTCCTAAATTAAAATTCACAGAGTTTTGGAAGAACAATAATTTTATATATCATTTCTTAACATTTTTTTATTTGTTGGTATATTCATTTATTTTAAAATTTTAAAATGGCGGTGACCTTGTGAAGGACCCGAACAAACCTACAAAAATGTTTTAAAGCTTAGAATTACTTCAGGTCAAAGTTCTAGTCAAGAGAAATACATTAATTTTCGCCAGTTCTCTTCGTATTCGGCCTTAAAGAACCTTTCTTCCCTTATCGGTTGTCGATTCTCTGACATATCGAGCTATGTCCAACTCAATGCAACTTTAGTTTACTAATCCGTCGAGCTACATAAATTACTCTTATTCTACTGCCGATATCCTCATTACGAAGCATATTTACATATTAAAACTCCAAACATACTAATATTCATTCAACATACTAAACAACCTTGAACCTCCCAATACAGCAAACATTGAAGAACCACGTCTCAGATCCATAATTCATCACTGGCAATGGGCTCTAGCTGTACAATCTTACAGTCAAGTTTTAAGATGTACGTAATAAAAACATGTGCTTTAATCTCCCAAACTCTGCTTAGCCGAGTTGGATCCATGAAGTTGAAATCAACTAGTCAGGCTATTCATCCTTACGAAACGTACACTTCTCAACAACTTCGAACATAGTGCTCTTAACAACCACAGCCATAAGTGTGGCATTGACGTTATGAACTTTGTCTTGTCCACGTTCATTTTAAAACCTATCCGTTGGACCTACCCGCCCAAATTTCGACGGAGAGAAAATCACAGTCCATATACGCAAATGAGGGACAAATTTTCTTTTCGATTTTCTATAACATTGCAAGAAGGAATATAATTTTCGTCGTAGAAAATTTTCACAAAGTAATAAGGTCAAAATACGAATGAGTCGTCTCAGACCCTTTTTCAAGTAAAGAGAGATTTTAGCTTAGCCTTCAAGTGTGACAGCACATCTTTGATCCTAAATTGAAAATAGAGAATTATTTACATAAGATAGCATCGCCTTACTATCAGGTGCACTGTATGCTGGTTTGGGAATGATTAGGGCATAATATAGTTCCTATTCTTTTATCCCTCAGTGTGCTGTATTTATCGTTATTTCAGGTGTACGAATCTCATGGTAACAGTGAAGTGTTATGGGGACATGAAACAATGTGGTGTAATACGAGCGTGTGTACGTGTGCGAACGAGTGCGTGCGAGTGCGTGCGAGTGCGTGCGAGTAGGTGCGAGTGGCGCGTGTGCGAGCGAGTGCGGGATGCTCACCATGCCGGCGGCGAGCAGGCACACGCATAGGCAGGTTTCGAGCGTGGCGGCGCCCGCCAGGTCGGCAAGGCGGCGGCCGCGCGCGCCAAGCAGCCGCGCGCAGCTGTGCAGCACGGCGTCACGCGCATCCACGTCACCCGATCCCGCGAAGCGCAGCCCCAGCGCGAAGCACGCGCCAGCCACTATGTTGCAATACGCCTGGCTGCAACCGAACAAGCCGCGTCACGTCACACACTGCTGCAACCTCACTTCTTTTTAAAACACTCAACGAAAATTCAATGATTCTTTACCTTAACGTACGTTTACAAAATGTACGTTAACGAAAATTATAATAACGTTTACTATATACAATAATTTTAACAGTCATTATTGTTTTAAATAGAGTATGTTTTCATACTACATGTATAACAGATCCATTAAATGACAAAATTACCCAAGTGAATTCGCCCAGTTAACTCAGTAACCAAGACGCTTACTATAAGTTTAGTTTAAATAAAGCCTTAATGATCTCAAAGATTATAAAATTATTATCTTTAAGCTCATATTGTCTATAGTTGAAAACTTTTAAATAATAATAAGAAGTTCTTTATTTCCAAGAGGTTGTACATCAAGATATTTGCTTAACATTTAATAAAGCTACATTGGTACATATACCTGAAAACATAGCATCTGCAGCCGAACTAGGAGACCTGTGCATCAGCTGTCAGCGCCATATCCCCACCGTTAATTTATAAAAATATTAGGATGCAAGCAAAAGTTAAATGCAAGCAAAAATTAAAGTTACAATGAAATTAATTGGATCACATATTATGTTTATATACTATGTTACCACTTATTACTTATACCAAGGTACAAACAAGATAATAATTTATACTACTTATGTCGTTCATCTCCCATAAGATGTGTAATGTATAACTGTAAGAAGTAATAATGTTATGAGTGTAACTGTAATGTGTATGAGCAGTTATGGGAGAGGAGCATGTAAAATGTGTGTGTATACATGTATGTGTATGTGTGTGTATACATGTATGTGTATGTGTGTGTGTGTGTGTGTGTGTGTGTGTGTGTGTGTGTGTGTGTGTGTGTGTGTATGTGTGTGTGTGTGTGTATGTGTGTGTGTGTGTGTGTGTGTGTGTGTGTGTGTGTGTGTGCGTGTGCGTGTGTGTATGTACGTATTCACTCGCTCTTTTTCATAATTTCTCTTTACCCTTTTTAACAATGCGTTACAGTGATTACGATATCGTCGGTATATAATTTGATCACTTTCACTATCTGGAAGTCGTCTAGCCCTCTTATGTAGTTTATCACGGTGACGAATACATCTAAGAAGGCCAGTCGTAATCCAAGGTTTGATGATCTTTTTTTGTCTTGGCAACTTTACTAATTTAGTATTAACTTCAATTATTGTTTTTATTTTATTAACTAAGTATTCAAGAGAAGTATTTGGATCTTTAATATTATAAATAGGTAAAGAGTCAATTTTTTGCATATCCGAATTAAGTTTATCGTGATCTATTTTTCTGATAGTAGTTGTATAAAACTGTTGACGTTGTTTATTTTTCATACATAAAATTACAGGTTTGTGATCAGTGATTGAAGTTTGAGGAACTATAGTAAGTGAAGGATTATTCGTTTTTAGCAGAACATGATCAATACACGAACCACTTGCGTCACTTGTTACTAGAGTATGAGTGGGTAATAACCCGTGGAATGCTGTCAGTTGTAAATACTTATCCGAATTAATATCTGTTTTACTGTTAATGTTAATATTTATATCTCCTATTATAATTACGTTTTCATGTTTCGAATATTTCTGTAGTACACTATCCAAATAAGGAAAAAAGTTTTCTAAATTTTTATATGACGATGACCTATATATTGAGATTATAACAATATCATCCTATGTTGTTATAATACAATTCCCTTCTTGAAAGTGAGGCTGCTCAGTAGTGAACAAATGTTTTTCTTTTACATATATTACTAATCCGTCATTTTGGTTGTTATTAAAATGAGTGGAGCATAAATTATAACCATTAATTTTGGGTAAGTTGTCCTTATTAAGCAACCAGCATTCACTTAGTACAATGACATCGAAATCTATTTTTAATCTAGTCAGTAATACTTCAAAATCTGTAATATTGCAGTTAATACTTCGTATATTCTGCGTAATAATTGTGAAGTTGGATTCACTAGGTGACAAATACTTATAACAATCTTCAACGTCACATACCGTAACTTTATCGAAGTTAATAGTGAAGCTTAGAGCGTTATTATCGCCTTTTATTTATTACTTTAAATTTCTCTAGATCTCGTTATTGACCAAATAATATCTTTTATTGGATAAATTGATTGAAAAATGTAACTGTAAGTTGTATATATGAGATGAGTGAATATGATTTGTTATAAAATGTAAGTGTTATATAAAAGATGTAATTAAGGTGTGTGTACATAATGTTTGATTTTTGTTTATGTATTGTGTGTAAATTGTGACTATGTGTATTATAAGGTATAGTGTTAGAATATAATTTATTCTTATTATGCTACTTAAAAAGAAAGGAAAGGATGCGAAAATATCTAATCTAAAGCTTAAAACTAGTCATTCGGTCTTCCATAGATTTTCTAGATCTGTTTCATTATTTATTCTAATTTGAGAAGAATTTTCATTCTTGCGTAAGTATACAATGCCTCTAGATGTCTCTAGATGTTTTCGGAAAATTCTGGCCTGATAGAAAAGTTTTTGAGTATTTTGTGTTAACGTCTCGGTGACATATATAGGGATGTTTTTTTGTGAATAATTTAGATGCGAAGTATTTAATTTCTCATTTTTTGGTTTTTTTGTTTTATTAATTTTTTTTACTTTATGTAACATCTTTTCTTCAATAATGACTGAATTAAATTCCAGTCTTAGAATTGGTTCTATACACATCTTTTATGTCCGAATCTCGCAAATTTACATTCCCCTAATTTTTTTACAATGCTACATAGATTTTCCTCTGATTCTTCATTGTTTTTAGGTATGTTTCTTATTTCTATTCCTGAAAATCTAGACTTTCTTTCCATATTTTGTATTTTCTCCTGTAGTTGTTGTATATTATATCTATCCGGCTTTTTCCCTGCCTTTAGAACGGATATCCGTGATAGAAACTCATCATACTTGCTTGACATAGTATCGACGCTCTTTTTTAATTCATCGTTCTGTTCTTTTATACTAGAAACTATAGTTTGTAAATCTTTGAAAAGCTTTGCTTGTTCATTCGTATAAACTGAAAACATTTCACTCATATAAGACATAATGTTAGGATTCACTCCGTCATGTTTCCTTTTTTTACGCTCAGTAACATTTAACGTAAGCGATGGAATATCAGGCGCCGATTCACTGTGAAGTTTAATCGTCCATTCTATCGCGTCGATTGCGCGCGTCTGCGATGCCTGCGATTGTCATTGTCATCAGAGCTCATAGGCACGGGCGAAGCGGGCGGCGGTGTGCGGTTGATCGGCATTGTATAACCGGTTTTGAAATAAAAGACGCCTCAACGTTAAATTACCAGGACAATATGAGTTAGAAAGTGTGATCGCAGTATATTTGAGAAATCGTACCCCTAATGCAACCGTACGAGTAAAATATAACCGTCTCTCTTGTTATCGTTTTGCTAACGTGTGGTGTCTTATGCTGTGTCCTATTTATTTGTTGATTGTAAATGTGATGGTTTTACTCACACATATAATTTAGTTTGTTGAATATTAATCACTGCCGCAGATGTCACTTGCACTTCGTAAACTGCCTCGGGCTTTATGCGCTCCTAATATTTTATCACTATTTTGTCACAGCATTTACAAGTAGTAAAATAAACTAATAAACACGTCTTAACTCTTTGGAAGTCCGGGGGGGAAGGGAACAAGTCTTCTAGTTGTTTTTCATTTATTTACTTTTAACGCTAGCTGTAAGTTAATCAAAAAATAAAATAAAAAAGGATCAATACCGATTTGTCACTATCAGATTTAGTAATTCCATGGTTAAAATAGACCTACTTGACTGAAATCAAAGTTATATATCAGAGATAACGGTCATGTAGATATTATTAGATTTAAAAATCAAAAACTGTTTTTGTGCAAATATTGTCTCTTTTTGGAACTTACAGCTAAGAGCTTCAAATGGATGGATTCCGAACTCAAGTCAAATTCCTCTCGCAATAACTATGTATTAGGCAACCCGATTAGAAATCATTAAGTATGATATAGATATAACAATATCATATTACAGTAAAAATACTCACTTCATAGCTTCGTAGTCGATATTTTCTTCAGTAGGTTTCACAAAGCAATAAGGCTTAATCGTTGCTGGTACTTGGTCTTCGATCCATTCCTCTGATGCTTCTATACTGTCCCATAGTATAAGACCTGAATTTGAATACCGACATAATTAACAGCAGACAACAGCCTACTACGAGGGAGACACTGAAAGTTTTTAGAACTGGCCATTTGTAAAGGATATAATAAAATAATTAGTTCAAATTTTGAAAATTGAACTTTGGCAATATTATTGTGCATGTATTTTATTAATTTTTATTTGTTTACGATTTGGCGGCAAATTGATAATTGTCTGTGCCATGTCAGCATGAATTCAACGCGGGAAAATTTTCGTACAATGATTTTTTATAACTTTCGATGTCATTTAAGTCAACAATAAAGTTATGATAGACTTCGATTGGCCTTTCACGATGAAGCTCCATCTCGTGCCACTGTTTACAACTGGTTTAATGGGTTTAACCGTGGTCACACTAATCTCATCGATGATCTGCATGAGGGACGCACTTCTACGGCTGAAGAAGACCGAAGACTGAACATAACATCAGTGTTGTGCAGCATATGACAGACTGCCTCGTTGGTCTAGTGGTTGTAGTAGTGCGACTGCTGATCATGAGGTCCTGGGTTCGAATCCCGGGTCGAGTCAAAAAATTAATTATTGAGTTTTTCCGTCAAGAAATTCTCAGTAGTTGCCCGGAGTCAGGAAGTTGGCGGTGTCTCACCCCCGTGCCTCGAAAAGCACGTAAAGCCGTTGGTCCTGCGCCTGATCTCTCTCCGGTCGTGTTGGTTTATCGTCCCATCGGATTATGAGAGTGAGGGAATAGAGAGTGCACCTGTGCGTGCGCATACACTTGGGCACTATAATCCTGTCCTGCGGCGATGGCTAGCCTCTGTTGAGGCACGCCGCTGTGGCCGAAATTCGGTCTCGATGACATTATTATTATTATTATGATAGAGATTGACAAAAAAGTGACTTATCGACAAATTCGGACAACTTAGGCATCGGTATGAGTCAAGTGCACAAAATCCTCCATGAACATTTAGCGGTCAGGAAGCTTTGTGCCCGGTGGATACCTCATAATTTAACAGAGGCCCAAAAACTCCGTCGTGTTGATTAGTGTCGTGAAATGGTTCCAGGGTTTTATGGACGCCGAGAAAGCAGCGGCTGCATTTTAAAATGCCTTCGAAGAGATCCATAAGGACGAGTGGGAAAAGTGCTTTTCTCAGTGGTTCCATCGGATGCAGTGATGTATTGATGTAAATGGACACTATTTTGAGAAGATATAATACAACTAATAACTTGCTAGTTTGTTCAGTTTTCGATTTTCTAAAAACTTTCAGTGTCATCCTCGTACCTACCCACCTTGCCCTGCTTAATTCTATTGAGACTTGCAAAACCGGATGTTTGGAGAGTTTGTAACCGATATTGTAAGACTAAAATTACAAAAAACCAATAGCCTTTAAACTAGACAAGAAACATTAACTGAAACAACTATTTGATGCGGAACTCCTAAAATAATTACGATAGAGAGCAAAAAACTGATTTTCTGGTGTATGTCTTATTCTAGATAATACGTAACTAAACTGGTACGATCGTACTGAATTCGCACGAATCCCAATGCGCGACGGTCAGACGGTCAGTGCAGACGGTCGCGGTCGGATCTACTATTTATGATTACTATCAAAGGTCATGAATAGACACGAGCCATATGTACCACAATAACATGTGAACAGTCCAGGTCCGGTGCGGTCCGGTCTGGTCCGGTGCGGTCCAGTCCAGTGCTCACCTCGTGCCACGACGCGCAGCATGAGCAGGTCGGGGCGCACGAAGTCGAGCAGGTAGGGCGTGGCGGGCGCGCGCAGCCAGGCGGCGGGCGCGCAGTCGCCGGCGCGCAGGTACAGCAGCCCCAGCGCCAGCGTGGCGCCCGGCGCCGTCACGTCCGCGTTCCCGCCGCACCACTCGCGCGCTGTTCACCACAACTCTTTGAATTATAATTGCTGCGTGCTAGAGAAACTTCCAAACAAAAAGCGTGTCGCAAATCGATGACAACGGCGAACCGTAATATAGCTGCAGCGTGGCTCTACCACGTTTAAATGATGAGTTACAAAATCATTGGTGTTACGTTTTAGGGCAAAAAAAATATCACGTAAGTACAAGCGAGAACACCGTTTTTTACTGTATTTGTTTCATTAGATACCGTTTATTGAGGCCGTTTTTGTTTTATTAGATATTTTTATCGATAAGTCTTGGAACAAATCAACTTGTACAGAGAAGGTGTAAATAGCAGCAAGTGTTTCGTATGGTGACCGACAACAACCGCAGACCGAGTTCATCACATGTTTAATGCTAAACGTCAGCCTTCCCCGGAGATTGTCATGAAGGACAGTTCTAAGCCGCCATCATTAGATC
This sequence comes from Parnassius apollo, assembly GCA_907164705.1. Lineage (NCBI taxonomy): Eukaryota > Metazoa > Arthropoda > Insecta > Lepidoptera > Papilionidae > Parnassius > Parnassius apollo. The sequence goes on along the minus strand of CAJQZP010001402.1, from coordinate 2,087,984 downwards.
GTCACTCCATCTAGTGAGTGGTCATCCAATACTGCTTTGACAGTTACCAGGCGTTATTCCCAATCGGTTAATCGATAAACAGCGAGTGGTGAGTGGTCAATAGTAAGTACTGAGTAGTAGTAATCTTTTGGTGAGTTTTGTGTCATGAGAACTATTTAAGTAAACATTAATATTTATATTGTTGTATAGTTAAATAGTTTTAATCAATATAGATTTATAATAGATCTAGAATAAGGGATAATAGATGTTAAGAATATAAGTGAATGTGGATTTGGGATTTGCAGAAGAGTGGAAAATGCTGAGTAGTGCACCGCTGTGGTTGGTGAGTGAGCGTGTGAGCGAAGGGATGTGTGAAAGTGAGTGGGTGAGTTAGTGTGGATGAGTGAGCACGTTGGCTAGTGTGCAAGAGCAAGTGGACGAATGAGCGAATCAGAGAGTGGTTTAGAAAGTTAGTAGGAGGTGAAAAAGTGGACGAGAAAGCGAATGAGTGCAACCCGTTAACGTGCGCCGGTCCGCACTAAGAACGCACGCGCGGAAACACTTGGCGTGGTGCGCGGGCGCGGCGTGCGCGGTTTGGACACACACCAGCCCTGGCGCGAGATGAGTAAGCGAGTAAGCGTGCGAGTGAGTGAGCACGCACCGTGCAGCGCGCGCCGGTCCGTGCCGAGCACGTAGGCGCACAGGCGCGTGGCGAGGTGCGCGGGCGCAGCGTGCGCGGTGCCAAGACAGACCAGCCCCGACGCGCGGTGAGTAAGCGAGTGAGCGTGCGAGTGAGTGAGTACGCACCATTCAGCGCGCGCCGGTTCGTGCCGAGCACGTAGGCACACAGGCGCGTGGCGAGATGCGCGGGCGCAGCGTGCGCGGTGCCAACACACAGCAGCCCCGGCGCGAGGTGAGTAAGCGAGTGAGTGAGTACGCACCGTGCAGCGCGCGCCGGTCCGTGCCAAGCACGTAGGCGCACAGGCGCATGGCGAGGTGCGCGGGCGCAGCGTGCGCGGTGCCAACACACACCAGCCCCGGCGCGAGGTGAGTAAGCGAGTGAGCGTGCGAGTGAGTACTCACCATGCGATGTGTGCCGGTTCGCGCAGAGCACGTACGCGCACAGTCGCGTGGTGAGGTGCGCGGGCGCAGCGTGCGCGGTGCCAAGACAGACCAGGCCCGGCGCGAGGTGAGTAAGCGAGTGAGCGTGCGAGTGAGTGAGTACGCACCATGCAGCGTGCGTCTGTCTGCGCCTAGCACATACGAGCGCAGGCGCGTAGCAAGGTGCGCGGGCGCGGAATGCGCGGCGCCGACACACACCAGCCCCAGCGCCAAGCCCGCCGCCAACGCGTACCCCTCGCGCTCCACGCAGCTCTCCATCTCGGGCCCCGGCGGCTTACCTGCACCGCACACATGATAATCTAAGTAGTGTAGTAGTAACGCCTTTACCCAGATCTTCGAATACGGCTACTATGGCGGTAACATTACTAGTGTTCAACCGAAGGTCGATTTCTGGCCGAAGCCATAGCCGAAGCCGTTTAATCGGCTTTCGCCACAACTTTTGCCGAAAGCCGAAGGCTTAAAAACCTAAAGAAATTTAGTTCAAGAATAAAGTTAAAACTTTTAAATTAAAGTTATATATTGTGTGTATAAAATAAAAAAGGTAATTTTAATCATGATAAAAATTACGTCGCCACGCCCATCGCGCTCTTCGCTCATTCATACTTAGGCGCTTGCTAGAAAAATTAGATTTCGGTACAAACTTTGTATCATTTTGGCAGAAGCTGAAGGTGATTTTTTTAGCCGAAAGTAACCGAAGCCGAAACGTCGGTCGGACATTAAACATTACAAATTCCACACAAAACTACCACTATAATTATGTAACGTTATATGATTTAACGTAAAATCAAACCAAGTAAAATTCTAAGTAACGTTACACGTAACTTTATTCTACATGGTTAGTTTGCAAACTATGCCCAAGAGAGGTTCACAATAAGTAATATTGGTGAATGGTGAAAAAAATAAATAAAATAATCTGAAAAGCGGTTAACTTCCCGCTATGTTCGATCTCTAAACTAAATATTTTAACTAATAGTTAACTCATTACATCAAAAAAGTTTCGATCAGAAATTTTGAAGTTTTAAAAAACACTTGTTTGAAATTTTTTGAAATTAAAATATAAACATTATTTCAAATCATGTAAAGTCGGCAATGTAAAGGCAACATGGCGGACTTTTCCTAACACTCAATACCTTCCCAGAAATTAGTCTCTGCCCAGGAGTAGGACGTAGTGGGCTGTAACTTTAAACGTAAAGTTAAGTACCGTTATTTTTAATGGGGTTAGAATAACCTTATCAAAACCTGTTTAAAATACTGTTAGGAATACTTGTGGTTCGAGACAATTAACAACTGCCGAGTGAATTTCAAATATTGACACTTTAATTATAGAACACTAATTACAACTTAAATACACACTAATGACTTCAAATAAAATATTTCAATGACTCGCGAATACGTAAGTAGCAGCGTGACGGATAAACACTCTATAATCCTCTCAGATATAAGAGGATGTCTACGTTCACCACTCCAGGCTGTATAAATTTACTTTACTATTTACTACTTTTACAAACAATTCCAAGAATATCCTAAAGTTATGACGGATAAGACATTTCAGAACTGAATAAATTTTGTATTGGCTACACTTACGCTACGGATGTTCCGACTTACGGACTATTTATGAATAATTTCTTATGACATTTAATACATTCAAAATATATAGAAATTGCATAATGTTAAATATATTGTAATTACATGTTATAAAATTCAAGGTTATATGTTTCTGCTTCATTATTTCATTATATTAAACAATTGGCCATTCATACCACGCTAGGCAGGCGAATTTATGAGTGCTAACCTCGCAATGATATTAGATTTTAAAGGAGGTAACCAACCATTACTTCCATAACAATAAATAAACGACTACAGAATAATAATACTTCTTTTGACTAGAAAGTCTGTCTGGGGATGTTCCGTTCTTTTAACTATTTCTGCCGCTAAATAACAGTGCTTACATTGCTGTGTTGTGGTTTGAAAAGGTAAAGACAACCAGTATTACCGGCTATGAGGCATTCCATCTCAATCCTCAGAGGTGACAACACATCTCTAGCCTTCTTTGTTTGCAGTGGATGGTTGTGGGTAGGTGTTTACTAGACTACAAGTTCGTTCGTTACTTCGGTTAAACAAAAATTATTTTTTTTAAAAATACTTTTGATGATTTCTTACCGATCTCGTTTAACAACACCTGGGCATAATGGGCGTGGCAGGTCTCTTGGTAAATCAGCCCCACTCCCAACAAAGCCGCGACTAGGATATTCTGCTGGATGTCCAGCTCAATGGACGTCGGTGGGAGAAGGGGCTCCAGGTGAATGCTCATCATTTTCGTCGCTTGCACGTCCATAGTTCCTGCAAATTGTTTTTGACTGGGTATTTTGTTCTACAAACGTATACGTAATAAATTTTTAACCAGATACATATTTGAGCTGAGTTATCTGTGCTGCGATGTCGACAGAGTACCCGGCTAACGTACGTTGGAGATCTTATGTTCAGTCTGGCAACAAACACACATTCCACCTGATTGTAAAATGTAGTCTATACTCGAATGCCATTTTACCAGTATGAAAAAATTGACCTCAAATTAGAAGTTCAAGAAGATATAGTGTGTAGGATAATCAAAGCTACGAATACTAGTACTAAACCGTTACGTGAAAATTATTTCATTCCTTTTGGTTCTTACTAAACGCAGTAGAGCCATGCTACATTTATATGATGGTTGTAACACGAATGAGTCGGCTTGATCACTCGATCCACGGACCAAGGACCACGCTCTCACAGAATACCAACGTAAATTAACAGCTTAATGCTGCTGTGTTGCGAATCGGAGGCTTTTTTACTGATAACGAGGCATTTCCTAGTTCAACATGATAACACGATGACAACGAATCTATTTTATTTTTTATAGAATAGGGTGACAAACGAGCACACAGTCCACTTGATGGTAAGTAACTGTTGTGGCCCATAGACATCTACATGTATCCTCGATTACAAAACCAAATGCAGATGCGTTGTCACCCATGAGGACTAAGATGGAATGCCTCGTTTCCAGTAAAAAGGGTCTCCGGTTCTCTAAACTCACCATACGAAATACAGCAACCTACTATTTCACGCTGGTCTTCTGTGAGAGCGTGGTCCTTCCCCGGTCGAGCCGACCCATTCGTGCTACAACTATATAATTAATATAGCTGCAGCATGGCTCTACCACGTATAAAATCTGCACGGATCTGCACTTTGATTCTTAATCGAGGATAAACGGAGGATTACAGCATTCACCTACAGTCAAATCAAGTGGACTGGGTGAAATATTTAAAAACAAATCATACTAGAGATAAGCGAGCTAAGTTTATACGTGGTAGAGCTACGCTGCAGCGATATTATGGTTGTAGCACGAATAGGTCGGCTTGACCGGGGAAGGACCACGCTCGTACAGAATACAAGCGTAAAATAGCAGCTTAATACAGCCGTGTTTCGTATGGTGAATGTAGAGATGTGGAGACCCTTTTTTACTGGAAACGAGGCATTCCATCTTAGTCATCAGGGGTGACAACGCATCTGCGTTTTGATTCTTAATCGAGGACAAATGCGTCTATGGGCCAAAGCATCCACTTACCATCAGGTGGACTGTGTGCTAAAAATACAATATTTACCTCTGTAAGTAGCAGCCAGCCCCAGCAGCAGTCCCACGCTTGTCATTTCGTTGCATTTCACGAGATATTCGTAGATATTCATGAACGGCATGTCGCGCAAATGCCCATTAAGCCCCAAAGCAAGTAAAAAGCCCGCGTGCTCTGTTGACATGTCTTGTGTACCCTGATAAAAAATTTGAAATTGTTTATTAATTACTTATGTAACACATGTATACATTATATGCTTGTCATGCATCAAGAGTTGTAAAAGGAGTTAGAAAAACTTTTGGGGTTTTAATGAAAAAAACTGCTAAATTGTACTTATAAACATAATAAATTCATGCCTGTAATCCCCGTAAGCGTAGGGAGAATTCACAGTGCAAAGAGCTACTTGAACTACGTATAAACAAAAAACGTAAGTTTAGTCGAAATGTATTAAAAATTGTGATAGGTAGCTACGAATACACAATTACAAACCCAATATCCTATAAGTCGCCTTTTACGAAATCCTAGGCAAATACTGTTTTTGTTATAGATCAGACCAACGTAAGAAAGAAGAAGAAAGAAAGAAAGATTTATTACAGCACGTCACAAACATCAGTAGGAACGTAAATTTTAACACATCATTTATAAACATTATAACAAACAAAAACAAAAAAAAGGAAACAATTGAAAACAACAATTTGACGGATAAATCAATTTAAAAGTATGTATACTTATAGATTATAATTAAAATAATAATAATAATAATAGAAAGACAAAAAAACTCGTTTCTCATATTGTACGAGTATGTTGTGGCGCGTCATACAAACGGATCTCACTCAGCTTATGCTGTCGCCGGAGCAACAGCGCTGGTTTTCAGTGGGCCCGAACGGATAATAACGTACGGACTAATATTTTAAAACCAATCTGTCTAACTATGCTGAAATTGTTGATTTCAAACCGAAGGTATGTACATGTGCTTATTATACATGCACTTTATTTTTATTTTCAAAAAATTTTGTGTTACCAGTGTATTCTTAACTTTATTAATTAATATGTTATATTATTACAAAAAGTTATTATTACGTTGTATTCGTTTTCTTATATTAATATATGTATATTTTTAACACTTACTTCTAAAACTTATACATAAATTACATTAGTTATTAATTGACGACACTAAATTACACTTTTTTTAGCCTGCAGTCAGTGGACCTATCCGAACAGTATCCAATTTAAGGTTATATTATCATCACTTCACTTTATTAGTTGCGACCTTGACCGGCTGTACTATGTGCCAGTACCCATTTTGGTGAGTAGTACGCTTCAGCCTATGTTCTTCTGAGTTAATATTAGATAGTGTTTATATTTTTCTTTAAATGTTTTGTTTTCAGGCTACGAAACGGTGGCGGCAGGTCGTTCCAACACTTTGAGGCAGCGTACCTAAAGCTCCCACGAAAAGCAGCGGTGCGATAGAATGGCACGGCGAGAGAATAAATCGACGCAGGAATTATTTTTGAATTTACGTCGCGCAACCACACCAACTTTTAGAAGAGATAAGGTGGCATATTATATTTAATTATACCAAACAATAGTGTTGCTAAATGAAAGTGACGACGATATTTCATTTTTAAAATGTTATAATGTGAGTGTGTGGCGGTATCCCGAAGCAAAATCTTACACAAGCGTTCTGAACTCGCTGAATGAGTTTTTGACTACGTATTAAAAGACGAGGACCATAAACTACATCCATGTAATTAAATTTAGAAAGAATTAATTAGTCACAGAGCCTGATTCGAATATCTGTATTAAGGAAATTTCTAATTTGATACAAGACTTTAAGTCTGTAGAAGCAATTTCTAGTAGTATTAAGTATGTGATTCTCGAAGCACAAACGATTATAAGCAGACCTAAATTGCGAGTTTCAGTCACACGTTCAATTTGTTCCCCTTTTTATGGTGACATGAAACCGTTGATTCGCAATGTTTTGAATTTGCTTAGCCGTTCCTACAATCATATACTTTGACTTATTTCCGTTTAGAACAAGAGCATTCGATTTTGACCAATAAGCAATGCCTTTTAAATCTTCGTTTAATTTGTTTATTGCTGATTGAGTTTCCTCAGGCTTACATGATATGTAAATATGTGTGTCATCTGCGTACATATGATATCTACAATGTTTGATGTGATCTACCATATCTGCACAGTACAAAGCACTCAAAAGTGGTCCTAAAATTGAGCCTTGAGGTACACCTTGTTTCACAACCTTGCAATCGGAGTCTAACGGCAACCCTCTATGGTCAGAAATCTCTACTCGCTGTGCGCGATATTTAAAGTAGCTCTCAAACCATTTCATCGCAGTTTCGTCGAAACCATAATAGTACAATTTTGACAAAAGTAAAGGTACATTCAAGCAGTCAAATGCCCTACAAAAGTCTAGTAGAACTAATATTGTGCCTTTTCTAGAGTCTTGGTCTGACAGAATATCATCGATTACTTTAATCAGAGCGGTAGTTGTACTATAATGTTGCCTAAAACCCGATTGTAAACTAGGGAGTATTGCATTTGTTTCCAAATACTTTCTTAGCTGCTCGGCCACAACCTTCTCTAAAATCTTTGACACACAGGGCAATATCCTGATCGGGCGGATGTCCTTCATGTTAGTTGGATTTGCGTTTTTAGGATTAGGTCTGACCAATGCGTGTTGCCATTCAGTGGGATATGTATGGGTTTCTATAGATTTGTTAATTATATTTGTTATAACAGATATTGTGTTGGGTATTGACATTTTAAGCATATTAAGAGATATGCCATCTATACCAACCGCGTTTGATTTTAATGACTGTACTATTTTTAAAATATCAATTTCCTGTATTATCTTTAGCTTAAATTTTCTTGAAACTTTTATATGAGATTCAAAGAGAGACGTGTTAGAAGTAAGTATTTGAACATGTCCAGGAACATTTAAAAAGCTGGTATTAATTAAATTGGGATCATTAAAAATATGACACGGTAGTTCTGGTTTACTTTCTAGCCTTACGTTTTTTTTTATGTGTGACCGTATGGCTTTAGGATCTCTTTTAGTATTGTTGATGTAGTAGTCATAGTATGCCTGTTTTTCTTTGCGAAGCGCCTCAGTACAGTATTTTTTTAGTTCCTTATAATAGTTCTTATGTATCTCTGAACCAGATTTACGTGCTACTAATCCAGCTTCATCGGAGTTTCATAATTTTTTTATATTATAAGTGATCCAGGGATATTGTAAATGTAGTACAGTTTTCGTGCGAAGAGGCGCATGAATATCAAATATGGTTAACATCATTGTGTTAAAAAGAGATACCATACCATTAACGTCATTCAGGGTGTTGATGGTTTCCCAGTTCATCGACTTTAGATCTAATTCAAATTGTTCGACATCAATGGAATGTAAGTCTCTGCGTGATATTATAAGTGATTTTTGTTTGGGCTTTTTGAAATTAATTTCACAACAAATAAATGCATGGCTACTCAGATCGGGTATGTGGTTAACTAAAATATCGTATTGCTGGATATCTGTACAAACTATATCTATTAAGGTTTGACTATGATCGGTGAAATGAGTCGGTTGTGTTACACATTGGCTCAGTTTGTAGTACTGTAAGAATTTTCTAAGTTTTTTATAATTACTATTCGCGGTGTTCAATACATTTATATTAAAGTCCCCCTAACAAGATTATATAATTGCACCATGCAAGAGTCCCGATAGTTTCAGACAAACCATCGAAAAATGTGTCTACATTTAACCATGGTGGTCTATAGCCAGTACCAATCGCGATCTTAGTACCGTTAATAGTTAGAGCAAGCGACATTTATTCTACAAGCGGAGTCGAAGGATCAGGCAACGTTCGAACAGCTAGACCCTACCGTATGTAGAAGTCAACTCCGCCACCTCGCGAGCGCACATTGGTCGGTCGTGGAATGTGACGTAACCGGTATCCTGGCACCGCGGGCGCACGCGCTTCCTCACAATCGCGCAACCAAGTTTCGTTAATCGCCATCAAATCGACAGCGTGGCGATCTATAGCTACTACTAGTTCTTCATGGCCTGTTCCTAATGAACTTAAATTTAGAAGCCCTAACTTAAGATTACTTCTCATGCTGTATCATATAAAGGAATATTCACAATTGACATCTTTGACCAACAAATATCAGAGTAATACTCACAATAATTTTTGCCACTCTGAGCTTGTTTTATTACTCTATTTATGTTGTGGTGGGTTTGTGATATTATAAGAATGTTAACTGAATTTAGCAAATAATTATAACGGGTAGGAATTAGAGGATATACATATTTTGGCACACATGGCGTTGTTCCTCAACCTTTAAAACAAGTCATAACACCAGTGTATAAGAATGGGTATAGAGGTGATGTTAGCAACTACAGACCTATTTCAGTACTACCTTCACTTTCTAAGATATTAGAAAAACTTATCAACACAAGATTATTAAGTTATCTTACTAAGTTCGATATCTTGTTTGACTGTCAGTATGGATTCAGACAAGGTAAATCCACAGAAGATACAATCTTAGCTCTTAGCTCATATATAATTAACGACTTAGATCAGGGTAAAAAATGTATTGCAGTTTTTCTAGACCTTAAAAAGGCCTTTGATGCTATCTCTATCCCCATCCTTTTACAAAAATTAGAAAACACAACAACTTTTTTAAGAATTTACCGCCAAAAAAGTTAAAGTAGGACAGTTTATTAGTGAGGACACATACACCACTTACGGCGTACCACAAGGTAGTATTTTAGGCCCAACATTGTTTCTAATTTATATCAATGATCTTTGTAATCTGAAAAATAATGGTACCCTTGTGTTCACATATGCCGATGACACAGCTGTAGTTTTTACTGGAGCATCATGGGGTGAAATTCGTAAAAATACAGAATCTGGCCTTACTATAATTGCAAGCTGGCTTCAATCTGATTTTCTAACGTTTAATGCACTTAAAACTAATCATATTCGGTTTACTATTAAAAACCGAGCTCAACCAGGAAATAACTTTAACATAAAGATTAACACTTGCAACATTGATGAAGTTCAAAATTGTAACTGTTCTGTCATTACAAAGGTTTCTTCAACCAAGTACTTGAGGATCATTATACGTTTAACTTGGCATGAACATATCGATGTAATAACATGTATATTTAGAAAATTAGCCTGGATTTTTAAAACGCTTCGACATATTACTTCTACTAGTGTGTGTGTGTATATGTGTGCGTGTGTGTGTGTATGTATTTATGTGTGCGTGTGTCGCGTGTGGGCGTGTGCGCGTGTACGCGTGTGTGCGGAGGCGCGAGTGTGCTTGTGTGCGTGCGTGTATGTGCGTGCGTGTGCGTGCGCGCGCGCGCGCGCGTGTGTGTGTGTGTACGTGTGCAGTCACCCGCGGCTTGTTGTAGACGACCCAGCTGTGGTGTATGGTGGCGCCGGCGACTGGCACGAGCGCGAGCCCGGCCGCGGCCCCGTTGTGGAAGGAAGGCCAGTGCAGCAGGTGCGGCGAGGCATCCGCCGGCAGCGACACGGCGGCACGGCGAGGCGGCGGCCCGCGCCCAGTCGCACACAGCCGCGGGGCCGACAGTGGCTCTGTAGCCGCCGCTCCCACGCTTCGCAACGTCACCATGCCCCTACCATACCACATGACACATGAGTGTTGTTACCGTTTTTACAAAAAGTAGTTTATGCCCGCAAAAAATATGCAAACTTATATGTAAAGTACAGAATTTGATTTCATTAGCTATATTTTAAACCCGAGGCTATCAACAAACTATTAAAATAATGTACCTAATAGAAGAGACACCGAGACTTGATAGTTTGCACCACGCGTTAGAGCCCGCGGGCTGAAACTGGCTGAGTTTGTGCCATAGATACCATAGAATGGTACTCTATACCGCTTTTCACGCAGCCCACACTGCTGCACAGATTTTTATTGCAAACCATATAAAATTATTATTTATTTATACAAAAGAAGAATGCAATGGGCGGTCTTATTGCTGATAGCAATATCTTCCAGACAACCAGTGAATGGACAAGATTACACAAAGATGACAAGGGCACACTGGTGTGATAAAAAAAGAATATACATTTAATATATATATATATATATTATATATACCTAGGCTGCACTAAAAGTATCGGGAATGGAATATTTCCACTGTTCCTCTCATATTAAAATCTTTTTAATTGAAAACTCCTTGGTTTTAAAAATCGAATACCATTTATTTATTTAAAAAAAGATTCTCGTTCTTGTCACAAGGTTTTGTCAAACTTGTTTAGTCGTTGAGAAAATGGAATTGACTCGAGAAAACTCAAGAGCGATGGTTTATTATGACTTTCGAAGTGACACAAAAACAGTGTGTTGACCGGATGATTTCTGCATTTGGTGATGAAGCCCCATCCAAAACCACAATTTATCGCTGGTTTGCTGAATTTCAACGTGGACGTGTCAAGCTCAGTGATGATCCCCGTCAAGGTCGTCCAAAAACTGCAGTCACCCAAGAAAACGTCGATGCTGTGCGTAAGCTGATTGAGGAAGATCGACATGTGACATACCGCGAAATTCAGGCAACTTTAGACATTGGAATGAGTCAAATACAAATAATCTTGCATGAAAAATTAGGTGTAAAAAAGTTGTTTTCCCGATGGATACCGCATTCGCTCTGTGAAGAGCAAAAAGCGGCTCGCGTTACTTGGTGCGTCAGAACTCTCCAAAGAATCCACGCAGGATCCTCAAATGCTGTATACAACATCGTAGCAGGTGACGAATCCTGGATATACGCGTACGAACCCGAAACAAAAAACCAGTCACGAGTATGGGTGTTCGAAAATGAGTTAAAGCCAACAAAAATTGTTCGTTCACGAAGTGTTGCAAAAAAAATGGTGGCCACGTTTGTCTCCAAAACCGGCCATGTTACGATTATTCCTCTTGAGGGACAAAGATCGGTTAATGCAAAATGGTATGCTAGCATTTGTTTACCACAGGTCGTTTCTGAACTCCGTAAAGAGAACTGCAACCGCCGCATCATCCTCCATCACGACAATGCGAGTTCTCACACCGCACACAGAACAAAAGAGTTTTTAGAGCAAGAAAACATAGAATTATTAGACCATCCGCCGTACAGCTCCGACCTAAGCCCTAATGATTTCTATACTTTCTCTAAAATAAAGAATAAATTGCGTGGACAGAGATTTTCATCACCTGAAGAAGCTGTGGACGCTTACAAAACGGCCATTTTGGAGACCCCAACTGAAGATGGTTGCTTCAATGATGCGTATGGAAAAATGTGTCAAATTTCGCCGATAATACTTCGAAAAGCAATAAATACATTTTTAAATGGTAATGTTGTGTCACTTCCTTGATTCCCGAAATTTTCAGTGCCGTCCTCGTATATATATATATATATATATATATATATATATATATATATATATATATATATATATATATATATATTTTTATTATATATATAACAAAACATACATATAGGTACTACAAACATATATACATACAAAAAATAAATATATATTTAATTATTTAACTAAATGCAATCATATATACTACATATATATTATATTATATTATATTAAATGGCTAGTGTGGGAGCGAAGTGCAAGGTAATGATTCTTTACTAGTTTTTTAAAAACCGGTAGGGATGGAGCGCGTTTAACTGCCAATGGGAGTTCATTCCATAAACGAACGGCCTGTGCAGTAAAAGAATTGTTCATAAATTTACTAGTGTGTAGTGGCATATTCAATTTCAAGTTCTCTGCTGATCTCAGGTTACGCGAAAATAATCAACATCATTACAGCCCTTCAAAAGTCTATTGCTGAACATAGGCCTCCCCCAAGGAATGTCACAAAGCACGGTCCTGACCACCTGAGCATCAATCGACTTCTTGCATGTCTTACCAGGTCGTGACTTTATCTAGTGGGGGTCGCCTACACTACGCCTACCAGTACGAAGCTGTCACTCGGTTGTCGGTTCTTCGAGCTATATGGCCGGCCCATTGCCACTTCAGCTTACTAATCCGTTGGGCTATAATGGTTATTCTGGTTCTACGGCAGATATCATTTCTAAATTTATTACGCAGAGAAACCCCGAGCATAGCTCTCTCCATAGATCGCTGGCCATCAGTACAGGACCACGTCTCAAATCCATAAGTTATAACTAGCAACACGCACTGGTTGTACAATCTAGTTATGTTTTGAGGTATAACTGACGAGAAGATGTGTCGTAGTTTCCCTAACACTGCCCAACCTCTCGGTCGAAGTTGGATTTACCTAGTCGGACTATTCGCCCCATGTAAACGTATTCGTCAACAACTTCGAGCTTAGTGCTCTCAACAACTACTATCATAAGTGTGACATAGACATTACACAAGATCTTTGTTTTGTCCATGTTCATCTTAAGACTGGGAGACACTATTGAGGTCATTGAGCATAGTGCTCAGGTCCTCCAGCGATTCTGCCATAAAGACTATATAGTCGGCAAATCGAAGTTGTGTCATGTTCTCACCATTGATTTTAATACCGTATCCTTTCCAGTTCAGTATGCTTGATAACGTCTTCCAATGCAGCGATAAAGAGTTTCGGGGATTCGGTTCTGTACTCGGATAGTTTACTAGGATTCTGTAATCGTTGCCCTACTGTACTAACACTTCAGCACTTCGATATACCGACAGTCAACTTGACACCGCTGAAAGGACCGTAGCACCGCCCAAATTTCGACGGAATCAAGGGCTTTTTCATAGTCCACATACACAAGGCGAAATTTTCAAGAAGAATTGTACTCTTCGGTCTTCTGTCCAATCCGATATTTATTAGATCATTGCCTTTTTGGCTATTGCCTTTTTGGTTAAGGCAAGATATTTCTAGAGGAATGCATTCCGCCAAAACCAAGAGGGCTGAAGATAGGGAAATTTGAAAAAGTGCAACGGAATCCAAGGGGCCAGCAGCTGGCCGACTTCATGGAGAAAGAGGGACTCTTTATGATGAATTCTTTCTTCCAGAAGCGGCCCCACAGAATGTCCACTTTGCCGTGTAGTGGCGGTTAAGAATATCCACTACCCCATATCTTCCCGTGGGTGTCGTAAGAGGCGACAGAGGGAGACAGGCAGGAGATGGGCAGCAGCGTCTTCCTGATGACAACTGTGACGTAATAAAAAACTGCGGTTGCCAACCCGCTCGCCAAGCGTGGCAACTATGGCAAATAACCCCCCAATGAATAAATACACAAACAGACGGCCCCCAGTCCCCGGCGGCCCCGCTATTCCTGGCTACGGTGGCGACCATGGTAACGGCGGGGCAGGGGGTGCTAAGAATCTCCGGTGGAAGTTCGGTTGCCACCTACGACGACTCGACCTGGCAACATATAACGCACGCACCCTGAGGACTGACGAGAAGATACTGGAGCTGGAAGAAGAGGTAGACAAGTTGCGCTGGCATATTATTGGATTATCCGAGGTCCGAAGAGAGGGGGAGGACACGGCAATCCTCGAGTCCGGCAACTTGTTCTATCACCGGGAGGGCGACCATCTGTCCCAAGGAGGTGTCGGATTTATCGTCCACAAATCTCTCGTCAACAACGTTGTAAAGATTGGGAGTGTGTCGACGAGGGTCGCGTACCTGATACTCAGAATCACCAAACGGTATTCGCTGAAGGTCATTCAGGTTTACGCACCAACCTCGGCACATCCCGATGAGGAGGTGGAGGAAATGTATGAGGATATTTCCAGAGCCATACATTCCTCCAAAACCTACTACACGGTGTTGATGGGAGACTTCAACGCAAAACTGGGCACAAGAGAAAGCGGTGAGCTGAAGGTAGGGAAATTTGGAGTAGGGCAACGGAACCGAAGGGGCCAGCAGCTGGCCGACTTTATGGAGAAAGAGGGACTCTTTATGATGAACTCTTTCTTCCAGAAGCGGCCCCACAGGAAGTGGACCTGGTCGAGCCCCGACGGTTCGACAAAAAATGAGATTTACTTCATTATGACGACCAGACGCCAACTGTTCAGTGATGTCTCAGTGATCGCAAGGGTGAAAACTGGCAGCGATCACCGAATGGTTAGAGGCACACTGAACCTAAACGTTAAGTTGGAGAGGTCTCGTCTAATGAAGTCAACGCTCCGTCCCCCTCGTGCTCTAATCCAGAATCCCGAAACCTTTCAGCTCGAGTTACGTAACCGCTTCCAGTGCCTAGAAGATTGCAATGCAGTGGACGATATGAACGACAAGCTCGTGGAAACTGTCCATGCGGTCGGAGCTAAGTTCTGCAAGACCCGCCGCAGAAGAACACAAAAACTCTCCGATCACACTCTTAATCTCATGGCTGTTAGACGGGGAGATGAGGCTGCAATCGTCAACAGATTTGACAGCATACAGGCAACTGAACAGACAGATCTCCAAATGCATACGGCGAGACTTACGCAACTTTAATACTTCTCGTATTAAAGAAGCGATCGAGCGGAACCAGGGCTCCAAAGTCTTTGCCAGAGATCTGTCTGCCAGAAAGCCAACTGTCAAAGCTGAAGACTGAGTGTGGCAACATCGTTTCCGGGACACCTGAGATTTTGAGTGAGATTGAGAGGTTCTATGGGCAGCTGTACACATCATCGTTGGAGCCACACGCAAGTGTGAGTAACGATCCAAGAGCAAGTCTTATCCGACACTATTCCGATGATATCCCGGACGTCAGTCTAAGCGAGATTAGAATGGCTCTCCAGCACCTTAAAAACGGCAGGGCCCCAGGCGAGGATGGAATTACAGCGGAGCTTCTGAAAGCGGGTGGAACACCGGTACTTGAAGTCCTTCAGAAGCTCTTCAATTCCGTTCTCCATGGTGGCACTACTCCAGAGGCGTGGAGCAGAAGTGCGGTGGTCTTGTTCTTTAAGAAAGGCGACAACGCTCTCTTAAAGAACTACAGGCCGATTTCCCTTCTGAACCGCGTCTACGTGCTGTTTTCGAGAGTCATTACGAATCGTCTCGCACGCAGACTTGACGACGTCCAGCCTCCCGAACAAGCCGGTTTCCGAAAAGGCTTCAGTACCATAGACCACATACATACCCTGCGGCAGATTGTACAGAAGACTGAAGAGTACAATCTGCCACTTTGCCTGGCGTATGTGGACTATGAGAAAGCCTTTGATTCCGTCGAAATTTGGGCGGTGCTACAGTCCCTTCAGCGGTGCCAAGTTGACTGTCGGTATATCGAAGTGCTGAAGTGTTTGTACAGTAGGGCTACGATGGCTATCCGAGTACAGAACCAGAGCTCGAAACCTATCCAACTGCAGAGAGGTGTAAGACAGGGTGACGTTATATCCCCGAAACTCTTCACCGCTGCATTGGAAGACGTTTTCAAGCTACTGGACTGGAAAGGATACGGTATTGACATCAATGGCGAGTACATCACTCACCTTCGATTTGCCGACGATATAGTCCTTATGGCAGAATCGCTGGAGGACTTAAGCACTATGCTCAATGACCTCAATAGTGCCTCCCAACGGATAGGTCTTAAGATGAACATGGACAAAACAAAGATCATGTTCAATGTCCATGTCACACCTATGCCGGTAGTTGTTGGGAGCACTATGCTCGAAGTTGTTGACGAATACGTTTACCTGGGACAAATAGTCCGACTAGGTAAGTCCAACTTCGACCGAGAGGTCAATCGACGGATTCAACTCGGCTGGGCAGCGTTCGGGAAATTACGGCATATCTTTTCGTCAGGTATACCTCAATCTCTAAAAACTAGATTGTACAACCAGTGCGTGTTGCCAGTGATGACTTACGGATCTGAGACGTGGTCCTTCACTGCTGGCCGTATGAGGACGCTTAAGGTCGCTCAGCGAGCTATGGAGAGGGCTATGCTCGGAGTTTCTCTGCGTGATAGACTCAGAAATGAGGATATCCGCAGTAAAACAGATTGACCGACATAGCCCAACGGATTAGTAAGCTGAAGTGGCAATGGGCCGGCCATATAGCTCGAAGAACCGATAACCGATGGGGAAGAAAGGTTCTCGAGTGGCAGCCTCGTACCGGTAGGCGTAGTGTAGGGCGACCCCCCACTAGATGGAGTGACGACCTGGTAAGACATGCAGGAAGTCGATGGATGCAGGTGGCTCAGGACCGTGCTTTGTGGCATTACTTGGGGGAGGCCTATGTTCAGCAGTGGACTTGTGAAGGGCTGTAATGATGATGATGATGATGAATGTCCACTTGGTCGAGCCGACAGTAAGACAAAAATGACTTTGATTTCATTATGACGACTAGACGGCAACTGTTCAGTGATGTCTCAGTGATTGTCCATCAGAAGTTCTTCAATTCCGTCCCCCATGGTGGCACTACTACGGAGGCGTGGAGCAGAAGTGCGGTGGCCTTGTTAAAGAACAAAGAAAAGCGATAATGCTCTCTTGAAGAACTACAGACCGATTTCCTTTCTGAGCCGCGTCTACGTGCTGTTTTCAAAAGTCATTACGAATCGTTTCGCACGCAGACTCAACGACTTCCCCGCCCGACCCGCACGACTTCAAGCGAAAAGGCTTCAGTACCATAGACCACATACATGCCCTGCGTCATGTTCAATACTCAACCAAATCTAATTTAATTCAATCGCCAAGTCGAGCAAAAAAGCGGCACGGCCGTACCATATTTTTCCCAAAACAATTCAGGCCATTTTGACCCCCTATAACTTCGTAGTAGATAAAACTAGAAGCCTGAATTTCAGTAGGGCCAAGTTAATCTATATATTTAAAACATAAAAGGTTTTTAACATTGATATGGTCACTATAAAATGTGGTTAGGTTAGCTAATTTCGTAATAAGTTAAAACAGAAGGACCCTTAAGTAGGGTACTGAATAAGTTAACCAACTTGGTATTACATGGATTTTACAACTTTTTACGGTAGAAGAACTGAGTTGCGAGACTTGGTTTTTTTTACAAGTTATGTTTTTGATGGCATTAATTTAATTGTTAAACATAGGTGGTATTATCTGTATACTTTATCTGTATTAAGTCATATTGTGATAAGGCCAAATCGTAACAACTTAAAACTTGCAAAAACGCTCGTCTCGGGCGAAAAACAGGTTTGACGGTTTGCACGGGAGGCATTCGTTTTGGGACAATTAGTCTAGAATAATCTATTGTCCGCGACGACCGTGTCGGTTAGATGCCGGGAAGTTAAGTTAGAATCGTTAGGTCGCGCCCTTTTGCCTTGTCTTATTTTTTTCCTATACGTGACAACGAAGTCTTCCTTGAGTTTGAGTGATTAATTTAACTTACATTGCTATGAATTTGCGCCGACGAGTTGCTTGTTTGGTATTTTAATATCGTACGAAGGAATTTTTGCTTTGTCGGGTGGAACGCTAAACTTCGTGATCCGGGAGGAGATCGCGTTCTTCTTCGATTATAGTTTTGTGCTAAGTGACATTAGACTTGAGTTCAGATAATGGTGAACGCCCACTGAAGTGATTGCACCTTGTGGAGCAGGGCAACGCATGTGGTTCTGCTGGCCGATTACATCGGTGACGTCAGGTTACATTACACACCTTCCTACACCACTCACACCTACCATTTACTTGCCCCTGACGGTACCTTGTGGTCGACCCTACCTCCGGAACTCGGTAAGTTTGTGTTTGCTTATCCAGCCATTACATATTTATCCATAGGCCAGTTGGGCCCGAACCCTCTGTTGCCCGTCGAGTTGGGTTACTGATGGGCAATAGCCCAGTCGACTTCTGTCGGGGCAACTGAAGGCCGTAACATATTGATTGTCAGTATCTCCACTAAATCTAAGAAATACCTTTTGACAGCTGTCACATTTATTGGACTAGGCATTCCAAGTGAAAGATATTCGATTCTAATTGATATCGATATAGATTCTTTACAGTTGATAATCATTTAGAGTTTTATCTAGATTAATAGCAGAATAAATTAGAAACATATAACTCAAAATACGAAATTTATCAGTTTTTTTTTCTTCATATTTATTGCTTACTGCTTGTATCATAATTTATATGAGTACATCAAGGAAAAACGAAATATATAAACCAAGTTAAGCAACTTAATTAATTCTTGAAAAAAAAAATGACGTAGCTATTAAAAGTTTACTGTACCTGGCTACAGGCAAGGCTAAGGTCCTCGTGCTAACGGCATATAGATATTTCTCCTGTTCTTCAATGAAGTCATGATCAGAGACTTCGGGCCGCTGCGTCAGGTTTATTGTCACGGGAATAGAAGACTGGAGGAGGTTTATCACTTCTGTCATCCTAAGAGAATAATGTGAACATTATTAACAATTAAAAATAAATGCGTTCATAGTATATATCCAGTAAATATATTTCGTTTTTATACGCGGTAGAGCCATGCTGCAGTTATATTAGTAGTATAGTTGCAGCACGAATGGGTCGGCTCGACCGGGGAAGGATTCTCTCTCACAGAATACCGGCTACAAATAGTAGCTTAATGCTGCTGTGTTTCGTAAGGTGAGTGTAGAGAACCGGAGACCCTTTTTACTGGAAACGAGGCATTCAATCGTAGTCCTCACGGGTGGCAACGCATCTGCATTTCGATTCGTAATCGAAGATTGATGTAGATGCAACAACAACCACTTACCATCAGGTGAACTGTGTGCTCGTTTATCACCCTATCCTATAAAAAAAAGTTCAACTGTCGCGTTGTAAGTGATGACCATCTTTATCGCCTTTATCTATGATGTTAGTGCTGTTAGCCTTTTAAAGCCGTTACGCACTATTGACTGGATGCCAGCAATTCAGTCTCTTGGCGACTAACATCGGCCAGGAGACCAAGTCGAGCGACAGTATTCCAAGTACATTACTCTACAGTCTCTTGTGCGTCGCCACTGCGCTGCGAGTCGCCGTGTCGCCCGGGCACCCGGCAACTAAGTGCGTAAACACCTATTTAAACTACAGAAAGTCACTGTCGCCGTCGAACGGGTCGATGAGTCGCCGGCGACCGGTCGACAGTGCGTAAAGAGCCTTAAGCTCATACAGCTTCATCTGATACACAGCTTTATCAGTGATGAGCGACCTACGGAGTCGAAACTAAAGCCGGTTATTCACAAACAATCTTGAGTTCAAACTCACACTCACAATGTCAACATTTGATACACAAATTTAAGTTCCAAATCGTTTTTGAATATTGGCCTTAGACCTTTACTGTTGCGTGTAAACTCAAAGTCATGTAGTGAGTTTTTTTTTTAATTACCCTTCTTTATTTAAAAAGCCTTTTATGCTACAAGGATCCTTACCGCACCAATTGATAAAAAGGAATTTTTAAAGTCTACAAAGGGATTTGAAATTTCTCTGCACGATCCCAAACGGAGATATCTACAGTAGGACCACAGAATCCATATAACCCGTCGTTTATGTAAGCTAAAGTGGCAAAGAACCGGTTATATATATATATCAAATATACGCTCCCTCTATGAGGGAAGCCTATGATTTCTTATATTTACGCGAACACTACACATTGAAATAATACTAGTTTTTACGGAATTTATCGCGTATATTTAACTTTTTTAACTTTTAAATACCCGACGTTTCGAACGCTTTACAGCACTCATGGTCACGGGCAGGACTGAAATGTTCAACGTCCATATGTCATAGTTAACTGCGGTTACCATAGATTAAAATTTTAACTTTTGTTCCGATCTATGCAGTATGAACTTATGGTATCTTGAAGTCTTGCAGTTGTATGCTTGGGTTGGGATTTAATTTTATTTATTATAGGATCCCAAGCAGATGGTAGCAGATGGTGAATGTGGTCTCTCCTACATAGGACAAACTAAAAGATCAATAAAAACCCGCGTTAAAGAACATATAGCTGATGTGAAGAATCGACGCTCCGGGAAGTCTGCAGTCTGTGAACGTACAGGATCGCCCCCGTCACTACATCAGATTTGATAGACCGCAGATCCTCGCTAAAGAACACCGATTCCTTCCAAGGATGATTCGCCAGGCTATTGAAATCAAAAAACATCCTAATTTCAACAGAGAAGATGGCTGGGTGCTGCCATCTGCTTGGGATCCTATAATAAATAAAATTAAACCCCAACCCAAGCATACGACTGCATGACTTCAAGATACCATAAGTTCATACTGCATAGATCGGAACAAAAGTTAAATTTTAATCTATGGTAACCGCGGTTAACTATGACATATGGACGTTGAACATCTCAGTCCCGCCCGTGACCATGAGTGCTGTAAAGCGTTCGAAACGTCGGGTATTAAAAAGTTAAATATACGCGATAAATTCCGTAAAAACTAGTATTATTTCAAGGGAGGCCTATGTTCAGCAGTGAACTTTTGGTAAGCTGTAACAGGGTTATGTTGATGATAATCTAAAAAAGAAATTAATCACAACTCCGCTGTGCTCGTTGCGGCACTTTCGAATCCAGAACTAACAAGTATTATTATATCCAACAAATTATTGTTTTGGGTACAAATGTTTCTCTATGTGAAATTAATGCATGTTAAAATCAAATATTTTTGTTCGAAATTGGCTTTTCACTTCGTAAAAGTCAAAAATGATACGCCGCGGCCTCAATAAATCTCTACCGCGAGGAGATTTTATGAGAAAATCGCGGCAAGTAACTCTTTAGTGAGTAGGCCTTTTTCTCTAGAGTTAATTACCTAGGTGATAAAGTTCGGAATGGAATATTTCCACTGTTCCTGTCATATTAAGATCTTTTTTAATTGAAAATTTCTTGGTTTTAAAAATCGAATACCATTTATTTATTTTAAAAAGATTCTCGGTCTTGTCACAAGATTTTGTCAAACTTGTGTGTTATTCGAGAGCGATGATTTATTATGACTTTCGAAGTGGTTTAACACAAAAACAGTGTGTTGACCGGATGATTTCTGCATTTGGTGATGAAGCCCCACTCAAAACCACAATTTATCGCTGGTTTGGTGAATTTCAACGTGGACGTGTCAAGCCCAGTGATGATCCCCGTCAAGGTCGTCCAAAAACTGCAGTCACCCAAGAAAACGTTGATGCTGTGCGTAAGCTGATTGAGGAAGATCGACATGTGACATACCGCGAAATTCAGGCAACTTTAGACATTGGCATGAATCAAATACAAATAATCTTGCATGAACAATTAGGTATAAAAAAGTTGTTTTCCCGATGGATACCGCATTCGCTCTGTGAAGAGCAAAAAGCGGCTCGCGTTACTTGGTGCGTCAGAACTCCCGAAAGATTCCACACAGGATCCTCAAATGCTGTATACAACATCGTATCAGGTGACAAATCTTGGATATACGAGTACGAACCCGAAACAAAAAACCAGTCACGAGTTTGGGTGTTCGAAAATGAGTTAAAGCCAATAAAAATTGTTCGTTCACGGAGTGTTGCAAAAAAAAATGGTGGCCACGTTTGTCTCCAAAACCAGCCATGTTACGACTATTCCTCTTGAGGAACAAAGAACGGTTAATGCAGAATGGTATGCTAGCATTTGTTTGCCACAGGTCGTTTCTGAACTCCGTAAAGAGAACTGCAACCGCCGCATCATTCTCCATCACGACAATGCGAGTTCTCACACCGCACACAGAACAAAAGAGTTTTTAGAGCAAGAAAACATAGAATTATTAGACCATCCGCCGTACAGCCCCGACCTAAGCCCTAATGATTTCTATACTTTCCCTAAAATAAAGAATAAATTGCGTGGACAGAGATTTTCATCACCTGAAGAAGCTGTGGACGCCTACAAAACGGCCATTTTGGACACCCCAACTTTCGAATGGAATGGTTGCTTCAATTATTGGTTCCATCGTATGGAAAAATGTGTCAAATTTCGCGGAGAATACTTCGAAAAGCAATAAATACATTTTTAAATAGTAATGTTGTGTCACTTCCTTGATTCCCGAAATTTTCAGTGCCGCCCTCGTACTTATTTAATATATACATTAATGAAAAAGCCTAAGGAAGCTCATGGACGTACCATGCATTCTTATCTTATAAAAATCATCTTATTTATAAAAATAAATTGAAGGATCTGTTTGCAATATCAAGATGTGTTATCTTACTAAATGCATATGAAAGTATATACAGTACTTAGTGCAATAAACAAATTGTAAAATATTTGTCAGTCTGTAAGTTTATTCCGACTAGTCTCCTAAATGGCTTGACCAATTTTGACAAGAATTTCACTAGCAGATAGCTGATGTTATAAGGAGTAATTTAGGCTATTTACATTTTAGAAAAAGAATTAGGGTTCCGCTCAAAAAATAAAAAAACATAATATCCAATCGTAATAAATTCCACGCGGACGAAGTCGCGGGAACAGCCGATTTATAATATACTTCCTTAATAACAATGCTTTTTGGATGCTCTTTGAATTTATACAATGGCAAATCAGTTATATTACAGGTAATCGGAATAATAGTTATGCATCTACCTAAAGATGAGGCGCAAATTTTTTGAAGTCTGTATTTTGGAACAGCAAGTTCAGATATATTCCATGTGTCAATATTATTAAAATTATGTAAACCACTTTCACAATATAGGAGAAAATCATAGTGTGGGGGTAAAGTTTAAAAAAAGCTGAAACTCACCGGTGATCCCTTGGGTACAACAAACTAAGCAGCTTTGTGTTGAGGTGCTCCATGCCGGTGCTGGTGTCATTCTCGTCGCATTTGTGTACTGGCTCTTCAATAGGCTTACTGACTACGGAATACGCGGTCTCTTTCTCTAACGCTTCCATCGCCAAAGCTTGAAATAATAAATGGGAATAAAACTACTTTTACGGATTTTATCGCGTTTATTTTTACTTTTGCCCTTTATGCTTTTTTTTTTTTTTGGTCTTGTTGAAATAAATAAAAAAAAATTTGTAATCATGTTATAAAATGGGAATAATTTTAGATTCGGATGATTAATTTTATCGATTGTAATGATTACTTATATTAACGCGAACACTACACATTGACTAAAACTACTTTTACGGATTTTATCGCGTTTAATTTTACTTTTAATTATTTTTTTAGGAAAGCGCCCGAAACGTCGGGAATTAAAAATAAAAAAATAATTAAAAGTAAAGTTAAACGCGATAAAATCCGTAAAATTAGTTGTAATCAATTTATCGATAACATACGTTACGATTCATGTTATATATTGATTAATGGAACATCAGGAGGTCAGCACACAAGTTGAGGGATTTTCTAACTGGATCTTTATCTTCTTACCTCGACTGAGAATCAAAATACACATGTGTTGTCACCCCTCAGGACTAAGATGCATTTGATAAAATGCATAGAACCACCATATTATACACGCCATTATGCAGCTATGCTATTCACGTATGTTATGAGCGTGATCCTTCCCCGGTCGAACTGACCCATTTGTGGTGCGGCCAAAACACAGCTGTAGCGTGACAATATCATGTGTGTATCGATAAGTTAAAAGCCAAAAGTCAAATAAAATGGTGCTCATTAAGGGTACTAAATCGATAATTTCATGAAATACCGGTTCTTTATCGATTTTTCGTGGTCTTTTTGATTTATATTTAAAATAAAAAGCGTAACTTTTTGTAAGGAATAGTTTTTTTTCTATTGAACGAGGATGACAACCGACACAGTCCACCTGATGGTAAGTAGATGTTGTGGTCCATAGACAATTATCCTCGATTAAGAATCAAAATATAGATGAGTTGTCACCCAAGACAAAGATGGAATACCGTGTCTGTTTCTATTATACACTCACCACTCGAAACACAGCAACATTATATAGAGCATGGTCCTTCCCTAGTTAAGCCGCCATTCATACGTATAGTTATCTAGTTTTCTATTAAATAAAAATAAAATTGTCTATAATCTCTAAATGTATTTGTTTAGGCTAAAAACCAATAAAATCATTCAAAAACTTACTTTCCAAATACTCGTTGGTGTTTTTCATGGTGTATGCGGTTTTGGCCCGCATGGCCAGGTCCTCGCGCATGACAAGGCAGTAGGCCTCAGCCGGCCAGTCCCCTGGTGGCTGGGACTTGCAGCGGCTGAATATTGTGAGGAGGAGCAGTCCTATCGCTGGAGGGAAGTTGTCTATGCCCCTCAGGGTTATGCCTGAAAAGAACAAATTAATATATTTCAAAAAAAACCGACTGGTTGCACTCCGGGAGAGCCGGCAGAAGTGAATACTTAAATATTAACATTGTGCATTTTTGATATTTTGGAATGATTAGGGAATAATTTTGCACGAATTGCTTTAATTGCCAGCAGGCGCAGGCATAAACTTTCGCCGCGCCGTAAAAAAAGAGGGGGATACTTCCTCTCCCACGCCACGCCGGCTTTCTGTCACTCTCCATCCGTCTTACGAATTTTCGATCAGATCACGTGTCCTGACGCGAGTTTAACATTTTTTACCCATTACAAAAAAGTGTACAACGCCGCTAAAGAAGTTTTCACTTCAAAAGTACTTTGATTTTGCGACTGTCTTTACGACCTCACTGAGTATACGCAACTGCCGATCAGCAGCAGCAGCAGAGCACCTAATTCTTTGCTTTTTTGTATAGAATAAGGTAGACAAAAATGAGTACAATCGAGCACACAGTCCACCCGATGGTAAGTGGATGCTGTTGGCCATAGACATCTACATTTATCCTCGATCGTAGCAGCGTGGCTCTACCACGTACGAGTATGAAAACTGTTAATATTTATCGTATATCTATAAACGTCACTACATAGCTAGCGATATATTTTGCCAGCAACGTAAATTGCAACGGTTCATTGTGGTGATAATTTTAGAGCACCTAAATAGCACCGAAAAATTTTGGCTTTTTCTAAATGCAAATTCTTGACTTTGCGCTACTGGCGGTACAAAACTCCCTGTTTTGTGTTGAAGTCTCCGATTAACACCGTATAGTGGGCTTTGGAGAAATGCATTAAATCAACTATTATACAAAATGTTTGGAAGATGGGTGCAATAACTGAAGGGGATAATACCTTATACCATTTAGAACATATTAAACTTGACTTACACCAAATCAGCTGCTTTTTTAAAATTGAATTTCTAAGGTTTTTAAAAATAAAACCTTTTTTTTTCAATTAATTGCTAATAGTGTCCAGTAAAAGGTTATGTTATTAATTTTTATTATTGTAATGTGTGATTACTCAAACAAAATAATCTCCAAGCATCTTTATCATCAGAAAAACATTTTAGGCATATTAAAGTTTACGAAAGCACAAAAAAAGGAAATATTGTATTTATGCCATTATAAAAAAAAACTAGCTTTTGTTGTTCAAACCTTTTTAAAACATGCTTAGTTATTGTCCTTTCTTTTGAGGTATTACTTACGCTGATGTCTCATCAACTCTTGGAATTGGGGTGTACAATAAAGCAAATTGCGGACAAATATTTTTCTACTATATTCTATAATCTGCGTAGATCGGACCAAAGACAACAATTAAAAAGCTGAAGGTACTCCGGGTTAACTTTGACATCGGGACGTCAGTCACCTCAGTCCCCCGTGACTATGGGTGCTGGAAAGCACCCGAAACGTCGGGTATCAAAAATAAATAAAACGCGATAAAATCCGTAAAAGTAGTTTTAATCAAAATATTTTTAATTTTTAACAGGCAAATACAACAAAATTATTTGTTATTCGTGTTCAAGATGTTGACCGCGATTTCTGACCCAAACGCGGGCTCGTCTTGTCACTTCTGTGGGCGTAATTTTCATTTTCATCTCCTTCATAACTTGAAAAGCAGTATGGATTCTTCGTATAAACTCCTCTCTGGTTGATATTTCCACATGCATGTAGATAAGCACCTCCCCAAACGAAAAAATCAACAGGAGTTAAAACAAGCGATCGAGGTGACCAAAGGTTGGGCCCGTCTCTGACGATCCAGTTCTCTGGAAAACTACTAATTGGTTGACCTTGCAGGCCATCCTTGGAACTTTCCGCTAATTACAAAACCAAAGCGCTCCAAATTCCACATATTATGACATCATAATTTTGGAATACTACGTTTTTTTAAATTGAATATTTCACGAAAAAGCGACTGATTTTGATGTGATTTACGGCAATCGACGCAATTTTTTCAGTTAAAAAAGCCTATAAGAAAGTTATACCTCTAAACGAATCAACCGATTTTAATGCGGTTCACGACTACCGACGTCGTTTTGTGATTAGAAGAGCTGATTAGATTATAGAATTGATCAAACATGGGTCTCGAAGAAATTTTAAGAAAACTGCTTCACGAAATTAAAAAAAAACTCGAACTTTTGAGGATTCACAGAATCTACCGTGAGGATTCGGTCTAAATTCACAGAAAATCTATTCAATCTCGAGAAGCCTGTGGCGCTAAAGCTAATGGACTTCTTTCGTGAGAAGGATTCTTCTTAAATCATAGTGTAAGCTCGAGACATAATTATACTTTTTGACACAGATCATTTATAAACCTCATTTTGTAATAAGGTTTTGTACACCTTTTGTATCACGTGCTCGAAAATCACAAAATAACACTTTCTATTATGCTTAAGTATAATGATTTAGCGATCAACTAGCGAAAACTCTTAACAAATAACATATTAAAACATGTTTTTTACATTTTTTATAAGAATGACGTTCGGTAGATAATAAATTGGTAACTTAAGTAAGCAAGCAATTTTTTATATCAACTTAGAAAAACTATTAAAAATAGGATTAAAAAACCAACATACCTCTCTGACAGGCCAACAAGGCAGCTTGAGCATACGGTGAAGTGTGAGGCCCACATTCTCTTCGGGGCCTGGGAGTGCTGCTGCTCATCGCTTGCTGGCTGCTCAACGTCTGTACACCGGCACTGCGCCCACACCCCACTATCGTGAGGATCTGTCAATGTTAAGCACGTAATAATATGAAATGAATTATTTATACGATAACTAAATCAAATACCGTTTCGGAATGAGTTTCCTCTGACCGGAGAAGAAACGGCGCAAGAAACTTCGCATCCCATTATTTAACACTAATAATTAGTATAGTAAATAATAATTAGTAAATTGCTTTTAAGTTTTGAAACATAATATGCCTTACCTCAATAAGATCCCGACACGAATTATTAACATCTGGCAGATGCGGATAGTATCCGATATCGATATCCTTCAACATCGAATTTATATAACTGAAAATAACAGGGGGCTCCGGTGAAAAGTAACTCGGTAGGGTTAGTTTCTTCAAAATGGCGTCAGACACCTGCGAATCGGATTCCTCGTATTCATAGTTATAATCCAGAGGAAAATCCAGCCAATAGTGATTCACATAATTGTTAAGTCTCAAGTCTTTGGCTAATTGGTACAGGAACGCTGACAGTGGTTTTAAGTCGCTGGACAGTAGTATGTTCAATTTTAAGTCTTCATACAACAAATGGAACGAGTAGAACACTTGAAGAGTGTATGGGAACAAAAGTGAGTTAGGATTGAATTGAAATGACTTTTCTATTTCTACACTGTTTTTTGTTTTACTGGGTCTACAATGCTTGGTATCTGGTTGTGCTGGATTCAAATTCAGGATGTTTGCTAAGGTATTGCCGATTACTTTGTGCATTTTAGAGTTAAGCAGATAGTCCCAGTCATCCTGTGTGCCATCGCTTGAGGTGCGTTGCTTTTTCGTTGCAACTTCTGTATGTTCGTCATCATTCTGCCGTGTCTGTCCCAATCTCTCCACGTCATAACCGATTAGTGAGAGCAGAAGCTTCGAGAACATCGCCCACTCTTGTTCTGGCGTTATGTCTTGCGTGCCAGGCGCGTTTCTGACACCGTACCATTTTATCAACACCTGTAAGAGAGAGATGCGTCAATGTAAGCCAACATTTTTATAGTCATTATATAAATTAGTATGTACGTAGGTGCTGGTGTCTGGTTAAAAATGTACAAAAGAGATTGGAAGGGCTTCTTTTTCTTTAAACTATTAACAGTCCATGGCTGGACTTTCTTATACTGGATGATTTTATTTCCAGTCTAAAAAAAATAGGGCGAAACAGGTGAACGAATGAAATTGAACTATCAATAAATACCACTAATGTGAAATAATATCTCGGTAATAAAAATAAAAACAAAAATTTTGAACTGTTGGCATGTACAAAAATACTAGTCTACATAAAGTCCTTTAATAACGGATGTAGTCAAAACAAGTCTATTGATTATTTATTTGTTAAACGATAAACTTTGTGTTGGCATTCTAATACAGAATTTCGTACAGTACACACAGACTTTCATTTACCCCATAACCATATTCCAACATGAATTAAATAAATAAATCAATTAAAAACTACCGAAATTGAAATAATACGCACCCAATTAGTAGTATATACTATTTATTGATAGATCAATTTCATAATATATTAATTTAAAAAAATTGTAAAATATCAGTGCCATAGGCTTCAATTCCGTTCACCTGTTACATCCTTTTTTTTTCCAGACGGTAAAAAAAAACACCTAGTATATTATAGACGACATAAACATCTACATCTACTCACAGGTAAGAATCAAAATGTAGATGCGTTGTTACCTTTGTTTACTAAAATTTGGTTTTCGTTACCAGCATATAGAATACAGCAGCATGATGCAGGTATTTAACGTTGCATTCTGTGTGAGCGTGACCCTTTCCCTGTCGAGTCAAACCATTTGTGCTGCAGCCATAGCACGGCGCAGTTTGGTTTTACCATATAACATATAAGTACGCGCATGCGCGTGTGTGTACGTTTATTGCGGTTATGTACTAACACTACACTACAGTGCTTGTATTTGGTGGCACCGCATTCCATCTAAGTTCTCAGAGGTGACAACGCAGCTGTAACTTTCTTTGTTTGAATTTGGCTGCAGGTATCTATAGATTAAAGTACCAACTACCATCAGATGGACTGTAAGTTCGTTTATCACTTTACTTTTACAAAAACAGTACATGCTTGTGAAACGGATAGGATCATGTGTACGAGCCAGTGTGTTACGTATGTTCATGAACGTGCGTGCAGTCGCACGTGTGCGTGATTGTACGTGCATGTGCGTATTCGTGCGTGCGTATGCGTAAACGTGAGTGCGTGTACATGTGCGTGCGTGCATGCGTGCCTGACCTGCAGCGCGATGTCACGCGGCAGTAGCGCGCGCAGCGCGGCAACGGCGCGGGGCAGCAGCGCAGCGGCGGCCAGGCCGGGCAGTGCAATGCGGTACAGCACGCCGTTCTCCAGGCACAGCGTAACGCGGCTGCCCGTTGCATCGCACAGCGCGCGCAGGCCTACACAAGAACATCATACACGTTGGCTGAATCACAAGTAGCCAAGGCCATTATCAATAAAAAAAAGCTCAACGGCTAGTAATAATAAAGGAAGAAGATTAACATTAATAAAGAAACAACGAAAACATCAAACTTATTTTTGCTTCACATGTAATCTATACACATAAATAAAGTTGAAGTGTCTGTCTGTACTATTGAAATAACTCGCTCTAATAAACTCAGGGGGCTATTTCCATGCTATTAAGACATAAACAATCATTTTTAAAATTTGTGTCCATCTGTCAATCCTTGCTAATTTTCAAAATGGCTGAACCGATTGTGATGAAACTTTACGAATTTTATAGAGCAAAGTCAGAAGCGAGCTTAGACTATATTATATCTGATAGACATAATTTAAAAACACTTAAAATAATTAAATAAATGGTATTTGATTGTATATATAATTAGAAATAATTTCAGTAATAAAAATTTGTCGGCTTTTAAAAATATCCGCGAGTGGAACCGCGGGTAAAAACTAGTTAAAATAATTTCACACTTGTTAACTTACGATAACCTTAACGAAAAAATGAAACATAGTGATTGAATCTCCGAAAAATCAAATGAATTTCCAAGACCGGGATATGAGGACTTACATATTGCCTAGTTGATACCAATGGAATTGATATCTTATAGCGATTATTATTATGTTGATAAGATGTGAATATAACATCTTACTGCTTTTAAGACAACAACTTACCTAAGCTCTCTTTATGTTCAATTCTAGACGCAGAAGAGTGCGGCACCGGAGAAAGCAGATGCAAAGCAGAATCGTCAAAGGCAGAATCAGCCGTTCGGCTTGGCAAAAGACTACTTCGGCGGGGGAATGGCGATTGCAGCGACTGTAGTGGCTGAACTGAGCGCTTTGTGTAGGGCGAATCCAAAAGCCTCGCTAGAACGCCGCCCACATGCACCTGCAACCAGGAATTATTTGGCAGCTTTATTTACTTTTGTTTTCATTGTACAGAAAGAAGCAGTTATTAAAACTTTAAATATATTATGGGACCTCCTTTGCCATTTGTCTTCTGAATGTTGAAAAAGATTTTTTTTATCAACATGACACTTATTCCATTCATATTATTTTCGATATTTTTTTCGTTTAGTTTAAACTTTACCCGACATTAAGATTTTCTCCTATATCGTGGAGGCAGCTTACAAACAAACATTTGTAGTCCATATAAATACTAGTACCATGCGGGATTCGAACCCGCTGCCCCCAACGCTGCAACTGATTGCTAAGCCACTATGCTACATTAAATGTAGATGTCTATGGGCCACAGCATCCACTTACCATCAGGTGGACTGTGTGCTCGTATGTCACCCTTTTTTTTAAAAAAAAAGCCTTTAAAATGAATAATGACCTAAAATATCTGACTACTAGTATTAATGCATTGCAAAGAAAAGTATGTCTAGCAGTAGATTCGGAATGGTTGATAATGTTATGTATTACTAAAAAAAGAAATTTAGACATAAAAAATCCTATAATTAAACAAAATCTAAACTTGTTGTGTGATAGCATATTGGAAAACATCATTCCATTCCATAAGATTTATATCCTAATAGATGACTAAGAAAAATATTGGAAAATTTTAGTGGATTTAAACGATAATGACAAAATTATTTTAATAACTGCTACAACTCAAACAATACACATTAGCAAACCAAAGTATACTATGAATGGCGGTTTAAGAGTACCCTCTAACCCAGCCTACCAACCCGTCTTATTTCGTAGGAGGTGACAGAAGAAAACTGAAACAGGAGACGGAGTACTGAAAGTAATAAAAAACTGCATTTGCTGCCAGGCGTGGTAACTATAAAAATACTCCCTTTATGAGGTAATCTGTGGGGCGGTAGACTTTGACAGGCTGTGATGACAAAAAACAAAGAAACATGGTACACAAGTACAGCACATCCTTCCCGTAAAGCAAAGCGAGAAAGGGATCGGGTACCGAACAGAGATCTCAGGACCTATCGTATACGCTGTTGGTGACCACTGTGGGGTTTTAGCCGTTGGAAATCTGTGCTAACTTTTTTTTGTTCCCGTAGTGGATTCAGGAGGACATTCCCATATTAAAAAAGTACATTTAATTTTTTAATACATAATATAATATGTTCAACTTACCTTTCCAACGACACTGTTTCCTGACTGCAATATAATATTCCCAGACTCATCAATCAAAGCAATCATTTTTAAATCATGTAGAACTACAGCATCTTTTGCAAAAACGGAGGAAACTGAACCAACAATCAGGTTCCGCTTCATAGTCTGGCCATGTGAATGTGATTTTTGCAGTCTTATAATTTGCAGTCTGTTTGCTCCCCCTACTTTGACTAGAAAACACAGGTAATCATGACCAACTAGATCTGTGTGTAAGAATGTTTTAGTATCTGTTGGACTTTCGATTGGGTCTCTCCGGATAACTTGAGTATCTGTCCAAATATGATCCAAACATATATCAGGATATAATGGCAAGGACGGTGGAGCCTGTGTTGTCGTATTGGCCAACATTGATGTAGAGGATGCTTGGCCGATAGATGCGTGAGGTGATAAACCCTGCTGATGAAATATATTAGCCAATGGACTGTTTTGTCGGGATCGATTTGGAGTTTGCAAGCCTTTTTTAGACTGAAGAGGGCTCCCAGCATTCCAACTTGTAGCGTTCTTAACAATACTTTGCAATGGGCTCCCGACAAAATCACAAGACTGGCTGAAAACTGTGGTTGTTGAATTGATATTCGGACACATGCTCAAACACTCATCTCGTGACGCTTTCCGAATCTTCCATAGAGAATGTGTACCTAATTTCCAATCGTATAGCAATATAATACTTGGATCAACACTGACAAATATTATTTGTACGTCTCCGTCATTATAATACTGTAGTCCGTGGGATGGCGACTTCATCAATATAGGTGTTACTTCATCCAAGGGATGTGATAGCGAAAAACAGGTAGGTAAAGGATATTCCTGATCATATCCTAGAAGGGATTCAGCTCGCAACTTTGCGCTCATGTTGAATGGAAAATTTGTCTTTGATTTGGATAATGAGCTATTACAAGACTCATTATGTTTGACAAATGAAGTTGGTAGCACTGAGCTTTGCAATTGTGGTGTCGGATCTTTTTCCAATAAAACTCCATACTTCATAGGCCAAACTCTTTTAACTTGGAAAGGAATACTTGTTATGTATTCCCTACCATCCATGGCGTATACTCGCATACATTTGCTGTCCATTAGTAATATAGAGGGCATTATTTTTGTTTCAATGTGCTCAGTTGTGTCCTCTATTTTTATATTTTTCTTAACATCTCCTATTTGAGAATTTAAAGCGTCTATAAGCATTGTGTTGTTTATACCAATGTGGAAATCACAAAAAGCTGCATGTTTGATGGGGTTATCTATAGTGTAACATGCAATAGTTTCTCTATGTTCAGGTCCTGACAGCTTTGTACCTGGTGTTGAGATCAACCCTGAAACAATTTGTTAATTGATTTTACTCAAAATCAAAGTTGATTAAGTTTTGTGTAATATGATGTGCAATAATTCTCAGTTACAAAATACTTAAAACTGGTCAGTTAAGTTTTTTTTTAGTATTTTTATATAGTATATTTATATATTAGTTTAAGTATCTCCATCAAGTGTAGGGCGACCCCACACTAGACGGAGTGACGACCTGGTAAGACATGCAGGAAGTTGATGGATGCAGGTGGCTCAGGACCCGTGCTTTGTGGCATACTTTGGGGGAGGTCTATGTTCAGCAGTGGACTTATGAAGGGCTGTAATGATGATGATGATGAATTAGTTTATCTACACATACAAATAAAATGGAAGTATCTGTCTGTAACATCGAAACATCAGCCTTATATTGAGCCTTAAGCCAAGGGGGGTTATTTGCATGTTATTACAGACATGAATAAATATTTTTAAAATGTTTGTATGTCTATCTGTCTGTCCAGACTTAATTTGATAACCTTGATTCATGAACAGATAGAGAGCAATGCCAGTAGTAATGTAGACTATATTTTGAATTCAATTCTCTCCTCCTCTTCCTCAATTATGAATCAAAATGCAGATGTATTGTCACCCGTGAGGACTAAAATGGAATGCCTCATTTTCAGTAAAAAGGGGTCTCCGGTTCTCTACATTTACCATACGAAACACAGCAGTATTAAGGTGCTATTTCACGCTGGTATTCTGTGAGAGTGTGGTCCTTCCCCGGTCGAGCCGACCCATTTGTGCTACAACTATACTACTATTATAACTACAGCATGGCTCTACCACATATAAGATGGCTGAAAAGGGACTAAAAAAAGTCTAATTGAACAAACTAAAATGATCTTTGTATATCTTAAATCTAAATAATGCAACATTAATAGATCACACCAAATAAAGCTAGGGTGAATCACTAAATAAGATAAGATAAGATAAGATGCTTTATTTGCCAGAATATGGTACATTACTGTTGTTACAAAAGAATTTTGATCCTAAATATTCTGCCGTTTCCGGCGTACAAATATTTTCAGATAGACGATTTTTCGAATAAACTAGAAAACTAAGACACTAATTATTATATAGTATAAAGATACTTGCCGCAATATTTATGGAAACCATATCTATATAAAACAATCATCAATCAATTCATAATACTTTAGTTAAAACATTTCAAAAAATTTAAATTCAGCAATTCAATAAATACAATTTGAGTAAATATCATTTAAGAAGTCATTTACTGAGTAATAACACTTATTTAAAAGAAATTGAAACAATTTACTTTTAAAGATTCCTATATTCATCTTTTTGAAACAAACAGGCAATTTGTTGTAAACATGTATTGCCATACAATATACATTTTTTGAGTAGAGTTGTATTCTTTGCTTTGGTACACACAATTTATGTATATTTCTACTAGTCCTAATTACAACATCATTGTGTTTTTCAAATAAATTACTATTTTTGTGAACAAAGATACAGATTTCGTAAACGTATAATGCTGGAAGCGGCAATATTTTATGTTTGCGAAAAAGGGGAATACAACTATCTAATTGGTGTACTCCGCATAAAGACCGTACACATTTTTTCTGTCCACGAAAAGCTCTAATTAAATCAACAGAATTACCCCATATTATTAAGCCGTAACGTAGGATCGAAGAAACATATCCATGATAGGCAGCGAGTGCGGCCTCTATGTTAGCCACTCGTCTTAACCGATATAAAACAAAGACAAATTTATCTAACTTTTTACATAGGCTATCAATATGTGTCTTCCAATTACAGAACTTGTCTATTGTTACACCTAAAAAAATAGTATGGTTAACTTCTTCGATTATGTTTTTCCCATATTCAATTTTAAGTGGTTCTTGTTTACTATTATATGTCTGAAATCTTATCATCTTAGTTTTTTCGATGTTAATTTGTAAATTATTGTGTCTTAACCAATCTATTATTGTTTCTAAGGTCCTATTTATTTCATGTTCGTAGTCAAAATATTTATTATTATTTTCAATATTAATGGTAACGTCATCAGCATATAGCACACATTTATGAGTAGTTACAAAGATCGTTGATATAGATTATAAATAATAAAGGTCCCAGTATACTTCCTTGTGGCACTCCGCATTTATTTTCGCAATACTGTGATCTATAATTTTTTCTATTGCGTCCTGAGTAACTTGATACCTCAACGCATTGTCTTCGCTGACTTAAATAATCTTGTATTAATTTTAATGCATTGCCTCTTACACCATACCTGCTAAGTTTGTGTAACAATAATTCGTGGTCAACGAAGTCAAATGCCTTGGACATATCAATGAAAATGGATGTTATAGGTATTTTGTTGTTTAGGCTAGTTGTTATTAGTTTTATTAAGTTGAAACATGCTAAAGTGGTTGACTTTTTTTTTGTAAACCCATATTGCTCTGGTTTTAATATTTCATGTATGTTAAAGAAGTTATAGATTCTGGTATGTATGGCCTTTTCAAACACTTTTGATAAAACAGATATCAGTGTTTGGGCTTATAATTGTTTATGTCAGTTTTATCACCTTTCTTGTGTAGTGGCTTTAACGACAGAAAATTTTAGTCTAGTTGGGAAAATTGCCTTGAACAAAAGGTAAATTGATAATGCAAGTTAGTGGGAAAGACAAATATTTGGAGCATTGTTTTAAGATTTTAGTACTAATATCATCATAACCTGTAGAATTTGTATTTTTTAAAGAATTAATAATTTTTATAATGTCAGTGTTATGTATTGGAACTAGATATATAGAATTGGGATAAAATGTTAATTTAGACGTATAGTCGTTATTGGTTATTATTTTATTTGGTGTTTTAATGTAATTATTTAAATTTATAAAGTAATTGTTAAACACTTCCGCTATTTTATCTGGTTGATAATATGTATTGCAATTAGAGGTTATTGTAGTAATGTCATTAATAACTGCTATATCATTATTAACGTTTTTTATTATTTGCCAAGCTGCCTTACTTTTGTTGTTAGAATTAAGTAGGTAGCGTGTATTGTCCAGTTTTTGGGCTTGCATAATGCATTTCCTTAAAATGTTTGTATATTTGTAATATATTTTCCAATTTCTCTTTTTGTTTGTTGTCGAAAGACGATATTTCATATACAAACGTCTTTTATTAATGCTGAATTTTTTAATACCCCGTGTAATCCACTTACTTTTAATGGATTTATTTGTTATTTTTACGATAATTTTAGGGAAACACAAATTATAAAATAGGGTAAGAGTGTCATGAAAGTAGTTGAAAGCCAAATTAGTATCTTCAGTCTCATATACATCAGAAAATGATAGGGTCGAAATATAGGACAGAAATTTTTTCACGTTTTCACTACTAATGTCTCTTTTTTCCTCAAACCAAAACGATTTGAAAAGTTATTGTTTGACAAGTTTCATGATCTGATAGTGCTAAAAAGTGAATATTTGGTTGTACATTAGGAAGATTACTGACAATCAAATCAATACACGACATTTTTCTAGTTGGTTTACAAATGTGGTTATTTAAGTTATGATTGTATAAAATAGAATAAAGTTCATTAGAATGAATATCATTTTTCAAAATATCTATGTTCCAATCTCCACAAACTATAAATCTTTTATTATTTTTTTTTAGTAAGTTTATTTAGAAGTTGTTCAAATTTTTCAAAAAATAATTTTTTATAATAGAATTTGGAATCCGATATATACATACCACGCAAATACCTAGTGTAACTATCTCAATAGCACAGAATTCAAATGTATAAATTACCGAGTTGGGTAGGTTTTTTATGGGTTGATAATCTAATTCCTTCCTAACTAGTATGCAGGTGCCACCTCTACGCTGATTCGGTCTTGAAAAGGCCGATGCTAATTTGTAGTTATTAAGCTTTAAATTAGACTCCGTACCCTGTTTCATAAAAGTTTCACTAATGCATATTATATCAATACTAATATTTTTATTTTCAAAATCAAAAAGAGCAAGTTCTAATAAGTCTTTTTTATGTAAAATCCCAGCGATGTTTTGGTGTAGTAAGGTATATTTTTTTTTCACTATCGAAAAAAGATTGAATCATTACAATTATTCATTAAATTTTGTTTAGACTCTACTTTACTTTTCTCTTTCTGTTTGTAGAAATAATATGGGATAGTTCCTTTTATTTTGCTTAGATCTTTTAAGTTCATTTTATTTACTCTACTGCTACCAGTTGTTATACCAGCACACCTTGATCTTAGTAACGATCGAACAAGTCCTTCGTAATTAAAATTATCTATTTCTATATTTAATTTAGAACACAAGAAATGTTTCGGTATCCAATGCGTGTTAATATCCAAATTATTACTTATGTCAACAAAATAACAGTTTGAAAAATTCTGAACAAATAACTTAATTTCTCTATTCAACAATTTGACATTTAAAATCTACTACTAGTTTATAATAAGAAACAAAAAGACTAGTTTGTAATAAGAAACAAAATCTTATTATTCATGTTGTTTTTATATATATTCACAGGTTATCTACTAGACTATGCATGGACTATTTCCTATTCATCATATACATGGTCTAATATAAATTTTAAGTTAACTTCATAGTGGCAATGTAAGAATCTCCCCTGCCCCATATCATCTTGTGGATGACATAAGAGACAATAGAGGTAAGCGCAACCAGGAGATAAACAGCAGCATCTTCTTGGTTACAAACAATTAAAATAAATAATTGCAGTTCCCGACCAGCTTGCAAAGCTTTACAATTATAAGGTATCACACTAATCGTAAATAATTTCGCCGGAAAACTAGAAGAATTCAAATTATGAGGTATGTCCTTGAGCTATTTCCCTATGTGGAAATCTCTAGGAAATGCCCCCGTAAGGTCCAACAATGGACTTTTGATAGGCTGTAATGGTATTAATATGTTTAGAATAATATATAAAATAAATAGGAAATGTAATAAAACTTAAGATATTAACCTTTCGACCAAACAGCTGTACATCCCTTAACATATAGCTCCTCTTCATAACAGCAATCAGTCTTTGGATTCAATGGTTTCTTCATTGGTCGTTTACTCTGTGTAGAATTAAGGTTAAACTTCTTGGACATATTACTCGAACTATTAGCACTCCCACCAAGTGATGTGCCAGACCCAACATCTGCTTCTGCTTTTTTCACTCCACTGAGTAATTCTGACTTGATTGAAATATTAAAGTCAGGCTTTAATCTGCTTGGAGGTCTGAAAGAGTCCTCATATTTTTCTTTTGGTGCTTGTTGTGAATCATCTTCTTCGAGGGCTGAAAGAATTTAGTTTCAATATAATAATTGCTTGCTTAAACTCTTCTCCTATTTGCATACACATCTTACTAACGTATACAAATAACACACATAATAGAATCAGGTGTTACTTTGCGGAAATCCATTATAATAAAGATATTAATAGTCACTTTGCAACCATCCGCTCAATGAAATAAAATGATGTGTCTTACTTAGTTTGAAGAGCACCTCCCGCCCT
The DNA here is from genome assembly GCA_907164705.1 of Parnassius apollo. Lineage (NCBI taxonomy): Eukaryota > Metazoa > Arthropoda > Insecta > Lepidoptera > Papilionidae > Parnassius > Parnassius apollo. The sequence continues at coordinate 2,048,990 of CAJQZP010001402.1, read as the reverse complement.
CCCTCAATTGCGTGCACTAATCCCAACACCACTTCTATTACTATGATAGACAATGTCTACATCACCTTAAGATGCCTCGTGTAGAGGCGAAACACGTGTCGTATTATCGTCGATGGTGTGTCTTTCCTAGAATAGTGGTGTTGGGAGTAGTGGTGCTGGGAGTAGTGGTGTTGGGATTAGGGATGACGGGATTAGTGCACGCAATTGATGAAGGGCGGGAGGTGCTCTTCAAACTAGGTAAGACACATCATTTTATTTTATTGAGCGGATGATTGCAAAGTAACTATTAATATCTTTATTTTAAAATAACACACACATAATTATATCTAGGGATGAAACAGTTAGTGATTCTGCCAGAAAGACTTGATACTGAATACCTATGGAAAAGTTTTAGACTTGAGTGCTAATTATTCGGATGCCAGACATCCAGAATTTTAAATCATAACAAATCAATGCACAAACAACATGAGGCCTACAAACACGGCCAGATAATTATAAAATAAGATTTTGAGAATTAATGCCTACCAACTACATTAGGATGGCACTCAAACTCTTTTCTGTTACAGAAATAAGGGGCTTCCAGCAGTAGGATGTATACCAAATACTTTACTCATATGTTTAGATCTGCTAAAGGAACTTTCTCGCCATCAATGAGCAAAACTTCAAACAAAAAGTATAACACTGTGTCATAAAATTCTGTTGTAATACGTGGAAACTAATATCAATTATTATTATCTCCTAGAAGCTTCCTCCGCCAATATTAAATTGCATCATTGTTTAAATCTTATAGTCTTTAATTTATTTTTGGAGCCCATGTGTATTGCTGAATCTAGTGCAACATGTATAAATAACATTTTTACAAGTGTTAAGCCGTTCCAAAAATGTATAATTCAAAACTTAAGCTCTTATCACAGTCGACAATTAGTTTTGTTACCTTAAGTTCACAAAAAGCAAGTAGATGAAAAAGTTGTGTTTGTTCCAGTAAATGCACATCGCTTGGAGAAGTTTGGAAGTAACGTAGTAAAAAAAAAATTAAATTGAAATTTGTTGCTATCTTTATTATGTTGCTTATTAAATTTAGTCAAATTTCAAACATATTTATTAAATGTTAGTTTTCTATTAGCAGACTTTTTATTTAATTGTAGAATATGGCCTGCTTGAAGACATACGGATCTGCGGTGTGGTCCTCACCACTGCCCATATGAGGAATTCCAAGGTCATTCAGTAATCTGTGATATGATACTCTTAGTAATAAGGATATTTGTAATTGAACCAGAGTAACCGACATAACTCAAATGATTGGCTTAGCGGAGGTGGCAAAATACAGTGATGTTCATATAATTAAAAATGATTAATAGTATGAAGCCAATACTATGTTTACACTATAATTTCAGTGCACAATTTGTTTCTAAGCATACTCTGATAGTGATGTTAAATATTCTTATGATTGATCTGTATTATTAGAGTAATAATCTTATAAAAATAATGTAACTTTTTATTCATCTATTTATTGAATCATAGGAACTCATAAAGTTGCCGAAATATTGGCTGGACAAATAATTAAGAACGAAATTTTTTTTTTCATCATTTTGAAAATGGAATGTGAAATAAAAGGAGAACCCATTACTATTTTTATTGAATCTTCAGGCTATTATTGTTATGATATATATTTTCTGCTATTTATTTTTGATAAAAATGGGAAAAAATAATTATAATAATAAAGCTGTGTGGTCTTAATTAGTTGTATAAAAAATTCCAAATCACTTGCATTGCTCAAAAACGATGATGCTAAGTATTATAATAGTCCCCAGCTAAATTAAAGCCAGAAAAACGTCATCATAAGAGGATTTAAGAATAGTTCACCTTGCCAAGCAGGACCCATTTAGTCTCAAATGAAATAAAAAAATGAGAATAGTGTTTTGTGAGGATTACCCTAGGGCAATCATAGAGCCGTACTGTTTGAAGACTGCTAGTGGAGACAAAGTAGTTTGGGCAAGTAAAGAGGAGGGTACCCATGTTGACATCACACCACAAAGGCCCAACTATCGTTTGCAAGGAAGTATCAAGACTGGAGAGAGGAGCAGCGGAAGAATGTACTTTTTTCGGACAAAACTAAGACAAATAGAATATGCTCTGATGGCAAGCAGTATGTATGTTGCATGATATGCCAATCTGTGAATAAGGCACTCGATCCTAAATACACAAAAATGACTGTGAAGCATGGCAGTGGTAACATTAAGAATTGGGATGACTTCTCTGGTTATGGAGTGGGACCTACTAGGCTGATACAATGTGGAAGAGCCATCATCATTACAGCCCATCACAAGTCCTCTGCTGAACATAGGCCTCCCCCAAGGTATGCCACAAAGCACAGGTCCTGAGCCATCTGCATCCATCGATTTCCTGCATGTCTTACCAGGTTGTCACTCCATCTAGTGGGGCGTCGCCCTACACTTCGCCTACTGGTACTAGGCCGTGGAAGAGCCATGCTGCAGCTATATTATGGTTGCAGCATGAATGGCTCGGCTTGACTGGAGAAGGACCATGCTCTCACAGAATACCACTGTAAAATAGCAGCTTAATGCTGCTGTGTTTCATATAGCGAGTGTAGAAAATCAGAGAAACTTTTTACAGGAAGCAAAGCATTCCATCTTTGCCTCAGGGGTGACAATGCATTTTGATTCTTAATGGAATATAACCAATGGAATATAAACAAATTTTGATGATGTGACTCAATTATTGTAAAAATCATCATACTCCTTAAAAATAAAGTAAAGTAAAGTGGACCCCTGATAATCCAGCCCCTGTCTAATCCAGCACCCCCTGTAATGACACCGACATGGTCTATTATTTATTATTGAATATTTATTTTGACAATTGCTTCTTGATAACACTTAAATTGATGCTTCTTAAATTAACTGATTCATAACTTTTGATTATTTTAGTATGTACATTTGTTTGTACACAATTATTTCCCAATGTATAGTTATTGCATATTTTTTGTAAGTTCTATAGCATTAATAATGTTAATTTTATAATAAAATGTAAGCTCTCTATTGTGTTGTTTAATTTACTAAATTTGACATACATAATGAAGTATGATTTGTACTTCAGAGTAAAAATCATACTTCATATGTTATATGTATTACATATATTTATATATATATATATATATATATATATATATATATATAAATAGAATATATAGAATCTTATCATTGATTACAAGGTATTCTTTTGTAAAAAATTCCGGACTATAGGGATAGTTAGGTAGTACTCTATAATCCAACAAATTCGATAGTTTGACACTGCCCTGCAGAATGTTTGTCGGATTACTGGGGGTCCATTGTATAATCCTGTGGCTTATTCCGATATTAATATTGAAATTAACAGCTATTAAGATTATTTATATTTATAAACAAATGTGGCAAGTCACATTGTGCCTAAGGTGGACCAGATTGTACCAGTGTCAGACATTGTGCCAATAGTGAACCAGTAAAAAAATGAATGTTTTTATTGAAGAATAACTTTATTATTAATATTCATGAACTTAATTAAGTTTTGTAATCAGTAACTATCATAACTTTAAATCATATATGTAATTATTAAAGCCACAAGGCTCATAAAATTGTTTTTTTTTTTCAGTTTCATTTTATTTATGATAGTTGTAAGGGGAATATTATATTTTTGGCTTGTTTCTCCAACTTACGCGCCTTTATTTATCTTGTATCGCTTTAGACATATTTGAAAAAAAGTTATTTTCTATTGCATCGTTTGTAGAAAAAGTGTAGGTGGTCAATTATTGGTACAAACTTGTAGTATAGATATTACCAGTAATAAACCACTGGTCAACAACTGGAAAATTGTGAATTTTTGAAGAATTTACCATAAAAAATTATTGAAGCATCTCAAATGAATATGAGTTTAAAAGAAAAAATTAAAACTACTTTTCCGGATTTTATCGCGTTTAATTTTTATTTTTAATTCACGACGTTTCGGGTGCTTTCCAGCACCCGGTCACGGTCACGGTGGTCACGGGGGACTGAGGTGACTGACGTCCCGATGTCATTGTTAAACCTGGAGTACCTTCAGCTTTTTTAATTATTGTTTATGGTCCGATCTATGCAAAATGAACTGACTATGTCCTGAGATCCTGCAGTGGTATGGTGTTAATTTTATTGATTATAGGGACCCAAGCAGGTAGGCAGCTTTCTTCTCTATTGAAATTACGATGTTTTTTAATTTCAATAGCCTCACATATCATCTTTGGTAGGAATCGGTGTTCTTTCGCAAGGATTTGTGGTCTATCAAATCTGACGTAATGGTTGGGGCCACCTAGGATATGATCACAAACTGCAGACTTACCGAAACGTTGATGCTTCACACCAGTTGTTGACCAAATGTAATATTACTGGAAAATTATAAAATTTGTGTTCCAATGGTTTACCATTGACAATCATTGATTTAAATAAGCATTTTCTGATAAAATAAGACGTAATATTATTATTATACTAATTATAGCATACATTGTAGTGTTTGTGTCTATTAAATAGATTCAATACACTGTCTCATACACACAAGTAGTGGGGGTAGCACGCCATTCGGTTGTTGCACTGAGCGCCGGCAGTCAGTTGCTTTGTGGAGTGCTCCGAGGTAGGATGTGTATCCCCAAAAGACTTGGTGTGATAATGAGCCAGTGTTAAGAGTTGTGAATATTATACTACAAAAGTTCTACAAGTGGCGATGATGTAAAAGGTAAGATTAAAAATTCAACTCTTGTTTCTAAAAACCAATTTTTAGAAACAACAGTTGAATTTTTAATTTATTACTTAAAATGACCTAAATACACAGTGAAAAATAAATGCTAATTATTTCATAAATAAGTATAAATTAAAGTAAATCAAATAAAACAATTATTTACAAGAACTATTTTAATATTCTTTTACATAAAGGAAAGAGGGTGAACAAATAAAATATTCAATATTACTAAGAATTACTTCTGGGCTTGACAACTTTGAATCATATATTCACTAAAGTATAAATTGAAGTTGGGCTACGTATTTTCGCTTCTTTAAGATTAAAATAGAAGAGAAAATATATATAATAAATCATTATATATTTAACTTTCTTATATTGATGCGATACTGCTGCTGTCATAAAAAGTGAGTTTAGAGCGATTAGTTGTCTCCCTCACTGGCGTGGGCTTTTTACGGGGCTTTCGAGAAGACAATCACTCTCTTTCTAACCTATGGCAAAATATTCTATAATGAAATATAATTACGAAATGTTTATATAGCAATTACTATTGAGCCACAAGCCTGGCTTTGCTATGAAGTTGTTTAGGAGCGCGTTAGCGACTAGCGAAGTGGTTGCGGGCCCCTCGTATCAAGTTCACTTCATATTTCAATGTTTATGTTTGTTTTTGTTGTGTTTGTTAAAAATTTATGCTTTTTCGAAGATTTTCGGTGAAAATGGGAGGATAATAGTGTTCATTGTGATGAATATAAGTGTGTTGAAGTGCTAATCGGCGAGGAAAAGGAAAAAATCTTTAAAAATGAAATTTAATATTCAATAAACATTTCTTCATACTTTAAATATAGGTACAGGACTCTTTAGCACAGAATAAATAATCTTTAGTATTAAAGTTTAATTAAGTTAGGCATATTTAAAGGTTTAATAACTCAATATTTATATTACCATATGAATTAAAAATATCAATTTGAACAGTAGCATAAAGTATGAGACCTAGGTTTAATTTTAGAGGAAAATAAGTGTTACAATCTTTTTTTAACGTGAAGCCCAAATTTTAATTAAATAAATCAAAAGAATACAGAAGAATGTATTGAGGTTTTTAAAGAATAGTACTCCCTTTAGTTATTTCCAGTTAGGTTTCTCTGTCTACTTTCCAATATATAAAATTTTAATAGCGCTATCTACTTAATTCTATAGGTAAAGTCATTTTATCGAACGAAAATTGGTTGATTCTCACGATGGTACCTAAAGATTACGCTAGATGGCACAAATACGCTATCGGCTAATTTATAGTGATATATGAGTTTAAAAATATCATTTTGTATGGTTTATTATGAATTGAAAATGAATAATTATAATTATAATAAATAGTCATTATTTTATGGTAAAAAATTTGCAAAGCTTTATCTTCTCATTATAGCTATCTAATTCCTGTCGTAATCTGTTCTTTTATGCATATAACTTAAACAAAATATAATTTCGAGGTTTCACATCTGCCAGGCGTCCCTTTTTTAAGCTTTGTACATTGTTTGTTTGTACTTTGTTCATGCTTTTCTTTTGTTCATGTATTGTATTGTTTGTAAATATCTCAAGCAAACTGATCTCAATGAACTAACTACCAATGGGGAAGAAAGGTTCTCAAGTGGCAGTTTCATACGAATAAGGTTTATTACATTCATCCACCCTAGGGTGGATACTCTGAATTTGTATATTATTTTTCTACCAATTTTCCCTCTCGGTTGTGTACAGTCATTTAAAAAACATGATAGAAACTAGCCCAAGATTACCTTATAGACAAAACTGAAATACTTTTAATTGTTCAATTATATATCATTCAATGTGATATAATTTACATCCATTTGAAAATATCTAAAGATGAAATAAATGTTTTCCTGCAATTAATTTCAAGTATATTTTATTGAAGTAGGTATTTAAATTAAATAAATGTATTGTTAATTATATAAACAGAGTATTTGCAATAGTGTGGTACTTAACAAATTTTAAAATGTCTTTTATTAAGAGAGGAATTTAGACAGGATATACCATTGTATTTAATTAATAATTTAATTTAAAACAAGGAAGTTTAATTAGGTTTCAATGCAATACATAATATGATTTTTATTTATTTGTGGTTATTAAAAATTAATTAATAACATGTTAAAGTATGAAAATAGTTTCTGTAGAACTATATTTGGAGTGGAAAGGCGGAACAGCAATCAAAAAGTGAATTCCTATTATCCACCCCATCTAGGGTGGATAAAAAACATGCATTTCCAAGTACCTACCCTAGGGTGGATTTCTTAGGGTGGATAAATGGAATAACCCACCAGTAAGAAGTTGTTAAGTCCCAAATATGATTATAAATAACAATATACTAATAATCATGTTAAATCATACAGCAATACATATCATGTACTTAAAAAAACTTTGATATAACTTACCCCCAACATCCCTATAATATACTTCCCTTATACACCACCACTCTTCTTTAGACTCTTTGCTTTCAAGAAGACTTTCATCTTTTATGGCAAAGTTGGTCAATTTGTACATAAGAGAATTCTCAGATGAAAAATTGTTGTGGCCCTTGCTATAAATTTGACCAGGATGCTTTGCAAGCACTGTCCTGCCATGAGGCACAAACTCCTGTTGAAAATAATCAGTAATGTAACAAAATGTGTAAATCATAAATTTTATAAACAAAATAAATATGCTGTAGTTATATAATTATTTTATTCAGACTAAGATGAAAAAGTACTTTTTACCATAAAATAACTAGCTTATTTCTACAAAGAATCTCTATAATTTGTGGATAAAGAATAAATATTAAAATCAAAAAAAAATTTTTTTTTTGTTTAAATAATGTATTTACACATCATTCTACTATACATTGTTTATTGCCAAAAAAAGAACCGAAAACTAATATCTTAAATTATCATACAGAGCCCTTCCGCACAGTATAGCGCCTATAGTATATATTTTGAATTTCAAACTAAAATTTTAAAGCGATATTTGATAACCGGGATATATGTAAACAATTATAGGAATATTTTTAATGTATAATTATTGGTAAAATTATGAATCACACTAAGTAATAACAGTACTATTTAAAAACGAAAATTATAAAACTTAAAATATTTTTAGTTGTAGTTCTTAAATATAATTATACCAAGGGTTCTGAAGCCGCAATCATTGTATTCTCATCCAGATTTGAAACAATTAGTAATGACACTTCTTGTTAATTCACGGATAACTCATATATTGCAATAATAATTGAAATTTGATTTAAAATTCGTACATAGCTCAACGAACGATTTCAGCTCGTTGTTGACAACCATAGATTACTGTTGACAACTTTCAAGTTGATGAAGTTGAGTTTGAGTTGATATTGTTCTTTTTATTATTCGCTCGAGAGAGCAGGCAAAGGAACTAAGCCATACAGCCTTTGATAGTTGACATTTGACACCGGCTTCTCGTCTCTTTTTTCATTTATTGTGACATTGGCTATAAAACATTCACTTCAATAATTCTTATATTTTATTTTATTCTTAACAATATGTAGATGTGTCACATTGCTGTGTTCTTGGTAGTTTTTTTCCATAGATTTAGAATATACTGGCGTAGTTTTTACTGTCAGCTTAAACTAGCAGACAGACTGTAATGATAACATATCAAATTCTCAAGGCGTCTAAACGGACTAAGTAACTTGGACTTTTTATCATAGTAGTTCATATGCGTCAAAATTCACTTCAAGCCTTTAATTATACTTTGAGTATTAAACCAAAAGAGACGGCATCGGCATCGCAAGGAATACCCCTCTGTAAAAGGTACGAGAGTCCGATTCTTAGCCGTTATATAAAATTAATTGTGCACCATGGCAGCATCGTTTCCGGGACACCTGAGATTTTGAGTGAGATTGAGAGGTTCTATGGGCAGCTGTACACATCATCGTTGGAGCCACACGCAAGTGTGAGTAACGATCCAAGAGCAAGTCTTATCCGACACTATTCCGATGATATCCCGGACGTCAGTCTAAGCGAGATTAGAATGGCTCTCCAGCACCTTAAAAACGGCAGGGCCCCAGGCGAGGATGGAATTACAGCGGAGCTTCTGAAAGCGGGTGGAACACCGGTACTTGAAGTCCTTCAGAAGCTCTTTAATTCCGTCCTCCATGGTGGCACTACTCCAGAGGCGTGGAGCAGAAGTGCGGTGGTCTTGTTCTTTAAGAAAGGCGACAACGCTCTCTTGAAGAACTACAGACCGATTTCCCTTCTGAGCCGCGTCTACGTGCTGTTTTCGAGAGTCATTACGAATCGTCTCGCACGCAGACTCGACGACTTCCAGCCTCCCGAACAAGCCGGTTTCCGAAAAGGCTTCAGTACCATAGACCACATACATACCCTGCGGCAGATTGTACAGAAGACTGAAGAGTACAATTTGCCACTTTGCCTGGCGTATGTGGACTATGAGAAAGCCTTTGATTCCGTCGAAATTTGGGCGGTGCTGCAGTCCCTTCAGCGGTGCCAAGTTGACTGTCGGTATATTGAAGTGCTGAAGTGTTTGTACAGTAGGGCTACGATGGCTATCCGAGTACAGAACCAGAGCTCGAAACCTATCCAACTGCAGAGAGGTGTAAGACAGGGTGACGTTATATCCCCGAAACTCTTCACCGCTGCTTTGGAAGACGTTTTCAAGCTACTGGACTGGAAAGGATACGGTATTAACATCAATGGCGAGTACATCACTCACCTTCGATTTGCCGACGATATAGTCCTTATGGCAGAATCGCTGGAGGACTTAAGCACTATGCTCAATGACCTCAATAGTGCCTCCCAACGGATAGGTCTTAAGATGAACATGGACAAAACAAAGATTATGTTTAATGTCCATGTCACACCTATGCCGGTAGTTGTTGGGAGCACTATGCTCGAAGTTGTTGACGAGTACGTTTACCTGGGACAAATAGTCCGACTAGGTAAGTCCAATTTCGACCGAGAGGTCAATCGACGGATTCAACTCGGCTGGGCAGCGTTCGGGAAATTACGACATATCTTCTCGTCAGGTATACCTCAATCTCTGAAAACTAAAGTGTACAACCAGTGCGTGTTGCCAGTGATGACTTACGGATCAGAGACGTGGTCCTTCACTGCTGGCCGTATGAGGACGCTCAAGGTCGCTCAGCGAGCTATGGAGAGGGCTATGCTCGGAGTTTCTCTGCGTGATAGACTCAGAAATGAGGATATCCGCAGTAAAACCAGATTGACCGACATAGCCCAACGGATTAGTAAGCTGAAGTGGCAATGGGCCGGCCATATAGCTCGAAGAACCGATAACCGATGGGGAAGAAAGGTTCTCGAGTGGCAGCCTCGTACCGGTAGGCGTAGTGTAGGGCGACCCCCCACTAGATGGAGTGACGACCTGGTAAGATATGCAGGAAGTCGATGGATGCAGGTGGCTCAGGACCGTGCTTTGTGGCATTACTTGGGGGGAGGCCTATGTTCAGCAGTGGACTTGTGAAGGGCTGTGATGATGATGATGATGATGAATTGTGCACCATTACTTCCCTTAAATGCTTGCTCTTTGGCCATTACGCAAGTGATCGCGCCAGTCAATTGAGCTCCGACAAAAATGCCGAATTGCAGTGTATTTTCATGCAAAAAACAATCAAAACCGTCAAATTTACAAAAGGGCAACGTGGCTTTTCATCTGTGAATACTTTTATCATAATATTATCGTTAAAACTCGTATTATCTGATTAATTTCGTAAAATATCAAGTGCCGCCAGCACAGTTCAAGAAGTGAGAAATAAGCGATTTTAAAATATTTATAATTTAGTACACAAAATAAATATGTTAACGAAAATTTATTTCATATCAACTAAATTAGTTTGTGATGTACATTACATTACATTAAGATGTGTAGTGAATTTTGCCGAATGATCAAAATATTCAGCTCAATCCTATTTATTATTATTTATTTATTTATGAGATACATGCTTACAGCTAATAGATGGTAGCATCCAACATGCTTGTAACATTAGATACATTAGGTTAAAATTATCTATTTTAAGTCATAATCATATTTAAATAAAACAAATAACATTAAATAACCAAATAAATCGCGTTAAATTAAAAAAAAGTCAAAATAATTGTAGAACAAATAAAATAAAAAATAATAATATAAAATGAAAATAGTCAAATTAACAAAACAAGAAAGGCCAAAATAGTCAAACAAAATATTACACATCTTTAAAATAGTATAATAAATTTCAGGGTTAAAAAATTATACGATATCAGTTACAATATTTCTTAATTTACTTATAAGTTTACTCAATCCATCAGCAAATAAGTCAAGATCATCGTTCTGAGCAAGTATGTCACCAATCATTCGTAAAGCGCCCATGCTCGCCGCGCTTGGTGCGTGCGACAGGGCGCGCTAGCAAACAAGGCCGGCGGCTTAGTGCTAGCTGCAGCCCTGACTCCTGTCATATATTACGGGGAACTAAGATGCGTACACTCTCTAGTATCTGCGGACTATCGATCTTATGATTCAGTATAGAGAGATAATGTGTCAGCATTAGCATAACCCTCCTAAATTTTAGAGTTTCCATACCAACCATGCCTGATACGAACAAAGAAGGATAGCACGTTTCATTATTCACAATCCTAATGCGATTCTGAATATATTATAATTTAATATAATCGATAACTACTCTTTATCAAAAAATTATACAAATTAGAGGCTGAATAAGTCGAATCGACTTGCCACTTCGTAGCAAATGTATGCAATTTTGTAAAATTAAACTGGTATCACTGCAACCGAAAGTACTGCAATGTAGTGATGGACGCTACAACTTTAGCTATCGATAAGCTAATTAACCTATTCGGGTTTGTCTGACCACAGGTTTTTATTTTTTGTTAAGATTTTATAATATAATTTTTTTAAAAAGTAGTAAGTTTTTCTATTATTGGTTTAAAATAATAATACATAATAAATATTTTATATAGTAAATGATCATACATAAAAATTATAACCGGGAATGAGGTCTCCTTTTAAGTATAAAAACTTGTGTTAGGAGACTCCAATCTCCCATAGCACTTACATTACTACTTGCACAATCTTTACGTAATAATTAACTACAAAATTAAAACAAAAAATAATAATAATAATCACACCGAAGGTGTGTGTATGTGTGTGTGTGATGTGTGTGTGTGTGATGTGTGTGTGTGTGTGTGTGTGTGTGTGTGTGTGTGCGTGTGCGTGTGTGTGTGTGTGTGTGTGTGTGTGTGTGTGCGTGTGCGTGTGCGTGTGCGTGTGCGTGTCTGCGCGTGTCTGCGCGTGTCTGCGCGTGTCTGCGCGTGTCTGCGCGTGTCTGCGATGTCTGCGCGTGTCTGCGCGTGTCTGCGCGTGTCTGCGATGTCTGCGCGTGTCTGCGCGTGTCTGCGCGTGTGTGCGCGTGTGTGTCGCGTGTGTGCGCGTGTGTGTGCGTGCGTGTGTGTGTGTGTGTGTGTGTGTGTGTGTGTGTGTGTGTGTGTGTGTGTGTGTGTGTTATAAATAAATTACATTATTTCGTATTGCTTAAAAGAGCCACACTATCATCATAGCTCTTATGAAATAGCCATTCAGTTAGAACATATTTGCAATCATGGTAGTTAAGGTAATGAATTTTTATGCTTTTACTAATGGCGTTGTAAAGAGTTGCTGACTGTTTTACATATTGCCTCCTAACTAAAATAGTCTTAATAGCGATAGCTGTAGCCACTACGTTTTTCCTTTTTTGGCTACAACACAACCGTTAAACTTTATATCTTTGTGCAGTCTTAAAACTGAATATAAGATGTACGGTTTCCTAACAGTAGGTACATTACTTAGGGCATAAAGATCTTCTGTAGGGAATCATTTTTAACTTTTTCGTTTTTTTTTAAATGCCCATGTAACTTTCCTAAGTCTATTCATAATTAATTCAACGTGTTTTACCATGACAATGACTCCTAAATACTTGGTCTCAGAGATCTTACTAATTAATGAACAGCTACAACTAGTACTTAAAGGATCATAGCATGCGTGAAGTTTTATTTGGAAATTAATATTGGGCTGAGTTCGAATATAATTTGTAAAACATATGTAACTAGTTTCCAAAGTATTTAAAGTAAGTAGGTTAGTGTTCAGCTTCAGCCATTTAGCGATCCTAGCAAGGCCTTCTTCAGCAAATCTACGAAAAGAATTCTTAGAAAGAATGTTATCAGTAAATATTGCTGCAGAATCATCTGCATAGGAGATTATAATGATAAAATATACTTCATACCCCAAGTTATCAATAAAAAAAGGTTAGCCGATACGGTGAAACCTTATATCTTTGCCCACATATTTCGGTTTTTATTACCATTTTCAAAAACTAGCCACTTTATTTTGATTGTTGCTGAAGCTTTAAACGACACCATATGCAACAAATAAACTGTCAAAACCAGGTGACATAATTCCTAACAGATGCTGGGAAAAAAACAAAAACAGACGCGGGCAAAGTTATCTCCACTTTCTTACATCTTTGCTCAACCTAAATTTCTCAGCAACTATAAGTTCTATGACTTTGATTTTAAGATATATTGTTAGCAAACCGGCAATATGGTATACCATTACATTTTCAAATAAATAGAAGTCAATTTTAAGTTTTAATGGCGGTGGGCAATGTTATCACCGCATTTAGTCACACTTTCATACTAAGAGATTTGAAGTGCTAGGGCTGTGCATCAGATGAAAGGAAAATAATAAACTGATTTTAAGGCAATAATGTATATTTTATTTTAAAAATTAAAAACAAAAACTAACTGAACAAGAAAAAAATCAAGAAAATCAATGTTTAGGTAGGAAAGTTCTAGAAAATTGTCTCAGAAATTAACCCTGATAGTTGAGATAAGGAAAATAGACAGCGACGATACTTATTTAATATAATACGACCTTTTTTTTTTTACAATGGTGTTCTTTTTTGCAGAATTGCCGCATAAATCTTATTTAAAAACTTTAGCTTGAAACTGAGAACATTTAAGTTCTCTCTTTTGGGAAAACTAGCGGTTTCTGACAGAAATTCCTCACAAGTATATACCTATTTATATATTTAAAATAATATATAAAACAGTATCTAGTTACCTATATAGTTATCAGAACAGTAGTTTAGTTTGCAGTTAACAGTAGTTATTGTTATACAGTTTTTTTTATATACATATATACATTTACATATTTATTTTATTAAGTATACCTATATATTTACATTTTATTATTTTTATTTATTATACCTAGGTACATGTTTCCTTGTTTTTTTTTAATAGTGTCAACCCTAATAACATTTTTGAGCTGGGCAATGTTGTCGACCTCAGTTTATAAAATTGCTTACAACATTACCCTCACAATTTTCTCGCTAACAAAGACAAGTGTAAGAAAGAGACCTTGATTAAAAGCGGCAACAATTAATGCTCTATACGTAAATAATAATGAATCTTACCTGCGCAGCGTTTCTTGGCAATGCGGGATGCAAACTGCAACAATGTTTTTGCACCACCTTCCGACACTGTTCCTTTGACGGTTGCTGACAGATGCCTGAATATAGTTAGCTGCGATTGTAGTAGTCAGTGCTGTCAAACAGATACTCTAGTTTTTCCTAGACACCATACAAAGTTGATATTTGTTAAAATAAAATGTCTATCGGTAGTTTTGGTTAATTTTCGTGTTTGGGCAAAGATGTCCCCCAAGGGCAAAGTTGTAAGGTTTCACGGTACTACTGTACCAATTTTGAATTTGTGGGAGGTAATATCTAGCTGTAATTATATCAATAGATTAAATAGTTTTATTATTACCCTTGACACCAATATTATTCTTCTTGAAAATATTTTGGAATTTCGACAAGTTTACAATTATGACTTTTTATATTTATGCGAACACTAGAGATTAAATGAAACTAATTTTAATACGGGTTTTATCGCGTTAATTTTTGACTTTTGATTCCCAACGTTTCGGGTGCTTTACAGTACAAACTTTAATGTCGCACCTTTGACAAAATGCGGCACATGCTGAGACGGCGCACCACAAAAACGACCGCACCTAAGTAAACAGACTGTACATCAAGGAAAATTAAACTTAAAAAATGTTTTTATTGTACCTTGGTCATGGATGACATGAAAATTATGCAGTAGATGAAATACCATGCTAGCAGCCAAATGCATTATGGCTATGCCAACTATGGAGTCGATATTATATCCGATAATTTCGATGAAACTACTGACGCATTAGTGTTTTTATTGCTCGGTATAAACACAACGTGGAAAGTACCCATAGCAAACTTTTTGATTAAATTTGAATTAAAATCTGAGTTTGATCAGGCTTTCAAAAACTGTCCATAATTATATTTACTAATAAAATCATAATTTTATACTACACTGAAAAACACTTCACGGTTATCCGTATGAGGAAGCTCAAAGTCACTCAGCGAGCTACGGAGATGGCTGTGCTCGGGGTGTTATGCATGTTAAACATAAGAAATAAGAAAGAAATAAGGATATTTACAGTAGAACCAGAGAGCCCGACATAGCCGAATTAGTAAGCTGAAGTGGCAATGGGCCAGCCGTATAGTTCGAAGAATCTAATAAATGAGGGGGGGGGGGCAGGTTATCGAGTGGCAGCCTCGTGCCGGTGGGTGAATTGCTGGGCTACCCCCCAATAGATGGAGTGACTACCAGGTAAGACATGCAGGATGATGGATTGATGTATGCAGGTTTAACAGCAGCATTAAGCTACTATTTTACGCTGGCATTCTGTGAGAGCGTGGTCCTTCCCTGGTCGAGCCGACCCATTTGTGCTACAACTATACTACTAATATAACTGCAGCATGACTCTACCATGTAAAATAGAATCGTAGACTCAGAAAATGATGGTAGCAAAACTTAACAAATGAGACGAGAAACGGAGTTTTGGTGTGTACTTAACCGCTGGCGGATTGCTGTTCCTTTATAATCGTATAAATACTATGAGTATTAAACCAACTGGAAAGGCCACGCGCGTTAATTTCTAAACAAAAAAGTCTGTCAATGTCAGGGGGGCGCAAGAAAAACACATTACTGTGTATTTCACTACAAATCAAAAATTGAATCGCGTCACTATACACGCACACTACATCATTTGTGTTTGTGCTTATTGCATTTACGTATACGATCAAATTGTACACGTGTCCAAGGTCGATACACTGGTACCGCTGTCTACTTGCTCAAGCAACGTAAGGCAAGGTCTATTTCGATATTATTTATCGATAAACAAATCATCATAGCCCGCATAAGTTCAGCGTCGGTAAAAGTGATTTTTAGTATTTTTTCATTCATTATCTACAGCCCTTCACATGTCCGCTGCTGAACATAGGCCTCCCCCAAGGAATGCCACAAAGCACGGTCCTAAGCCACCTGTGTTTACGCCAAGTCGTTACAAGCTGCAGCTTGCGTGACGCTAGTCCCGGGCGAGGGGCCGGTTTGCGTGGGGGGGGGGGGGGGGGGGGGCGTCCGCCTTGCGCCTACGGCGGTGCGATCAGTCTGTTAGAATCCTTGAGCGCTGCGGCCGTGCCGATGGGGGGTCGGAAAATTAGTCTAGAATACTCGATTGGACGCGACGACTGTGTCGATTAGAGGTCGCGGGTTACATAAGAATTGCAACGGCCTCCATTGTGTTGTTTTGTTTCGTTATTATACATGACAACGAGGCTTATTCTTGAGTTTTGAGAGACTATTTTCACTTCGCTTGCTATTAATTTTCATCGACGCGTGGCTTGTGTTGTGTTTTAATATCGTACTAAGGAATCTTGCTTTGTCGGTTGAACGCTAAACTTTGTGATCCGGAGGAGATCGCGTTCTCTCAGATTATATTTGTGCTAAGTGACGTTGGACTTGAGTTCCGACAGCAGCTAACGACCTCTGGAGTGATTGCACTTTGTAGAGCTGGGCAGTGCATGTGGTCCTGGTATCTGATTATATCGGTGACGTCAGGTTACATTACACACTTCTCACACATATCATTTACTTGCCCCTGACGGCGCCTTGTGTTCGACCCTACACCTGTAATTCGGTAAGTTTGTGTTTGTTTATAGCAGCCGTTATAAATTAATTATCCATGGGCCCTCTCAGTTGCTAGTCGAGTTGGGTTACTATGAGCCTAGTCAACTTTTGTCAGGATACCTGAGGGCCGTAACATTGCTGGTAGCAGAGCGTGGTTGATTGTTTCTACAATCACGCCCGGCCGTAATATACGAGTAATAATAATTTTTTTGTTTCGTTAGCGGATCGGTGGTCAGAACCACGCCGTTAGGCTGCGCAAACGGAGTGTAGTTTAGAGTTAGGTACCTACGCGTCAGGTATTTCGGGTAAGTAGATTAAATTGCCGAAGGGTCGGTCTCCTGTGCTGGGCATCTTTGTTGATCGACTGTAGTGAGTACTTGCCGTGTAGTGTAATTTTGTTTAGTTTAATTTAGTAGTAATTTGTATTTAGTAGTGATGCCATCGCACGAGCCACCGGCGCTTCGCTTGCATGCGGAGCTGCGCTGGGCCGCGAACGCCCATACCTTGATAGGGCGACCCGATCAGGTCCATAGCTTAGAGAAGCGGCTCGAGCAAGTCATGGCCCGAAGGGCCGTAGTGGAGGAGGCTTGCACTGAGCTTTTGGCCTCGGATGTGGAACAGGGAGTCCTAGACTCCTGCCTCGCGGACTACGATCAATTATTTTCGCTCACGGACGACTTGATCGAGGCGGGGGCCAAGTATGCTCATGAAGCGCGTAAAGCACGGCTGAGTGGCCTGCTCGAGTCCCCTCGGAAGCAGGCTACTCAGCCGGAGCTGTTGGGACGACTCCCAACTCTGCACCTGCCAAGGTTCTCCGGGGTTCTCTCAGACTGGCTGACCTTTGTTGGCCTTTTTACAGCCTAGTGGACACCCGGAGGGACTTAACACCAAGCCAGAAGATGGCATACCTTCTGGCCTCACTGAAGGGGGAGGCCCTGGGCGTTGTTGGCCATCTGAAATTGTCGGACGACGCCTACAAGACCGCCCGGGACCTCCTCACCGGAAGGTACGCCAACGTCCGGCGAATTGCGGACGAATACGTTAAGCAGCTGCTAAACCTCCCGCTGCTTAAGGACCGGGCCAGACTACGTCCGGACATCGTAAATCCAGTTTTGGTAGCCTGTAATTCTTTGAGGCGGCTGGATTTACCGGTGGACGAATGGTCCTTTTTGTTGCTCCACATCGTGCTGTCCCGCCTGCCTCTCGATCTTCGGATCCATTTTGAGTAGAGGTACGGTGGGGACGGCGCCTCCTATATTCCGCCCTTCAGGGACCTGCTGCGGTTCTTGGAGGAGCAGTGCAGGCAGATTGAAAACGCAGCGGGCACTGTCGACGACCTACGGACTGCCAACCGAGCCGCGCCCAGGGAGAGGCGGAATCCCCCGGGCAAGTCGTCGCCAACCCCCCTAAGACCGAGCGGAGCTCCCGCGGGAGGGCACCGCCCCCTACCGTCTTATAGCGGCCTAGCAGCCAGGGAGGCGCCCCTCTTCTCCTATTGTCGAGCATACGATCACCGGGTGACGTTGTGCCCAAAGTTACTGGGTAAGCCAGTCCCGGCGAGGCGAACCATCACCAAGGAGCGCCGCTGGTGCTACTCGTGCTTGGAAAGGCACCTCCAACGAGACTGCCCGCACCAGCGGCCCTGTCCGCACTGTCAGGGCAACCACCATGCCGTGTTATGCCTGGGTGCGAACGACGCTTCCTCTCGGGGCTCCGCCGAGCCCTCAACTGCCACGGGTGGGGGCGCTCAGCCACGCCCTCTGTCGGGCGACGCGCTCCCCTGCCGGTCATCGTGCCCTTGGGTTTGATAGGGGTCCCTTCCTCGACCAGTCCGGGGGTCGTCCGCCCAGGGGCGGGGGGTCGTCACAGCACTCAGTGGTCAGCTAGACCCTTCTCACCCCCGTTAGCTGAGTGGCCGCGACTGGAGTACCACCCTCCCCCCTTTGGTCGGTACCGGTACTACGGGGTGCCTGCGACCTCGAATCTGTCCCGGGCCTAAGGCCGAGGTTCCCCGAAGCTCCCCAGGTCGGCCCATTCGGTGATTTTCAACCACGGCTCATTGAGATGCCGCCGGCATGGCACTTTCGGGACTCCCGGTTCGAGTGCCGGTCCGATGGAGGCAGTTCCAGCTAGGTAGCTGCCGCCCTAGCTTCCACCACGGCCGCCTCCACTGATCCTTTGAGCCGTCAACAGTCTACTTGTCAAACTGTTCTATTGCCGACTTTTGTCGGGGTAACTAAGGGCCGTAACAACCTGTATCCATCGACTTCCTTCATGTCTTACCAGGTCGTCGCTCCATCTAGTGGAGGGGTCACCCTAAACTACGCCTACGGCAACCACTCGAGAACCCTTTTTCCCCATCGGTTGTCGGTTATTCGTGCTATATGGCCGGCCCATTGCCTCTTCAGCTTACTAATCGTGAGGGTTACTCTGGTTCTGCCGCGGATATCCTCATTTCTAAGTTTATCACGCAGAGAAACCCCGAGCATAGCACTCTCCATAGCTTGCTGAGCGACCTTAAGTGTCCTCATACATACTCCTCATTGTTTTGTGTATTAATATAATACGATAAGCTTTTATTTAAAACTTACTTCTGTATTAAATGGCACTTTGTAACAAAAACCTTCACCTCTGTCCCACCTAGGGACATCTTGTGAGCGAAAGATTATTAGACCTCATTTTTCTATAACCCTTCCAGAAATGAGAGGCCTGTGCCCAGCAGTTACCTTCGGCTTTTATTGAGTCGGTAATTAAAACAATGAAATTTGTTAATATGAATAAACTTTATTTCTACAAATCAAAGATATATATAAATTGAACCACGCTCGCCTTTAACAAAACATTCAACAAAATACTTTGGAGCTAACAAAACACTTTGGGTGTCGACTTATTATGCCCTAAATAACGAATTATATAGACCAGTGTTTCTCAAACAAAATAACCGTCCCTTATTACTATGAATTAGTTTAGCAAACAACATCAATGTAGAACAATGGAAAAATTATAATTTGTTATTCAAATTGCGTGCAATGAAATAATAAATAGTTGAGGTAAATTTTATCTCATTAGTAACAACATAATGTGTACACATATAACAAATTCGAATAAAACAAAAACAATATTTCTATCTCCTTAACTGTAACAAAATGGAGAAATTTAAACGATAATAATATATTACGTTGATATTGTTTGCATAACTCAATAAAATTAATTATCGCAACAAAAATGTGTTGTGCTACAATCATGTGGCGATTTAAATTTACTGGATATTAATCAACAGATATGTACAACACAAAATCGTTTGCGATGCCCTAAAATAATCAATATTATAACATATTTTTTCAAGCCGTTGCTGCAAAGTAAACTAGGGCAACAGATAGAAACTAATACAGATCCTTCCAGCACCATTTATTACAGGAAACCATCCTTTCGAATAGTTTGATATCTTTTATAAGCTTTTCGCTTCCCTCCTATTTTCCTTCATTTACAAATTAATTAGCAATATACGCCCCATTTATATCAAAAGTTTGTCAAAATTATTCGAATCGTTTGCGCTTACTGGCCCCCTTGGTTAAATTTTACCTTAACACTAATCTCCAATAAATTAAGGCTCAAATTTTGACAAGACAAAAGTTGTCTTCATAAGATATCAGCATATTCAAAGAAAGATAATTTTTACAATTGAAGCCCACATAAAGCTCATCAAAAATCACAAAATAAGGAACATTATACAGCTTACTTTTTTATTTTAAAACTAACAATTTATAAAACTTTAGATTAAAACTAAACGAATTCATTCTTGAGTTAGAAGTTAGTTTTGAAATAGTAACGCAAAAGAAACAGAAATACAGATACCAATACATCTGACAAATGGCGATACCGTAACTGATGGCGGTTGTAAAATATATTTATTGTATATACTATTTATATATCACTTATATATTAATTTTTATATAATAACTTTACAGCCTAGCTTCTCTACATTAAATACATTTGGTCTTTGGATGAGCATGTCACATTATGGCTTGTGTCATTGTTTGTAACTATAAACAATATAAGTGCACTTTTCGAATTTAGTACTTGATTAGTTTATTAAAATACTATTCTAGACTAGACCTGCAACAAAAGCATCGCACCATCCACCTTCTGCATAACTAAAACGTAGAAGATAGGGTAATCACAGAGCCCCTTAGTAAAATATCCATAAAAAAACAAAAACAATATATTTGAGAAACACTGTTCCGGGACGAAACAGTAACTAAATGAGAAACGGTGCTCGCAAAAACTGTTAAAATATCTTAAAAATAAAAATGATGCAATGATTTTCTTAAAAGAGAAATTGATGAAAATTTTCGATAATTTTCAGGTACAATATAACTTTTACATACTGGACTAAAGTAAATATATTTTTTTTAGATTTTTAAATATGTTAACATATTATATCAAGTGTTAGACTGTGTCACGATAAGAAATAATTGTTTCTAGGTTTTCCACTAGCATAAAGATGTATCACAAGGGAAGGATTGTAAGTTTAACCCACAAATTCATGGACTGTAAATTTGGAAACTATTTGCAATTAAAATCATGCAAATTTCTTAACGGATATTTTTTCGTATATAATAATATCAGTAACGATATATAATTTATAAACGTTAATTTATTAACGTTAAATTTATTTTAATATAAACTCTATTTGTGATAAAACCACAAATCTGTACAAGTGCCTTAAGTAAAATTACACGACTCCAAACATGCAATACTATAAAACAAAAAAAGTCACCTTAAAAATGCAAAACAGTCTATGCACGTGGTGTCTTAGTTCAGATTTTACATCTAAAATATTAAGGCGATTTAGGTGGTATAACCTATTAGATAAGATACACATAATGAGGTTTATGATTTTACAATGACTTATTTTTGGCATTTTATTATATAATTTTAAATTGTGATGTTTAGTGAAAATACAGCGTGATCTAATGAATAATTTTATTTAATTGACAAAATTAATTAGAACACACTGTATTAAATTACATCTGATCACTTCTGAAATATTATATTTCTCTTTTTACATGCAAAATAGATTATGCTTTTTTATTCCTGTGATATTTAATAGTACTTTTTCTATCACCCTTAGTTTATTAATCCTAAAAAGCAAAATATCGTTAGCCTACACGAACTCAACCCAAGTATACATATATATCTTTTCTATTTCTATATAAATAATTATATCTCTAATTTATAAAAACTACAATTAAAAAGTGTACAATAACATTAATTTTATGCGTACCATGTAAAAGTAGATCTATATATAAATATTATCTGATTATAAAGTAAATAATTTTTGGAATATCTTTTAAGGCTAGTTGTGTTGGTATTTTATACCATGGAAGCGTTGTCGTTCGCTTTGGCAATGCCTTCCGCAATGGTCGTGTCTTCTATTTTGGACGTGTTAGCAGCAACTTCGGCTAAGGTTGCTAGTGCGAGGAGGTCGACGCTGTTGTGTGGCGTTTGGTTGCAGATCTCCATAGTTTGGATCACAGTGCAAGGCGCTTCAGTTC
This sequence comes from Parnassius apollo, assembly GCA_907164705.1. NCBI lineage: Eukaryota > Metazoa > Arthropoda > Insecta > Lepidoptera > Papilionidae > Parnassius > Parnassius apollo. The sequence continues at coordinate 2,026,597 of CAJQZP010001402.1, read as the reverse complement.
CGATTTTGATATCAGGGCTCGTTTTAGGTGCTCTATTCATATCATTCGACACCAAGCTGTTGATCTCGAGTCTTGTGATGCTTATTTTTCTCGGTTTTCTCTTTTGACTACCGATAACATTTTCGCGCCATCTTTCGGCCATTTCACGTTTGTCTTCCATAAATGGACGTGGCACTGAATTTATTATTTGGGAAGATTCAAGCGCCTTTGGTTTCAAATTGATCGTTTTCTTTTTCCGTTTATTTTCGCGTTTCTTTTGTTGGAACTTCTCTAAACTAAGGGAGGGTAAGGCCCTAATTTTAGCATCTAAATCGAAGTCGGCAGCCTTAAATGTTTTGTTAGCATTATTGTCTGGTTCAGTAGCATCGGTTTCAGGTTTCGCTTCGTTTTCTGTAATGATGTCGTTCACAGAGCTCGGCTTCGCGTCTTCGACATAAGACTCTTCACGTGAACTGCCAGGATCCCAGCTACAGGACGCGCTGTAGCCCTCGTCTGGCATCTTGTCAGGAAAATCTCTTCTTTGTCTCTTATTCACTATCAGTCCACCCACTGCCATGAACTCCTGATACCTTTTTCCTTTGCATGACCTTCCGGATTTCGATTTCTCATCATCCGACCAATTTCTTTGATACCCGTCGTCAGTCGAGTATCTCTTGTCGACTATTTGATCTATAACATCCTGGTTTGTGAACTGATCATTTGGTGTCCCGTAGTATATTTGACCAGTTTCATCAAAATCTTCTTCAAATATCCTAGTGGTTTCAGTGAGAGCATTCTGAAGCTCACGTATATTGTCTTCTCTGTTGCCTTTAATGCCGACCCGTTCTAGAATATTACGAGATCGGTTTTCTATTGGGGTTGAGATCGCGTTAAACTTAAATGAAGGAGGTGAGTAGTACGGATTTGGAGTTTGAATTTCAGTCTTGGTAGCAAGGAGACTACTGAGGCCTCCCATTTGGGCTTCGTCAGCCAATTTGCCTGGCGTGAACATCGATAACGGTTTTGCTTCTGCGTTAACAGCATTTTCTGATGGTGTTTTGTTAAGATCGACTTTAGTGGAGTTGTTATTTGTTTTCTCTAATTCAGTATCATGATATTCGTTGTTGGAGGACACGATAGTTTTATCATTCGATTCCCGAGGCCGTGATGTGAGAGTACGAAGAGGAGGTGCGGGCAACTTGTACCACTTGAAGTCAGGGTTAGCGCTGAAGAATGCGTCTTTATACTATAAACAGAAAGTGTCGTTAGACTATTGTGTCACAAATTAAATTGTATATAAAAATATACACAGTTAATATGTACCTGTTTAGCAAGACTTGTGTAGCAAGCTTTCTCTTCTTTTTCCAAGTTAGCCCACCATTCCCCCAGAATTTTAGTTATGGATCTGTAAATACGAAAATAATAATTCAAGCAAAGGATTGACAATAATATCCATTCATTAACTACAGTTTATCTATAGTTTTACTGTAGGTTTTAACGTGCATAATAACTTTTTGATACAGACGTTTTATCTTTATCTATATGCTTGACTAAAGATTTAAGGCCATGTATTCCTGCAAAAGTAGGCATTTAGCGCTGTCCCGGCCGCGCACGAATTATTTCGCGCGGACTCCCAAGGCATTGAACTTGCATGACCCAACCAGCAACACAGTTTAGAAATAAGCAGTAGGATGACTTTTTTATTTGACTTTACAAATGCATTTTTTATGATCAAACTTTTTTTTATTATAGCGATAAATTAGAGTTACATAAGACCGGTGGTAAGGTCTTATTGTAACTAACAAAACGAACCCAAACTCGGCACACCTAGTTCTAGGAGTTCCACTTGTAATCACCGAATTACACCTTCAGGTCACTCCATCAAGTCCGCAGGTAGGTAAGGTCTTATTATAACTGACAAAACCAGTTCAAAATCCAGAGCTAACATCTCGCTTCCAGTGCCAAGCAGTCTCTGGAGCAGGTATTCGTATTTCGTATCTAAGTATATTTCTGAGGTATAAGAAATAAAAAACAAATTCAATCTTTCAAATTATCAAAATAATTTCATTTGACTACGATTCCCACAGCCAACCGTGCGTACACTTGTGTGTGCGACTTTTGTCAATGTAGTAGTGCGATTCTATACCTATCAATTTTGTAAACGCGTCCTTAAAACCACAGGATGTATATTTATAGCACGCAATATTTAGTCTGTGACAACAATTATATGAACTCGTCAAGAACTGATTTATTGGTGCACGGAGAAAACTGACACAGATCCGTCGTCCATAAGCGCCAGCGCGCGACTGGTCAGGTTTGCCGAGCAGCGTGACCAGATTTCATATGACGAATCTACTGCTTGTGGAGGTTAAAATCTACTAAATTCTACCAAAACAGAACGAGAAAATACTAAAAATCTATTTATTTTTTTGCTGTCGTGTTACAACGTAAAAACATGATTTTTTTTTAGATTAAACGATAAAATAATAAAATAACAAAGAAACAACAATTAATTAAAGAAACTAATGTTTTTTAAACTTAAATTCTAAATAAAAATATAATTAAAAAAAAAAGAATAAAATGAAACTTAAAGTTAAGATTCTTCATCATTTTTTTGTTGGGTTACATTGTCATAAAGCTGTTTTGAGTCCATTAACTTGATCATACTTCTGTCAGGATTAAATCTGCTACATCCTCCTTCCAACTGTCGTAGCCCCTCTTTTCCATGCATTATTGCTGCAACATTCTTATTATTAAATCGATTTCGATCTTGATTTTTAATCCTATTAATATTGGAAAATATTCTTTCTACTTTGGCGTTTGACAAAGGTAGTATCGTCATTTGCTTCACAAATCGGGACAAATTGCCATACTTTGGTTTGCTATTCGCATCACAGATTTGGCTGACTTCGCTCCAAAATTTATCCACCATAAAAGTTTCAGATGTCGAACTAGAAGTTGACAATAAATTAGACACGGAAACATCTAATTTTAATTCCCTATATTCATTGTCAACAATTTGCATGTTTTCGGTTGCAACTATGTTAGGAAACCTTTTGAGTATTCCTATCAGAGTTCGAAATTCACCATACACCGCTTTTTGGGGATCGATGAATGACAAATCCTGCAAAAAATTATCTTGTACAGGCAGTCTTTGCAGAAATTGGTTACTCAGCTCGATCAAAAATGACTGACATCTGTTAAGGAATTCCTCAATTTTAGATCTCATTCGGACATCATCTTTTAATGATTCCAATGTCATTGCTACGTTTGTGCCCAGGTACATGTTTTGTATAGGAAGGAAATGCATTCTTGAACTTGGATCTATTGACTGAAGTGGAGTAGTTTTTATATAATTTATCTTCATAAAACAACTCAAAATTGAACTCATCATGTTTTGTATGTCTGTTCCAATTTTATGAATAAGTGTCTGATCACTTTGAAAAATAACGTTAAATTTTGTAGTTATGGGTAATATAAAATCTAAAAAGTAAAGATAAAGTTTTGTCTCATCGCTGTTAAGGTGATCAAATATAAATTGACAAGTAGCATTGGCATTCTTATTCCCTAAAAACTCATTTTGAAAAAAAAGTTTTAATGCTGACCACTGCTCTATAATTCGGTGTATGCATTGATGTAGAGAAAGCCACCTGATATCATAATGACGAAGCATATGGTGAGTTGGAGTGTCAGTAAAATTTTGAAATTCCACAAAGTCTCTTTGTCGTTGGCTACTGTGAGAGAAGTATGAAAAAACATCTTTGACAAACAACTCTATAGAACGAGGTAATTTTTTGCATGCATAACTCACTGAAAGGTTTGTTGAGTGGCAAATACATTTGAAAAAAATGCAGTTTGGGTTGACTTCCCTAATTTTAGATACCACGCTACTCCTTTCGCCGAACATTACATTCGTGGTATCAGCAGCGAACCCTATTAAATTGGCTATAATAAGGTTTTTTTCAGATAAGGCACATGTTAAACTATCAAACAAATCTTGCGCAGTATCACCTTTTAAGTCCACCATACACAAAAATTTTGTTTGTGGAGATTGCAATTTTTCAGAGTAGTACTTTACTGCTACTGCAAGTACCTTGGTAGTACTGACATCTGTGCTCTCGTCGATAATGAGCGAAAATACTGGGCTTCTCTCAGTTTCATTTTCTGGTCTTGGACGTAATTCTGCAAGCATTTTTTCCTCGAAGTTATTGCCTAAGACGTTGTAGGCAATTGCGGCAGATTTAGTTCTTCTAACTTCGCTTACATGATCCATTACGCGAAAGGGAATATAATGTACAACTAAGGCAGCTATAATGCTGATTTCTGCTTTTTTTACTTCTTCCGAAATGGTTGATGTTTTGAAAATCGTATCAATCTGTAACCAAAGAAGTTAAAAATAATTATACAGGACATTTCATATAGCGCTATGTAGTATCAAATACTAAGCAATTTTTACATAGCATTTAACATGAATAAACACACACATAGTTGTATAGTAATTGTTATGTAAATGCGTAGGTAATAAACGTACATAAAACAGCGAATGTTTGAATTTTGAATGAAAATAAAATTCATGAACTTTAAAACATAATACGGGTTCACACTACTGCGTAAGTTGAAAGTATTAAAAAAAATCTTAACAAGAATAATTAACTAAGAATTACATTCCACATATTAACGTAAGTAACTTGCATACCTGAGAAATGCCGGAATATCCTTTCATATTTTTTATATGCTTTGATGTGGCCATGTGTTCTTTCAAAGACGCCACTCTACTTAGTACTTCACAGTTGCATGCTTTACAATGAGCACTCGTAGTGTTTACCTTAGATTTACATAACCAACTTTTAAATGAGGGATCTTGCTCCCATTCATCGCGATATCCGTGTGTATATTTACGTTTCATTTTAAATTCGATTATAAAAAAATCTCAATAAAGGAATTCCCACTAGTCTATCCACATTCCGTGCTCAGAAAACGACTAATAAAATTGTGTTGTCTAGTCTATCATTATAGAAGCAACTTTAAAATGATCTAAGTTGAAAGACCTATTTTACAAAAATAGCCTTTATCTATTGGAAAATGAAATTCAATTTGCTATGCCCACAGTACCGTTCATTCAATAATAAGGGAATCCCCCCAAATCACTTTCGTGTGCTGCCAACTGTAAAATTAAAACTTTTTGGACGTGGATGCTTGGTTTTAAGCCTAATATTTTTGACAGAGAATTAATACCAAAACCTACCGATGTGTTTCTCATTTCTACTAAATTCTACTAAGACATTTTATCCTACTAGATTATCATCTTATTTGCTTCAAATCTACTAAAAAAGTAGAAATCTACTAAAAATGGTCACGCTGTTGCCGAGCCGCCGCGCTCGCGCTTTTTAGGAGGTATCTAAATATAGTAATTAACACAATATTTTTATCAAGTCAAACTCTGCGAATTTGTCTGTAAAAATTAAGTGGCTTTATTTGAGTACAAAATTTAAGTGCAAAATGTTAGTAGTTTAGTCATAATATTGAAAAAACAATACAAAAAGGGGTCACTTAGGGATTTTTTTCTATCGAGTGAAGTTCTTTAGATTTTGTAACTGAATGCGATTTTGACTAGACTAGATCTTTAACTAATAGTATATATTTTTATCAGGATTTAAAACACTAATTTATATGCCTCAGATGGTTTAAGAAAACTCAAAAGCGCGGTCTCTGCGAAATACCTAGCCTTAATGGTGATACTCACCTGTTCTCAAGATTAGGATACTTGTCGCGCACGACACTTCTGTGGCGTTTGCAGAATATAAGGAAGGCGTTCATGGGCCGCCGGGCGTGATGCGCCGGCTCCCCATCGCCGTCCTGCTCGTGCATTGTCCACTACCTGTACGCGAAAGGGAGATAGCTTAAACTTTGCAATGGTCGTCTTGTATACATCCTTATACCAAAAGTTAAAAGACTGATCAAAAATACCATGTTGACGAAGTTAAAAGATATTGTTATAAATTATGTAACTATACTGCGTGGTTTTCTTAGGGTGCACGTTACCTGAAATGCTATCTACTCGCATTACAGCAGATGATGTATTTTTTTAAATATCGATTTCTTAGTGTGAGTGTACTGTGAGTCTAGAAGCAAAATCTAGGTCATTCAATAAAAAAATATTTTCCAAGAACTGATCTCAGTGTTTTTTTACTGATCCTCATTTTTTTACTTTCTGTAAGTACTTATATATACTTTCGGATTCTCTATTACGGAGGGCATTATATGTTCTGCAGCATAAGCTCCATCTTTGATAAGGCTAGCGCTCCTAAGCAGTAGGGATTTGAGTTAAAAGGTAATTCCTCTCTTAACTTAAAGCCCTCAGTTCAGCCCGATATGACACTTATATGAAAGGCTGTACATAGGTTTCCCCAAAAAATATATGATTTGAGGATAGTATTAGTTTTAATAATAAATTCGAATCATATATCTTAATAATGTTTATAATCTATAAGCGAAATACCACTGGTACTGACTGAGTCATTACGAGATGTCTAAGACTATACACCCGATTGACTCGAAATTTAGTACAGTTACTCATTTCGCAATGTAGACACTCACTAAGAACTCATTTTACAATAGTCCCATCAAAAAATCTTGATATTTTACATATGGGTTCTGCAATAAAATATTATCGTGAGAAAAGCGCAGCGGGTGGGTATCAGCTGTTTGATAATAATATTAATGATTAGTACTCATTGAATCAAGTTAATTTATAAAAAATAAATAATTGTAATTGTTGATTTTGGAAGAAAATACTATTTTATTTATTTTTATTATCTTCAATCATGAAAAAGAGTAAAAGTTAATAAATTTGTTCGTAAACGGATATTCTAAATGGGTTTGGACCAAAACCATTTCTGAACAAATTTAATTTTCGAAAACCTTTTTAGAATGTAATTACCATATAATACTATAATACATACATAAGTAATTACCGTATTAAAATTTTCAAGTGTGCGTGCTTTTATTTTAAAAACGTAAGTAGTTTGTATGATGTCACAAAATATTTATTAATCTGTAATTATAAACGCTTACTCTGTACTGGCCACTTGCATGATACGTCAGAATGAGATAATGACTTGTACTTGTACGCGTAGGTGACTGTTTGTTTAGTTAAGCTTCTAGTTTTATTCTGACATCAGATTCACAGTCAATTTTATCGATCGATAAAAGCACGCGTATGTTTATATTTACTTCGTTATTGAGTAAAGGAAATACAGCACATGTAAACTTTCGACATTCGATTCTAATGCACTATATTATGACGATAAGATGAAGCTGACCCAGGGTTGCCATATTCTCCCCATTTGGACGGGTTCCAATTCCAACCTTGTCGTGGCGGGGATCGGGGGGGGGGAGGAGCTGCAGCTTCATCACCCTTGGTGAACTATGAGGATCTACATGGCTGGCCCGAGGTAAATGCAGTGATGCCAACTTAGCGCTTAGCGTCCAATCAACCGCTTTTTAAATAATATTCCTTTTTAAAATAAATAAAACAACAGTGCAACAAGTATCTAAAATCTAAAGCCTCATAAATTAAAAATAAAAGTATGTATTATTTGATTGACGACATTCTATCGACATTTTTACAATAAATAATATTGAAGATTATTTAGACTAAGCACCACATCCCAGTTACAATTTTGAAAAGTAATTGGAACCGTATTCTGACTCTCAAAAGAGCAATATACGTAAACGATGAGTTAACTTTACTGTAAAATTAAAAAAAAAAGAGTTACAAAAGAGATTGCCAAAGAATTGTCATATATTAAAATATGAATATAATTAATGTTACTGAAGAGCCGTGGAAGCTCAGATGGTTAGCGCTCGCTGTAAATTTCACATAACGCGATCAAAGCGGGGTCGATCTCCGCCGGCACCAATGAAATTGTTAATTGCAATTTTAAGTGCTGATTTACCACCTACATGTCAGAGAAATAAGAACAAAAAATATTTCGAAGACATATGAAGTTCGCCAACACGCATTGGGGCAGCGCGGCGGAAACTTCCTTGCTCTAAAACCCGCTCAGAAATGAGCGGAGGCCTGTGCTCAGCAGTGGGACGTGTATAGGTTGTAACTTTTTACTGAAACTTTAAAGACGAAAAAAGGGTTGAAAATGATTCAATTAACTAAATATTTTGGCACAAGTGCAGATGAGATAAATAAAATCGTTGGTCAGTGGTGCAACATAGTATCGGAGAAATGGATAATCACAAACGACACTATTATACAATTTTGGACGGAAGTTAAAGGATACAAAGATGCTGGTGGTAATAATTTCAAGAATTGGCAGAACTTGATTTACATGTTTTGGTTTTACCCCACTCGAACGCTAACATCGAAAGGATTTTCAGTTAGATGAACGTAATTAAATCAAAGTTATGAAACCGTATGAATCTTAATACACTCGTTTTTATATATTAAAACTGTCTTGAACAATTTTAATTCGACTTGCTTTAATATGAAATTCCAAAAGAGTGACAAAAAAGTACGCAGCAAAGATGTCTATACATTCAAACTGTCAAAATTCCACTACAGTACAAGCAGCACTTCTACTTCTCCTCAGCAGGAGAGCCAGGAAATTATTAAAAAAGAACAAGATTCTGACGATGAAGTAGAGTGAATAATTAATTTGTAAATAATTTTTAATTAAAAATAATAATTACCAATTTTTTATTGTTTTTTTCATTTTATTGTTAATTTAGCGCTTTTTTCGAATAAAATGCAAATCTAGCGCTTTTTTGAAGTCAATTCGGCGCGTTTTCTTTAAGGAATGTTGGCAACACTAGGTAAAGAGCCGGCTATGGATTGTAGAAGTAAGGAGTACAGACTGTGTATTAAAAAGTGTCCATAGAAAACCGTTAAATAAGGGTGGCGCCACTATAACTACGGGGTAAATTTTAAAGAACGCACCGAAAAATATTAGTGGGACAGACGACTTCTTCGAGGTTATATACTAAATAAAATTATTTTAGATTTTGGAGCTAAAGAGCACTTTAGCAGCACACTTAAACCGTCGACAACTTAGAGGCTCAATATATGGTAAGTGTGCTCGCGGACACTTCTGCCTCAAGGTCATTTCATCCCAGTAGCTACTCCAGCGCTGTTGTGGAGAGTTTTTGAACTGTTATTTACTGCTTACAGATGGTCACTTTTTCAACTGTTCTATTGTGGGAGTTGGTACTCCTTACTTCTACACTCCATAGGGCCGGCATTACCTCTATACTCCATGGCCGGTATGTAGAGGTAAAGGGGGGGCTAATTCGGATGTGTATTGGTACGCTGCGTGCAGCTGAGGCGGTGTTGCGGGATCGCGGGTGAGGAGGAGTGTTGGTGTAACGATGCGTCACTCGCACTATCGACTCGTTGTAGTGAACCGCTGGGGAAGAGGAATGTCCTTCGGCCGAGGAAATTTGGTTGGCGGCGGAGCCACAGGCCAGACCCGCCGCTGGTGTCGGAATAGCTTGTGCTTCCGAGCGCTCGATTTGGCCCCATAACCTCCGCTTATCGCATACAAAATCAACGAAGCAGTCAGTCCGTTTAAAGTTCTTTACGTAAAAAATTTATTGAAAATATTTTTCGCATATTTTTGGAATCCATGCTCAGCGACGAGTAGTTTTCAATAGTGACAAATATAGTTATGTTAGGGCGCGAATTTTTTTTTAAAGATAATTAGTAATCCTATTAATTCATCATCATCATTACAGCCCTTCACAAGTCCACTGCTGAACATAGGCCTCCCCCAAGTAATGCCACAAAGCACGGTCCTGAGCCACCTACATCCATAGACTTCCTGCATGTCTTACCAGGTCGTCACGCCATCTAGTGGGGGGTCGCCCTACACTACGCCTACCGGTACAAGGCTGCCACTCGAGAACCTTTCTTCCCCATCGGTTATCGGTTCTTCGAGCTATATGGCCGGCCCATTGCCACTTCAGCTTACTAATCCGTTGTGCTATGTCGGTCACTCTGGTTTTACTGCGGATATCCTCATTTCTGAGTCTATCACGCAGAGAAACTCCGAGCATAGCCCTCTCCATAGCTCGCTGAGCGACCTTGAGCGTCCTCATACGGCCAGCAGTGAAGGACCACGTCTCAGATCCGTAAGTCATCACTGGCAACACGCACTGGTACACTTTAGTTTTCAGAGATTGAGGTATACCTGACCAGAAGATGTGTCGTAATTTCCCGAACGCTGCCCAGCCGAGTTGAATCCGTCGATTGACCTCTCGGTCGAAGTTTGACTTACCTAGTCGGACTATTTATCCCAGGTAAACGTACTCGTCAACAACTTCGAGCATAGTGCTCCCAACAACTACCGGCATAGGTGTGACATGGACATTAAACATGATCTTTGTTTTGTCCATGTTCATCTTAAGATCTATCCGTTGGGAGACACCATTGAGGTCATTGAGCATAGTGCTAAGGTCCTCCAGCGATTCTGCCTATTAATTAACATCCTATTAATTAACATTACTAATATTCCCTTTAACCACTCCTGGTAAGCTGAAAATGCTTGTGTTAGGAGTGGTTCATGGCGGTAGTCGAATGGTGGATTCGAACCCACGACCTTTTGAGTTAGCGGTCCGCGCCCTGCCATTAGGCTACTGTCGCTTAAATAAATAAATTAAATAGTAATGACATCTCATCTTATCTCATCTCAATTAAGTAACAATCATGGGGGACAGAAATTTTCGGAAATTTGGTTCACTTTGTTCACTTGATTAACACTACGCTGACCGAACTCGGCGGGTATATTGTAATGTTGGTACTGGAAGAGGAAAATTCGCGAAACACGTGACTCGCGAAGTCGTTGAAGTTTAAAAAAATATTTATTTTAAGAGCGTCGATAAGGCGAAATAAAGTTTTGATGAATCTATGCAATATATATCTACTAACAGTATTTTCAAGTGAAAACTTCTTTAGAATCGAACGGGAGAGACGACATTTTATTTTTGTAAATATTAGGAACACTTACATTGGTATGTATTTTTAAGAACATTTTTTAAATTTAAAAACCTTATTCTGACGTTCTTAGGATACAGTTTTTGAAATTAAAAATAATTATTTGCATTTCGATATGCTCTTAATACTATTACACCCGCGACTTTGCCAGCATAGAATTTATTAGAAAGAATAAAGAAAGAGATATTTATTTGGCCATTTCTTAACAACACTAAATACCTTAAAACAAACATTATGTTTACGTATTCTTATAGATAAGACTTAATTATACACTTACAATGAAAAATAAATCATTTTGACAAAGCAGATAGTTACTAAATACATTAAAAAAAAGTGAACAGCTAACTAAAAACAAACAAAAAACTTTTTTTTTAATGGGAGTTGCTCCAAATAGGACTGCCACTCAGAAAACGCACCTTAATATTGTTTTCTAAAATAAAAGTCGCTTAAATTACTCTTTATAACATCAGCTATCTGCCAGTGAAAGCCACGTAAAAATCGGTCTAGCCTACATAGGCCTCCCCCAAGTAATGCCACAAAGCACAGTCCTGAGCCACCTGCATCCATCGACTTCCTGCATATCTTACCAGGTTGTCACTCCATCTAGTGGGGTAGGTAGTTACCCTACACTACGCCTACCGGTACGAGGCTGCCACTCGAGAACCTTTCTTCCCCATCGATTATCGGTTCTTCGAGCTATATGGCCGGCCCATTGCCACTTCAGCTTACTAATCCGTTGTGCTATGTCGGTCACTCTGGTTTTACTGCGGATATGCTCATTTCTGAGTCTATCACGCAGAGAACCTCCGAGCATAGCCCTCTCCATAGCTCGCTGAGCGCCCTTGAGCGTCCTCATACGGCCAGCAGTGAAAGACCACGTCTCAGATCCGTAAGTCATCACTGGCAACACGCACTGGTTATACACTTTAGTTTTCAGAGATTGAGGTATACCTGACGAGATGTGTCGTAATTTCCCGAACGCTGCCCAGCCGGGTTCAATCCGTCGATTGACCTCTCGGTCGAAGTTGGGCTTACCTAGTCGGACTATTTGTCCCAGGTAAACGTACTCGTCAACAACTTCGAGCATAGTGCTCCCAACAACTACCGGCATAGGTGTGACATGGACATTAAACATGATCTTTGTTTTGTCCATGTTCATCTTAAGACCTATCCGTTGGGAGGCACTATTGAGGTCATTGAGCATAGTGCTTAAGTCCCCCAGCGATTCTGCCATAATGACTATATCGTCGGCAAATCGAAGGTGAAGTGATGTACTCGCCATTGATGTTAATACTGTACCGTTTTTTGTTATACGTACTATAATAATTATGCATTTAATAAAAAGCTGTTATTTTAACATTACAAATAGACACTTCAAATTTATTTATTTGTATAGATATATTCCATGTGTATTTTTAATTTATTATTCTATTAGTGTTAATAAGCAAAACAAGAAAATTATCTGTATCAATACTTTTATGTCGTTAACGTTGACATACTTATTTAATAAATGAACAACGATAAAAACACGCGGATTACACGTGGTAGAGGCACGCTGCGGCTATATTATGGTTGTAGCACGAATGGGTCTGCCCGACCGGGGAAGGACCACGCTCTCACAGAATACTAAATTATCACACCCAGGGTTAGTTTAAAAAACATAGAAAATGTCTAGTTAAATGTATTGTTTATATCATTATTTTAATCAGGTTTTTATTTTTGAACAACTACTTTCTTTTTATAAAGCTTTTTTATAGAATAAGGGTGAAAATCAAGCACACAGTCCACCTGACGGTAAGTGGATGCTGTAACTGATAGCACCTACATCTATCATTAATTAAGAATCGATATGCAAATCCATTGTAACTCTTGAGGACTATGATGGAATGCCTGGTTTAATGTAAAAAGGGTATCCGGTTGTCTACATTCACCATACAAAACACGATGCTTTAAACTGCCATTTTACGCTGGTATTCTATGAGAGCGTGGTCCCACCCCGGTGTGGTTGACCCATTCGTGCTACAACTATAATAGCTGCAGCGTGGCCCTACCACGTATAAGTATAACGTCTACTACGTAACATATAAGACCGTTAGAACCTTTAGAGGTTAATTTCTATGCAAATTTATATGGTACCACCCCTAAAGTTTACCTACTTAATGGAAAAAAATCAAAGTTGTTCAACAATAGAAGAAGAAATCGAGCAATATACATACAAAGAAGAACATGCACTCGAATTAATGTCCCTCTTTAAAGTCCGCTAAAAATTATAAAAATTTTCCATTTTTGTCACGGTTTTAGCTCGATCTTATCACGAGCATCTCTCTTATCGTGTCAGCGTTTCTTCGGGCACAGGTAGGTTAGGAAGAGTTATCTTTTTTTCATTGCCTTTGAGTTTGCGTAAACATTTATTAGTAAAATATCTACCGTACTGGGACTGTCGACTGACAATTCCCAGTCATTGCGAAGCCAGTGATGTCGCCAAATAGGGATCATGATCGCTAAGAACTAATAGAAATAGTTTTATAGGGTTCTACTAAAAGGGCAAAATCAAGCCCTTCTATCTGTATCAATGCTGTACTGTTACTACCATGTTAATGTCACTTCTGCCTCTTTGTTCGTCTGTCCGCCATCCGTATATCGCCATCGGATCTCTAGCGTAAGAGTGACGTATACGGAATAAGTTATACAGATCTGAAATTTAGATATTTGGTGTAGGATATGAATCCAAAACCAACTATTGAATTAGAAATTCAATTAAATTTTCAAGGAGGATCCCTTATACCAAAAAGGAATCTGAATTTTTTTTTCTTACTCTAGCAGTCTAGCATGTAGGCTCACTAGAAATCACTGAGGAGAGTACAAATATATTTTTGTTTTCATTTTCTTATACAATTAGTAAAATAAAAAATTTTGTACAAGCGACTTCAATATAAATAAAGTTAAAACATCGATGTCTTCGATGTAAATTAAATACACATTATTAAAGATAACTCTAAAACTACTGGTCAGATCTTGACCAAATTTATATAGCACCACACGAGAAGCACCAGCTTTCAAATAAAAAAGAATCACCAAAATCGGTTGACCCAGAAAAAAAGTTCTGAGGTGACACACAAAAAAAACATACAGTCGAATTGATTACCTCCACCCTTTTAGAAGTCGGTTAAAAATAAGGAAATTACTGAGTCCACTCTATTACTAAACTAGTTAAGAATTTGAAAGTTTTATATAATATGTAGACGTACCAAGTACTTACCGTATTTAAATTTTAAACATTGAATATTGAAAACATAGATTCATTATGTAGTTTGTATATGGTTTCAATATTTTACTACTAGTGAGTTGAGACAAAAGAAGCACTACCTAATTGGATATCATGTTTAAAAGTTAATTGGTTATAATATATATTAAATCATAATTTTGGGTGGCCTAACTCGCACTTGGCCGGTTTTAATTTTTAATTTAGCAAACTGCATTGTGTTCACTTATCCAAGATAATGTAAACAACGAGTCAGTAACCCCCCTTATCGGTTGTTATCGCGTGACGAAATTGGACTGCACTTGGCAAAGAAAGAATATCGCGTTAGTGATAAAAGCTTATGCCTTGCAGACGAGAAATCAAGGATCTTGGATGTAATCAAGATAGCGAAGACACCAACGTATGGGTTTCATAACAATGCTATTATTGGACATAGATTTCACCAGTGCCAGCAGTGAAGGACCACGTCTCTGAGCCGTAAGTCATCACTGGCAACACGCACTGGTTATACACTTTAGTTTTCAGAAATTGAGGTATACCTGACGAGAGGATGTGTCGGAATTTCCCGAACGCTGCCCAGCCGAGTTGAATCCGTCGATTGACCTCTCGGTCGAAGTTGGACTTACCTAGTCGGACTATTTGTCCCAGGTAAACGTACTCGTCAACAACTTCGAGCATAGTGCTCTCAACAACTACCGGCATAGGTGTGACATGGACATTGAACATGATCTTTGTTTTGTCCATCTGATCTGTCCGCCTCTCTCCGGTCCGTCCATCACCATGATCATCTTAAGACCTATCCGTTACGAGACACCATTGAGGTCATTGAGCATAGTGCTAAGGTCCTCCAGCAATTCTGCCATAAGGACTATATCGTCGGCAAATCGAAGGTGAGTGATGTACTCACCATTGATGTTAATACCGTATCCTTTCCAGTCCAGTAGCTTGAAAACGTCTTCCAACGCAGCGGTGAAGAGTTTCGGGGATATAACGTCACCCTGTCTTACACCTCTCTGCAGTTGGATAGGTTTCTAACTCTGGTTCTGTACTCGGATAGCCATCGTAGCCCTACTGTACAAACACTTCAGCACTTCGATATACCGACAGTCAACTTGGCACCGCTGAAGGGACTGTAGCACCGCCCAAATTTGGACGGAATCAAAGGCTTTCTCATAGTCCACATAAGCCAGGCAAAGTGGCAGATTGTACTCTTCGGTCTTCTGTACAATCTGCCGCAGGGTATGTATGTGGTCTATGGTACTGAAGCCTTTTCGGAAACCGGCTTGTTCGGGAGGCTGGAAGTCGTCGAGTCTGCGTGCGAGACGATTCGTAATGACTCTCGAAAACAGCACGTAGACGCGGCTCAGAAGGGAAATCGGTCTGTAGTTCTTCAAAAGGGCGTTGTCGCCTTTCTTTAAGAACAAGACCACCGCACTTCTGCTCCACGCCTCCGGAGTAGTGCCACCATGGAGGACGGAATTGAAGAGCTTCTGAAGGACTTCAAGTACCGGTATTATACCCGCTTTCAGAAGCTCCGCTGTAATTCCATCCTCGCCTGGGGCCCTGCCGTTTTTAAGGTGCTGGAGAGCCATTCTAATCTCGCTCAGACTGACGTCCGGGATATCATCGGAATAGTGTCGGGAAGACTTGCTCTTGGATCGTTACTCACACTTGCGTGTGGCTCCAACGATGATGTGTACAGCTGCCCATAGAACCTCTCAATCTCACTCAAAATCTCAGGTGTCCCGGAAACGATGCTGCCACACTCAGTCTTTAGCTTTGACAGTTGGCTCTTTCTGGCAGACAGATCTCTGGCAAAGACTTTGGAGCCCTGGTTCCGCTCGATCGCTTCTTTAATACGAGCAGTATTAAAGTTGCGTAAGTCTCGCCGCATGCATTTGGAGATCTGTCTGTTCAGCCTGTATGCTGTCAAATCTGTTGACCATTGCAGCCTCATCTCCCGTCTAACAGCCATGAGATTAAGAGTGTTATCGGAGAGTTTTTGTGTTCTTCCGCGGCGGGTCTTGCAGAATTTAGCTCCGACCGCATGGACAGTTTCCACGAGCTTGTCATTCATATCGTCCACTGCATTGCAATCTTCTAGGCACTGAAAGTGGTTACGTAACTCGAGCTGAAAAGTCTCGGGATTCTGGATTAGAGCACGAGGGGGACGGAGCGTTGACTTCATTAGACGAGACCTCTCCAACTTAACGTTTAGGTTCAGTGTGCCTTTAACCATTCGGTGATCGCTGCCGGTTTTCACCCTTGCGATCACTGAGACATCACTGAACAGTTGGCGTCTGGTCGTCATAATGAAGTCAATCTCATTTTTTGTCGATCCGTCGGGGCTCGACCAGGTCCACTTCCTGTGGGGCCGCTTCTGTAAGAAAGAGTTCATCATAAAGAGTCCCTCTTTCTCCATAAAGTCAGCCAGCTGCTGGCCCCTACGGTTCCGTTCCTTCTCTTGTGCCTAGTTTTACGTTGAAGTCTCCTATCAACACCGATATTGATTATTATACTACTAAAGAGTGTATGATTACAAGCCCTAGGAATGAGGAAATCGCTGCATGCTGTTTCTAAATGGTTTCATATTTAATTGTACAACGTAATAAATTGGAAATTAATGTCTAAAGTAAAGCCCCGCTGGGTTTCTTGCTGGTTCTGCCCACGACAGCGGATTTTTCCGAACCAGTGGTAAAAGCATAAATGAGTTTCAATAAGTATTTTTCTAATAGTTTCAATAAATTTTTAACCTATGTAAAAAAAGATTAAAAAAATAATCATACATACATAAAGACAATAGAAGTAAGATAATGCTCATGTAACGAGACTTAACATAAAGGGAGCACAACAGTAACTCTTCCCAACTTAGTACTACTACTATTTTTTTATTTAAAGAAACAGATAACATGATGTGTCATATTATGTGTGTGTGTATAAATATACTGGATGACCTTTTTTAACGTGATAAAAAATTGGCTGTAACAGATGAATGGCCTATGGCGCTGATATTTTACAAAAATAAAAACAAATTTTTGAAGATTTTTGAGGGCCTGAGCGGCTTTGCACTTGAGCCTGTGACCCTGCGAAAGGACATTGACATAGAATTTATTGTTTTATTGCCGCTTGTAAAACTAGAATGGATATGATTTGAGTTTCGATAGAATTTAATTGATTTATTTATTTAATTCAACACACAGTTACTATGTAATTTTAGGTTGCTTTATGATATTAAATGACTAAAAACTGTACTATAAGTGTTATTTATAATTTATCCGTCCGTTAGTCTCGCTAAAACTCAAAAACTGCTCGAACGAGTTTGATGAAATTTTTGTGGTGTTTGAATGGGTCCCTAGATGGTTTAGATTCATATAAGAACCCGTTAGATGGCGCTGTGGTCAAAGATCAAGCCGTGCAAACCCAGGACGGATCGTTACTATTGAATAAAAAAGTTTCTGTTTCTTTTGTTGGTTTCTTTACTTTTGTTATTAACATACGTTGCCTTTGTCCTTACACTATTATCGTTTGCGTCTAGCACATATACGAAAATTATAGAGGTCATTTTATAACCTGAGTACGTTGTCCAAGGCTGAGTAATAACGCGTGAAAGTGAAGGCATACAGATTAAAAACGTATTGTTTTTAACGAGGCAACAGACGTGATTCAACCTGTGGCACTGCGGGCAAGCTTATGGACTGTGAAACGGTGATCACACTTCTCTTCGCGTCCCGCTATACGCGTTTTCACTTTCGCGGGCCAATGCCCCTCGGTCAACCTCGGCATCATTCGAAATTTTAGGTCATGGTCGCAGGATGAGAACGACCTTTGCCATTTAAATATTAAATTCGTTCTTTTTTAAACAAATTACCGGGTTATTTTCGGAAGTACGATGGGTGATTTCACTATTGACATTTTTCATTTAAAATTGATTTTTGTATTTACTTTACTGTCAGACTCTTTATGGACACGAAGGCAGCAGAAGATACTAAACTAAGTAGAAAGTATACATACAACATACTTTTATCAACATACATTATTTTGGGTATGTAGCTTTTTTAACATTAACACCTTTCGTCATTCGTAGAATTTATAAGTTCAGTGCCCTAAGCACAAATTTTTGACGCAAACATGGTCGCTGATCATGAGGTCCCGGGTTCAAATCCCGAGTCGGGCCAAAACCAAAACTATTCCTGTCGAGAAATTCTCAGTAGTCGCAAAGTGTCAGGAAGTTGGCGATGTTTCACCCCAGTGCCTAGGACCGAGACTCTCGGCAGGCATGTAAAGCCAGTCTCTCCGGCCGTGTAGGTTGCCATCCGATTAGACTACGAGAGTAAGGGAAAAAAGAGTGTACCTTTTTTATACGTGGTAGAGCCACGCAGCAGCTATGTTATGGTTGTAGCACGAATGGGTCGGCTCGACCAAGGAAGGACCACGCTCTCACAGGATACCAGCGTGTAATAGCAGTTTAATACTGCTGTGTTTCGTATGGTGAGTGTAGAGATCCGGAGACCCTTTTTTATTGGAAACGAGGCATTCCATCTTAGTCCTCGGGGGTGACAACGCATCTGTATTTTGATATTTAATCAAAACACAGATGCGTTAAAATAGCGATGCGTGAAGGCGATAAAAATTCAAAATAATAAAAATTATATTCAGGAGGCAGGTTACATAATCTCATATTATTACATATTTATGAAACTTATCATTTACTCTTTCAATTGACTTTATAAGTTAACATCACTTGTATAAACACCAACTGCACTAGTGCCACTGTTTACATGACTCTTCTTTATGTATGCACCTAAATTAAAAATTCGGTCGAGTATTATTTGTAAGAAAGGCTTTATAAAATTAATAAAGTTTTAATAGGCGGCTTTAGAAAAGCCTAAAATGTCTTAAAAGTAGCCTACGTATTGTAGACAATAAAAACCTATTTTTAAATTATGTTTTACTTAATACTTTTGAAGTTAAAGAGCGCATTTGCATGATCCTAAATCATATTTTGATTCATCAGATGGTGACTACTCCTTCTCGATAACACCGATCACGCCCCCCGATGTGTTAGATTTTGCGTTACTCCAAGGAGTTTCTCTCAACCTCAGAGCAATCGAGACACTAGACGATCTAGGATCAGATCACAGACCGGTCTCCCTCATTCTTGGCCATCAGCCACCTCCCCCAACACACACGAAAACCTTCACTAACTGGAAGGGATTCAAGGAGTCCCTAGCTAAAGCTTTGGACTCACAGGACTCTACCATCTCCCTACCGTCGGACTTAGATAGTCCCGAAAAAATCAACACCGCGGTCGATTCACTCTCCACCCTTATTAAATCCTCCCTTAAGGAGAACGAAAGGGTCGTCCCGGTTGCTAACAATAGTGGGCTTCCCCTACATATTAGCAACCTATTAAAAGCCAAAAAAGCTGCTTTCCGGAGAGCAGCAAAATATCCCACCCCCGAATATAGGCGCGCGGCCAATCGTCTTCAACGAGAACTCCGCTTCCGCCTCTCTGAATTTCGAGACCTCGAAAAGAGTAAGCTCATGGAGAATATCTCTCCATCTCACACAGCGTACTATCAGATGGCTAGAGCCCTCCGCATAGACGCTATCACCCACACTCCCCCTCTCTCCCGTCCCGACGGCACGGTTGCCTTCGAGGACGAAGAAAAGGCTGAGTGCTTTGCAGATAGCATTGCCGCTCAATGCTCTCCTAGTTCTCAACCCGTCGACCCCTCTCACGTCCAGGCAGTGGAGGATGAGGTCCGCCGCCGGAACTCACCCCCTACGGCCTCCGAACCTATCTCTGTGTCCAATGATGAGATTTCATCCCTCATCAAAGGACTTAAGCCCAAAAAGGCTCCGGGCGCGGATGGCATCTCCAACCAAGCCCTAAAACACTTTCCTGAGCAGGTGTTAACCTTTTTATCTATTATCTTCAACGCCTGCTTCAACCTCAATTATTTCCCCACTACGTGGAAAGAGGCTACTGTGATTGGAATTCCCAAGCCAGGCAAGCCTCTCAACCTCCCTCCAGCCATCGCCCCATTAGCCTCCTCAAGGCAATGGGCAAGCTCTTCGAAAGAGTCATCCAAACGCGTATGAGGCGCTATCTGTTTCCCACAGACGGCGACCCTCTTATCATTCCCCATCAATTCGGTTTCCGAGCCAAACACTCATGTCCCCAACAAGTTCACCGCATTGTGGAATATATCCTCAGCGGTTTCTATCTTCGTCGTCATCAGACCATCGCGGTCTTTTTCGATATAGCTAAAGCTTTCGATAGAGTCTGGCACACAGGCCTCATCTACAAGCTCTACAAAATAGGTCTCCCCGATCGTCTAGTTCGTCTCGTGGCCTCCTATTTAAAACATCGTACCTTTCGTTTTAGACACGAAGGCACGCTTTCTTCACAGCGAACTATCAAGGCTGGTGTCCCTCAGGGCTCAGTACTTGCTCCTCTGCTGTACATCCTGTTCACTAACGACATTCCCATCCCGTCGAAAGGTGTTCAACTCTCCCTCTTCGCAGACGACACTGCCATCTACTGCAAAGGTGTCTCACTACCCTTCATACGGAACAAGATCCAAAAGTCAGTTGATGACCTAGGAGCTTGGTTCAAAAAATGGCGCATCGATGTGAACCCGGAGAAGAGCTCCGCCGTTCAATTCGATTATAAACGACGCCGTCTCAAAAACACTCCACCAATACGTATGCTAGGGACCCCTGTCCCCTGGCATACGACCGCCAAATATTTAGGTGTCACTCTAGACACAGGGCTTACTTTCAGGCCCCACGTCAAAAGAGTAACCCGTTACGCACGGTTTTATCTGAGTAGGCTCAACAGTATGTTGGGCCGACACAGTAAAATGTCCCTTCGAAACAAGCGTACCCTTTACAAGGTCTGTATACGACCGGTCATGTCCTACGCGGACCCCGTCTTTGCCCACGCAAACCCTAACATTATAAATGAACTCCAAATAGTTCAGAACCTCTTCTGCCGTCGAGCTGCGAACGCACCTTGGTACGTCCGTAATGCCGACCTTCATCGGGACTTAGAGCTCCCAACAATTCAACAATTCCTTAAAAAACTCTCTGAGAACTTCTTCAAAGTCTCAGAGTCGCACCCAAATCAATTAATTCGTGAGGCAGCTTCTTATGCAGCCCCACCGCCCTCTCGCTATCGTGTCCGCAGGCCGAGAAACTCTCTCTCGGACCCGCCTAATAAACTGTCAAACGACCTGAACTGTCTCCTGGCGGCTCAGGCCAACTCTAATTAAACTAAATTATTGTATTAACCAACTTTAATTTGCCTTCGTAGGCACTCCCTCAGCTGCTCTTAGCTGCCTGCGCCCTCTTTTCCCAAAAGAGGGTCGCTCATGATAAGGCACAATACAGCTTGCTTGATCAGCCGGTTGCCTGTCCCCAAAGGCGGTTTTTAGAGGGTATCACTTAGGGTCCCCGGTAGGACAGTGAGCCCCTCATAACCACGATAGACCGGCTATCGTGGTATGCGTAATGCATTTTCCGCCTCCCTACGTATAGGGTAGCCCTTTAATTGCTTCGGGCGCAAAAAAAAATACTTTATCGGAAAAACTTATATAAAATTTGACCGAAAACGTTTTTTATTGTTTTTTCGAAAACGGAAATTTGTTACCGTGTAGTGGCGGTGTAAGGATATATATATATATATAATATAACAAGAGAACCGGAGACTCTTTTTACTGCAAACGGGGCATTGTAGTCGTTAGGGTTAGCAACGCATCTGCATTTGGATTCGTAATCGAGAATAGATGTAGAAGTCTCTGAGCCACAGCAACCACTTACCATCAGGTGGACTGTGTGCTCGTTTATCACCCTATCCTATAAAAAAACATTGCATGACAAAGGTTTCTAGAGCCTAGAATTGTAGTCAGTGTAGCTAGAGTTGTATGCAGCAATTACACTAAGATAACTTCACCGATGGCATTTAAGCCAGTTTTAATAGTAATATTCAAAGTGGCTTTTAATGAATGCCATATCATCCCGTGGGTGTCGTAAGAGGCGATCAAGGGAAACAAATCAGGAGATGAGAAACAAAGCAACAGCGTCTTCCTAATAACGACTAAAACTTAAAAAAACTGCGGTTGCCAAGCCGCTTGCCAAGCGAATTAACTATAGCAAATATGCCCCCTATGTGGCAATCTTTGGGGGAAGCCTATGTTCAGCAGTGGACTTTAATAAGCTGTAACGGTAACGGATGATTTCGAAGACTTGGTTTTTTTGTTTGATTTGCAATTTTTTTGGTTTGATTTGCAATTCTACACAAAAAAACGATGTGTTTTAAAGGAAAATGTCATAAGACCGTACTAAATTAAGTTAATAGATCTTTAATTTTACCATTAATATCGATCTGCGGTTTTTTTTAGTTACAAGCGGAATAAGACGCGGGTAAAAGCTAGTTAGACAATAAACGTCTTTGACCGTGTTGTTAAATACAATAAGAGAAGCAAAAATACTGTAAGAATTTTGTTTACTCACAATGGCGGGAAAAGAAAATGGCTGACGCTTTGTATTTGACATTAATGACAATAATCACGTGACGTTGAAATTTCGTCTCGACACGTGACGCATTTGACCTTGGTAAATGACTGTCACTCACAAAAAAGGTGATAACGAAGCGCATCTTCAGCGCATCTTCACGCTTCATTGGCAATAAGTAAAATTTGTTTTGTTAACCTTGAAATAAGTATGAACAGGTAAATATCAGGAGAATCGCATTGTAAAGAAAATGTAACTCTTTATACCTTCGTGTTTTATACATTCTGTATTCGAGATGTACTTTAAAGAAAACGGATTGTTGTTATAATTACATAATATGTGTATATTTAAAGTGTATATAGTTATTATTATCTATGATTAATAAATATGAAGTGTCTCTCCGTAATATTGAAATAAGTGCCATATTCTGTCTTGACTGAGTCTGTTACTTGCTTTAACATTTTTAAATTTTTGTCGGTCTGTTTGTCTGCATGAGCTGATCTACGGAATGGTTTGTAATGAACCTTCATAATCAGATAGAGGGCAATGCAACGAGTGATCTAGATAATTTTTTTGTTATTGTATTTTTTTTGAGAAATCGACAAATGAATATAATAGGAGGGGCGGTTGAAAAGTTTTGAGCCTAAGTACCTTCAAGTGTTACATTGTGTTCATCATTGTCTCGCGCTATAAATTATTAATTTGCGTATACCCTCCTTAGTATACATACAGAGTTTCACATCATTAGCATCATTATTACGCTTTTAGTAATTAATCCGTAAGCATAGTCATGTGTCAGTCATCCGCGCGTTGTACTAAATTGGGGTAAAGGGCTGTTATAAAATTCCTCACAAAGAAGAACAAAACGCTGACGGAAATATTTGAAGAGATGTCGACAGTTTACGGGGATTCTGGACCTTCAATTGCCACCAAAAAAAAAAACGTTGGATCCGAGAATTCAAGCACGGCAGGGAGTCGCTAGAAGACGACCCCAGTTCAAGGGCGACCAAACACTGCCGTTAACGAAAAAAATATTGAAAAAGTAAAGAACTTGTTTAAGAGTATCGGCGAATCAAGCAAGCAACGAATCGGCGTTATTTTGGATACTCATTTGCACATCCGAAAGGTGTGCGCACGATGGGTGCCAAAAATGCTTTCTCAGCTGGACAAGCAGCGTCGAGTCACAACTTCGCAGGAGTTTTTGGACATCTGTGTCGATAATTCTGACAATTTTTTTTTGAATTGTCACTGTTGATGAAACATGCCACAGTGCCCTGAATAAAACCGAATTTGAAAAATTTTCAAATTTGAAGAAAGACCTCCGCGGACGTAGATTGTTAGTTGAAGAAATGAAGGCAGCGGTAGGCGAGCATTTCGAAGGCGAAGATGGCGAATGTTTTTTTTACTGGGAATAAAAGCTCTTTATAACAAATGGCAGAAGTACATTGAAGTAGAGGGATACGATTGAAGTAGAGGGCTATACGTTAACTTTCCGTGAAGCTGTTTGTCTGGAGATTTTGAGTTTTGTCGAGAGTCTGGAGATCATTTAAAATGTCGGGAGAATACAGACGAATCCCGACCATCTAGCAACCCTAAGTAGCACTTCTTTTCTGTTCAGGAGTCCGTCAGACCAGCTTGTTACACATTTCTGCCACCAAGCCGTTTTACGGTCTATAGAGTATAGGGAGCCAGTACAAATAGGTACAGCCTGTATTTGTAATGGTAAGGAATTCTATCTTAGTCTACGCAGGTGGCAACGCATCTGCAGTCTTCGTAGTTTGGAGTTGGTTGCAGGAGTTCATGGGTTACAGTAGCCACTTACCACCAGGAGTCCTTTTATGTTCGTATATCTTTGCCACACAGCACATAACAATGCACAGCAAGGGAAAAAACATATTTTAGGGGATTTGACTATTTTATTATATTGACAAAATTTGACAAATTAGCGATCTGGATATATTATATCTCTCTGCCACATATGAGCTCTTAAGCATGAGTTTTCTATCGTATCGAATTTGTGTCACCTTCGAGTAACTTTGCATGACATAAAAAAGGGTTTGGATAATCCACCTGATGGTAAGTGGACGCTGTGGCCCATATACATCTACATTTATCCTTAATTAAGAATCAAAATGTAAACGTGCAAACGAATAAATAAATATGTTCCTTCTTTTTTCTTTCAAACGTGTTGTCACCCTTAAGGACTACGATGAAACGCCGCGTTTCCAGTAAAAGGGGTAACAAAACACAGCAGCATTAAGCTGCTATTTTACGCTGGTATTCTGTAAGAGCGCGATTTAAACAAGTATTGTAACTTGTACTAAGGGCATATATGGTAAACTGCTATCTATCGAAGGCCATTAGATATTTCTGGCCTTTCTTATAGCATCTTACGACACACGGCACGAAGTGGGACTCCAATACACCACCAAAGTCATGGCATCTGCTGCTATGAATAATATAATTTTTTTGTTCAAAAGAGCATATTATATTAAATTACCCATTTATTACTTCAAATAAACTATTAAGTATATAATTTATTGAACAAAATCATATTTTTTTGAAAACTTCTATTAAGTGTTGCTAGACCAGACGATTTTCCAACTGACAAGGTTAAGGTCATATTCGAAACCCGTGCGTTCGCTTCGACCGTGCGAAGCTAGCATGAGAAGGCCACGTATTTTGTTCCTTGAATAAGTTATTATAGTATATT
The DNA here is from genome assembly GCA_907164705.1 of Parnassius apollo. Taxonomy (NCBI): domain Eukaryota; kingdom Metazoa; phylum Arthropoda; class Insecta; order Lepidoptera; family Papilionidae; genus Parnassius; species Parnassius apollo. The sequence continues at coordinate 2,001,118 of CAJQZP010001402.1, read as the reverse complement.
AAAAGAATTTAAGATATAAATTTTATTGTATTTATGCTATCTTATGTGTTATTATTCTCAGAAAATTATAAACATTTTAAAAGGTAGAAAATACTATTTCAACAATTCTAATTTGAAACAACAGGGTTTCTTACTTTCATCCCAAATATAATTTTTATAATACTAAAGTGACTAGCAAAAAGGAAGTTTTCAGGAAGAATATTGCTATTTATCTATACACACTTTATACTACTATTATGTATTCTGTGCATATACTAAACCAAAAAAATAAAGATATTTTTTAATTCTCAACTTTTGTCGGTATCATCAATATATATCTCGTCCTAAAACTATTAAGAAAAAATATATGGGCTTTGTCCTCAGTTAAAATAGTGAATGTACCAAAATATAATAAGCTAAACTTGTTTTTTGATATTTTGTATTTCTTGCGTCTTGGTTTACGATATTGCGTCACTAAATACCTTATTTATTATGGGAATAGTAATATAATATTATAAAACTAATAATAATAATGTCCTCCAGACCGAATTTCGGTCACGGCGGTCTGCTCAACGAAGGCTAGCCATCGGCGCAGGACAGGATTAAAGTGCCAAAGTGCATGCGGTTTTTTTTTTGAGAGATCAAGCGCAGGACCAACGGCTTAACGTGCTTTCCGAGGCACGGGGGTGAGACACCGCCAACTTCCTGACTCCGGGCAGCTACTGAGAATTTCTGGACAGAAAAACTCAATAACTGATTTTTTTGGCCCGACCCAGGATTCGAACCCAGGACCTTATGATCAGCAGTCGCACTACTACCACCACTAGACCAACGAGGCAGTCATTATATAAGAATAATAATATTACAATTGTAGTAGTCTCTTGAACGTACCTATCATTTATATGTTACTGTAATTTAAAAAATCTAGGATTATGACTATTATCATGGTAACCCCTTTGTTGTACGTAACATATTTTACGGGAATAACCTCATTTTGTGAAAGGAATGGCGTCCAAAAGATCTCGCTTAGACAATGTAATGAGGGATGTCGTTTCAGAAGCTCATGAACTATTTTGGCCATGTTTCGAAGAATCTAAATCTATGAGAACGTAGCAGCCTAATGAAGAGTAACCCAATAATACCATTGCTGATGAAATTGCCTACTACATCAGGTTCGCAAAGGCTGACAGAAGTTTAAGCAAATTTATATTAAATTATTTAAAAAATGGTGGTCTTTGAGTACTAATAATAATCGATTCCCAATTTTAAATAAGCTTGCTAAACTACACTCAGTCACACCAGCAAGCTCTGTTTATTCGGAAAGACTATTTTCTGAGGTGGGTTTGGTTTACGAAAAAAAGAGCAACCGACTCGATTAAAGATTAGAATAACTAATAGTAGAATAGAATAATAATCGATCCCTGTCGTGCAGAAAAATTAGTTTTTCTGCACCACAATCTACCACTTTTAGACTTTTAATATTAATTAAAAAGCCTTATTAACTTCAGCATGACTGATTTTTGCTAACGTTTATATTTTTAATGATGATTAAAGTGTGTTTTGTTTAAAAGATAAATATAAGTAACTATTTTGTCTATCTATAGTTTTTCTGTCCATTTAATATAAGTTTATTTTATTTAGACAACTATTCGCCTAATATCGAATAATGAACATCATTAATCGCTATTCGACGAGTAAGAAAAAAATGCCGAGTAATGCCGAATACCGAATAATAGCGACTATGCTCGGCAGTCTAGTAGAGATATTCCCGTCCGAGTACCGAAGTATTTTTCCAGTTTCATTTTCTTTCCGTAATGGTTCCTTTAACTCTTCCTTCCATACTGTCGATACTTGCATGGTACGATTTTTAGCTAAACACCATTGCCCATATTGGATAAGATTGTCATATCGTTTTACGTACTAACTCCCCGCTAGTTTATTGCAGCCAGATATAAGATGTTGTGCGGTTTCATTCTTGTCATTACAGTAGGATTGTCAGATGGTCGGGATTTGTGTGGATTCTCCTGACATTGCAAATTATCTTCAGACTCCCGACAAAACTCAACATCTATAGACAAACAGCTTCTCGAAATTCTTCTTCGGAATGTTAACGTACCTTTAAAATTAAATACTAATTAGACAAAACTTTGAAGTAAATTGTTTGAATATTAAGTCTTTTCTTACTTAATATAACTAAATGATCCAAATTGGTGGACTCCAGTAAAGTCCAATGCCAAATATGTACATGACTCTGGCAACCTAAAAATTAAATGTAATTACACTAATTTTGTTTATAGTACTTTTTGTGGCCTCTTAATTAAAAAAAAATAAACTTTTCATTTTTAATACTTATTTCTTCCGCCAACAACCCCAAAATCCCGACATTTTCTAATTTTGTCTAGATATTTTAGTCTTCCGATCTGCCAAACCTAAAGTAAAGTCTGCATTTGCCTACTTTTTATTGACAAGGATGGACCACAATATATCCCGTTCTATTTGCCGGGTAGACGTAACTTATCTTATATTGCAAATACTTTTGACTCTAGGGTAGCCAGATACAGGTTGTTTTTCATCCATCTAAAGCAAGCTTCAATATCAATATTAACATGATCTTGCACTACCTGTGAGAATTGGCTATGTAAAATTTTATGTCTCATTGCTTATTTTGTTTTCTATTTATTGCTTTCTTTATTTCATCGTTTGTGTGTAGTTGTGTATGTGACTCGTATTTCTCTTTATATTTTTTCTGCTTCTATTACTATTGAATACTTATCCTTGTTTGTATTTTTCATATTTTTTATTTGTTATTAAAACATTTATTACTGCTATCTAATATATAAAATTAATGTTTGTTTGTTCATATTTTATGCGCTGTCATACCGTTCACAAGATTGCGTTAAAACTTTGTCAACTTACTGCTTACACTTTCGCGAAGGTTTATAGGCATAGTACAATTAACTTACGCGTAAGAAGGTGTCCCGCGTATCGTACCAATAAACTTATTTGAGTTTTGAGCCATATACAATTCAATTTCAATGAATGTATTACAATTACTAATTAAATAATACAACTTAGGCGGTGGAAGGAAAAGAAGGGATCTCCCACTGGACACGGTGTTCAACCAGAGGAGCGGCCACGCTCCGAGTGGTAGTTCAGGCCTTTTTTATATAATATTGTGCCTTAATTCGAAACTTTAATAGCGCGATTTAGGCTGCGATATATTTAGCTTGTGGCGCGACGACAGCGCCGTCACACAACCGTTTCAAATTTAAAACGATATTTCAACTAATATTTCTTCTGCGGCAGCGCTGCGCCGGGTAGCAGTTAGTTGTTACTAAAATTACAATAAATGTTGATGTTAGAAATACAAACTACGTTACATTTCGTATTAATACTATTTTTTTTATTCTTACTGTTGCTACTGATACCACAACAGCATTATATTGAAAACAATATAATATCCTTTATTTTCATCATATGAACTTTATTTAATCTTATCAAATCCTCTAAAACATAAAACAGGAGCTGGCAACCCTAGGTATAAGGGCTGACTGAGTTATTTCTTGACTGCTTGACTTAAAAAGATGGCGGATAAAACACCATTGAGTATATAAAAAAAACTATATAAAACCCTCAGCTGGGTTCAGGCCTCCTCACATTTCAGAGAGCTAAAGAGCAATTAATGCACCCCGTTGTTCACGGACTTTACAAACATTATACCTCCATCATATGTCCTCGAAACATTTTATCTAAATCTGCATCTCGAAGGATTCAGGTTTCTTCAAGATGTTTTCTTTCACCGGGCACGTGTTTAATCAGCATACAATTTAACAATCGAACGATCCTGGTATGCTCGCGTACTGTAAGCGCTAAGTAGGAGCTACATCTGAGTTAACCCGCTAAGCTGATCATGTCACTCCTGTGTTATGTGTGTCATTTGATGCTACCTGAAATCGTCAATACTCCTGATCAAGCGAGACTTGTGTTTTCATTGGGTTACACTCCAAGTTGATAATGATAACAACAAAAAATATTAATGACGACGAATGGTCATAGTACATTTCAATTTATTGAGGTCCTAATCTTGTTTTAAAAATAAAAACGGTTTTTAAATAATGTTGTGCTCTAGACCGAATTTCGTTTACCGCGGCCAGTTTCAACGGAGACTATCTGCGCAGGACTGAATTATAGTTCTCTTCTCGTGTACTATACGAGTGTTTGCGCAAGCACAGACATACTCTCTATTCTTTCACTCTCATAGTGTCGTCCGCCAGGACAGCAATCCTACACGACTGGAGATAGATCAGACGCAAAGCCAGCTTTATATGCTTTTCGAGGCACGTTGGTAAAACACCACCAACTTCCTGACCCCTGCTGCTACAGAGAATATGTTGACAAAAAACCGCAACATTTAATTTTGGCCGGACCCGAGATTCAAACCTGGGACGTATAATCAGCAGCCGCGCTTCCGATCACTAAGCCAACAAAATAGAAGTTTTCGAACGACGACGTCCTTTTAAAATCGTTCTGTGATATAGTGCAACTCGATTATTTCATTCATAAAAAGAACAAATGTATTCAAAATGTTTAATAACCATAGTTGTTTTCGATAGTTAACAAGTAACCAGTTTCCTCTACGATAGCGATAGCACGCGCAACGGATGTAGGGACATTCTTTTGAACCAACTGTGTTAACCTGAAATTTATTAATAATATTCCTTCGGTTAATTTTTATTGATATTTTATACATTACATATTACTTAGACTAACAAAGACGGAAAAACCGAGCACTACATATACATTACATTTAAAGATCTCTTTTTTAATAGAAAAAGTACGACAAACGAGCACGCAGTCCACCTGATGGTAAGTGGATGCTGTGACCCACAGACATCTTATATATCCTCGATTAAGAATCAAAATGCAGATGTATTATCATATCTTAGGACAAAGATGGAAAGCCGCGTTGCCAGTAAAATGGATATCCGGTTCTCTATACTCCCCATACGAAACACGGCAGCATTAAGCTGCAATTTAACGCTGGTATTCTGTGTGAATGTGGAGCGATCCCCTCTCGATCTGACCCATTCGAGCTACAACCATAATATAGCTGCAACATAACTCCACCACGTGGAAAAAGTGACGCAAAATATGAGCCGAAACCATGCTGAATATAAAAGAACTCAACTTGGAAGAACACGTACTCATGTCCACATAAGCATCTACATCATGGTTTCAGGTTACATATGAGATAAGAAGGGTGTGTGCGTGAGTGCATGTCAAGAAGTTAAGCATGGTTTCTGCGTCACCTGAATTATTATTGTACGCAGCGCTTTCTTTTTTTGATCAGAGAAATAATATTTCTTTTTACAAGACAAATAATTCAGCACCTCAATAATTCAGAACATAGCGGTAAGTTCCAGGGATGGCCTGCAGAGTTAACTGTTTTTCAGATTATTTTCATTTTCAGACAGTAGTTTACTCTTTTTCATCCCAGCTTCAGAGAATAGACGCTCTGAAGAATAAAGACAACTTCCTTCTCGCCGAATACTTTTGCCCAACGTTCGGCTATTCGGTCGGGAAGTGCGCAGAAAATTCGGTATTCGCGTGTGGCCGCATATACAATTCGTTGCAAATCTAAACATACATACAAAGGTCCCTGACTGTTTGAGCTGTAATTTTATGCACGCAAGGAAATAATAGATAATACAATGTTTTAATAATAATGGCGCGTGCTAATAATAGCATCAGGCTATTTTAGTGTGCACACATTTCATAATGATTTCACAACTCTGCGCCGCGCAACGTGTACTCTTTCCCTGACTTCAAAAAAGGAGGTTCACAATTTAAGTGTATGCGTTTTATATGTGGTTTTTAATTTGTAAAACTTTACTCCCATATTAAGTTTTTCTCCTGTCTGTAATTTCACAAAGACAAAACACAGACACGGAACAATTATTTGTAGGCCATACAGATACTTGTTGCGTGCGGGATTCGAACCCGCGGCCATCAGATGATGGCTGCTCCAACCCAGTGGCTTGGAGCACTGCACCACAGAGTAAAGAGTAAGGACTCACTCATGTGACTGCACTAGCACGGAACCGTCAACGCGATGTTTTCGTCAATTGTCAACCAATATGGATTTTGATGATTGTTTTTTTTAAATAGGTTATACTCCAGGGGTAAGTGCATAATATAAAATTTTTTAAAGGTGACAATACGAGATTGATATTGTGATATTCCTTAGTTTGAGTGATCTAAAGGTTGAATAACTTAATACAAAGTAAAAGCTGATTTCAATAACTAATTATTCATTACACTTTCTTAGCACCGACCTCAGAATTTGAAATTATTTAATTCTTTTTAGTAAATACTTTGAAGTCGGCTTCTTACTTTGTGGCCCATATACTTTATCTACGTCTACCCTCAATTAAGAACCAAAATATACATGTGTTGTGAACCCTGAGGACTAAGACGAAATGCTTTGTTTCCAATGAAAGGGACTCCGGTTCTTTATAGGAAACAGCAGTATTAAAGCTGCTATTTTACACTGCTGGCAGCATGGCTGTACTTGTGAAAAATTGAAAAGAAGTGAAATTATAAAAATGCCGAACAAATTAAAACAATAAACAGATAGTTAACCAGACTTTTAAGAAAATAATTTATTAATATAATAAATACATCTGGTACGCAAATATCAGCTTTTGCTAATTTTTAGTAAAAATATGAGTAATGGCAAACCTAATTGCAGTCCGTCGCCATAACACCACAAACCGCGGCCCTGAACTATCTGCATTAAATACCATCAACTGCCACAAATATAAAAAGTAAAATTCTAAATACAAGCAGTCTGTAATGATGTCAAAAATTACGTTTTACGTTAGTAAAGTTTAATACTTTGTTTACGAAAGCGGACTTTAAACATAGTTTCCAATATTAACTACAAACTAGTTACCGTTAGTGTTACCGTTACAGTTTATTAAAGTCTACTGGTAAACATAGAATTCCCCCATAGATTGCCTCATAGGGGGGTATATGGCATAGTTGCCACCCTTGGCAAGCGGGTTGGCAATCCGAGATTTTTTATTTTTAGTCGTTTTTTATAGTATAAGGGTGAAAAACGAGCACACAGTCCACCTGATGGTAAGTGGATGCTGTGGCCCATAGACATCTACATCTATCCTACATAGCTCTCTGAGTCACGTCTCCATCCATTTATCGAATTACTACGGACAACATCGAAAAAGAAAATTTTATTTCTTTTATAATACACTAACTAGTTCGTTGTACCAAACAGTGGCGGTGTAAGATTATCCGCTACCCCATATCATCCCGTGGGCGTCGTAAGTGGCGATAGAGGTAAACAAAAACGAAGATTGGCAGCGGGTCTTCCTAATAACGTATAAAATAAAAACATGCGTTGCCAACTCGCTTGCCAAACGTGGCAACTATGCCAAATATAATATAAGGCAAACGTATGGGGCAGGCCCACGTTCAGAAGTTGATTTTCAATAGACTGTAACGGTAACGGAGGTCTTCGATCGTCCTTCCTTTCGTTCAATGGAGTTTTGATAACGTAACGAATGGATCAAAAAAAAATCGAAGGTAATTTAAAGTACATTATCAGCATAAAATAAATAGCCTCGGCATCACAAATTTTTAGGTAATGCATAATAACAGACTATTTACGCGGCATTGTTTGGCTTCCTCCGTGGAGTCTGGGAGAATTCGCCTCACCGGTTTTATAATACGAGTTAGTAGACGCCATTTGGCTCGAAATATATTTATTTCTCAATTATGCGGTTGTTTCCGATCTTATCTTGAATGCAGTACATGAATTTAAAGGTCAGAAAAAGCATACGGCTTCCGAAAGATGAAGGTATAGCATAAGAAGATTAGTGTTTTTTTTAGACGAAAGGGTAAGAAGCCGGCGTATGGTTAACCTGATGGTAAGTGGTTGCTGAGGCCTATGTCGCATATATTCTTAATTAAGAATCAAAATGCTGATGCATTCAATTTCATTGTCATGGAGCATTAGTAGATCCTACTGAGGCGACTTCGCTTCAGTAGGATCTTTTCTTTGTATTATTACTAATTGTCTTTCAATAAAAATAAAGAAAAATGAACTTTATTTCAAGCACGTTAAAGTCTTTGCGTTCGTGGATTTGTACTGTGACCAAAACATTCTTCCGGAATTAGTATAACTAATTTGATAAATAATCAGTGCATAAAAATGTTTAACTAAAAATTCAGTGTATGTATTATGATTATACTAATTGGGGGTCTGCGGGTGTGCGTTAATTACGTTACATATTATATATATATATATATATATATATATATATATATATATATATATATATATATATATATATATATATATAATATACAAATCCGATGTCAATGTATTTGTAATTCTCCACCACCTGTTCACTTCACCACCGATATTAATGTGATTTTTTATAGGATACTTATAGTATGGGTCATTTGGACGGTCCCTGGTTATAGTTTGAATTGGTAGGTGGTACAGGTGGTACAGGGTGGGAATCATGTAATTAATAAAATTAAAACTAAGCCCAAGCATACCACTGAAAGACTTCAAGATACAGTAAGTTCATTCTGCGTAGATCGGACCATAAGTAATAATTAAAAAGCTGAAGGTACTCCGGGTTAACCCGGTCACCTCAATACCCCATGACCATAAGTGCGAAAGTCAAGAAAAAAAAACGATAAGATCCGTAGCACTATTTTTAATCTAATTGCTGAATATCTTTAAATTTTTGAAATGACTGTGACAAGATCGCGGGGCTGATATGAGAGTGTTTATGTCCGATTAAGTTTCTGAAGTGTTGACAGTTACACTCGTACATACTTAATATCTAATAGTAATAGTAAATAATATCTAATAATAATCTACACAGTGTTATTGAGAAGTATTTGTGCACGTTACTAATTTCGCTCCACTTTCAACGTGTTTTTGGGTTTACGACGAATCGTTTCGCGGGAAATAGTTTATTTTTGGCGCGAAAGGGATAGCAGGGTTATCACATGTCACGGTTAGTCGGTACAATAAGTATTAAGTTGTAAGGATGAAAATACTGGCCACAAATAATAAATCTGCATTCGTATGGGATAAGATGATATTTTTATTTTACAAATGATAAAATAAATTAAGACCCTTTGTAGCTCAGGTGCTAAGCGCTCGCTGTAAATTCGATGTTCGACGAAGTTCGATAACACGTATTGGGGGAGCGCTGTGGACATTTCCTTGCCCTAAAACCCTCTCAGAAATGAGAGGAGGCATGTGCCTAGCAGTGGGACGAATATAGGCTGTAACTTTAAATTTAAAATAATAAATGATGAAGGCAGGCTTCGTAAAACGAAGAGGTGTTTATTTACTAATGACACTACTATGGGAGAAGAATATTTCTGCCGACTGTGTTGTTAGAAAAATAACTCGCAAATACTGTAACGGAGGAAAAGTCAAACATGGCCTTGGTCATGTAAATGCTATAAGGTACAGCTAAAAGCAGCAGTTAAAGCACTTACTGCCTTCGGTACGAGCCAAACGATCAAGCCATCAAGGAATTCGTGATTACGAATATTGGCGAGGCTGATGTGAGGCCTCCCTTTATACTTCATTTCTGCTACCCAAGATTTATGCAAAGCTGTACTTTTATGTGTCAATTTCAATCCACCGTACAACAGGCATACGCACACTACGCAAGAGTAATTTAAAAAAGTCATGGCCCGTTCACAGTATATGGAACTTACAAAGGAAGTGATAAGAAGCCAGAAAATTTTTTTGGCTTCTGATTCATGGCGCTTTAAGATATCGTGTGCACCAAACGTAATATATATCAGACCAAAGCAGCAGTATCAAAGGTGCGAGGCATCTGGTCATGCTATCGTCAATCCGCCAAGTGTGACGCTTAATGCAAATCCAACCTACAACACAATAGACTGAAGAAATACAGACAGTGATCTGTGGCTAATTGGACTTCGCTTCGATTCACAATGCCAAGCAAAATGTCATGTTGTATTTTATTGTACAGTTGCAAGTGACAACCCTACGATAGTTCGTATAAATGCAACGTGCGTCAAAACTTTGTCTCCAAATCAGCCCAGGACTGGATTGTCCGCGAGGTGATGATTATGATACACCATTCAACCAAGGTGTATTATTCATTCATAATCATTATTATAATTTAAGTTATTAAATTCTACTTCCTGCCTTGTACCAAGTTATTTGTGTTCGGCATAGCATGTCTTCCTCTTCAGCCCAACTTATCCATCCACTTTTATAGCCAACACTCAAAATCAAGTCAAGTCGGTAGAGTCAAAACGAGAGTAATCACTCGGGTAATTCGAGCTCAACACCAAGTATAGATCTCATTTCCATTTGGAGGAAACAGAAACGTAAAAAAAGGACAGTAAATGCTGCCCTTACCCAACCCTTGTATAGTTATCACAATGTCTCGGGATGGTCCAGTTCCGAGTCATAGACCTCTATAAAATAATATCCACTATCCCAAGACATCCCGCGGGTGCCGTAATGGGTCTTCCAATTTATAAATTTTTTTATAGAATAAGAGTTACATATGAGTACACAGTCCAACTGATGGTAAGCGGAAACTGTGACTCATAGACATCTACATTTATCCTCGATTAAGAATCAAAATGCAGATGCGTCGTCACCCCTGAGGACTGAGATGGAATGCCTCATTTCCAGTCAGTACAAAAGGGTCTCCGGTTCTTTATACTCACCATACGAAACACAACAGCCTTTAGCTACTATTTGACGCTGGTATTCCGTGAGAGCGTGGTCCTTCCCCGGTCGAGCCGACCCATTCGTGCTACAACTAATATAGCTGCAGCGTGGCTCTACCACGTTAAAATTGATTTTGGCTCTGGCGTGATAGTCTAAAAAAATAATTAAAGCAGTCGTTCTTCATCATTATCATCATCATTACAGCCCTTCACAAGTCCACTGCTGAACATAGGCCTCCCCCAAGTAATGCCACAAAGCACGGTCCTGAGCCACCTGCATCCATCGACTTCCTGCATATCTTACCAGGTCGTCACTCCATCTAGTGGGGGGTCGCCCTACACTACGCCTACCGGTACGAGGCTGCCACTCGAGAACCTTTCTTCCCCATCGGTTATCGGTTCTTCGAGCTATATGGCCGGCCCATTGCCACTTCAGCTTACTAATCCGTTGGGCTATGTCGATCACTCTGGTTTTACTGCGGATATCCTCATTTCTGAGTCTATCACGCAGAGAAACTCCAAGCATAGCCCTCTCCATAGCTCGCTGAGCGACCTTAAGCGTCCTCATTCGGCCAGCAGTGAAGGACCACGTCTCAGATCCGTAAGTCATCACTGGCAACACGCACTGGTTGTACAATCTAGTTTTTAGAGATTGAGGTATAACTGACGAAAAGATATGTCGTAATTTCCCGAACGCTGCCCAGCCGAGTTGAATCCGTCGATTGACCTCTCGGTCGAAGTTGGACTTACCTAGTCGGACTATTTGTCCCAGGTAAACGTACTCGTCAACAACTTCGAGCATAGTGCTCCCAACAACTACCGGCATAGGTGTGACATGGACATTAAACGTTCTTGTGTTATTCAAATTACCACATTAAAATAGGGTTGAATAATTAGATGAACATTATCCAGTTCGTCGAGTTGGCTAATCATTTCTACATTAATCACTGTTAACCGTAGCAACCATTAGAAATGATATGACACGTAGTTATTCCGTACGCTCATTACGCTTCAGGTTTGCTGTATAATTGAGACTTCGGAGTTATTTTTATACGTGACCCCCACAATAGGAAATTCGACTGTATCGTGGAGACGCTTAACATTAATAAATTGCACGTAGTAATGTGGGGGGCATAAGTGAAACTCGGTAGTACAAATAAGGCGTGTTTATTTGGTAGCCTCCAGTACAGCATTGACGTTTGGTAATATGATTGATGCATGACTATTATGCGTAGACAATTTACAAACTTTTTTTTTATAGGATCACCTACATAGTGAGAAACGAGCACACAGTCCACCTGATGGTAAGTGGACGCTGTGGCTCATAGACATCTACAATTTATCCTCGAGTAAGAATTAAAACGCAGACCCGTTTCCAGCCTTGAGGACTGAGATGCAATGTCTCATTTCCAGTAAAAAGGGTCTCCGGTTCTCTACGCTCATCATACGAAACACAGCATCATTAGACTGCTATTTAAGCTGGTATTCGGTGAGAGCGTGGTCCTTCCCCGGTCGAGCCGACCTATTCGTTTATACAACCATAATATAGCTGCAGCGTGGCTGTACCACGTAAAAATACTAACTACAACGTGGACACATCCAGACTCGAAACGATTATACCTACAGGGTTACTTTTATAAAAGTACCAAGCCAAATTTTAAACTAGCGATCACCGAATGGTTAGAGGCACACTGAACCTAAACGTTAAGTTGGAGAGGTCTCGTCTAATGAAGTCAACGCTCCGCCCCCTCGTGCTCTAATCCAGAATACCGAGACTTTTCAGCTCGAGTTACGTAACCGCTTTTAGTGCCTAGAAGATTGCAATGCAGTGGACGATATGAACGACAAGCTCGTGGAAACTGTCCATGCGGTCGGAGCTAAGTTTTGCAAGACCCGCCGCAGAAGAACACAAAAACTCTCCGATCACACTCTTAATCTCATGGCTGTTAGACGGGAGATGAGGCTGCAATCGTCAACAGATTTGACAGCATACAGGCAACTGAACAGACAGATCTCCAAATGCGGCAAGACTTACGCAACTTTAATACTGCTCGTATTAAAGAAGCGATTGAGCGGAACCAGGGCTCCAAAGTCTTTGCCAGAGATCTGTGTGCCAGAAAGAGCCAACTGTCAAAGCTGAAGACTGAGTGTGGTAACATCGTTTCGGCGGGACACCTGAGATTTTGAGTGAGATTGAGAGGTTCTATGGGCAGCTGTACACATCATCGTTGGAGCCACACGCAAGTGTGAGTAACGATCCAAGAGCAAGTCTTACCCGACACTATTCCGATGATATCCCGGACGTCAGTCTGAGCGAGATTAGAATGGCGCTCTCCAGCGTCTTAAAAACAGCAGGGCCCCAGGCGAGGATGGAATTACAGCGGAGCTTCTGAAAGCGGGTGGAACACCGGTACTTGAAGTCCTTCAGAAGCTCTTCAATTCCGTCCTCCATGGTGGCACTACTCCGGAGGCGTGGGGCAGAAGTGCGGTGGTCTTGTTCTTTAAGAAAGGCGACAACGCTCTCTTGAAGAACTACAGACCGATTTCCCTTCTGAGCCGCGTCTACGTGCTGTTTTCGAGAGTCATTACGAATCGTCTCGCACGCAGACTCGACGACTTGCAGCCTCTCGAACAAGCCGGTTTCCGAAAAGGATTCAGTACCATAGACCACATACATACCCTGCGGCAGATTGTACAGAAGACCGAAGAGTACAATCTGCCACTTTGCCTGGCGTATGTGGACTATGAGAAAGCCTTTGATTCCGTCGAAATATGGGCGGTGCTACAGTCCCTTCAGCGGTGCCAAGTTGACTGTCGGTATATCGAGGTGCTGAAGTGTTTGTACAGTAGGGCTACGATGGCTATCCGAGTACAGAACCAGAGTTCGAAACCTATCCAACTGCAGAGAGGTGTAAGACAGGGTGACGTTATATCCCCGAAACTCTTCACCGCTGCGTTGGAAGACGTTTTCAAGCTACTGGACTGGAAAGGATTCGGTATTAACATCAATGGCGAGTACATCACTCACCTTCGATTTGCCGACGATATAGTCCTTATGGCAGAATCGCTGGAGGACCTTAGCACTATGCTCAATGACCTCAATGGTGTCTCCCAACGGATAGGTCTTAAGTTGAACATGGACAAAACAAAGATTATGTTCAATGTCCATGTCACACCTATGCCGGTAGTTGTGGGGAGCATGCTCGAAGTTGTTGACGAGTACGTTTACCTGGGACAAATAGTCCGACTAGGTAAGTCCAACTTCGACCGAGGTCAATCGACGGATTCAACTCGGCTGGGCAGCGTTCGGGAAATTACGACACATCTTCTCGTCAGGTATACCTCAATCTCCTAAAACTAAAGTGTACAACCAGTGCGTGTTGCCAGTGATGACTTACGGATCAGAGACGTGGTCCTTCACTGCTGGCCGTATGAGAACGCTCAAGGTCGCTCAGCGAGCTATGGAGAGGGCTATGTTCCGAGTTTCTCTGCGTGATAGACTAAGAAATGAGGATATCCGCAGTAAAACCAGAGTGACCGATATAGCCCAACGGATTAGTAAGCTGAAGTGGCAATGGGCCGGCCATATAGCTCGAAGAACCGATAACCGATGGGGAAGAAAGGTTCTCGAGTGGCAGCCTCGTACCGGTAGGCGTAGTGTAGGGCGACCCCCCACTAGATGGAGTGACGACCTGGTAAGACATGCAGGAAGTCGATGGATGCAGGTGGCTCAGGACCGTGCTTTGTGGCATTAATTTTTAGGTTGCTACATGTATTTAGCATTGGAATTTACTAGAATCTACCAATTTAGATCCTTTAGCAATATTCAGAAAAGATTTAATATTTAAACAATTTATTTCAAAGTTCAGTCCAATTAGTAATTAATTTTTTGAAAACCATACGTTAACATTCTGAAAAGCTATTTGTCTGGAGATTTTGAGTTTTGTCGGGAGTCGGGAGATCATTTGAAATGTCGGTATATTTCAAACGAATCACGACCATCCGGAAACTTTAATTGGATGTGTTAGAAAGTGATTACCATTTTGTTTATTTTTTTAGGTTACAAAAATGTTATAATAATGAAAATATACATAACGTAATTGCGAAGTGATTTCCACCGGTAAACGATTCCAACCAGAGTTACACAATGGCACTGTTAGAACTAAAATTTGTAGGTCATACGTGTAATATTTAACGTGGTAGAGCCAGGCTGCAACTATATTATGGCTGCAGCAGAACTAGGTCGGCTCGATCGGAGAAAGGCCACGCTCCTACAGAATTACTAGCGTAAAATAGCAGCTTACTGTTGCTGTATTTCGTATGGCGTGTATAGGGAAACTTATAGTCAGGGGGTTTTCATGCTGGTCTACCTTTCCGGTGATCCTGTTATGGAATACGGGTACGCGACCCCGGCTCCCCGAGCTACTGTTATTCTCATACCTTTCCTGCCGAGATAACAGTATTCTTACACCTGCGCTCCTACCCCCCAACCTTCTTTTTCCTTTTCCCAAAATGGTAGCTTCCTCTACCAACAATAGCATACCCAAAGAGGGTTGGTGTCAGGCAGGCGGCCGACTGTAAAACTTTTGCCAAATCCCATGCAGTAAACCTATGCAAGATTTACTGCGCCGACCCCAGATAATGGGAAATGGCTTAGAGAATGATGATGATGATGATGTGTATAGGGAAACTTAATTTTCAGAGCAGCAGAGGCAAGGTACCTACATTTTCATTCCTAATCGAGATAGATGTAGTTGTCTATGGGCACCAGCATCCACTTAATTCTGTCCACCATTATTTTATTAAAAAAATGTGGTTCCGTGCGGGCTTACGGTAATAATTATCCGTTATTGGAATACTTGACTTTATTCTATAAAAAAACTTGACAAGTTTACTGCCAATCCAAAACCAAACGTATCGCAACTCTGTCGCCGGTAATATTATGTCGAATACATTAAAATGGGTAAGTCCACAATCCGGCCACGAGATATTTTGTGCTATTTCTACACATAAAACCAAGTGTTACTTATTAGCGCCTGTCTGTGTTTGTGACGGCCCTATGGCGCAGTGGTTTAGCACTGAGTTGCGGTCCTTGGGGCCGCGGGTTCAAATCTCGCACAGATCAAGTATTTGTATGGTCTACAAGTTCTGGGTCTGGATGTCCTTGTGAAATTAATGTAAATTAAATTGCATCGCAGATACAGGAGAAGGTCCTAGTGTATCGGTAAGTTTTATTTTATTGCGATTATGAAGATAATTGAGAAAATGAGAGATGCCGACATGAGAATGAGAAAGCTTAAAGCTTTGTCATTTCTAGCTGCATTATCACTTATCATCAGTTGAGGAAGTAGTCAACTGGCTTGTAACAGTTGAAAAAAAAATCGAGAATTTTTTGAGGAATGTATTTTTTGACTATAATACATGTATATTTTAAGTAGCGTGTTTGTCGCATAAACATATCTCCTTTCAAGGAGAATGCGATGTTCTAAGTTCAAACGAAAAAAATGTTTAATAAAGCCGGTGGGAAATTTGAACCCAGTCCAATTTCGTTACCTATACGGAATTTTGGCATCATATTACACTATGGTCGTGGTAGTTAACAAACCATGATAATAATAATGTCCTCCAGACCGAATTTCGGTCACGGCGGCCATTGTCAACTGAGACTAGCCATCGGCGCAGGACAAGATTATAGTGTCTAAGTGTATGCGCAAGCACAAGTGTACTCTCTATTCCCTTACTCTTATAATCCGATGAGACGGTGAACCGACACGACCGGAGCGAGATCAGGCACAGGACCAACGGCTTTACGTGCTTTCCGAGGTACGAGTGTGAGACACCGCCAATTTCCTGACTCCGGGCAGCTGCTCAGAATTTATTGACGGAAAAACTCAATAATTGATTTTTGGCACGACCCGGGTTTCGAATCCGGGACCTCATGATCAGCAGTCGCACTACTACAACCACTAGACCAGTGATTGCCAAAGCGGTCTACATCGACCCCTAAGGGTTTATGACAACCTTCAAGGGGTCTACGTCAGCGAAAAAAATTTTGGGGGTCCATGAAATGAAAATGGGGTTCCACGATAGTGGATCTCAACACATACACTGATAGTACCTATAGGTATACTTACATCATTCTATCTTATAATATCAAAACATATACATTATTTATAAAAGATTTATAGTTTATTTTATATTTATTTAATATTACGTATATTTCACATAACAGATACAAAATTTTATTTTAAGTAGTTTTAATTTAAATTCAATTGATAAATGTATAAATTAACATGTGTTTTTACTTTAAGTTTTTAACACTAAACTTCACTACAGTTAGAAATTTACAGGAAATCAATATCAGGTAAGTAGGGGGTCTACCCAACACGGAAAAACATGGCAAGGGGTCTACGACACAAAAAAGTTTGGGGAACTCTGCACTAGACCAACGAGTTAGTCAACAAAATAATAACACAACACAATTCCATCTCCGCCGGCATCTGTAAATTAATTGCATTGTTTTTATTAATTACATTGCCCTAAAAGGAGTAATGTTTTTCGAGTGTATGTATGTATATGTATGTATGTCTATTTCTTTAGCACGCTCTGTAGCCTAAATAGCATGATGGATCTTAACATAGTGTTCGTATTCTATGCGCTGCCATACCGTTCAACAGATTGCGGTAAAGCTTTGTCAAAATACTACTTGCACTTCCGCAAAGGTTTGTACGTGGTAGAGTCATGCTGCAGTTATATTAGTAGTAGTAGCACGAATGGGTCGGCTCGACCGGGGAAGAACCACTCTCTCACAGAATACCAGCGTGAAATAGTAGCTTAATGCTGCTGTGTTTCGTATGGTGAGTGTAAAGAACAGGTGACCCTTTTTTCCGGAAACGAGGCATTCCATCATGGTCCTCATGGGTGACAACGCAGCTGCATTTTTATTTGTAATCGAGGATTGGTGTAGGTGTCTATGGGCTACAGCAACCACTTACCATCAGGTGGACTGTGTGCTCGTTTGTCACCCTACCATATAAAAAAAGGTTATATGCATAGTTGGACCCGGTAGGTGGCGCTGTTGTAGAATTCAGATATCACCCGTGCGAAGCCAGGGCAGGTAGCTTTTTTTATAAAATAAGGGTGACAAACGAGCACACAGTCCACCTGATGGTAAGCGGAAGCTGTGACCCATAGACATCTACATTTATCCTTGATTAAAAATCAAAACGCGTTGTCACCCCTGAGGACTAAAATGGAATGCGTCGTTTCCAGTAAAAAAGGGTCTCCGGATCTCTACACTCACCATACGAAACAGCAGTATTGAGGTGCTATTTTACGCTGGTATTCTGTGAGAGCGTGGCCCTTTAGTTACTAACTTTTTTACGCAGTCGGGTTGTTAATTACTGTTTTAACGTTTGAGTTTGTTGGTAATCCAACAGCTTTAAGCGTGAAATTATTAAACAATTTACAAAAGAAGACATTACGCCAAAACAAGTACGCAATTACACTTATTAGTAATTACCACTGCCATTAAGTCGTGTAGTGGCGGTGTAAGGATATCCACTACCTTATTATCATCTCGTGGGTGTCGTAAGCGGCGACAGAGGGAAACAAATCAGGAGGACGGCAGAGCAGCGTATTCATAACGACTAAACATAAAAAATACTGCGGCTGTCAACTCCCTTGCCAAGCGTGGCAACTGTGGCAAATATCCCTCCTTTGACTTGTGCCTCCTTTGGGGCAATCTATGGGGGAGGCCTACGTATGAGCAGTGTGGACTTTAATAGATTGTAACGGTAACGGATGATTTCGACGACTTTTTTGGTTTTTTTGTTTGGTTTGCAATTCTACACAAAAAAAAAACAATTAGTTTTTAATGAAAATGTAATAAAACCCTATTTACATCAAATTAATATTTATAAATTTCATTTAAATAAGGTTAAGTTAATAAATAATAAATTGTTCGCGACGGCCTAACAACCTTAAGAAACAAAGTGATAAAGAATATTGTTTTTTGTATTAATAGTGAAATTACCAAGAAAACTGAGTGAAAACGTGTATTAATATAGTTGTTTAACATATTTATAACTCTTAGTATATTTGAATAGAATGTCGTTTTGATAACAAGTAACGTAAACAACTTTTATTATATTAAGAAAAATCGACCAATCACAGCGCGTCTTATCGTAGAACTCTCTAGAAGTTTTTTAATTAACTGTGTAATAGTTTATACCAAAAATAATGAAAATAATTTTATGTTCTAAAAGAGTTATATTTAAATAGCATATGGCTTATAGATTAAAGAAGTATAGGAATATTTTTTTATAATTAAACGCATTTCGTAGTTATAGAAAAATTAAAGAATTAAAATACCCAAATATTATGAAAATTTGGGACATTTCGTTTAAAAACTTTTTACAATGTTAATGTTTTTAATAACCTTTATGATATAATAATAAAGTACCAGACTACCAATTTAATGATGTATAGCATGTTAGTGTAGCAATTAGTTTTGTATAGAGAATATTGCAATTTATGCCATTTTATATTATGCCATTATAGTGAAATGTTTATGCAATAAAGAGGCAAAACGGAAAATGGCAAGCGGCTCACTGTAAAGTATTGCTAAAGTCTACCTTAGGGGCTCGGGACCCAGTACCAGTAGTAGTGTGAAGAACTACCAGTGACAAGTGAAGTGAAGTGAGTGGTATCCGGTGGTAGCTGAAGTGACTAGTAGCAGTATATAGTGAATAGTGAAAGTGTTAGCTAACCTAAAAAGGTCGTAACTGACATTCGCAGTTACATAGTGAAAGTGTTACCTAGCCTAAAAAGGTCGTAACTGATATTCGCAGTTGCATATAGTGAAAGTGTTAGCTAGCCGAATAAGGTCGTAACTGATATTCGCAGTTACATATAGTGAAAGTGTTAGCTAGCCTAAAAAGGTCGTAACTGATATTCGCAGTTACATATAGTGAAAGTGTTAGCTAGCCGAAAAAGGTCGTAACTGATATTCGCAGTTACATATAGTGAAAGTGGTAACTGATATCCGCAGTTACACAAGTGATAAAATCAGCTAGTTTAGTTGATAATAGCTGCTAGTCAGTAGTGTTAGAAAACCAGCTACTAATAATAGATATTTGATACCACCGTAAAATTTAAAGAAATCTTTTGAAATATACAGTGACCAACCAATAGTGAACAACCGTAGTTCAACAACCGTGCTCAATAAATAATAGTTATAAAATTTCGCGACTAATCAATCAGTCGAACCGCTGGCCACTACCTTGCTATTTGTATTTGTTAATCGTGCATTTTGATTTTAACCACAGTCCACAATATTTCAGCGGCACCAACAAAGACGGCGGTGAGAGTACCCACCGGAACCTATAGGTGTAGGACGTGAGCGACTCGCGAAGTATCTTCGACAACATTTACTCCGGAGAGTTTCGCCCGTCCGGCACATAAATCATGTAATAAATATCTTTAATTTTACTATTAATATGGATCTACAGTTTTTTTTTTAGTTACAAGCGGAAAAATGGCGGGTAAAAGCTAATTAGACAATAAACGACTTTAACCGTGTTGTAAAATACACGAGAAGTTAACTCACAATGGCAGGAAAAGAAAATGGCTGACGCTGAGTATTATCAGTGCAACTAATTTTAGGCTGTAACGCCCAAAAGTAGTTGCACTGATAAACATAGGCCTCCTCCATAGATGGCCGCATAGGGGAAATTATGCCATAGTTGACTCGCTTGGCAAATGGACAACTGTAGCTTTTTTATTCAGTGTTCAGAAAGATATTGATATTCATCTCCTAGTTCAGTTTCATTCTGTCGCCTCATACGACACCCACGGGATGATAAGGGATAGTACCGCTACTAAAAGCTTACTAATTATCTATACTATTATAAAATTTCATGAAGCAGAGCCACGCCAGTTGTAGCACGAATGGGTCGGCTCGACCGGGGAAGGACCACGCTCTCACACAATACCAGCGAAAAATAAGTACATAATAGCTCAATGTTAATACTGCTGTGTTTTGTATGGTAAGTGTACAGAACCGGAGAACCTTTTTACTGGAAATGAGCCATCATACTCGTAGTCCCGAGAGGTGGCAACGCATCTGCAATTTGATTCTTAATTGAGGATAGATGTAGATGTGTGCGCCCTCATTTCTGCCAAGGAGGGTCGCGTTCATATACGGCTTAGAGATCTCTAGTTAGATCGTTAAGCTAGTTCCTAAAAGGTTGGGTTTAGTGGGTAAAAGTCACTACATAACCACGCAGCCGGCTGCGTGGTATGCTATGAGCATTCCCAACCTCCTTATCCCGCTTTCCGGAGGGTTGCCCATATTTGCTTCGGGCGCAAAAAAAATGTAGATGTATATGGGCCACAGCATCCACTTACCATCTGATGGACAGTGTGCTCGTTAGTCACCCTTATTCTATATATAAAAAAAAACTCAAATGAATGCATAATATGAACTTACTTGTGTGAACATTGAGAACTCGTTAATGGTGGGAAATGAGGGGCATTATGGCGATGAATAAGGGAATATTATACACTGCGGTGGCAAATTGCGCGCGGCTAATTTGCGGTCGACGCGACTTACGCCGCGTCGTCACACATAGCGGTTTTGAAGGAGAATCTCGTGATACAATAACTTGTAAAACTAACACACTACTTAAAATCTCTGTTAGTTTCTTTCATCTCCTATTCTCGCTCCTTCTCTTGTATTAGACTGCTGTTAAACACATAATGTAAATGTAATCGATTATACATATATATACATACATGTATACACTTATTTCTAAGACTTAAGAAATTCGGGTTTTTCGTATTTTCGTATTCGTTAGAAATTTTTATACGCGACATATTACACAGAAAAAAGAACTAAGAAAGAATATTACAATAACATCCCATATAACACAAAAGTTACTAGACCCATCGGAAACTCAAGCATGTTCTATGATAAACTAACAAAAATGTTAAAATTTTCTAACTTATTAACGGTGAACCAGAAAATACCTGACGTCCCTAATCATGTAGTGGAGGTGTTAGAATATCCAACACCCCATATCGTGCGAAAGGTATCGTAATTGTAGGAGACGAAATCCGTAAACACACAAGGAGATAGGCAGTATTTTTATAATAAAATCTAGAAAAAAAAACTACGGTAAAAGCCAAACGAACGTTTTTTTTAAATATATAATACGAGTGACAAATGAGTACAAAGTTCACCTGATAGTAAGTGGATGCTGTGGCCTATAGACATCTACATCAATGATCGATTAAGAATCAAAACGCAGATGCGTTGTCAATAAGATGGACTAAGGTGGAATGCCTCGTGTCCAGTAAAAAGGGTCTCCGGTTCTCTCTCTCACTCACCGTACGAAACACAGCAGCATTAAGCTGGTATTTTAAGCTGGTATTCTGCGAGAGCGTGGTTGTACCCCGGTCGAGCCGACCTATTCATGCTACAACCATAATATAGCTGCAGCGTGGCTCCACCACGTTAAAAAACGTGACAACTGCAGTAAATATCTCTCCTAATAAAGCAATCCATGGGGAGGCCTACATTCAGCATAGGATACACTCCAATGATAATGATGATGACGGTTAATTATCGGCGGGAATACATTTATTTATTATAGCCTTATCAAAGCCCACTGTTGAACATAGGCCTCTACAAGAAGACAATCGAGAGACTGAACTGCAATTCGCACTGAATATAGCAATGAAAAATTCGCCTGTTTCCCACTCCAAAGCTGAAACCAGTATTTATTTCAAGAACTGTATGGTTACCTTGCGTTTGATTTTTGTGTGTTACCTCATAACTTTTTTCTGGGTGAACCGATTTTGATGATTCTTTTACTATTTGAAAGCTGGTGCTTTTTGTGTGGTTACATATAAATTGGATAAAGTTCTGACCAGTAGTTTTTTTAAGTAACCCTTAACAATTGGATTGACTTCGAATACATTGATGAAGTTCACATTTTATTTATATTGAAGTCGGCTGTATAAAATTTTTAATTTGACCACTTGTTCTTTAATGTTTTTATTTTTGTTAAATTGGCTTCTGGATGACTGATGGCAGCGGTATAACTGAGCAATTAATGGTGAAATTAAATATATTATTGAACATTTGTGATGAATTTTCTTTATTAAGTAGAATAATTATATAACTAACAAAGGTCAATGTCATTGTATGACATTCATAACTTAATTTATTTTATACTAAGCAATATAATAAGGACTGTAATATTCGTACACAATAGTTAATGAATAAAAAGATTGATTGTGTTTTTAAAATCTGTGATTTCTCCGACTACTTCCAAATACTGTTATGCTTTAACTGCTACCCTCTGACAAGAAATTCCACAGGCCATGTGGCCATGTGCCTCGGAAATCACGTAAAGCCGTTGGTCCTGCGCCAGATCTTTCCGGACGTGCTATATGACCGTTCCAACGGCCTATGAGAATGAAATAAACACCTGTGCTTACTCATATACACGTGCACGTGCACTATAAACCCGTCCTGCGCCGACGGCTAGTCTCTATTGATAGTGGCCGCCATGACCGAAATTCGGTCTGGATCTGGAGGACATTAATACATTTGAAATACTTATATACTTAAAATTTCGTTTGTGAAATGTAATTTTTAAATAAAATATGTAAGTAATGATCAAACAAAGATTTCAACTTGATTGTATTTTTTATAGGTTAGGGTGACAAACGAGCACACAGTCCACCTGATGGTAAGTGGTTGCTGCGGTCCGTAGACATCTACATCTATCCTCGATTACAAATCAACATGCAGATGTGTTGTCACCCGTGAGGACTAAGATGTTAAATTTGTATGCATATTTGGAAATATCAACTGTGACGCAATTTTGATAAATATTTTTTTTATTAAATACGTAACACCTCAGGGGTGATCCAAACATGAATTTGAAGAAAAAAATCTACTCCTTAGAATGGAAAAATTAAGATGACATTCGAGCTTGTGGTGTATTTGCTTAATATTATATACACAAGGGATACATTATTTACACAAGGGACACATTACACTTTTGCATTTGTTTATTAAAAACATTTGTAAGCACAAAAAACTTAACGAAACTCTCGACGTTACTGGAAAGTATGCGTGGAAAGAATTTTTACGGATAGTTTTCTCGTAAATATAAGAAATCATTAGCTAAATAAAATGTTATATTATGTTATTTATAACCTCCGACAACAATAAAAGCTATGTAATTCGATAACTGGCCTGTTGATATAAGCATATTGTTTGAATCCAAGGCCAGAGTAATAAACTTGCAATACTTTTTTATTTGTCGCCTCTTAGTAAACTTTACAAATATTCTTTAAACAACCTAAAAAATAATTTACTTTACCTTTGCCTAAAATTTACTAGACACGTACAAAACTACTTGCAGAAAGTAAAGTAACGTAATTATCTAATTATTAAGAATTTATTGAGTACGCTTATTCAAATTTTCAATACATGCGAGTCGTAAAGTAAAAAAGGCTTTTTGAATTTCAGAATTCACTTAAAAAAAATCGTTTGAAAAAGTATTTTCAAAAATCCCGAATTTTTGAATTATTTATTTGGTAACCCTACGTGTCTTCCCAGATGGATACGAAGAGTAAGATCTGTGACTGTAAAGGATTAGCCTTTATTATTAGATTTGTCGAACAGTTAGGGGTCGGCACTGATTTAAAATAGATATTACGTCAATAGTTAACTAAAAGAGTTCATTTTTTTAGTGAAATCTTAAATGACACAAGTATCAAATCCACAGAAATCTAAATAATAAGGCAATATAATATATATTAGTACCATATAGCACCTTATTATTTAGATTTCTGTGATCAAATCAAACAACAGATTCAACCACTTACGTTTTTTTAGTTTCTCAATCATTACAAAATAGTTACCTTCTGACATACCTACACTTAATTATAATGCAACAGATTACATAATTATGGAAACAAAAAATGTTCGCATTTTCTGCAGTTTTAAGCTTTATTAAATATTTTCTTTCAAGGTTTGTTGTTTAGTGTATGTGGCTATATGGGTTGGTATCTAGTGTGATACGATTACGATGCGTCATTTTATCATTTCTAAGGCGCTTAAATCTTAAATTTACCTACGTACATTTAAGATTTAAGCGCCTTAGAAATGACAAAATGACGCATCGTAATCGTATCACACTAGATACCAACCCATATAGCCACAGAGACTAAACAACAAACCTTGAAAGAAAATACTTATTGAATAAAACTAAATTTTCGGATTATATCGCGTTTATTTAACTGATTTTACTTATTTTTAATTCTCGACGTTTCGGGTGCTTTACAGCCACCATAGTCACGGGGGGGGAACGAGATGTTTGACGTCCCAATGTCATTGTTAGCCCGGCGGCGGAGCGTCGGTGCTTCACGTCAGCTATATGTTAATAATATATATATATATATATATATATATATATATATATATAAAGCACCGACGCTCCGGGAAGTCTGCAGTCTGTGAACATGTTCAAGATCGTCCCCACCATTACATCAGATTTGATAAACCACAAATCCTCGCAAAAGAACACCGATTCCTACCAAGGATGATACGCGAGGCTATTGAAATTAAAAAACATCCTAATTTCAATAGAGAAGATGGTTGGGTGCTACCATCTGCTTGGGATCCTATAATTAACAAAATTAAACCCAAACCTAAGCATACCACTGCAAGACTTCAAGATACTGTAAGTTCGTTTTGCGTAAATCGGACCAAAAATTAATATTAAAAAACTGAAGGTAGCCGGGCTAACAATGACATTCGGACGTCAAACATCTCGTTCCCCCCCCGTGACCATGGTTGCTGTAAAGCACCCGTAACGTCGGGAATTAAAAATAAGTAAAATAAGTTAAATAAACGCGATATAATCCGAAAATTTAGTTTTATTCAATGTGTAATGTTCGTGTAAATTTAAGAAATCATTATAAGAAAATACTTAATAAAGCTTAAAACTGCAGACAATGGGAACATTTTTTGTTTCCATTGTCATTAACACAGAAATCGTAATACCTAACTCTTAATACGATTTCTGTGGTCATAAAACATTACTAAGAGATATAAAAGAGTTAATCTCGAATATTATTATCATAGATAATTATTCATAACTAGACTTGCAACGAATAGCATATTCGGCCACATGCTGAATTTCGATTTTTTTTTATAGGAGAGGGGCAAACGAGCATACGGCTCACCTGATGGTAAGTGACTACCGTCGCCCATGAACAACCGCAACACCAGGGGAACTGCAGGAGCGGTGCCGGCCCTTTAGAAAGGAGTAAGCTCTTTTCTTGAAGGTCGTATCGGTCCGGAAAAAACGCCGGTGGTAAACTATTCCACGGAGAGATCTTATGAGCTTCCTGACTGAATAGCCGAATATGAGGCAAAAGTATTCTGCCCGTAAGGAAGTACTGTTTTTTATTCATAGCATCTTTTGTCGGAAGCTGGGATTTTCTACGAGAAAAAATTAGTATAATATTGCCTGAAAATTCCGAAAACTAGTTTTGCTGCACCATAATCTTCCATTTAAATACATACACATTTATCTGATAGGTTTTTTTGTAATAAGTGGATTGATAATGTACTCGTACTCAATGACAACTTTATTGATTATAATAAAAATACATCATCATAAAATAAATCATTATTTTTATGTAATCAATAATCGGACTACAACAAAACATTCCACTCAAGTGTTCGGTATCCGAATAGTATCAAAATATGCGATATCTGACCTAATAGTATCCAAATATCCGATATTTGGCCGAACAGTATCCTAATATTCGGTATTTGGCCGAAAAGGAAAAAAGTAGCCAGATAGGCCGAATACCGAATATTAAACGAATATTTAGCTGCATGTTTAATCATAACTCATACATAATAAACAAGAGATTAAAGGGTTATCAACCTGGAAACATATTTATTATGTGGTATAGAAACCGTTACCGTTACAGCTTCTTAAAGTCCACTGTTGAACATAGACCTCCCCAATAGATTCATAGGCGGGATATTTGCCATAGTTGCCACGCTTGGCAAGCGGATTGGCAGCCGCAGTTTTTTAGTCTTATTTGCTATTAGCAAGACGCTGCTTCCTGAAATATTACGATACCCACGGGATGATAAACGGTAGTGGGTATTCTTACACTGCACCGGGGAAGGACCACGCTCTTACAGAATACTGGCGTAAAATGGCAGATTAATACTGCTGTGTTATGTATGTGAGTGTAGAGGTCCGGAGCTTTTTTTTAACTAGAATCGAGGCATTCCACCTTAGTCCTCAGGGGTGACAACGCATCTGTGCTTTGATTCTTAATAAAGGATAAAAGTCTATGGGCCACAGCATCCATTTACCATCAGGTGGACTATGTGCTGGTTTGTCACCCTTATCCTATAAAAAAGCCATGGGACCCCCAATTCCTACTCCCATTTCTAAAAAAAATGCCTATTGTTAATAGCCCTATGACAGGCATAGGGGTGCCATTTATAATAAAGTGTACTGGGTGCCAACACTTTGAAGAAGGCTCTGCGTGTATGTGTTACTAGGTACCTGAAATAATTTTACTATAATACACATCTACAAACCTACATAGTGTGAGTACTTATATATCAAGTACTCACACTAATGCTACAGAATACGTAAGCGTAAGAACAGCACAAGAACACTTAGAAATGCGGCTGTACTTTGAATAATTGATAAAAATAAGCTTTTGAATGCTATAACTTCTTAAGTTTTGTTCTCATAATCAAGTATAAGCCTTACACATCAGCCAGTCAAAGTTCACTGTTGGACATAGCCTTTCCTATTCCAGAGAGGGTCTGACTTATCTTTTTTTTAAAAAATAAGGTGACAAACAAGGACACAGTTCACCCGATGGTAAGTGGATGCTGTAGCCCATAGATATCTACATTTATTCTCGATTAAGAATCAAAACGCAGATGCATTGTCACCCCTGAGGAATAAGATGGAATGCCTCGTTTCCAGTAAAAAAGGGTTTCCTGATCTCTACACTCACCATACGAAACACAGCAGTATTAAGCTGCTATTTTACGCTGATTCTCTGTGAGAGCGTGGTCCTTCCCCGGTCGAGCCGACACATTAGTGCCACAACCATAATATTGCTGCAGCTGGCTCTAACACGCCTGAACCCCGGCATGTGCATTGACGGCGGTCGAGAGCCCTAACGGTGATGTCCCGCTGATGTACCTACGTCGCAGGTCTTTGAGTATTTTATGGTAGCTATAGCGGCTCCGGAACGTAAGGGCACTGAAGGAACACGGATGGTTTTTAGTCAGTAAAAGTCTGACACTCCCTTACGCTCCACCCAGAGCGAAAGGCGTCATTAGATGATTTTCCATCCGCAAAAAAAAAAAGGTCTTTGAGTATTTTATAGCTACCATAACTCCTATAATTACGAAAAAAGACGTAATTTTTCCCAAAATATCGCAAGTTTATTTGAATATCCCGGAATTTTCTATTTTATTTACTTACTTACTTTACTGTCGTGTCAGATTATTTGTCGGAGACGAACTCCTAAACTACTGAACTGATGATTCAATGAAATTTTGCACACTGTTGAGAGATGATTAGGGTTGCCTTCTTTTTTTAAACAAATATAGTATCTTTCGCAAAAAAGATATAAAAATACAGCAGTTTTGAGAAATTCAAGAAAAAAATACACATTTATTTTTAAATATTTATGTATTTTTCCATATACATATTTGTTATTGCTCTTCGCTTTGGCCATCAATGATTTATTGCGTTTGAAATAAAATAGACCCGTTTTACTGGGATCAAGGCATTCCATCTTAGTCCTCAGGGGTGACAATGCATCTGCATTTCGATTCTTAATCGATCACATCACAGCATCCACTTACCATCAGGTGGACTGTGTGCTCTTTTGTCACCCTTATAAAATAAAAAAAAATTAAGAATTAATTTTTAACTACGTAGATTAATGCATGCTCTATTTCTTTCTTCTTTCCATTTTACACCCATGATGGAAAAAAATTCTTTCCGTAAAACTTATTTGTTCCAGACTTCCATACCACATACACATAACCACAGTTAATATAAAAAAGCGCGACAGTTGAATTAGGGACAAAAATATAGTAATTTACGTACTATATTATTTTTCTATAATATATAATACAATTGACTGAAATATAGTACGATACTATATATTATAGTATGAGTGGCAACCCTAGATAGGAAAGTTTTTCCTCCGATATTTTTTTTTACGAATTTAAGGATTTTTAAAGGGTCGTGAGAGAGGACAGAGCTACGTCAGCTAATTATATATAAAATATAAAACTCCATAAAAATATATTATAATAACTCGGTAGAGACTATACATTACAAAACGTTATTTATTTTGCACATATGAATGTATGTATCAACTTTACTATGTATCAAATTGCACAGCTTTTGTCGATTTCGTCGTTGTTGTTAAAAATAAAACCAAGAAAAATACCCACGCTAAATTATTTGATTGCAAGAAACTGGTTTAGTTTTATCTGGTCGCTAACATATTTTGTTTCAAAGTGTTGAACAAAGAACTAATTAGCTACTAGTCAATAACGAGGCAAGTTTAGTGTGCGGTCACGAAAACACATACATAATTATGTACCTCTAGACATAGGTAGGTTACGATGTTACGATTATGACATTTAAAATACATAAGAAATAATTGATGTGTGATGTGCGCATTATAAATTCAGCCCACTTCGCGAGATGAATACATATTACACCTTATCTATGCTATGTATTGGTATTATACTCGATACCGAAACGGATAATAAAAAAACACAACGAAGTACGTAATTAAATTCTATGCATAATATGCAACTGTGTCGAGAGCGATTGCATGTCGAGTTACCGACGCAGTCGAAAGTCGCCTAAAAAGGTATATTGTGCTACATAAAAAAAAATACGGTAGCCTGTGACGGTCTTAAAACAGGCAAAAATAAATAACATGTTTATTAAGACATTGTTCGATTCATACAAAACAATATTTTCTATATGTCGAATGTTCCATTTATAGTGAAGTACGTAAAAGTCACTTTCAGTTGCTAAGCGGAATGATTGATGGAATTTTTATATAAGGTCAACTAGTATTCGGAGGCCCCTGAATAGATGAAAAATATAGAAAGTGATGATGCTTCCTTAATCATTCAATCAGCCTAGCGACAATGTGATTTTTGCTGCATAATTTTCAAGGGCATTGTAAACTGCCAACTTCAAACAGTACGAGGAGTCGCTAAGCTTCTTTGGAGTTTCTACGTGCATAATGAATGAAACCAAAACCTTTCAGACAAAAAACAATTGGGAATTAACATTCAATTAGTAATATTAATAGAGGAATAAAAGAAAATACTTACGAACTAGCCAGTGATACGTGTATAATCACACACATGACGTCATTTGACGCAACACAAACCAAAATTATTGAGTAAAATGTATAGTACGCGCTTTAAAAACAACACAAGTATAAACTACACACAATACTTTACTAGATGCGAATATAATTTTATGTCATTACAAATGATTTAGGACATTTTACAATATTTTATTTGTTGCCACTGACTCCAGTTTTGACAAGATGGTCGCGCACCGACTGTTTTGCTTTGGTTGTCAGCTGATACGAAATTCTGTTATACTTTAAGCGCAACAAATTAATTACTATCTCTTTCTAACGTGTGGACGCAATATAGACAAGAGAGTGAGATAGTAAATATTGATGCTATAATCGCGAACTACTTGAAATAAAACAAACGTCATTTTCTTGTTGCAACAATTTTGCAAAGAGAAAAAGCCACAAATAAAGTTATTATTCCAATGTGATGAATTGAAAAACCTACGAAAATTGGAGAAAATAACATTCTATTTCACAATATGATGCAATTACAAAGCGATTAGGTATATTTGGGCGTGACAATTGAGTTGTTTTGAATACTTGTGGCGCCATCTTCAATCTGATATTGAGTTTGCTTAGATAATCTTACAAGAATTTTGTCGCGTTCGCTGCTTTTAATGAACTTTCACAAAAAAAAACTTTATTACTATAAGAAGTAATTAATATTTTATTTTTAAATTTAGACTTGTTTGCTTGTTGGATATAAATTCAAGATAATTTAAAAATCACCTGTTGTATTTTTGTTGTCGACGTCATGTTTCAATAGTATCGCTACTATTACACAGATGGCGTTAGGCTTTATAGTTAAAATTCTTTTTCTATTAAACTTATTCTGAGGGATTAGTAGGTACATTGATAAAATATTAAAATGCCTACACTTAATAGTTGCGAAAATGTTATACCTTTCAAAAAACTACCACAGTAATTAATAATAGAAACCAAAGCGTGATTACAATGCCTTTTAAAAACGGCAACTCCTACGAATCAACGGAGTAAGCTGAAGTAGGCGGCCCATAGTTCGAAGAACTGACAATAGATTGAGAAAAATGGTTCTTGAGTGGCAGCGTCGTGTGGTGCCGGTAGCCTATGTGTTAGGGAGAGTGGGCACTAGCTAGAGTGACTACGTTGTAAGACATATGTACAGGAAGTCGATAGATGCCGGTGGCGCTGGACCGTGTTTGTGGCATTTCTAGGACACCAGACCCAGCCTTGGGCTTACGGGACTTAACTAAGGGAATTAACTAAATTTGATATTTTGTGTTTTTTTTAATCCGGTATCCTAAAAAAAAGAGGACACTCAATTCGGCACTGTAATTTTTTATGTGTGTTCAGATTTTTTTCTGCGTGAACCTATTTTGATGATTCTGTTTTAATTTGAAAGTGATGCCTTTCGTGTAGTTATTAAATCTATAAAAAATTATATTTGACATAATATGTAGTTTAATAATATGCAAAATATGCACGTATAGTAATAAAACTATTTTACAATGAGTTTTATATTTTTATTACAACAAGTCGATGTTGGGAAACATCCACATCCACATTCTTTACATGTATAATATAATTTCTTTATTACGTGTGGCATATTCTGACTAGATTATATTTTAATACTAAGTAAGTATACGAGAAATACGATGGCTATCCGAGTACAGAACCAGAGCTCGAAACCTATCCAACTGCAGAGAGGTGTAAGACAGGGTGACGTTATATCCCCGAAACTCTTCACCGCTGCATTGGAAGACGTTTTCAAGCTACTGGACTGGAAAGGATACGGTATTGACATCAATGGCGAGTACATCACTCACCTTCGATTTGCCGACGATATAGTCCTTATGGCAGAATCGCTGGAGGACTTAAGCACTATGCTCAATGACCTCAATAGTGCCTCCCAACGGATAGGTCTTAAGATGAACATGGACAAAACAAAGATCATGTTCAATGTCCATGTCACTCTTATGCCGGTAGTTGTTGGGAGCACTATGCTCGAAGTTGTTGACGAATACGTTTACCTGGGACAAATGGTCCGACTAGGTAAGTCCAACTTCGACCGAGAGGTCAATAGACGGATTCAACTCGGCTGGGCAGCGTTCGGGAAATTACGGCATATCTTTTCGTCAGGTATACCTCAATCTCTAAAAACTAGATTGTACAACCAGTGCGTGTTGCCAGTGATGACTTACGGATCTGAGACGTGGTCCTTCACTGCTGGCCGTATGAGGACGCTTAAGGTCGCTCAGCGAGCTATGGAGAGGGCTATGCTCGGTGTTTCTCTGCGTGATAGACTCAGAAATGAGGATATCCGCAGTAAAACCAGAGTGACCGACATAGCCCAACGGATTAGTAAGCTGAAGTGGCAATGGGCCGGCCATATAGCTCGAAGAACCGATAACCGATGGGGAAGAAAGGTTCTCGAGTGGCAGCCTCGTACCGGTAGGCGTAGTGTAGGGCGACCCCCCACTAGATGGAGTGACGACCTGGTAAGACATGCAGGAAGTCGATGGATGCAGGTGGCTCAGGACCGTGCTTTGTGGCATTACTTGGGGGAGGCCTATGTTCAGCAGTGGACTTGTGAAGGGCTGTAATGATGATGATGATGACTAAGTAAGTACGTATGTGTTGTTTTGTCTTTTTATAATTTTGTTAACGAAATTGTCTATATTTGCTAGTTGTGGTAGCTTAGGGCCTAGGCGCTCATAAATTTCACAGCACGCGAGCAACCCGGGTTGGATCCTCGCCGGCACCAAAGAAATTATTAATTGGAATTTAAGTGTTGATTTACCACATGCTCGGCGGTTAAGGGAAACATAGTTAGCCTGCATGTCTGAGAAATAATAAAAAAAATATTTTGAAGATATGTGAAGTTCGTCAACAGGCATTGGGGCAGCGCGGCGGACATTTCCTTGTCCTAAAACGCTCTCAGAAATGAAAGGAGGTCTGTGCCCAGCTGTGGGACGTAAAAGATGTATCTTTAGCTTTTCTCAGTATATTTACGAACTATAAACCGCATTAATTTTCTTGATTAACATTTACACATTACACAAGTAAAAATAACAAGTGAATGTAACTTCTTGTCGATTTTTTTAGTGTATTGTAGTGATAACTTTTTAAATTAGCTATTTGTTAGGTTAACCTTTACACTATACACTAAGTAGATAACAAGGGAAGGGATCTTCGATAATTTCTTTTAGTGTATAGGTGGAAGTCCCGTAACACCGGACGGCACCTAGCGCCGGACACTCGTTCTATTTTAAGCGAGTATAAATCTGTTCGATTCAAAGAATCGATCTGTTCGATACAAGTGAAAGGGGCGCGGGGGGCACACAGGTACAGGTTCACGCTAGGGATGATCGATGTTACAGAAACATCGATTATGACATCGATGTTGATATCGATAGCTTTACATCGATGTTCGATGTTTATCCTACTCAAAACATCGATGTTGGCCATCATCGATGTTATAGCACATGTATCTATTTAGTAGGTTAAAATAAGATGTGCAAAAAATTTGTAGTGTCGTTTCTGGTTTATTATTTATTTATGAAATTAAAGACATTAATAACACATTCATTGTGAAACAGTAATTTAAAAAATGGGAAAAACTTAACAAATATTTAGTTAATTTGTTATATTTTTTGCCGATAATGATGAATATTATTATTTTGATATTTAAATGTTCCTATACAATTATAAATCTAGTATTAAAATATTTACTCTACTAATGGTCACACAATTTTTTTTTTTTTTTTATAGAAGAGGGGGGCAAACGAGCATGTGGCTCACCTGATGTTAAGTGACTACTGCCGCCCATGATCAACTGCAACACCAGGGGAATTGCAGACGCGTTGCCGGTCCTTTAGAAAGGAGTAAGCTCTTTTCTTGAAGGTCCCCAGGTCGTATCGGTCCGGAAAAATCGCTGGTGGTAAACTATTCCACAGAGAGGTTGTACGCGGAAGAAAACTCCTTTTGAAACGTACAGTGGTGGACCGCCAAGCATCCAGATGGTGTGGATGGTATCGGGACGTTTGCTGCGTAGTGCGTTCACGAAATTTGGCGGCTGGGATTAATCCGAACAATTCCTCAGAGCACTCTCCATGGTATATGCGAAAGAAAATGCAAAGGGATGCAACATCTCTTCGCAGTGCCAGAGAATCGAGCCGATCGGAAAGCACTCGGTCGTCGACGATTCGAGCCGCTCTGCGCTGGATGTGGTCAAGTGGAAGGAGCTGCTACTGGGGAGCCCCAGCCCAGAGATGGGAACAGTATTCCATGTGCGGCCGAACCTGCGCCTTGTAAAGTTGCAGGCGGTGTGCCGGCATGAAATACTGTCCCGCTCTGCTGAGCACGCCAAGCTTTTTAGAGGCCAATTTGGCCTTCCCTTCCAAGTGACCACGAAACTGCACGTCACTCGATATGTCGACGCCGAGGATTCCGATACTGGCTGAGGCAACAAGGGGAGTGCCTTGAAACTGAGGGGATACGACAAAGGGGTTCTTTTTAGCGGTTAACGCGCAAACTTGTGTCTTCTGGGGGTTAAACTGGACTAGATTTAGTCGCCCCCA
The DNA here is from genome assembly GCA_907164705.1 of Parnassius apollo. Classification (NCBI taxonomy): domain Eukaryota; kingdom Metazoa; phylum Arthropoda; class Insecta; order Lepidoptera; family Papilionidae; genus Parnassius; species Parnassius apollo. The sequence goes on along the minus strand of CAJQZP010001402.1, from coordinate 1,966,322 downwards.
ATCCGAGACTCTGTCCAGCAGAGACTCGACTTCAGACACAAGTTTGTCCCGGCACTCAGAGATGTTTTCCCGAGAAATATTGGCTCGGCCGGTGTAAAGAGCATCACCAGTGCTGTCATCTGCATAGCAATGAATGTTACGGGTCTGCAACATATCATTGATATGCAGAAGAAACAGCGTTGGCGATAGCACGCAGCCCTGTGGAACACCAGCATTAATAGGCTTGCAATCGGAGCTTGCACCGTCTACAACGACCTTGATGCTCCGATCTGCAAGAAAACTGGTGATCCAATCGCATGATTTCTCGGGAAGCCCATAGGAAGGGAGCTTCGAAAGAAGCGCTTTGTGCCAAACCCGATCGAAGGCCTTCGCAATGTCCAATCTAACGGCCAATGCCTCCCCCCTTGGACTCTACTGCCTCCGCCCATCTGTGAGTTAGGTAGACCAGAAGATCACCAGCTGACCTACCACGGCGAAAACCGTATTGGCGGTCACTAATCAGCTGGTGATCCTCAAGGTACCTCATGAGCTGGCAGTTTACAATGGACTCCATTGTTTTGGAGAACAAGGAGGTGATGGCGATAGGCCGGTAGTTGGACGGGTCTGAGCGGTCGCCTTTTTTAGGGATCGGGTGGACGAAAGCCGTCTTGCATGATTTTGGGACTACGCCTAGGGAGTAGGAGTACCGGAAAAAACGCGTTAAAACCGGTGCCAACTCTGGAGCACACGTCCTCAGCACAATTGGGGGGATTCCGTCAGGCCCACTCGACTTGTGGATGTCCAGGGAGAGGAGTGCTTTGCGAACCGAGCGCTGAGTGAACTGCACTTCCGGCATGGAGCACTCACACCGCGGGATGGTTGGCGGCGTACTCCCCCCGTCATCGAGAGTCGAGTTAGACGCAAAGAAAGAGCCTAGAAGATTGGCTTTCTCCTTTGCGGTGTGGGCCAGTGAGTCGTCCTCCCTGTGCAGAGATGGAAGAGATGGCTGACAGAAATTCCCCTGGACAGCCTTGGCGAGAGACCAGAATGTACGGGTTCCAGAAGGAAGACGAACTAGTTTCTCGCCAATTCTGCCTATGTGCTCTGACTTTGCCTTGGCAATGACTCTTTTGAAGGACCTAGAGGCGGAATTATACTTCTTTTTTAGAGCGCTGGTGTTTACATCCCTGGACGCTGATGCCAGCCCAGCGCGTACGTCAGCCCAGGCCTGGTAGCACTCCTGCTTATAGCATGATGCTATTTTACAGGAGCGACCAAACCATGGCTGAGATTTGCCTCCAATGGGCACCACAGAGGAAGGAATAAAAAGTTCCATACCCTGAAGTACCACATCAGCGACAGAATCCGCAACAACGTTGGGATCGTCCGGCGAGAAGCAAACCCGCCCCCAAGGGTAGGATGCAAAGAAAGACCGCATCCCATCCCAATCGGCTGACCTATAGTGCCAAACACGGCGGCAGCCTGCAGAATGCAACCGCGATTTCAGCGTGAGTGGCACCACACTCCGGACAAGACAATGGTCCGAGGAGCCTAAAGGGGCGTCGACGGAAATCTGATATCCGTCCGGGTGAGAGGTCAGCAGAAGGTCCAACAGGGAAGGTGCATGATCCTCCACATCTGGAATCCGCGTAGGCGAAGTAACCAGTTGTGTCAGACCATATGACAAGGCAAAATCATGAACAGATCTCCCCGCATGATCGGTTAAACGTGAACCGAGCCATTCGGCGTGATGGGCGTTAAAGTCGCCGAGAATCACGATCTCTGCGGAGGGGATCTGCTGTAGCAACGAATCTGCAGCCATTTGGACGTGGTCGAAGAGTCGGTCTGTTTCGGCATTACCGCTGTGGGACCTATAGAGGCACCCGTAGATGCGCGGATGGTCGTCGCTGTCTACGCGTAGCCAAAGGATGGACAGGTCCGAACCTTCAAGTCTGCCGAGGCGTCGAGAACAGATGTCCTCTCTGACGTAAACGCAAACTCCAGCCCGCGGCACAAAGGAGTATTCCAATTTTTAATCAGGCAGCCCAGATTCGATGATCATCGAACATCCCTAGTTCACGCGCCGCGCCCGCGCCTCGCCAGTGACGCACACGGCCACGGCGGGAGCAACCGTTTGCTGTTTTAGGCGCGAAATCACGGCGTCACCTAAATATCAATGTAAGTAATTCTAGTATATTCATCATTGCATTTACATTTGAGTGGTTTTCAAAGATAAAAGTAGTACTTGATTGTTATCCGTAAAATGGTAGAATATTATTAGATCTTTTAAACAATTTTAGTAGGTACCACCTAATGAACGAAAATGTCGGTCCCTTAGCACCGGACACTAAGCCGTCCCTTAGCGCCGGACAGTAAACATATTGATATTTCTTGTCAGAATTTACGTCATTTATTCTAATTATTTAATTTTGTTTTAGAGTGTAGAAGAAAGAAGATAATTAAAATGGAAGAGAAGAAAAAGAAAGGATCCTGGGAGCCACAGAGCTTACAAACTGCTATTGATAAGGTTATGTCAAAAGAACTGAGTGTAAGATAAGCTGCAATGCAATACAATATTCCTAAAAGCACTATACATGATAAAATAAAGGCCCTAAACTGAGGAGAAGAAGTAACAATGAAGCCAAAGTTAAGTAGGCACCTTCTCAGCAAAGTATGAGCAAGTCTTGGTTGACCACATTAAAGATTTATCGAATAGATGCATGCCGCTCATGAAAAAGGAGTTTTTAAAATTAGCATACGACTTAGCTGAAGTCATGAATATTCCTCATCGATTTAATAAAGAAAAAGGCAGTGCTGGTAAACATTTTTACTACGACTTCATAAAAAGGCATTCTGAAATTTCGTTGAGAGCACCGGAATCGACAAGCATAATGCGCGCCGTAGGATTTAACAAACCACAAGTGGGTCTATTCTACGACAACCCTGAAAAGCTGATGAAACAGTACAAATTCTCACCCTTAAGAATTTATAACTGTGATGAGACTGGTGTCAGTTGCGTGCACAAACATCAAAAAGTTCTCGCTCCGAAAGCCATCCGTCAAGTAAGTAAGCTCACTTCTGCTGAGACAGGCAAAAACATCACAGTTTTGTTCTGTATGAGTGCTAACGGTCACTAAATGGGGGTACCATTTTTCGTATTTCCTAGGCAAAGAATGAATGAAAGGCTTATGGTGAATGCTCCAGCTGAGAGCATCGTTGTGGCCCAGCCAAAAGGGTGGATGAATAGTGACTTTTTTCCAATATCTAAGAATATTCGTCAAACACACGCAACCAACCAAAGAGAACCCTGTGCTGCTGCTACTGGATGGCCATTGCAGCCACAAGACATTGGCGGTAATCAATTTTTGCAGAGAAAATCATATTCACTTGATGAGTTCACCACCACACAATACGCACAAGCTCCAGCCTCTGGATAGGACATTTATGAATCCATTTAAAGATGCATACAGCCAACGATGGGACTTGTGGATAAGAACAAATGCTGGATGTCAGATAACGGATTACGACATTGCTGGTTTGGTCAAAGAAGCATTTATAAAAGTAGCTCGATTGGATATTGCAGTATCTGGATTCAAATGCATTGGAATCCATCCATTTGACAGACATTTATTTTCTGACCTAGATTATTTGGCTGCAGATATGACCAATATACCACTAGAACAAACATAAACTACATCGAACGCACTAAACAATGAACAAGTTGTCGTGATATCAAACTTAATCATAGAAGAGCAAATGAAAGAATCTGAACAATCTATTAGTGAGCCTATAACCACAAGTCCCAAACCGTCTACAAGTTCTGCTCCCGATCTTGTTCAGATAATCCATAACTTATCACCGTTGCCTGACGCAGCAAAAAAAACGAACAGCAGCTAGAAAAAGAAAGAGTGAACGAAGTGAAATTTTAACTTCATCGCCATACAAAAAAGTGGCAGAAGAAAAAGAAAATGAAAAGAACATGAAAGATAAAAAGAAGGAAATAAGTTTGAAGTAGCAATGGGAGGTAAAGGAAAGCAAACCAAAGGAATTAAAACCAAAGGAAAGAGCGTAGACAAGGGAAAAGAAGCGACAAACGTGAAACCTAAAGGAAAGAAAGGAAGTGAAGTAGAACCATTAACTGAAACATCTAATACAAACATAATAATTTGCGTAGTTTACTTAGAAGACACTGACGAAGACTGGATCCAGTGCTCATCCTGTCGTGGGTGGGTACATGAAGCATGTGCAGACATTCCAGAGTGTGGAGATGGCTTCATATGTGATCGATGCAGGTTATTTTGAAATGCCCGGTGCTAGGGGTTTGGCACAAATATTCGTCCGGTACTAGGTGCCACTTTTTAAAATTATATTTTTTGTTACCAAAGTTTGATTGATAGTATTAATTATTTTTAGCAGAGGTTGCATTTTTGTTAATTTAATTTGATTTCTAACTTTGTTATCTAATATGTCATAATTAAATAAACATTTCTTAAAATATTTTTTGTTTTATTTATAAGTAACCTTAGGTGTCCGCCACTAGGGGACTTCCCCCTACCAGGGTCATACTCAGAAAAAGTGTACATTTAAAATTTTGTAACTAAACTGATATGTAACGATACTGAGAATATTCGTAACGAAATTAATCTCATAAGATATAGTACTCATTAAACTAAGTACAAATTATATATTGAGCCAATAAAACACTTGTTTGGTTTAATTGGTCCTAGGTATTTGTATTAATTGAAATAATATTTAGACCAATCAAAATTATAATTTTCTAAAAAATTAACATCGGTGAATTAGATATAAAACTAGGAATAAATGGAATGTCAACAAATATTAATTTTTTCACACAGTATAATACCTCAATATAAAAAAACGTGATGTCGGAGGAATGTTCACGAGATCAAAATAAAGTGCAATAATTTATTAAAAGATATCGAAATTTGAGTAATTGTCACTCGCATCGCATTATGATTATTATTTTTAAATAAATATATATTATCATGGGTAGGAAAAAAATATTTCGATATGTGCCACGTTGGGCAACGCGGCAACACTACTTGCCCTAAAACCCTCTCAAAAATTAGGGGAGGCCTGTGCCCAGCAGTGGGTAGTATATAAGCTGTAACTTTACTTTTACTTTACTTTATGAGTAGGATCAATCTTATGCACTGACGAGACTCCTGGTGAAGCAAAATTAAAGTATCGTTGATTGTCTGGATACAATCTAATGTCCGATAAAATAGTGACTTTGTTTTTGAGTTTTGTTGTAAGGTCTGATGATAGCGAGTTACTTTTTTCATTAATATAGGGACTATTGTCACTTTCAGCATAAACGACTTCTTCACCAGTGTCAAAAGATTTGCTATCAAATGTTATACTCTTTTTACCTATCTTTGGTGGTTTATTCTCTTTTTCTCTTGTTACTTTTTAAATCTGTCAGACGTCAATTCTTAAACATCCCGAATATTAGATGTTCTTTTTATTTCCATTTCAACACTTTTTTTCCTATCATAATCTTCTTTCTTCCTTTAATTTTTCTATCATAATCTTCTTTCCTTTTTTTGAAAAATACAACTTTTGTTGAAATAAATATAAATTAGTTTTTTTTTACTTTAATTAAGTTTTACTTATTTATTAATTAAATTGATTTTATCGACTTGCTAGAAAAGAGTAAACACCACAACGACGTATTATAACGACATATGAAACGTTATTTAAGTAGTAGTAAATAATTACATACTTAATTGTTTTTGTGAACTAAGCTTAACAATTTCTCAGTTTAGTAACGTTACGCAATATAACGAAATTGAGAATAAAATCTGAGAAATTATAACCTCTAAAACTATTTCTACGTAAACCAAGTGTTGCACAAACACCGAATAAGTATATTAGTTATGATATTACAAAAAATAATAAAAGGCTTTAATTAGTAAACAAAAATTATAATAAACTTTCCAAAATAATAGCTGTTTATCACCCTGAGATAGTTTTTGTGAATACCCACGTGATAACAAATCTTGAGTCCACGGTTGCGACTTTCAGGTTATACAAAGGTACTTTGTGGTTGCGACTAAAACACAATGGCCGCGGCTGCAATATTTTGACGTAGTTACTAGTGTTGCCGGAATAGAAAAACATATTATTTCTACTATATTAAATAAATGCGTTCTTAATTTTACTACACGTTACCAAACCTGAGTAACGCAACGTTATAATTTTGGGACATTATTAATTTAATTAAAATAAATTATTTTTTAAATGACTGACGAATGAATTAGGTCGAGTTTAATTGCTTGATTCATCAGGAGTAATATGGCTATAGCCATGTTAAATAAAGCTTATTAATATTCGTAACAACTTGACTCTGAAAAAGTAAAATGGTCACTGGGAACGCTAAAAAAATTTTCGTTAGCATTTTTACAAAAATAATGATCTCAAAAAAATATTTCTTTACTAAAAATTAAAGTTAAAATACCAAAAAATTCTTCACATTAATAGACTAATATAACAACAAGGGGAATTGTTTTTTATCATATTTATAAACTTAGATATATATTTAAAGTATGAGTTCGCGGGACAAGAAAAGATAACAAATGTATATCTTTTCTGAGTATTACCCACCAGTGAAAATTTTTTTTAATTCGCAGTTTGTTAAAACTGATGGCTTCACGCTACAACTGGTTTGGCGTTTATGTGACGTTGTGATTGCTAGCCAGACTTGGTGGTTTCGGCAAATCCTTTCAACATGAGGAAAGTTGAAGTACACAGTCAATTGTTAAGCGCTGATGCTTAAGAAGACGCTACTTCTTGCAGACAGAATCAACAGAATAAAAAATAAAAAGCAGAATTGGATCGGTTCTGGGGCAAGACAACCCTTTCACAGAATATCAGCAGAATGCAGCAGAATAATGTTTGTGCTTCGTATGGTGAGTGTAGAAAACCGGAGACCCATTTCACCGGTAAAGAGGCATTCCACTTTAGTTTATTTTTATAGAATAAAAGTGATAAACGAGCACACAGTCAACCTGATGGTAAGTGTTTGCTGTGGCCGGACATTCTGTCCATGAGTCGCAGCATACACTTACCATCAGATTGACTGTGTGCTCGTTTGTCACCATATTCTATAGAATAAATATGTCTATAAAGGCCACAGTACCCACTTATAATCCGGTGAATAGTGTGCTCGTTTATCACTCTGTTATTCTATAAAAATAAACTAAAGTGGAATGCCCACTTACCAGTAAAACGGGTTTCCGGTTTTCTCTCACCATACGAAGGACAGACATTATTCTGCTGCATTCTGTGAAAGCGTCGACCTGCCCCAGAATGGATCGATTCGTGCTTTTTATTTTATGAAAGGTGTGCTCGCTTGTTACTCTTAGACATTAAATAAAATAAATAATAAATATATAGATCAATCAAAGTACGCTACGCGGTAAAACAATATTAAACATTTAAAACATGCAACTAAATTTATGCCGTACCCAACATAGAACCGAGAAGTCTACAGATGCGTTGTCACCTCCTATTATGATAAAATGCTCACGGCCTGTTATTGAACTGGCGCTCTTTCCTTTAAAATCCGAATAGCTGTTAATGCTTGGAGGTGGCAATAGTTAAGTGAGCGGTGAGCGGTGAGCGGCACCAACCCAGTTAGACACATAAAGCCGTGTCGGCTCGAAAGGGGTAACCAGACTGGAAATCCAGATTAAAATAACAGTTCAATGGTATTTTGTTTCGTATGGTGAGTGTTGAGAGATACGAGGCAATTCATCTTCGTCTTCAAGGGTAACAACACTGCATTTCAATTGTTAATCGGGTTAAATATAGATGTCTATGGGTCACAGTATCCACTTAACATCAGGCTTGAGTGCTTATTTGTCACCCTTATTAAAAAAACTATGGACAAAGATCTTATAACTTAATTAAACTACTATTTGCTCAAAGAAACAATTCTGTTACTTACGGCTCACTACTGCTGCCGAGTTGATTTTCTCTAATTGAATTACATTTCAAACATCAAACAGAATAATTTAATATCTAACAATAAATTAATGAAATTACGGTTAGTCTCGAGTGAAAATCCAATAAATGAAGACGAATCAAGAGTTTTACTGTTTGATGAAGTACATTTTTGAGTTCTTTTAAGTCTGTAGCTTTTTAATAATAATACACACACACATACACACACACACACACACACACACACACACACACACACACACACAAACACGCACGCACGCACACACACGCGCACGCACGCACACGCACACCAGCACACGCACACTCACGCACACACACGCACGCACATGCACGCACGCGCACACGCACGCACATGCACGCACACGCATGCACGCGCACACGCTCGCACACGCACGCACACGCACGCACGCGCACACACACGTGCACACGCGCGCACACGCACGCACACGCACGCGGACGCGCACGCGCACGCGCACGCGCACGCGCACTAACGCACGCACGCACGTACTTTTTAGTTATCGCTGGATAGGTTTCGCAGTCTGTTCATCTCATTCAACGCAGCATTGTTGCAAGGTCGTTTGCCGGTTAATTTCGAACAGTCTAGCTCTTCAATAGGAGACCTTCTAATGATTTTACCCTACTTAAGGCTACGTATGCTTGACCAGTAGCGAAAAGTTTCGATCGTAAGTATACAACGGCATGGTGGACATTACTACCCTTCATTTTGTGTACTTTGCAAGACCAACATGATATAATTGCCAGCATTCTTCGTTCTGCAGTGTCGTGACTATATTTTGCTGGAAATTGCCCAGTCTTGGGTTGAATGGGACGGATGGTATGTCCGTACCATACATGTGTGCTCTCCGGAAGCAGGGCCATATGATTTCTGTAATATATTCAATCGCACATGACCTTTGGACACATCTACATTGTAACACAACATCGTTTGGGCCCCAACGAATATTTATAACTCTTTAGGTAAATCTATGTTGTCATTTTTTCGAGTCCTGTGCTATTATTTTGTTAATAGTTACATCACCATTTCGGAATAGTTCGAGAACAGTTTTGTTGTGATTGTGTACTTGTTGGTTAGTGGGATAAATTCGCAAGGCCTTTTCAATCGCTAATTCGCCACCTTGTTTACTCATATTTTTTTCATTTCAATTAACTTATTATAACTAACATTATTATCCATTTCAATTAACGAGAAAGAACGCCATAGGTGTGTTGCTGAGACAAATCAAATCACAAACTTAATTTCCGCGTACAGGAGGTAACTACATTAATTCACCAAATACACAAATATTTATACCACCAAAGAGTAATTCATCGAATTTGAGTTGTTTAAGTCTGGAATCCACCATACAAAGCATTTCATATGGGACCATAGAAATATCATCAATAAATAAAAATTTAATGTATTGCCACTGTTGCCGCACCAAACGCAAGTAATTACCAGTAGAATAGGCATTTGCACTATTCTACCATCCTTTTGTACGAACCATTTTAGTGTAGAATGTAATATGAATCATCATAAGCGCGCTGCCACCACTGTATGAGGACGAACATTAACAACTTGCTTGCCGTAACACTCATTTATTTGATTTTTAAAAAAGTTAAAGACGAAGGTTTATCCAGTACCAGCGTTACCCGTTATGAACAACCTTAGACTCAACCAACCAAGCTCATCGCTTTGATCATTTAGCTGTTCCGAAATACTCTTTGCTATTGAATAAAAATGCATCCTTTTCTGCAACATTGATCGCTCTTCCAGCATTAAGATATTTTGTCATCGGTCATTTGCCGTTCTGGCATCTCCAACTATTCTTCAAAGTTTTCCTGTTGAGCTTCTTGATTCAAGACTTCAAAATCATAAATGTGGTTAAAAGCATTCTCCAGCTGTCTAAATATCTCCAAGCGTGCATTAGTTGTGCGGAAATCAGATTATTTGCCAGAAAAGCTTCTCTTGCTGTATCATAGTCAACGATTAATTCGCTCTCATTTCTATACGAAACATACTGAAGAAGTAAGCTATAGTTATAGTTTTCTTGATCACTGGTAGCCACAAAATATGGTATGCGTACGACGGTAGGAACAAGTATAATTAGTCGCTTCGATTCGAGGTTCAAAGAGCAGTGTTGCAAATTCCAGAAAGCACATATTATTAAAATCGAATTAGGGATGCTCTCGTTTTTCGTAACGTTCTATTATATTACTGCTGTATCCGGTAGCTGTCCCATTTGAATCAAATTGAAGGACCCTGTACCTCTGTTCTGGCTTTCTCGTGTTTAAAAAGGTACAATTTCTCGAGCTAACCCTGAAATTTAAATGACAGAGCCTATAAGCACATTCACACGCAGACACTTGCCTTTCGTTTAGTATCCGCATACATACTTTAAACAATTTACGCGATATGTCTGTTTCTTCACGCTGTATCTCGCGTATTGCCTGAGCTACACAACCATCAATTTGAGTAGGCTCAGATTTAGAAACATATTTGGCTATGTAAAATGCTATCGCTTCATTTGTCCCGCATGACTGAATATCCGTATTGGCATTCCAGACTTTTATAAGAGTTGGGTTATAATTATTATCCCACCCATGTTCTGGTCCTCGCTTAAATTCGTCTAATGAATGGGACATGAGACTAGTTTCAGCGCATTTTTTTCTCCGAAAACCAAACCTACATGTTGGTGATTTAGAACTGTTCTCATAGCAGGTAAGTGTATGTTTGTGTAATTGATTTTTCTTTACCAGATCGGGCATTTCAGATGTCTCAGGTGGTAGGTCACAACTACATACTTCATTAAGCTGTTGCAGCCCCTCTTTCGTTTCAAAAAATTCGTGACCTTCCACCGAAACTACCATGTGAACATGGGGGCTTCCACGATTCTGGAATTGGATTCTTCACCTGTAGTCTTTTATACGACTATTTAAAACTCGTTTGCTGTTTGTGCTTAACGAAACACAGTTCCAGGTTTGATTTCGGAGTTATCCTTCTACTAGACAGGTTGTTAACCAACGCTGTTGACGGCTACCTCGCCAAATGTGGTTTGATTTTGGAGTTATCCTTCTCCTAGTCAGGTTGCGAATCAATGCTGTTGACGCCTATTCCGCCAAATTACACAAGTGAAAGTTAACCAATCGATGCTACAGACTCGAACAACTCGAATCGAGGAGGAGCGGAGTTTATGATCACCTTCTTATTTTTGAAGTCAAACTTCTTTGCTGAGGGTCTAACATTTTGTTTATGCAACGATTTCGAGAGATCTTTACAAAGAATTATAGGTAGGAAGGTGGTGAGAGAGAAGTGATGCATGTCTACGTGTCAATGCATGAGTCAATATTTATGTTTCAAACACGCAGTCCAGAATTAATGATATTCTCTTAATACCCATACCGCAGACATTCATTTGATACCCATATTGTAGGAAAGCATATAAAATTTAGTCCTCCATCTTTATAAGTCTGCCATCTTTTTAAGTCCGCCATATTTGATTTAAAGTGACGTCACTTCATTTTTCGAGATGTTCTCAGCAAGCCCTTTCTATTTTCTTATTATATTATACCCGTATTGTAGGAGTGCATTAAGAATAACCATTCTGCCATCTTGGGTGTTCCGCCATGTTGAATTTAGAGTGACGTCGCTTTATTTTTTGAGTTACTCTCAGCAAGCCCATTTATTTGATACCCATATTGAATGGGTGTGTTGAAAATAACTAGTCTACCATCTTGGGCGTTCCGCCATGTTGGATTTCGAGTGACGTCACTTTATTTTTCGAATTATTCACAGCAAGCCATTTCATTTGGTACCCATATTGAAGTGTTTGATTAGAATGACGTCACACAGCTAACCATGCATTGTCATCCAAATTAAACGTGTGTACAAAATTTCAGATTAATCGGTTGGAGATATCTACTTCAAAATTGAGTTGCAAGATTCCAACGTAACTAACATACATACATACATTGCAAGTTAAATAAAGGCTTGTGAAAACGTTAACGGAGGCTAACTATGACATCGGGACGTCAAACACCTCAGTCGCCCAGGTGACCATGGTTGCTGTAATGTGCCCGAAATATCGTGAATAAAAAAAGGTAACATAAATGCGATAAAATCCGTAAAATTTGTTTCATTCCATGTGTAGTATTCGCATAAATATAAGAAAACATTAACAAAAACGTACTAAAATACCAGTAAAATCCTGTTTAATATCGCAGTTAACTCCGGACATATTTAATCTGTGACCCCTGAGCTTACCTCTTTTAAAATCCGTTTTTACATTCTATATTACAACGGGTCACTGCTGAAAAGTTTTCCGATTACATTTCAATTTAATGTAACCAGCTGTACTGTGTTTGCTTTTTTTGCGAGGCTAGTGCTTACCTTTTCAACTAAGTAATAAACACGTGCTGACTCCTCGGTGCTGCAGCCACGCTGCAGCTATGTTATGGCTGTAGCACGAATAGGTCGGCGCGACCCGGGGTAGGACCACGCTCTAACTGAATACCAACCTAGTGCGTTGGCGGTGTTTCGTATGGTGAGTGTAGAGAACCGGAGACCCTTTTTACTGGAAACGAGGCATTCCATTGCATTTTGATTCTTAAATAAAATCTCTTATTAAAAAAACCGATTAGAGGGCGTCCATAAATTACGTGAGGTGTTTTTTTAAATATTCTGTCCCTCCCTCCCCCCTAGTGAGATGTCACGAAATTTTCTTCAACCCCCTCCCCCATCCCCAAATCTCACGTGAGATTTTTCAAAGTGTGGGTTTCTTACGTAAACGCGTTGGATTGTTACTGTAAAAAGAAAAAAAATTAGCTTCGTGCTTTTATTTACGACTAGTTAAGAATAGTAATCAATATTGTCGAGAGTTATAAGTGTAATAAAATTTAACGATAGAATACTTAAATCGTGACTACTGTGATTAAAAAAAGAATATTTACTCTAATTCAGTCCATGGAGAATCATGCGCGGTCACAAGCGAGACTATTGGGCTACATATCCATATGATTTTCAGTAAAATCATCTGCTCCTTCAACTTCGTTCTGATCTAGCCACTCTGCGCTTGCGCGCAGTAACTCATTAGCATTAGTGACAATCCGTGAGGGTCGCACTTTGCGGAACATACGCGCTTGCTTGTGGGCTGCTCGCCTGAGCTCTGCAGGAGCTCTGCTGATCTTGTGATAGGTGCAAAGTAAATACCGCATGTACTGCAGCATCTTTTCTACAAATCTCTAAATCATCACTTCACATCATAATTTTATCACATCGTCCTGGCAGGACTTCTTCGTCTTATAGACATATCTTTTGACGTATGCGTTATACTAATCTTGACAACTCATTTTAAATTAGTAAGAGCATGCACTGAGTCGAGTAAAACATTTACAAGAATAAACAAGGCAGGTTGGAACCTGTCCGTGTGTCGCTGCCACTCAGCTCGTACGCTCTCGTTCATCGAGTCGCGCGTTCGGCTGACAGTGGCGCGAAAACAAAGAACGGGCTACACTGTGCCATAAATTCAGATTAAATTGAGCTATTTGGTATAAAACAAATACGGTGGTTTGACAGTTAGTAGATGTATAACGTCAAAGTATGAATGAAATTATTTTCTTTCGAACGAATTAATGAATGATCTTAATCGTATTACGATATATGCTTAAGATTAAATCTTAAACATGTACAATCTGGATTAAGTGGACCAAAATAGTATAATTTTTTTTGTTTCAATCAGAAAAAAAATTGCGTGATATTTGCCGAGACCCCCCCTCTCTCCAACGTAAGATTAGATGAGATTTGACACGACCCCCTCCCCCCTTAAACATCTCACGTATTTTATGGACGCCCCCCCTATGTGAAAAACACTTTTTTCGAAATTTTTCGTCATCGATTTCTCTTCAACGCATTAACTCATTTAAATTATTTTTTTTTTTTTATTTTTATAAAAAAAAATTTTTTTTTTAGAGTTTTCAGAGAGTTACATCCTCGTAAGAATAGTCAGAATAGCTTCCTAGGACCTCAAAACGTCGAGATCTGATATGACGTAGATCTGATCTGAAAACTGGGGTGAAACCAATAACCTCGCGATTTTTTGAAAATCATTGATTTTTATAGCGGGAAGTTAAAAAAAAACAAAAATGTTAACTGCAATTTCAAGTATAATAATATTATAATTTTAACACGCTTCTTGCCCATAATCTGAAATTTGCACGCTTGCGAAAAATCGAATAAAATGCAGCAATTTCTTGACTTACACATAATATTCTCATTCTCATTCACCGCAGCTGGTGATAATTTATTTAACTAGTTTTAATAATTTGTAACTCTAATTTTATTTTTAAATAGGTATTAGAAAACAGAAACTTTTAATAAAAAGTATAAGCCGATTTCAATGAACTTAAAAGATTTAAACAATTTCACATTTTGAAATCGGGGTCTTAATTCTTCTATACATTATGTCTTAGCACCGACTGTTTTTCATATTGCTCCCATCTTGGGCTGGGGCTCCCCAGTGCCAGCTCCTTCAATTTGATCGCATCCAGTGCGGAGCCGTTCGAATCGTCGGCGAGCGAGCTCTTTCCGATCGGCTTGACTTTAATGCTGCATCTTTTTTTACCACGAGGAATTGTTCGGATTAATTTCAGCCGCACAGTTTCACCATCGCACATCGCGACAAAACTCGCGAACCATCCATAGTATCTGGACTGTGCGATTTAGATGAAGTTTTCTTTCTCGTACCAATTCCATGTGGAATCGACTACCACCAGAGATTTTTCTGGACTGATACTACTTAGTGACCTTCAAGAAAATAGCCTACTCCTTTTAAAAAGGCCGGCAACGCATCTACAATTCCCCCTGGTGTTGCTGTTTCTGGGCGGCGGTGTCTTACCTCCGGTGGGCCGTACGCTCGTTTGCCCCCTATCCTATAGATATAAAAAATAATGCACTTAAAGATTAATTTTCTTAAACTTTTCTTCCAGCCGTGGCTTTAAAATTTCATGATACACGAGCAAAGTGAGTTGCACCCCGTCGGGCATGTATAAAATCATTAATCTCAATTTTAGTACTGATTTGTTACATTTTCGACGGTGACTGAATTGAAAAATTATTTACGGGGCATGTGAAGTCCCTACACGTAATAACTTAAAATCTTTCAAAAATGAGGGGTGGCTTGTCACGTTATGTAGTTTTAGGAATCAGTACCTCAAATAGAGAATATGGAACTCTTCAAGTACTACTTTGATGTCAGTCCCTACATCCATCCGTCCGTCTATACGGCTGTCAAGCCCCTTTGTCACCGGAACGTGTAGATATATATAAGGTTAAAATAAAATAAAAAGTTTTATTTAAATTATCAAATATTATAAGATATAGGTTCTCTGAAAAAAAAAAACATATTGATAAATACCAAAAATTAACAACTAAATCAAACGTAAGAACGAAACGACCACAGACACGAATAGTAAACAAGGCGTGGTCTATAACCTGACAAAACATACTCTGGACGACGCCACATTAAAAGTTTTAGGAAGAGGTTTTAATTATGCAATTACACCAAGCGAAGAATCCCGTATTAAGAAATTATCTGTTGTGTTGAGGATTGTCTGTATAAAAATAATATTGGTAATGAAGATTTAGAGGCCGTACGCCAAGACATTTCGTCTATGTTACGTCGAAGTACAGCGCCGAAATTAAATCTTCCCAAAAATGAATTTAACGCGTTAAGAGGATAGAGTAGGTCAGCTCAAATTCTAATTTCGCCCCCACTTCCCCGCGCGTCGTATGCTATGTACCGATATGTTTGTAATCACTAATACTGTAAGTAGAAAGGTCGTTAGACACTTACTTCATTAGGTTTATCATATATATGCCTGTTTCTTAACGCCAAGCCAGCCGCTTCTTATTTTTATCACGGTTATTTCCCATTTTAATTTTACGTCGTACTGTTGCGTAATGTATATTCTGATCGTAAGCGACACAACTTCTCCCTTCAAAAGCCTAAGCGATACTAACGGTGCGACAGGAATCAAGCTCAAGACGCCGATAGTTTAGGTAATTTCTTTTTACAGTGAAAATAATGGTATTTTAAAAAAAGTAAATAACATAAGCACTGCTTTATAGTTAGTTCAGTTAGTATGCAACACCATCTACTTGCTTGTAAAACTCTTCCTTCCACAATAGATAGACAGATGTAAGGCAATGTCTTAGTAGTACTGCATATTCTGGTGGCATGTTATTTTCATCTAGTTTCCTAGTTATAATTGAGATGCAGTCTTCAACAGGTAGGCATGTAAAAGGCAGTGCTTAACTGCTTTATAGTTAGTTCAGTTAGTACGCAAAGTTTCATGATCTTATTTAAAGTATTTTATGAATAACAGCGGTTTATTGTTTATTTTGGAGGTAACTTTGGATTTTTTTGTCTATCGAGAAAATTTTACGAAATCGTGTTTTCGTCTAACATAATCATTAACATTAATCCTCAACTTTACCATATATTTATTTTAAAATTAATGCTGCAATATTTTCGGCATAACGAAGGATCTTGCTAAACCATTTGACATTATATTTCCCATTAAAAACCTTACGCAACAGACCAGACCTTACGATTCTCCGCGCAGATAAAGGAAATGCTACGGTTGTAATGGATACGTCGGATTACAATTTTAAAATACAACAACTTTTGTCAGATGAAAGTGCGTACCGTAAGGTCAAAACAGACCCTACAACTAATACGCTTAAAACAACTAGCGATCTAATTAAGAAATACTCCGAGAAATTGAATCTAGACGTCAATTCGATGATACCTTCGTGTGCAAAACCTCCCAAGTTTTATGGGTTACCAAAAATACACAAACCTAACGCTCCATTACGTCCAATAGTGAGTCAAATCGATTCGCCAACGTACAGATTGGCTTAACACTTAGCCAAAATATTATCACCACTCAGAGGACACACAAGAGTACATACTAAGGATTCATACCATTTTGTCAGTGAGATAAAAGATCAACGTCTTGCTGACAATGAAACCATGGTCAGTTTTGATGTTCAGTTCAGTTCAGTTTATTTACATGCCTACCTGTTGAAAACTGCATCTCAATTATAACTAGGAAACTAGATGAAAATAACATGCCACCAGAATATGCAGTACTGCTAAGACATTGCCTTACATCTGGCTATCTATTGTGGAAGGAAGAGTTTTACAAGCAAGTAGATGGTGTTGCGATGGGCTCACCTGTATCTCCCATTGTCGCCGATATATTCATGGAAGACTTTGAGGAGAAAGCCCTCCTTACTGCACATGTTACCCCAAGGTTCTACAAGCGGTACGTAGACTATACTTTCACAATTTTATCATCAGACAAAGTAACTGCATTTTTAGAACATCTTAATTCCATAAGCCCTAAAATTCAATTTACTATGGAGTTAGAGGCAAATAATTACTTAGATTTCCTAGATGTGTTAGTCATCCGAAATCCTAACAACACCTTAGGTCATACTGTGTATAGAAAAAAGACCCATACAAACCGATACTTAAATGGTGAATCTCATCATCATCCTTCACAGTTAGCTACCGTGGGCAAATCTTTGTTTCAGAGAGCACGAGGGATCTGTGACAGCAAACACCTGGCCGCCGAGCTTCAGCACGTCAAGCAGGTTCTGCACCACAACAAGCTTCGGGTCTCGCGCCTCCGTCACAGTGACCGAGTGAAGCCGGCCACAGTCGAGCGTGTGCCTGCTATACTACCATATGTCAGAGGTGTCACAGACAAGATTGGCTACATCTTGAAGCGAGCTTCTATTAGAACATTCTACAAGCCGCCGAAGAAGATTAGTCAGTTCTTACCATCCGTCAAGTGTCATATTCCTCTACAAGATGCAGGAGTGTACAAGCTTGATTGTGATTGTGGTCTCTCATATATAGGGCAAACAAAGAGATCAATTAGAACCCGCGTAAAAGAACACATAGCTGACGTGAAGCATCAACGTTCCGGGAAGTCTGCAGTTTGCGATCTATTAGGAGGCCGATCCCGTTTGAGTTTAAAAAAAAAACACCAAATAAACCTAAAGGTTTATTGCAAAAAGTTCACACACCAAATTAATATAGTCCTTGACTTCCGAACTCTAATAAGTCTCGGAATCTATGTCCGATCTACCCGGGGCTCTGAGTCTAACTGATCATTAAAAATGGAATTAAAACGAACATGGAAAGAAACAATATAACAATATAATTGCTGACTATAGCTAAATTAAGGAAAAGTACCGTGTGATTAAATAAATGCTTACTAATATTTTGTTGCCTTGTAAAAAGGGATATAACAGCTCCCCCCTTTTGACTGAGCTTTTTCTAAATTAAGATAAAGCGAAGATTCGAGATAGAAAAGCGATTAGAGGTCGGAAGACATTACAAATTATGAAAATAGGAAATTAAAAATTGTAGTAAAATATTGCTAATCAATCTCATAACAATATAAAAACTTTCGAACTAAATTTTACATAAAGATACAATAGTATTATTCGTTATCTAGGTTATACAAAAGAGACAGAGTAAAATTCAAAAATAATCAATTTAAAATTAAAGAATAAAATTATACAAAAATGAATTATTTAAATCTAAAATTAAAAGTATTTTGAATGAAATCGTAAAATTAGAAATTAACATAGATTGCATTTAAAATAGAAAAATATAGCAATTACAAAATATAAAATGACAGAGTAGAAATTAAAATTATATAATAATAAAATCGATTATTTGTATTAACACAAAAATCTTAAAACTAAAATTGAATAAAATTAGAAATTAAGATTTCTTCGAGAGGAAGAATGAACCTTGTGTACAGTTTTATAAGGTTTATACTTAGTACAATTTGCTAAAGATTTTAGCGAGATATTATCTTCTTCAGATGTCGATTTATCGGTCATCTCAATTGAATTTGAAATTTTAGAATTATGTTTCGATGACTTTTTGTTATTACATTGATTAAATATTTGTATACAATATCCACTGTTATCGTGACGATTTCTGCAGCATTTAAATAATTTATAGGCAAGGTATAAAAATAGTAGTACAATTAAAACATAAGTAAATGTTGAATAGTATGAGCCATATTTAATAAAATGTGATTCTTTTTGAAGATTATTTAATTCAAATTCTAAACTATCCAGTTGATGATTTGCATATTTTAAAGAATCCAAGTTAACTTTGCTTAATGAGATTGGCGTTAAATGTGGTAAACTTTTATTAAATATGTCCTTTTTTGCAACAATCATCTTTCGTTATATCAAAACTTATATCTATGGTTGATTTGATCGAAAATTGGTAAGTATTAGTTGACAATAATTGAATAGTTTTGGAATAACCGATACAATTTTCGGTTAATTTGACAATACCTGTACCAATAATAGAATGATCAGTAATGTCGTCATCACATTTGATAGTTAATTTATTTACATTAGATTGTACATAAATCCATCTATTATTTTTTAATTTATGCCAAATATTGATTTGGCCAAATAATAACTTAGCGTTACAATCAGAAGGTAAGGTAAGAGTTACTTCTGTTAGTAGTTTCGATTCGCAATTTGGATTACTTACACTAGACGTTATAGTTGATAGTTCACAAATAGAGTAGTTATTATTAATGAAATTACAATCATCTAAGTTATTAAACATAGTATAATGTATTCTATCGTCACTTAAAGCAATATAAGAATTAGAAGGTTGAATAAGTGCAAAAGTTTGCATATTATGTGACTCGTCGTGAGGAGTCGGTAATGGGATATTTTTATAAACAGTGAATTTATCAGGTGTTATCAGTGGAATTTGCAAACTGAAAACAATCTTATTGTTATAATAATATGAACTAAGTTTCGAGACGTCAATCAAAGAATGAATATTATGTATGTTCAATTGCATTGGAAAATCTAAACGTTTGTTTAATTGATTAATGTGCTTAGTTAATTCATTGTAAAGACTTAAAGGGCTAATCACACTAGGATGCAAAACATTTACCTTGGAAAATAAAATAGCATTTATAGTTGTGTCTAGTAAATTAGAAATAGCAAGTAAGGAGCCTTCAATTACGTTTAGTAAATTATTTATCCTAGAAATGTGAAGGAGTAAGTTATCGGTTTTTGTAATTTGTGACAAAATTTCATTCATTTTATTAATTTGGGAGTTCAATTTTAATTCGTTTTGATTTAATTTATAAATAGTGGAATTAAAATTATTTATAGTGGATTTAATTATATGAATATTATCTCTGAATAAATTAAATAATTCCGTTTCACCTTTTCGACAGGATTCTATCGCGGCATCATATTTTCGCGCATCATCTGCGTCTAGAGTACCAAAGAAAAATTTAAGAATTTCGCCTCCAAATTCCAAAGATCTTTTGACTTTGTTTGGCGATGAGTTATTATTGATTAAATGTGCTAGAGATTGCAATTTGACGTAATTATATTTTATTAAAGTCTCTATAGGAGTAGAAAAATCTTTACACGGGGAAAATTCGTCAGTATTTATTTTGGAACAAAGATTAAAAGTATCATATAATAAATTTTCTATTTTATTGAGATAAGGATCTAAGGATATAAGGTCTATATGTGTTATGACTTTCCAATAATCGTTATAAAAATTAATATGCGTAATAGGTTCAAAATAAATTCCAGGGCTATGTGATATAGGTATGATCCTCGATTCAGCGTGGCTTTGGTTTCCATAGCATAAAGCTCTGAAAAAATATACAAAGTTAATTAAATTTAGGGAGTTTGAATAGCAGGCTTAATTTCGTTTGTATGGTACTTAACATGTTTACGACCTATTTGTAACGTTACGTTATGCTTATTATTTATTTTTATAATTTTATATGGGCCCTTCCATATAGGTGATAGAGCCTTACGGAGCCGGTGATGATGTTTTATATACACTAAGTCGCCAATTTTATAAGAAGTTTCACGTGAACTAGCATCATAATATTGTTTCGATTTTTCTTTGCTATTAATTATATTTTGAATGGCCTTTTCTCTACTAAAACGCATTCGATATTGTAAAGCTCGAATATATTCATTATAGGTTGTATTATTATTTGTTTCATATAGGGAATTTGGAATGTTAGGTTTATAACCATATAATAATTCATGAGGGGTGAAATTAGTGGTGCAATGTGGAGTGGTATTATAAGCTAATATTGCGGTAAATAGATAACAATGCCAATCGTTCTGGTTTTCGTTTACGAAGGATTTTAGGTATTCTTTTAAAGTAGCATGTGAGCGTTCTAGGGCTCCATTTGTTTGTGAGTGATAAGGAGTGGTAAATAAGGCTTTAACCTTTAGAATTTGAGTCAGTTGTTTAAATAAATCGGACGTGAAACACGTACCCAAATCTGTTAAGATCGTTTTAGGAAAACCGAAAAGAAACATAAAATGTACGAGATTTCTGGCTATTTCTTCACTGGTAGCTGTGACCAGGGGATAAGCGCTTGAAAATTTAGTTAAATCGTCTTGCAATGTAAGGATAAATTTGAATTTTTGGAAACCTGCGTCGGGCAAAGGACCAACGATGTCGAGAGCTAATCGTTCAAAAGGTCTAGTAGAAGTGGAAGTTATCTCCATTGGAGCCTTATTGGACATTCTCAGCGGCTTATTAATTTGGCATAATTGGCATTTCTTAACGTAATCTACAATATCAGAGCGCATACCCCTCCAGTAGTAGGCGGCTTTAATTCTTTTATACATACGATTTGATCCTGGGTGACCCGCAATAGGTGAATCATGATTCTCTTTTAAAATTTTTGGGATTTCGATGGGAGTAGGGTAAATTAACTGATTTTTATAAATATGGATTTTAATATTAGTATTATGGAAAATATAGGCAATCATATTATATACCTTAATATAAGCTAACTTAGAGAATGGGTCTGAAAAGTCTGACAAGGCGAGATCTGTGATATCGGGATTTTCGGCTAAAATTTTATCTCTAAGTTTTATCATTAAATTGTAGATGTCTTTAAATTTGGTTTCTTCATAATGGTGAACTTTAGTATATAAAAAATAGAAGTATTTATTCTTATCTTTAACACATTGAATTGTAAAAGGTTCGCGTTCGGAATTTAGCAATTCCTCCGGCTTATCCAACTGCGATAATATTTCTTCACAGTGAGGTATAGATGAGTCGAAATCTAAAGAGACCGGACACGCAATATATTTTAACTTAGACAAATGTAATCCTTCAGTGCATTCTATAATTACTGTATTTGAAATAGAAGTTTTATTAGTGAATTGATCCTTAAAATATTTTTCATAACTAGAGTTATTTAAAGTATTAATGTCTATAACATTAACGGGACAGCGAGATAACGCATCAGCATTGGAGTTTAAACGGCCTTGTTTATAAATGATTTCGTAGTCATATTCTTCGAGTTTTAGGCGCCAACGAATGAGTCTACTGCCTGGGTCTTTGACATTAAATAACCATACTAATGGTCTGTGGTCGGTGACAATTTTAAATTTATTACCGTAGAGGTAAGGGCGAAATGTTTTGACTGCGAATAAAATGGCTAGGAGTTCTTTTTCGGTAGTTGAATAATTACCTTCGGCACGATTTAAAGTGCGCGATGCGTAAGCTATTGGCTTGTCCTTGCCGACAGGACCTTGGGATAGAACTGCACCTACGGCGTAATTACTTGCGTCTGTGGTTACTATGAACGGCTGAGAGAAGTCTGGGTATTGGAGCAGCGGAGCAGTGATTAATTTTTCTTTTAGAATATCGAAAGTGGTTTGTTGCTCTAGAGACCAGTGGAAATTAGCGTCCTTTTTTAATAAAGAAGTAAGAGGTTTCGTTAATTTGGAAAAATTATCAATAAATCGGCGATAATAGCCTATTAAGCCTAGGAAGGATTTAATTTCTTTAGGATTCTTAGGAATTGGGAATTGCGATACTGCTTTTACCTTGTCTGGATTTGGAGAGACACCTTTGTCGGTGATAATGTGACCAAGATAAGTTACTTCACGTCTTAAGAATTCGCACTTGTCTGGTTGCAATTTTAAATTGTATTCGCGGAACTTATCAAACACTAATTTTAACTTTTCCATATGTTGATTCAAATTTTGACTATAAATTATACAATCATCTAGATATACATAGCAGTGTAGACCTTGTAGTCCTGATAAGACAGTATTCATGAGTCGCTGGAAGGTTGAGGGTCCATTTTTCAAACCAAAGGGCATTCTAGTGAATTCATAGTGTCCGGACATGCTAGAGTTAGTACTAATAGTAAATCCCGTCTTTGGAGCATCTTTAGCATCCATCTTTATCTGGTGGAAACCGCTAGCAAGATCGAGAGTTGTAAAATATTTCGAATGGCCTAATTGGTCTAGGATATCAGTGATAAGAGGCAGCGGATAACTTTCTGAAACCGTGATATCATTAAGGCGACGATAATCAATGACTATTCTCCACTTTTTCTTGCCAGAAGCGTCTAATTTTTTCGGAACTACCCATACCGGGGCGCTCCAAGGCGAAACAGAGGGACGAATTATATTTTGATTTAGCATTTTGCGAATTTGTGTATCAACTTCTTCCTTGTGGCACTCGGGGAAGCGATACGATTTTACGTGAACTGGGGGTGCGTTATCCGTATCTATGGAGTGTTGGATGCCATTCGTAAAAGAGAGGGGCTCACCTTCGAGGTGAAAGATATCCGTATAATCGGAACAGCAGTTGAGAAGTGCTTTCTTTTCTTCATCGTTGAGATGAGAGCAGCGTAAAAGATTCAATACTCGATTTATTCGATCAGATTTGGAAGTCGAAACGGAATACATAGATTTGCTAGGTATTGAATTTTCGCAGGAAATAGAATTATCGTAATCTATAGGTGTTAATTCTACGGAATAATCTTTAATTTCTATGTCTGTATCAGTCGTATTTAAAACAGTGATGTTAACCATTTTATTTGGTTTTACCGATACTATACAATTCGCGACGTAAATACCCTTGCTTAAGGTGTGATCTAGAACTAAGGCTTCATTATTCCGATAAGTCTCGAGCGAGTAGTTTGATATAGCGCATTCAATGACTGCTTCTGAGCGTGCTGGAACGGTGTAAGTTGGCTGATGAAATATAATAGGAACTTGGTGACCGCAAAGAGTCATTATCTTAGAACTATAATCTATATTAGCATTAAAATATTTAAGAAAATCTGTACCAATAATACCGTCGTAACTAAGATTTATGCTATCGTTAATGACATAAAATTTGTGCTCGTAAGTTTCATCACTTAATAAAAATTGTAAGTAGATTGAGCCTATTGTTTCGCTGTATGTGTCCGTATCATTTATACCTTTGATTCTTACTTTGTCCTTAAGAAGTTCATGTTTCGTTTTCAAACATGATTGCTTTATGACACATACGCTTGCACCGGTGTCGATAAGAAGTTTGAGACACTTAGGAGAATATTTTGTTAATAAATTCGTGTATGGTAACGTAACCTTGCATGTATTTATGCTCGTTTCAAAAATAGGAATAGAACTAGAATAAGACTCATTAAAACTCGGCTTAACCTCTTTGGGCTGCTGAGATGTAGATATAGTAAACGACTTAGTAAGACTCGGTTGTACCTTTTCGGTCAACTGAGGTGCATGAGAACTAGTAAGACTCAGCTTCACCTCCTTGGGTTGCTGAGATGTAAGTGAATTAGAATGACTCGGTTGCTTGTTAATGCATCGCCGAGATGAATTAGAATTAGAATAAGATTTAGCATGATTTTTGTAAAAGTTAGTAGAAATAGTATTATTAATTGTTTTCGTGTCATTACCACAGTACGATTTCGGCAGACACGTATCCGAAATCTTATTTAGTTTAAAGAGTTAGAATTATCGATAGTGTCGTCGTTATTACATGTCATGTGCATAGGCACAGAGTTAGAACTAGAATTAGGGTTAGGGTTACGGCTTACAAAATTAGAATTATTATTTGAGCTACGATTTATATAGTTAGAACTAGTATTAGGGTTACGATTAAAATTTTTACTAAAATTTTGACGATGTTGCATATTATATTGTCGCTTTCTACATTGATCAATAGTGTGCCCTATGTTTTTGCAATAGTTGCAAATTAATTTATCAGAGTTAGAGCTAGATAAATGAGAAATTTGTTTATTGTGTTTAAAATTAGAATGGTTTCTATTTTTAAAACATTGAGTAGCGACATGACCTACTTTATTACATATATTACACTGCTTCATTGAATTTTTTGAACACATTTGAAGATTCTGTAATTTTTCTTCATCTATAGCTAATTGAACAGCTTCGTTTAAGGTTTGAGGGTTTCTACACCTAACAATAGTGGAAATAGCAGGGTTCAACCCTAATAAAAATGTGTTTAATGCTAGGTCCTCCATGGCGGCTATTCTACCTGGAAGTTCGTCAGGAATTTTGCAGCTATAGTGTATATCTGATTGAATTTTTGTTAAAATTTGTTCTAATCTTAAAGAAAATTTAGTAACGTCATCGGAAGACTGTTTGCAGTTTTGCAAATCTGATAATAAATGTGTTGAGTGTTTTTTCTCCCCAAAAGTAGAACGAAGAAATGACTTTATTTGGTTCCACGTTTCAAAACTTTTTAAACTACATGCGACCTGAGCTTTTCCCTCTAGCTGTGAGATAATAAATTTGCACAAAATAGGCTGTTGTTCTGCCGTAGCTAACGACATTGCATTATCACAGTTGGTAAGAAAAGCGGGGAGGGATTCCTTCTCCCCATTATAAGATTTTATAAATTTCGTCAAAAACGAAAGTGTGATTTTTTCTGACATATTGTCTTTACTTTTTTCTGCTTTAAGCGACATAGAAATAAAATTAAAATTTGAAGTTATATAAGATAATCACAATAAAATGAAGTAAAAAGGTTATAGTACAAAACAGTGTAAAATAAAGTAATTTTATAAATTTAAATTAGAAAACAAAACGACTTACAGGAAAATAATAACTTCTATACGTTGCATTTACTCGTAACAATAGCTCGATGACACGTTACACTCGTGGCGGCTGGCAGGCGGAATCGCTGACACGGTGACTTCGTCGCGTCGTGGGAAATGGTAGGAATGGAAGATGTAGAATATTCTTCAAAAATGTTTTTCTTATGTTGGTGAGTTAGACCCAGCTGGTGCGGGCTCCTGGTGGAGGCTGATCGTCGGCCAGACGGGTTTTTACAGGACCAGGTGTGAGCGGAGCGGGCTCACGCTTCAGAGCGGAGGCTGATCGTCGTCCAAAATTGTAATAGGCGCAGGCTTAGGCACGGCTAAGGCTTAATGTCGACCTTGGTGATTTCGGGGACCTCGGATTCGGATGCCAAAGTCTTTTATGACCTTCTGTTTGGCATCCCACTTCTGACACCAATTTGTTAGGAGGCCGATCCCGTTTGAGTTTTTTAAAAAAAAAACACCAAATAAACCTAAAGGTTTATTGTAAAAAGTTCACACACCAAATTAATATAGTCCTTGACTTCCGAACTCTAATAAGTCTCGGAATCTATGTCCGATCTACCCGGGGCTCTGAGTCTAACTGATCATTAAAAATGGAATTAAAACGAACATGGAAAGAAACAATATAACAATATAATTGCTGACTATAGCTAAATTAAGGAAAAGTACCGTGTGATTAAATAAATGCTTACTAATATTTTGTTGCCTTGTAAAAAGGGATATAACAGATCATATTCTAGATGGCCCCAACCATTACATCAGATTTGATAGACCACAAATCCTCGCGAAAGAACATCGATTCCTACCAAGGATGATACGTGAGGCTATTGAAATTAAAAAACATCCTAATTTCAATAGAGAAGGAGGCTGGGTACTATCACCTGCTTGGGATCCTATAATTAATAAAATTAAAACTAAACCCAAGCATACCACTGCAAGACTTCAAAATACAGTTAGTTCATTCTGCGTAGATCGGACCAAAGACAATAATTAAAAAGCTGAAGGTACTCCGGGTTAACTTTGACATCGGGACGTCAGTCACCTCGGTGACCATGGGTGCTGGAAAGCACCCGAAACGTCGGGTATTAAAATTAATATAAATAAAACGCGATAAAATCCGTAAAAGTAGTTTTAATCAATGTATAGTGTTCGCGTAAATATATGAAATCATTATATACGTTCTCTTTTAATTCAACTAAATATATAGGGTAATTTTCGTTTATCTAGAATTATGATGTTTGATATTTTAACTTTGTTTAGATTCAGAACATTTCAAACTCTAAAATCCGCATTGCCGCTGTGGTGGCTGCGTGAGAGAGAATTCACAATCACTCCATGTTGTCTTCTGGGTGCTGTAGGAGGCAATTAGAATTAGATACGCAGAGATTTGGTTGTTTGCAATACAGGTTAGAGCCCACGTGCTCAAACTTACATATTCTGTGCCATAAAATGATAATCTGTACCTTCGAGCTCGCGTCCCGCACTGTCGTGTCGTACAAGCTTTATTCACGGTGTCTGTTCTAGTACCGTTTATAGCATATTAAGTCTCCTGCTGAGTGTAGGCTTCCCTCATAGATAACCTAACAGGAGGATATTTGACATAGTTCCTATGCTTTCCAAGCGCAGTTTCTTAGTTTTAATCTGTCATGAAAAAGACGCTGCTGCCTATCTCATGATTTGGGTCCAAGGTTAGATCCCACGGGATGATATGGGATAATGGATATCCTTACACCGCTACTACACGGTCTGTTCTAGTACGTAGTGCATATTATTTTACTGATTATACCAGAAAAAAGCGTAAAACACCTAGACCACGAGAGCAGCTACGAGAGCAACGTTAATGCAGTGCGATACCTAGCACTGCGATCGTCATCAATATGGCTGTCAAACGATCCTGACTACAGTGGCTCCTTTGTGGAATTGCTTACCACCAGCGACATTTCCCTCCCTTTCACTTAGAAACCTTCAAGAAACAAGCTTAGTCCTTTTTAAATGGCCGGCAACGCACCTGCAATTCCCCTGGTGTTGCAGTTGTTTGTAGGTCTACACTTACCATCACGTGAGCCGCATGCGAGTTCAGCAGGTCGATAAAAAAAGTAAGAAAAGGAAGAAAACCCAAGATCAAGTAATCCTTTTTTGACATGGTCTATTTAAGGCGACACCGTGAAAAAATGCACCTACTTTCATCGAATAGTATAGGACTATGACACCACTAACGAGAGTGGGATTTTGATATAGGTAAATTCATGTCTTTATCTTGAATTTGATTGCTCAAAATCACGATTGTATAATTTTGACTCGATCATAATTATTTGCGAAAACTCCTCTAAAAAATCACTATAGTTGAAATTACAACGAAATCATTTGATCTATATACTTGGAAATCACTCAAATATATTCATAATATCAATATTCGTAATTTACTTGTTGATTATTTTGATAACTTAAATCAATAATTTTTAAAAAAATATTTTAAGATTCTGACAATTGCTAAGCGCTTTTAATAGTCGCGGGCGCTACGCAATTTTAGACCTTATGACGGCGTTTCTTCAAGTTTTTATAGAAATTATGTATTCACTCGGATCAGTACGGCGATAGAGTTTTCGATGTGTCGTCTTAACCCGAACATGGTCTAATTAAGAGTTCGTTAAACCCTGATCTATTTTCTACCAACATTCACTGGATAGACATGGCGTCGATAGAGTTTCGTAATATGAAAGATATTTGAAACTATATACCTTATATCTATATACTTATCTTAAATATCTTTTCTAAACATCTCACCCAAAGGCATAAAAATGTCCAATATTAGGAGCTTTGCGTAGTTCTCTGAGAATATGAGACGAATATGCTTACGTTGAGATGAAAAATCTGTTTCGGTGCGGGGTGAGGCGGGGGTGGTGGCTCAGACACTGCACACTAGACAGTGAGAGATTTACGAGTAATATACTATTATTTATTCTGTGGTAACACATATAATATGCAGATATAATATGTAACTTAAATAATATTTTCTCAGCCGTGGTGTCTTAGGAGTTATCGGCCGGCGTAAATTTCACTGTACGCTTGCAAATATTTAAAAAAAGATGAAAAAAAATCAAGTTTGATACCCGTTATCGTTACGGCCTGTTAAAATCCACTGCTGAATATATGCCTCCCCCATAAACTGCCTCATAGGAGGGATATTTCCTATAGTTCCTTCGCTTGTTAAGCGGGTTGAAAACCGCAGTTTTTTTAGTTTAGTCGTTATTAGGGCGACGGTGCTGGCCATCTCCTAATTAGTTTCCCTCTGTCGCCTCTTACCTCACGGGGTGATATGGGGGTAGTGGTTATTCTAATACCGACCGCCACTACACGGCCAATACACACTGTTACAAAATATTCATTGTAATTTTAATTTAATAAGTGTAATTTTAATTGACTCATGGTATCATATATATTGTGAGGTCACAGCATTGGTTTTTTACATGGTAGAGCCATGCTTCAGTTATATTAGTAGTATAGTTGTAGCACGAATGGGTCGGCTCGACCGGGGAAGGACCACGCTCTCACAGAATACCAGCGTGAAATAGTAGCTTAAAGCTGCTGTATTTCGTATGGTGAATGTAGAGAACCGGAGACCCTTTTTACTGGAAACGAGGCGTTCCATCTTAGTCCTCACGTGTGACAACGCATCTGCATTTTGATTCGTAATCGAGGATAGATGTAGATGTCTATGGGCCACAGCAACCACTTACCATCAGGTGGACTGTGTGCTCGTTTGTCACCCTATCCTAAAAAAAAAAAACATCACCTGCGCCCGTGTCAAACGATAACAATGTCCACTTGGACTGTGTGCTCGTTTTTTACACTGACTTCAGAGAATATCGAAACAAACTGTTTGGTTCAGCCACCCGATTGAGGATAAGCAGCGCGCGTTAAATAGCGCCTTGCGTAACAACATGTATGTGGGTCAACACTGCCAGCAACTACAGCTGTTGCCACCAATAAGCACTTCGATCTCGTACGCAGAGCTTCACCCCCTGCTTGACAGCTGGGTTGTTTATACATATCACCGCGTAATACTATAAGTCTCTTAATACCTTTCGCTTTGTAGTGGCGGCGTAAGAGATTCCAGTACCCCACATCAACCCGAGGGTGTCGTAAGGGTGACAGTGGGAGACTGAAACAGAGATTAAGCGGCAGCGTCCTCACAATTACAAATGAAAATAGCAAAACTCTGCAGTTGCCTTTCGCCTGCCATGCGTGGTAGCTGCTACAAAATCCCCAAATAAGTCATGCTATGGTGGATGCCTATGTTCAGCGCTAGAATTTTGATATGCTGTGATGAATAACTGAATGAATTAAGGCATGTGGCAAACGATACTTCCCTTCACACTTCCTGCACTGTATCTAGAAATATACTTGACAATTGTCAACCCTACTGTGTAATACAGTATCCTACTGTATTTTATACGTTGTAGAGCCATGCTGCAGCTATATAATCCATGTACAACGAATGGGTCAACTCGACCCCGGAACTACCACGTTCTCACAGAATGCCAGCGTGAAATAGCAGCTTAATGCTCCTGTGTTCGTATGATGAGTGTTGATAACCGAATACCCTCTTTAGTGAAAACCA
This sequence comes from Parnassius apollo, assembly GCA_907164705.1. NCBI lineage: Eukaryota > Metazoa > Arthropoda > Insecta > Lepidoptera > Papilionidae > Parnassius > Parnassius apollo. Next base: position 1,935,754 of record CAJQZP010001402.1, on the reverse strand, counting down.
GTCATTCCATCTTAGTCCTCAGGGGTGACAACGCATCTGCATATTGATACTTAGTCCAGGATAGATGTACATGTCTATACGTATCTCATATATGTAAGAGAGATGTAAATTATATTATATTTTCGGATCTTTTAACCTTTAAAAATATAGTAGTTAAAATTTATATTTTATTTTATTAAAAATATTTTTTGCAGCTTTCAACCTTTATTAAAACATTCTTCACGCCATCGGGTAGCCTTTATTAAATTAGTTTCCTCTACTATACACGTTTATGTAGATATTCGGAACAGTATTTTTTATGGGCTAAGTGTTGACAATCGAGCACGTAGTTTGGATTTAATTTCAATAAATTTACGAACCCAAGCAAATGTTAGCACTCTGTCATGTTCTAGATAAATTTAGATATTTATCTTTTTAAGTATCAATAGCTACGCAAATCATATTTGGTGGGGATCGGTTTTCTGTCAAAAGATCAAACAAGAAGATTGTGTGTAGTACTTATTCATGTACGTACAAGAAATAATTATGTACCTGTTCGTTATCTGAAAGGCGTTCTGTTTGAATTTCAGCAGAAGAATTTTTTAAAAGTTTTTTTAAAACTATTCTAAGCCAGTGCTGATTGCTATTCCACCTGATTATAAATGGTAATGAAGCCAAAGATGGTAGATTGCACTGTCTTAGAGTAACAAAGCAAATAAAAATGCACAAAAAGTAAACATATGGAAAGACAGATGCTAGTAAATGCCAATGCTATATATAACATTACGAACGACGAAGTAAACCGTTTGGTTCTACTGTTATTAAAATATCTAAGCATTGACAAATAAGTTACAAAAAAAGGAAGATCGTATGAAATCAAACAACTATAACACAGAGACAGAACGATAGAGTGCGAATTCCTACGTAGTAATTACATACATATTTTATGTCTATAGTTCTGAGTCTAGTACACCATTGAGTTATATAACACTAGAGGAGCAAAACACATTACCGCGCGTCGAAAAAAGTGTAACCACTATCCAAACGCGACGACGTAGCTTTGAAACTAATAACAATTTTAAGTAAACATATATCTATCTCACTTACACAAGTTGCGAAAACAATATCGTCGCTAAGATTAGATAAAGATGGACACACAAACATGCAATGGCGGGTTGGTGTGGCTTACTATATGAAATTTTACCTAAAATACGCAATAAAAATGAGTTTTTTTAAGCTGCAGTTAATTATTTTTATATTAAAAAAGTATATTTTATATTAACATCTTTATTACGTCCCCTTAGAAAAAAAGGATATCAGATGAATAGAAGTAAACATAATGATGAAATAAAACGTATTTTTATGGTACTAATAAATCAAACAATATAAAATAGGTAATAAAATATAATTAATATAAAATTTGTGTTATATAAATCAAAGTAGTACACAGAACAATATTAATGCCTATTGTCTACCCAGAGGTCTGGTATATTCTAAAATGTAGTGATTATATAAACGCAAAAAAGGCAGAGTCTAAAATTATCTATAGTGAAAGCGTAATAACCTACTATATATACGTGTGGTGATTCACAATAATTTAATTTGCTTTTTAAATAATTCAACATGTCCGTACACCAACAACAAAAGTCTGGTGCGAGCGTTTGGTTATCTAATACTAAATGATAAAAATTTTCGAGTCTTTTCGGATTCGAATAAAATACTCAGGAAGTATTTTACTGTACTATTTATGGATACAGATCAACAATCACAAACTAATTAATACTTTAATCTGCCTAACTAAACGTGAACGCTTCTAGCTGGTCACGTTCTCTATAATTAATTTCCGATAATTAAATTTATGGAAAGTGCCGCCTGCCGGCATTCAATTTTCATGGGGCCACTTTAGACAGGACTTTTATTAGCCGACTTCGAAAAAAGAGAAGATTCGCTATTCGATAGCATATTTTTCTCATATTTTTGTGTAAGTTAAGCGATAATGGTTTTTATTAAATTTAGATAATACTGCATATACATTTGGAGAATAAACCCTAAGAGTGTAAAAATAGCTCATTAAGTTTTTAATACCTTAGTTACAAGTATTACAACCACATTTGTTACATTGAACTTGTAATATTTTTAGATTGTACTAAGGGGTCAAAAAATAAACAAGAAAATGTAAAAGTTGACTTAAAAGTAAAAATAATTTACCACGTATTAGAATTAGACTGAACCCTGAAGCTATTACGTGATAGTTTCCTGTTATGCTTTTTCAGTCGTCTTTTCTTTTTTTTTAATTTTATTTCTTCAAGTTCATTTTAATCGAAATGCTTAATTTTGCATAATATGCATGTATTTGCGTATTGGCAAACACTCGTCACAAATGTCACAATACGCAAGTAATATGGTTTCAATCCCCGGAAAATATAAAATTGTAAACTGCAATACAAGTGTTGGTTTATCACAAGCAACGATTAAAGGATTATTCACACTAGATCGTGTAGGGTCAACTAATATTACATACATTTTGCCGTAGCACAGTCAACTAATATTACATACATTTTGTATGGACACACTCACGCTATAGCGAGCGGCAACCGAATGACGGCCGAGCAACGGACAATGCTCGGCAAAAACTCGGCCCCGGCTTGTAGTTGAAGATTTATCAGATTCTTCATCGTCCAGAGCGATCGCAATAGCCGTTAATTCCAGATCGTCAAACTTCAACATGATTGTAGTCAAGTTATAACACTATTTTTGCTCGGATGAGTATACTGCATCACGGAACAACGTTAATTGCTCGGTCGAGGCCCGTGTTTGTAATTTCAGACACGGGACGGCTCGGTGACCGTGCTACTGCCGACACTCGGCTCGGAATCGACTCGGTCTAGCGTGAGTCAACCTAGGAGCTCGCGATAAAATCTCTATGTCTGAAGAATTAATTTTTTCAAAAAAAATCCTTTCCCTACACTAGGCTTTTCTCCTGTATCGTAGAGGCAGTTTACAACTAAAAATTTCACAAGGACAAACATCCAGATCCAGATCAATTTTTTGAAAGTCATACAAATACTTGTTCCATGCGGGGTTAGAACCTGCGCCCCTCAGTGCCGCAACTCATTGCTAATCCACTACGCCCTTGAGCAGTACGGCGGACTTATCGCTCTATAACCCTCTTAATAAGAGGAGGCTTGTGCTAAGTGGTTAGCCGTATACAGACTGTTACGGTTACCATTATAGCCTATCAAAAGTCCACTGCTTGCAGGTTACTTACCATAGTTGCCACGCTTGGCAGGCGGGCTGGCAACTGCAGTTTTTAACATTTAGTAGTTCTTATAAAAACGCTGCCCAACCCAACTCCTCGTTTGATTCCCTCTGTTGTCTTTCACGACAACCACGGGACGATAAAGGGTAGTGAATATTCATGAATATTCTTACACCGCCACTGTACGACATGTAGGTTGAACCTTACTATTTAGTACAAGTAGAAAATCTATGTGATCAGACCATCCATTTACGAATGTTAATAAAGAAGTTATAAATTTAAAGAAATCCTTACAATATGATTGGAGGGGGAAAAGTAAAGGGGAGGTTTTTGCGGCCCTTTAGAAAGGAGTAAGCTCTTTCTCTTGTGTACTATTGTATAAAATATTGTAGGAAATCCTTATAATATGATGTATTGTAAGAATGCACGCCTTGCAATACATAACGCAGTGTTGGTACCGACTTTGTGATATGGCAGCGAAACCTGGGTATGCCAGAAGAAGCATAAAAGCAAGTTGAATGCAGTGGAGATGCGATCTCTTCGTAAAATGTGCGGCGTTACCATAGCCGACCGAAAGCGAAACAAAGAGATTCGCAATATGGCAGGATTGAAAGATGACCCTATCACAAAAATTGATAGGGGCGTACTCCAATGTTTTGGGCACGTTGAGCGAATGAGTGAAGACCGAATGGTGAAGAAAATATATAGCGCGAAAGTAAGTATAAAAGGTGTCGAGCTAGACCGAGACTAACTTTCGAAGACCATGTGAGCAAATTACTCGAAGAGGGGAAGGTCAAGAGTACTCGGATACCTAGAGTTGAAGAAGATATGAAGGTGGTGTTTTTTATATTGAGTCCGTGTAGGATGGCTCCCCTCTTCAGCGAAAGTCACACGGCTCAACGGCATGGCATGCAATTTGTCTGCAGAGTCGGCGCCAGTACACCAGAGCCCGAAGGAGGACGAGCGAGCTCCGCCTGAGGAGACAGCCAGACTCAACAGGACGTATCGTGTGGCTACAAAGGCATTGCAACTCGCCATTTCCAACGCCGGGTTTCGGTCCTGGAATGAGCTCCTGGAGGGACTCAACCAAGATCCCTGGGACCATTCACACAGTTGCAAGACAACAAGCTTCGGGTCCCGCGCCTACGTCACAGTGAACGAGTGAAGCCGGCCACAGTCGGAGGAGTCACGGACAAGATTGGCTACATCTTGAAGCGAGCGTCCATTAAGAAATACTACAAGCCGCTGAAGAAGATTAGTCAATTTTTACCATCCCTCAAATGTAATATTCCTCTACAAGATGCAGGTGTGTACAAGCTAAATTGTGAATGTGGTCTCTCTTACATAGGTCAAACAAAGAGATCTATAAAAACCCGCGTGAAGGAACATATAGCTGATGTGAAGCACCGACGCTCCGGGAAGTCTGCAGTCTGCGAACATGTTCAAGATCGTCCCCACCATTACATTAGATTTGATAAACCACAAATTCTCGCAAAAGAACACCGATTCCTACCAAGGATGATACGCGAGGCTATTGAAATTAAAAAACATCCAAATTTCAATAGAGAAGATGGCTGGGTGCTATCATCTGCTTGGGATCCTATAATTAACAAAATTAAACCCAAACCCAAGCATACAACTGCAAGTCTTCATGATACTATAAGCTCGTTTTGCGTAAATCGGACCAAAAATTAATATTAAAAAAAACTGAAGGTAGCCGGACTAACTGGACGTCAAATATCTCAGTCCCCCTCGTGACCATGGGTGCTGTAAAGCACCCGAAACGTCGGGATAATAATAAAAATAAATTAAAGTAATTAAACGCGAAAAAATCCGTAAATAATAATTTTATTCAACGATATTCCTATCCCGTCGAATGGTGTTCAGCTCTCCCTCTTTGCTGATGACACAGTCTTGTAATCTAAAAGCAATTCATTACTACAGATCCGGAACAAGATCCAAAAGTCAGTTAGTGACTTAGGGGCTTGGGTCCAAAAATGGCATATCGATGTGAACCCGGAGAAGAGACGATAAACGACGCCGCCTCACTTCCGTATGACGAGAACCTTGTGAAAGCCGAAACAGATAAGCAAACAAAATATCTGGAACTGGCTCATGAGGTGACCGACGTTTGGGGTGGTCTGCCGACTGACATTATTCCTGAAGTCGTTTATGCAAACGGGCTAATGGGTCAGCTGAGGCGGCTGGAATTCCGTGACGAACTGCTCCGGGCTCAAATGCAGAAGGCGGTGCTCCTCGATACAGCCCGCATCCTCCGCCGTTGGGCTTTTTTATGTATTATTTATTTATTTATGTTAATATTTTAAAATATATTTATATACAGGTTGTTAGTGTAAAAACCGTTGTCCTTGAAACCAGTGGATTGGTTTCACTTATAGAACGTGAATTCAATAAAAAAATAACAACTTTTTTGGTAAAATCTCGATTTTTATTTAATTCCTAAATTTTTCCCTGTCCTAAGCCAGGATGAAAGTATGAAGGAAAAATTACATCACAGGTTATGTGTACCTATTGTGTTTTTATATTGAATGTTATGTAGGTATCTAGCGCGGGCGGTGATCTTTACAGTAATTACGTCATTCGGGCGCATAGGGTATCCATGAATTTACGGACGGTGTCGGACAGAAACTTTTTAATTTTATGAAAGAAAATAGCGTTTTTTTAATTCATTGAATTCACGTTCTATAAGTGAAACTAAACCACTGATTTCAAGGACAACGGTGTTTACACTAACGACCTGTATATTTATCATTTCTTTTTATATATTTTTAATGTATGTATTTATTATACACACACACACATACACCACACACACACACACACACACAAACACATACATATATATATATACATATATATATATAATATTATATATATATATATATATATATATATATATACAACATGTAACATTATTAGCACTTTGAGAAAGTAGTTTGTTCAGAATCGTTTACTGAATCGATTCCTATCATTTTTAATATAGGTAATTTTATATTCCAAAAATAATTAAAACTACGTAAATTATAGTCACATTAAATCTGTACAGTCAAAACAAACTGAAATGGACCTTAACTTAAGGCAATAAGACTCTTAAGAGTGCAGTTTTATTTGTAGTGTTACTAATTCTGTCATTCAATAAAAATAAAGAAAAATGAACTTTATTTTAAGCACGTTAAAGTATTTGCGTTCGTGGATTTGTACTATGACCACAACATTCTTCCGGAATTAGTATAACTAATTTGATAATTAATCAATGCATAAAAATGTTTAATTAAAAAATCTGTGTATGTATTATGATTATAACGTAATATACTAATTAGGGTGTGTGAGGGTGTGTGTTAATTACGTTACATATTATATATATATATATATATATATATATATATATATATATATATATTATATAACGGTATAATATAAAAATATTTATGCGATTTAAAAAAAACAAAACGCTATTTTCTTTCATAAAATTTAAAAGTTTCTGTCCGACATCGTCCATAAATTCATGGATACCCCATGCGCCCGAGTGACGTGATCACCACCCGCGCTAGCTACCTACACAAAATTCCAATAAAAACACAACCTGTGATGTAACTTTTCCTTCACCCTGTCATCCTGGTTTAGGACAGGCAAAAATTGATGAATTAAGGAAAAATTGAAATTTTACTAAAAAAAAACTTATTATTTTTCATTGAGTTTACGTTCTATAAATGAAACCAAACCACTGGTTTCAAGGATAACGGTGTTTACACTAACAGCCCTGTATATATATATATATATACATATATATATATATATATATATATATATATATATATATATATATATATATATATATGTATTATATGTAAGTATAATCACAAGATATTGTGTTGGTTTAGAACCAAAAAAAGAAACTCACAAGTTTTAGACCCGATAGGTGACGCTGACATTTTGGTCGACTTATTGATAAATTTTATATTTTCACTATGAAAAGTCCGGAGTGAATTCAGTGTGAAACTAATCGCGCCATCTACTGAAACAGGCAAAACAACGTCTGCCGTGCCTGCTCGATTAAAAAATGAATTGATCATGGTTCCAAAAATAATGAGAAACCTGGAAGTTTTTGTCTGAACACAATGAATAATTCCGTACGTCACTGATAAACAACTCAGCTTCTCCAGGTTGGCGAACCCTACTATATATTTTATTATGCTACTATATTGGGGGTGTTCATACAATAAATTAAAGAAATATATAAAATAGAAACTATTATATTTTGATATAAAATGTTTTGTGTTAATGTAAGGCTGTTGATAACGGCTCAAAAGAACCAAAAATAATTATTTGGTTAACAAAACATTAGTTTGAATAATTTAACTTCCTATTACCTCGCTATTTACTTATCTAGATAGTAGGACTCCTTTTCTATTTATAAGTGTGCCTGGGTAGGTGCCACCTTCTTACTCATTTCTGTCGTTAAATAACAATATCTGCACTGCTGTCTGAAGGGTATAGAGAACTAGTATCATAAGAGGGTATAGGGTATTCTATCTTGAGCTACATAGATAATGATTTGTAGCCTATTTTGCTTGGAAATGGGGGCAAGAATTGCAGTAGACAATTACCGTCAGGTGAACTGGAAGTTGGTTCATCTATTTAGATATACAAAAAAATCTACTATATTTTACAGACAGTAGCCTCGAAAATGCTTTACTTGATATAAAAAATTTGGCAACCCTAGCCTCGGTAACAGTGTGTCTGTTTGCGGCACAGAAATCTAAATAATAGTGCCTTATTATTTAGATTTCTGTGGTTTGCGGGTAGTAAAGTCAGCAAACACAATTATCGGATTATAATCATAGCGTGCGTGATATACTTTTGGAATTAATGATGGAATAATTTATGTTGTTGATTATTGTTTGTTACTGATACAAAGGGTAATGTGTGCTTAATTTACTGTACGTAAATTAATCGAATCAACCGTTAATTCGCGGAAAGAATAAACAAAATTATTACATTAGCGTACGGATTCTAGCAAATATATTTCGTTAAACATACTCGTATTCTTTGTAATGATGTGTAACAGAAAGCAGTTGCCAAATTATTTTCATATAAAACTGAAATAATCTCTTACAAAATATAAACACTTTAATGAAAAATTTAACCCAATCAAAGCATAATTATTTTATTCAACCATTGACCTTTTTAAAGCACTTTTAGGAGGCCACACAAACTACACCATCGCTTCAACAAAATTTTCCTGTGGGAGATCTTGTGAGAAGAAGCGGCAATGAATTAAAAGATAAAAAACTATTTTAACCCAATAGTTACAATTTAACCATAGGCAAAAGTTAAAAAAAATTTAAGTGCTCTCTACGCTACCGTTGTATTGTTAATTAAAGTATGATACTAGTTTTACGTTATAGTGTCTATTTTATCGTCCTGTGACGGCCCTGTTTTGTCTTACTGTTTTTTTATTATCTGTGCACGCTGTGACTTCCTTTGAAGGTTATATTTGATTGTACCTAAGCAAAATCATGTAGCTGGACACTGGCTGGGCATGAAATCAAACTTTAAAATAACACTTGAAAAAAATCTATTCTAATTTTTTTCCTCCTGAGCTTATTGTTCCTCTCGCGTATATCAATGACGTTCTCTCTCCTGCTACTTGCTCACACACGTTTTCCTCTCTTTCCTACGTATTACATTCCGTTCTGTATACAATGGATTAGTTCTAATTTTGTTGGTGATCTTAAATAAATAAATTAACACGTATGGTTACATTTACACAATATTGTCAGAAGCTTCACATTTAAGAAACCTTCATGCGTGACGTAGAATAAATTTATTGTATCGATTTAAAGTCGTTATAATTATTGATGGGTATATTTTTATGTATGGCCGTATGAGAAAGTTCAAGGTCGCTTAGCAAGCTATGGATTGGGCTATGCTCGGGGTTTCTCTGCGTAATAAACTTAAAAAAAGGTATATCTGCACTAGAACATGTATGTATAGCGACCTTGAGCGTATTTTATTCCTTGATCATAGTCCTATCGTATAAACACTTCAGCACTTCGATATACCGACAGTCAACTTGGCATCACTGAAGGGACTGTAGCACCGCCCAAATTTCTATGGAATCTAAGGCTTTCTTATAGTACACATACGCAAGGCAAAGTGTCAGATTGTACTCTTCGATCTTCTGTACAATTTGTTGAAGGGTGTGTATGTGGCCGATGGTGCTAAAGCCTTTTCGTAAATCGGCTTGTTCGGAAAGCTGGAAATCTCCACCTCCTCATCGGTATGTGCCGACGTTGGTGCGTAAACTTTTATAACCTTCAACAAATATCGTTTGGTGATTCTGAGTATAAGGTACGCAACCCTCGTCGACACACTCACAATCTTTACAACATTATCAACGAGAGGTCAACCATCTGCATTTTTATTCTAAATTGAGGATAGACGTAGATGTCTATAGCCCACAGTATTCACTTAATATTAGGTGCACTGTGTTCCCATTTGTCACTCATATTCTATGAAAAAACTACTTATCTAAATAAATGTTCACTTTCCCGGCCTGAAGATTCTGTTTTCGCACAGACATTGGTTTCAATAAACAGTACGAGAAAATATGTAAAACGTTTCTCCATTAAGCTTTAAATAAAGGTAGGAAACAAAGTAGTATCTTTTAATTTAATTACTTTTTTCTAATTCAAAATCTCCTTCCTTGTAATGTTTTAATTAAAAATAAATGGACCGGAAAAGGGTTTTTACTTTAAGTTTGAAAGAGATGAGTGCATTAATTTACTTAGACTTTATTTAAAGGTACTTATATATTTATGCCTGTAAGATAATTACATCTCAGGCCTTAGACCACGACGTACATATGTCATCATCATCATCATCATTACAGCCCTTCACAAGTCCACTGCTGAACATAGGCCTCCCCCAAGTAATGCCACAAAGCACGGTCCTGAGCCACCTGCATCCATCGACTTCCTGCATGTCTTACCAGGTCGTCACTCCATCTAGTGGGGGGTCGCCCTACACTACGCCTACCGGTACGAGGCTGCCACTCGAGAACCTTTCTTCCCCATCGGTTATCGGTTCTTCGAGCTATATGGCCGGCCCATTGCCACTTCAGCTTACTAATCCGTTGGGCTATGTCGGTCACTCTGGTTTTACTGCGGATATCCTCATTTCTGAGTCTATCACGCAGAGAAACTCTGAGCATAGCCCTCTCCATAGCTCGCTGAGAGACCTTAAGCGTCCTCATACGGCCAGCAGTGAAGGACCACGTCTCAGATCCGTAAGTCATCACTGGCAACACGCACTGGTTGTACAATCTAGTTTTTAGAGATTGAGGTATACCTGACGAAAAGATATGCCGTAATTTCCCGAACGCTGCCCAGCCGAGTTGAATCCGTCGATTGACCTCTCGGTCGAAGTTGGACTTACCTAGTCGGACTATTTGTCCCAGGTAAACGTATTCGTCAACAACTTCGAGCATAGTGCTCCCAACAACTACCGGCATAGGTGTGACATGGACATTGAACATGATCTTTGTTTTGTCCATGTTCATCTTAAGACCTATCCGTTGGGAGGCACTATTGAGGTCATTGAGCATAGTGCTTAAGTCCTCCAGCGATTCTGCCATAAGGACTATATCGTCGGCAAATCGAAGGTGAGTGATGTACTCGCCATTGATGTCAATACCGTATCCTTTCCAGTCCAGTAGCTTGAAAACGTCTTCCAATGCAGCGGTGAAGAGTTTCGGGGATATAACGTCACCCTGTCTTACACCTCTCTGCAGTTGGATAGGTTTCGAGCTCTGGTTCTGTACTCGGATAGCCATCGTAGCCCTACTGTACAAACACTTCAGCACTTCGATATACCGACAGTCAACTTGGCACCGCTGAAGGGACTGTAGCACCGCCCAAATTTCGACGGAATCAAAGGCTTTCTCATAGTCCACATACGCCAGGCAAAGTGGCAGATTGTACTCTTCAGTCTTCTGTACAATCTGCCGCAGGGTATGTATGTGGTCTATGGTACTGAAGCCTTTTCGGAAACCGGCTTGTTCGGGAGGCTAGAAGTCGTCAAGTTTGCGTGTGAGACGGTTCGTAATGACTCTCGAAAACAGCACGTAGACGCGGCTCAGAAGGGAAATCGGTCTGTAGTTCTTTAAGAGAGCGTTGTCGCCTTTCTTAAAGAACAAGACCACCGCACTTCTGCTCCATATGTGTTGACACTTAAATCAACATCATCACGTTATATCCGCAGCCCGTAAAAGTCCACTACTGAACAAAAGCTGCCACTGTTTCCACGGTTGGCAGGCGGTTTGGCAACCGCAGTTTTAAATTATTTTGTGTTGTTAGCAGAAAGATACTGGTGCCCATCCCTTTTTCAGTTTGTCGCCTCTTTGTTATAATATGACACTCACGGGATGATGCGGGATCATTTGCCTCATTGCAAAGGAAATATAACTCGCCTCAGTGTCTGTCCGTTTATGTCAGACTTTCAGGTTTCCTGAGAGTATTTCTCGTAAATTATACTTAGATTTAATTTCGTACTTATTACCTTTTAAAATGCAACACAAAAGACTATTTCTGCTGTCAAGCAGCAGTGCATTTAGAGTAGAAGGAATAGAAGGGTGGTATCAATCCAGACGGAATACTTTGCGAAATTATAAAATGTTTCTTATACTTTGTAATTTATGTTATAAATCGAGCACCTTTTACAAATCTTGTTTAATAATTTTAAGTGGCTACCTTAAATAATTATTAATATATAATAATAAATTTATATAATAATAATATATTTGTGAACATGTATTATTATGGTTACCCTTGGCTGTCTTTAAATAAATAAATAAATAGAAACCTACCTACCTACCAGCTGGTTAATCGATTATTCCTGCCTGTTAACAAAGTCCACCGCTGGACATACGTTTTCTTTAATGTAGGGAGACATCATTGATGATGATGCCAATCCTTGGTCTGGGTATTTTAAAACGGAATTTAAGAAAAGTTTTTATTAATATTATTTTTTTATAGAAAAATGTGCTGCTCATCTCCTAATTCTTTCGCTCTGTCGGCACTTATGACACCCACGGGATGATATGGTGTAGTGGAGCCTCACCGCTAATATAAAATTAGCAAAGACACTGAAACCAATTTTTATAAAGTATGAATATGAGAGTAGGGTTTAGCCTATCAAATGTCCAGAGCTGAATATGGAGATCCTCCAAAGACCACCTTATAGACTACATTATATTTATCTTAGTCTTCACCTTTGGCAAATAGGTTGGCAACTGTAATTTTCTATTTTTATACAGGTATTATCAGAAATTTGCTCCCCTATTTCAACTCCTCTCTATCACCTATTATGACACACATGGGTGTGGGTTGTGGATAATTCTTACACCGCCACTATATGATTATTACATATTACACTACACTTATTTAAATTTATTTACGCGTGAACTATCCGCGAATATACAATATCCCTTATACTAGCTTTCGTATTTTTTCTCGTCAACGTTCAAACTTCACTACATTTGGATACAATAAATATCATCGCGGAATACATTTGTGTATCCTGGCTTCTGGTAACAGATGTCGTTTGCTGAATATTTGAGTCACTGTTTTTGGGACCAGTATTTTCTTTCTCAAACTGCGAGATTGTGTTTGATAACTTTCAGTGCGACATTTATTGCATGCAGCGTCGAGTAATCGGTATTGCATATTTTTAGTAAATAGATAACACTTCACTTATATTTTTACCTTTAAGGGCGCATAGTACTTCAAATGGCTTAGCAAGATCCTCTGTTATGCCGTAAAAACTGCAGCATTGTTTTTGAAATAAATATATGGTGAAATTGAGGATTAATGTTAAGTACTATGTTAGACGAAAACACGATTCCATAAAATTTTCTCGATAGAAAAAAATTCAAAGTTCCCTCCAAACCGAACTATAAACCTAACTACTAATAAAACTAAACTAACTAAGCTAACTATAAAGCAGGGCTTATGTTATTTACTTTTTTAAATTTATCTTTACTTTCACCGTAAAAAGAAATTACCTAAACTATCGTCGTTCTAGTCAGTTCCCTGCCGCCCGACCACCAGTGTTGCCAACTTGACGGGATTCCCGTTAGATTTGACGGGACAGCAAGGTTGGCAACGGGAAAAATTTGTGTTTAACGGGTTAACGGGTTTTTTAACGGGACAACAAAATTTAATGTTTCATTTAGATTTGTTTTTTTTAATTCATTTTTTAGTTTAAAAATACGAAAAAATGTGCAATAAATTCTTATTTTTAAAAAGTTCAGAGAGTAAGTTTTCATTTGACGTAATTCTTTTAAATACAGCTCGGAAACTGTTTTGTCTTTGGTCGGCCAAAATGATGCGCTACTGTTGAATATATAGAAAACTATCAACTACTCTATTTATTTCATTCTCTCTCTTTACTGTTTGAGTCGCATATCCTGTGAACCTGCGATATCCCTGTCAGTGTTGCCAGCTTGACGTGTTTGCCGTTAGATTTGACGGGACAGCGAGTTTGGCAACGGGAAAAATTGTGTTTAACGGCTAACGGATTTTTTAACGGGACAACAAAAATTTATGTTTTTGTAGATTTGTTTTCGAAATAAAAATAATTTGGAAATGGCAAAACTTAAATTATAATTTTATTCTTTTTTTAGTTTAAAAATACGAAAATACGAGTAATTTTCATTTGGAAGTTTACTGTTTGAGTCGCATATCCTGTGAACCTGTGATATCCTTGAAAGTCAGTAAGTTTTAGTTCGATAAAATGACTTTATTACCTATACCATGTAGTAGATGGCGCTATTACAAATAGAAAATGTTCGGTTCCCAATGGATCTTACAGACTCAACGGAGTACTGGAGCCCGAAGTGATCCAATTGAATGATCGATCCGAATGTACCAGTACGCGTGACTAAAAGTACTAGAATGATTCGGTCACTAGAAATGAATGATTGACACTTGTCTACCGTACTTGACGGGATTTGACGGGATTATAGTGTTCTCTACAACGGGAGCTAGATTTCAATGTTGGCAACACTGCCGACTACCGTCACGTCATTCACTCTAGCTCCGGGCTCCGGCTTTTGAAGGGAAGGGTTGTGTCGCTTGTGCTCAGAACACACATTGCGTAACCGGACGACGTAAAATTAAAATATTAAAATAGACACTTAGGTTTATAGTGTTGGCGCAATTGGAAATAAGCGTAATAAAAATAAGAAGCGTATGATTAACTTAATAAAGTAAGTATTTACCGACCTATCTACTTACAGTATTAGTGATTACAAATATTATGTAGAAATTTAGCATATGACAGGTTTGGTGCAGTGGCTAAGCGATTGGTCGTTGCGCTACTAGTCACAGGTGTTTCTGTATGTGAAAATTTGTGGTTGTAATCGCACCGTCTACGATTCAGGAGAAATCGAGTGTGGTGCAACTTTATGAAAAAAAAAGATAAAAAGTTACCTAAATAGGTTTGTTTTTGTTTTATCAATATACAACAAAATTAGTAGTAATTTTTTTTATAACGTTGCCCCACTCCAGTATTTATCCCGAATCGGAGACGGTGCGATTACAAACACAAATTTTCACAACTATCTGTAGGCCATTAAAATATTTGTTCCGTATGGGAATCGAACCCCCGACCCGTAGTGCAGAAGCCAAGCACTTAGTTAGTAATAAAAAAATATATAAGTGTGTTCGGTAAGTACCTACCTATAATATCTAACTATAAAGAAATAAAACTGTAACTTACTTATCCGACCTTAACTAACGACACTAATTTAAACTCTAAGCTAACTTAATAAGAGCTTATTTTACTAACACTAAATTATAACGGTAAACAAAAATATATTATTTCCTTCATTGCTAGCTGTTGCCTGTTGTGCCTGTTATTTAATTTTTTGGCTGTTGTAATATATTAGTGTTCAGTTAGCTGTCTAGCTGAGATGACAATGACACTGTTATCTGTTAAATTATATACGTAATGTTTTGATAGCAGGTCCGCATATTACGTGAAAAAGCTATTGTTGTTTTTGTTTATTGTTCGGTAAGGTTTATTCCTCAAGTAATTTTAAATATTTAGTGTAATATAGATAGGATTTAGCGTGTTGTATGTAAAAGTGTATAATAATGTCGCGTCAGCGTAGCGCAGCCATTTGGAACTATTTTAAGTCTAAGTCCAAAGTGTGGACGAAAAACAAGCAGTGTGCAATTAAAAAAACTTTATCTTTCAAAAGTACAATTACAAATTTAAAGCTTCACCTTAAGCAAAGACACGTAGGAGTGTATGAAGAGTTTTGCCGTTCGGATTTAATATCGGATAGACGCACAATGCTTACGTCGTCAAAAGTAAACCAAATAATGTTTTGAATAGTAACTGAAAAAAATGTAAATAATTGTAGATAACTAAAACTTTGACCACAGTGTAAATAATGTGAAAATCCATTCAAAATGTACATAACATCAATGAGCTTCTAACTACGCCTGAATGAGTTATTTTTCTTAAAATGTTTGAAAATATAAGTAAATAATTATAATAGATACAATAATTACACAGCTTAACATACATTCAGACAGTTCTAAGCTTGTAAAAAGTAGGAAGGGAAGTTCATTGAACTTAAGATACATATTTTAAATGATTCTCTTTTAAAACATGAAACACTCAAATAATGCTAATACGACTTAAAATATTGTTTTTGTCTTCATATAATACTTATAATCATTTAATATTTATAATCGTTATAACAGTATACAACAAAACGCTAACACAGCCGACAACTGAACTGAACTAATCGCGTGTACAATGTAATATTTGAAACTGTTATAATATATTATAACAGTTTAAAACAACAGTTAGAAAAATATATTACAACAACATAACAAATTAGAAAAATATAACAGTTTCGCCCACCTTTAAATGTGACAGCCGTTTACGTATGTAAGTATGTTGGTAGTAGGTCTGTGCAAGTACCTACATATACATACCTATAGAAGAAATTTTGCAAACCGATTCTAAGCCATTGCATAAATTCTACTGCTACAAAAAACTAGTCAAGCGCGCATCACCATTGTATAAAAGTTCTGTAGGCATTGGCTTGGTGTAGCGTTGCCAGGCGTCCGGATAAAGCCGGACACAGTCAGGCTTTTTGATTGCGTATCTGGCCAAATTAGACGGTGTCCGGCCTGTCCGGCTTTTGTCAGGCTTTTTATATTTGACCATTTTTTTACATTTTTCATGTACTTATATACATGCTATTGCAATTATTGAAATTAATATTATAATAAATATTGAATGATTAATAATAAAGAATACTGATTTATTCAATTTTAATTTAAGATTTTATGGTAAATGATATAAGCATTGTTTTATTTTAAAAAATATATTATCGTGTTATATTAAGACCATTGAGTTATAAAATACTAGAGGAGCAAACCACATTACCGCGCGTCGAAAAAAGTGTAACCACCATTGAGTTAGGGTCGTTGCGCTGGTTTTCGGCCTTTTAGTGGAGTTGTCAACTTTAAGGTACTATAAAAAATAATAGCGATTGTGTTGACCTAGTGTTGTTAATGTTAATTTATAGCTTATATAATGTAGTTTTCATTTTGATAACTCATTGATGCTACAAAAGAAATCTATTTTTTATAATAAATTTTGATGTGAAAAATATGCAAAACGCTAGTTTTCGGCCCCAAATTTTAGATTTCGGCCTACAAGAATTTTAGTTTTCGGCCACTGTATTAGAAGAGGTACTATAAACTTAAAAGTGTTTTTGTAAAATCATAAAATGGCAAAACGCTTTGGGAAATCGGTGTATTTAGTTTTCTCAATCGGTGATTGCGATTTTTTAACCGTGACGTTATTTTTTTCCTTTTGGGTGTGTTTTTGTTATAAAATAATAACCATGATTAATTATTTCTCTTTGAATCATAATCTAATAATAAAATCTTTTAAATATAGCAATTAAATATTCTCATTTACGAGTATTTTGTACTTCCTCATAAGTATTTTAGTTTAACAAAATCTGTTACTGAAAAGAAACCAAATGGTTTGTAAACGTTCAACTAAGAAACAGAAGGGAGGAATCGAGGCTTCTCTCGATCCGGCCTCCTATAACGCCTACGTTGGGTTCGGGAACAACGTATGTGATCTCCGCAACGGAGTAACACACAAGGGCGATAACCTCTTCCTTTTCAGAAAATAGGTTCAGGCGGGGATTACGGGTCTTCCGAAGTCGTCCCGGTCCCAACGCCTTAATTCTTCGATGTGGACTGTATAATTTTGAGGGATGAATTTCTTGGGAATAAAACAGCAATTATCTTCAAACCGTTCCGTGAGAGAGTAATTACTTTTCCCTATCACTTCCCTAAACTTTTTCTTTCTTCTTATTGACTGCTGGTCTGATTCCCGAACTTCCCGAACTTCCCCGAACAAATTGCAATAAAACTCATTTACTGAGCTACCCCAGAGCTATACGCGAAAGTGAGCCGCGCCATTCGCGCGCTTGCGCAACTCAATTACATGAATTTGTTCTATTACTCTCTCACATTTTACTTAATTACTTTATTGGCATAAGTCATACATCAACATAATTTACCTGTATAGATAGCACAAAACAATATCTACACTACGATATACATTACATTTTCATATCACAAAAAACCTTTTATTTATTTAACAAAATATGCCTATTTTACTCACAAGTTCAAAGTCGAAATTTCTTAAATATTTAACATAGAAAGTTAAATCAATGTTTTCCACTTGAAATTATACATAAGTTAACCAATACAACAGTTTAATTTACATTTTCTCTATTCATTTCACTATTAAAACACTTTTAAATTTCTTATACAAAAGTATTGTTGCATGAATAAGTCAACTAGCGCCATCTAGTATCAGGAACGAGAGCGAGGGGAGCATTGAGAAAATGACATCACAAATCGCTCAACTGACAGCGCCTAGTCGAAACTCGAACGCTCGGTACCTTCCGCGTGTTTACTTGAACATTCTGGATATTTCTTTGCTAATTCAAATATATAGGCGCTGCAAGATGCGATCGAGGCAGTAGAGTTGAACTCAGCGACACAAGCGAAGCTTCGGAGCGGAATTAGTGTGTTTAATTATTAGTGTTTTTAACTTTAATTTGTGTAAAGTAAATTAAAGTGTTAATTTAGGTAATTTTATCGGCAATTTTTATTGTCACGAACCTCAAGCTCGTAACAATTGGTGTCAGAAGTGGGATAAAATCATGCCGATTTTACCTAAGGAGGAAACGGAGGGTGTCCGTACCCGAAATCAACGCCAGCAGGAGACGGACCAAAGAAGATTTGGTGGTGCAACGCCGCTGACGTCGGAGGGCCAGCCGCCGGCTGCAAGGCCATCAGTAGCTCCTCCATCTGCAGCACCCGATTTAGGTGCTCTGATGGTGATGCTGCAGGAACAGGCTCGCCGACAGGAGGAACAGGCCCGTTGGTTGAAAGAGCAGCAGGAGGAACAGGCCCGCCGACAGGAAGTGCAGATTCTCCTCGTGAAGGACATTCACGCTAACTTCGGGAAAGAGATTAGGGAGGTGAAGGATAGGGTTGCTCAACATGACAACCGCCTGTCGGAAGCTGAAACCCAAATCAAGGAAGCTAAAACCCAAATCGACCAAGTAAACAATCGGGTTGATTACGTGATGGCTGACGTGAAGAAAACGCTGGACGACCTCAAACTGGGGGATGGAACTACAGCTCCCGTAGTAGCTATTACACCTTCGCTACGTGGGTTCAAGGTGCCACCATTCGACGGGACTTCTTCCTGGTCAGCCTACAAAATCCAGTTCGAGGCTGTTATGAAGGCGAACGGCTGGAATAAAAGTCAGGCCATGACTGCTCTCACACTAGGCCTGCGCGACCAGGCCTTAACAGTTCTGGAAGCTCTCGGTGAGGAAGTGACTTATGAGCAACTCCTTGAGGCATTGGAGGCGAGATATGGCGACGCTCACCTGGAACACGTCTTTCGTGCGCAGCTTAAAGATCGTGTGCAGCGCATCAACGAAAACCTGCAGCAGTGGGCTCTAGAAGTGGAGAAGCTGGTGCGAAAAGCATACCGGTCTGTACCTGCGCTCATTGAAGGGAACCTGGTGCAGACATTCATCGACGGCATCCGCGACCTGGAAGTCAGAGCTGCTGTGAGGCTCGGGCACCACGAGACGCTTAAGGACGCCTTGGCCCATGCACTGGAAGTGGAAGCCGTGCGGCAGGATCATCGTTCCCATCGCGTCAGGGAGGTTGCAGCAGCTACAGTTCGCGACCGCAACAAAGGATACAGCCCAAGGTGCTATGGCTGTGGGGAAAAGGGCCATCTTCGATCCAGCTGCCCTAAGCGAACCCTAGAAAGGGAAATTGAACGATCTCAGGAGGGTAGTGCGGCCAACAGCACCGCCCAGCAGCGGCAGGGAAACGAGTAAAAGCCAGAACTGCGGGGCGGGTGCTGGCTGATGTTAAAAGAGCCCCAAGGATCTCGATCTCACAAACCCATGATGGGAACAGCCTAATCATAAAGGGCGAGATCAACGGAATGCCGTGTAAGCTGACCAAAGACACTGGAGCTTCTCGTACGGTTGTTAGTTCCCAACTTATAAGTCAGTTCCTTGGGGACTCCGCATACAACCGAGAACGCCTTAATTTGGTAACAGCCACCGGTCAGCGTATACCCGTCCGTGGAGAGAAGGAGATGGAGTTGAAGCTAGGCAACGTGATCTACCTGCATAATGTCATCGTGGCTGATATAATGGACGACTGCATCTTAGGCCTAGACTTTATGAGGAATAATTGTTGTGAGATCGACGTTAAGCAAGGTGTTTTGAAATGTGGACAGGAGGAACTTTTTATGGAAGGTGCGTTACCAGGGAACGTGTACAGCATCAAGAAGATTGTTCTTCCGCCGAGATCGGAAACGATTGTTCCGGTTAGTCTACCTCGAAACGCTGGGCAAGCTCACCGTTGTGTACTTGTGGAAAGGGTAAACAATGACCTTCCATGGAAAGTAGCTCGAACCTTGGTCAGGACCACTGACATCTCAGGAGTACGTGTGCTGAACCTTTGCGACCGGGAACAGATTATAGGAAAAGACACACTGGTTGGTACTTGTGAGGAAGTGGATTGGTTACGTCAGTGCCAATATATATCGAGTGGGACCCCCAGCAAGGATTCAGAAACGAGAGTGACCACACTTTTGGAAGACTGTCGCAGTATTCTGTCCCCGAACGAATTGGTCAAGGCGAAGAAGTTGTTACTCAAGTACGCCGATGTATTCTCATCAAATGATGCTGACATAGGAAAGACTGGCCTAGTTCAACACAAAATAAACACAGGAGAGGAATTGCCTATCCGTCAGCGGCCAAGAAGATTGCCGGTAGCACGTGAAAAGGAAGTGGAAACCATGATTGAAGGAATGGTGAAGGATGGTGTTATTGAACCTTCCTCTAGTCCATGGTGTTCACCAGTGGTGCTGGTGAAAAAGAAGGATGGCAGCATGCGGTTCTGTGTTGATTACCGCCGTCTGAACGACGTTACAAAGAAGGACAGCTATCCCTTGCCAAGAATTGATGACACGCTGGACCTGCTTACAGGAGTAAAGTTGTTTAGCACGCTGAATCTAAAAAGTGGCTACTGGCAAGTTGAAATTGACCCTAAGGACAAGGAGAAAACTGCGTTCTCGACGGGAAAGGGTCTGTGGCAATTTAAAGTAATGCCGTTTGGGTTGTGCAATGCTCCAGCAACGTTTGAAAGGCTGATGGAACTTGTATCTACCGGGCTAATTGGCGATGCCTGTCTGGTCTACTTGGATGGCAGCATCATCGTGGGCCGTACGTTTGAGGAACACCTTCAAAACCTGGAACGCGTGCTCATGAAGATTCAGAGTGCCAACCTCAAGTTGAGCCCGAAGAAATGTTCACTATTTCAACGGCAAGTTAACTTTTTGGGGTTTGTAGTATCGGAAGAAGGTATCCGCACAGATCCAGAGAAAATCGCCGCTGTCAAGGATTGGCCGGTTCCAAAAGACAAGACGCAGGTTAGAGCATTTTTGGGTTTGTGCTCCTATTACCGGCGATTCGTGAAGAACTTTGCAGATATAGCCAAACCTCTGCACAAGCTAACCGAGGAGAAGCGACATTTCTGCTGGGATGAAAGTTGCAATATCGCATTCCAAGAGCTCAAGGACCGTCTGTGCAAAACACCTATTTTGGGATACCCTGATGCAAGCAAAGAATTTATAGTTGACACAGACGCAAGTGATATAGGACTCGGCGGTGTGTTGTCTCAACGGAATGGTGACCAAGAGGCTGCCACTCGAGAACCTTTCTTCCCCATCGGTTATCGGTTCTTCGAGCTATATGGCCGGCCCATTGCCACTTCAGCTTACTAATCCGTTGGGCTATGTCGGTCACTCTGGTTTTACTGCGGATATCCTCATTTCTGAGTCTATCACGCAGAGAAACTCCGAGCATAGCCCTCTCAATAGCTCGCAAGTAGTAGTAGGATTATCACAAATGCGGAAAAGTGGCAACATTGAACCTAAATGGCAATATTCGATAATTTTATTTAATTATTTGTGGTGTCTACATGCGTGCGTATATAAAACTATACACAAAAAAAAAAAACAACGGGTTGCACTCCGGGAGTGCCGGCAGAAGTGAAAACATGAATATTAACGTTGTGCATGTTGTGCTTTTTGATATTTTGGAATGGTTAGGGAATAATTTTGCACGAATTGCTTTAATTATCAGTATAAAAGTACTATCATGTATGTGGTAGAATACAATATTTATTTATTGCGCTATCGGACACAAACATGACAATTTATATTACATTAAAAAATTTATCTCCTCCTACGCCGCGTCGGCTGTCTACTCTCCATCCGTCTTACGAATTTTCGATCAGGTCACGTGTCCTGACTCGAGTTTAACATTAATTTTTTTATCCATTACAAAAAAGTGTACAATGCCGCTAAAGAAGTTTTCACTTCAAAAATCATCTGAATCGTAAAAGTCATTTCCGATATTGCTTGCAATTTATATGGAAGAGAGAATAGCTCGCTTAAAGTATTAACAGTATTAAGAAACGTAATACAAATATCAAAATAATATATAATGTATTTAACATTAAATAAATTCTAGTTATTTTGGAGATCTTTAATTCTTTAAACCTTATAACATCTCTAAAATAGTGTTCTCTACTCAATTTTATGTTGACTGGTAGAGAATCCCTCAAGGCGTTAAGTCTATCTTTTGGGTAACAACGTTAAAGCTTAAAAAATAAATTAGTGTTTATTATTATTAAACTATTTTAGTCTACTCGTCATCATATATTCTCCAAAGTAGTCGAAACGTCGGGACAATAAAATATGAATATTAAACGTATTACATCCATAAAAGTTATTTTTATTTAGTAAGTAAATTCGCATATGTATAAGAAATCATTACGAGAACTCAAAGATGCAATAAAAAAGCTTTTAGCTTCTTGTAAAATGTAGCGATTGTATAAAATACTTTTTAACCTCGTGCATATATCGACTTTTCAAGTCCCAGTGCAGCTTTTCAAGTTGTCACTTCGTATAGTGGTGGTCAATCTACAGAGTAGATTTACTTTAACTTCAAAGTTTTCTGTTCTAAAAATACTAGCTTTATCCAATTCCCATAAGTGCTCTCACTTTTTCTGAGTCTAGAATTTACGATACATAAATATCATTTTATAGAAGGTAAGTCAACAACCTACTGGCTTAAGAAATAATAATGTAGACCATTGATATACATTTAAAAGAAGAATTGAGCGTAGACATAACTGCAGGGCTAACCAAGTTAAAATTCTGCAATCGTAAACGCTAATAGAAATCTATTAAAGTGATTTAAATCAACGATTAGCCACGTGACTGTCGTGTGAGTGTTATGTGATGTGAAGAGACTTTATACCCCATTTTGAGCATATTACGCGCACGGAGAAATGTGATATTTGGAATAGTATAAGGGTATACTAATGGACCACACATACGGTCAGTTCAACTGATCATTACAACTGATCAGTTTAAACTAAAACTGTTAATATTTTTTAAAATATTGAATTTTCGATATATTGATAATTATATATATGGTATATGTATAAGAGTATTATATTTAAGTTTATTTATCGATATATCCAAAATCCGATATTTAAAAAAAATATCAACAATTTTAGTTTGAACTGATCAGTTGGAATGATCAGTTGAACTGACCGTGCAAAGATGTTTTATAGGTACAGATACCGTGTTGCTAACACATCGCACCGTTCACACTTGACGCCAGTCTTTGATTCATGTGTGCGTGAGTACCACGTGACGCGCATATCTTACGTACCATGCCTGCATTAGTGTGCGTGACTTCGGTAATAATAGTGCGAATCGAGTGCCCAAAAATTTGGGAGATTTTATATTTCATTCGTATTGACATACCTGAGTGTAAAATATGTGTTCGAGGCGTATGTATTTTTGTACGTATGTGAATGGGGATATACACACACAAGGGATATGGGTGGTTATGTGTGTTTTATGTAGGTCTGTATGAAAATCGCACTAAAATAGTGAAAATAAGTAATAAAAACTAGATATAATTAATGTAACAGTTAAAAATAAATCAAAAATCACATTAGATATTTATGTATCTAACATATATTGAACTAATCAATTATTATTGAATATATATAGAGTACTACACTTTCGTACCCTAAAACCCAAAATATTGACGCGAAGACATTAATTATTTTTAATCTTAAGTAAAATGACAAAAATTTTTAATCTTAAGTAAAATACAAAAGTAAGTTTGGTTAAGTGTAAACTTCGGCCAAGAAATAGCAAATGTTTATTTTTTTTTAAATTTCATATATCGATACAGTTTCATGACTAGATCAAATCATTGCGTAAAATCAATTAAATCCTGCCACTGGAAGACGATAAAAGATTGTGTGTTTAAAGGCTACATTTTGTACTGTAAAACCTGTAAATAAATAAAAAAATATATAAAATCAATGTTGATTGTGTATAAGTGCCCTTTACATGAAAGTGAAGTGAACATTATATTATAATTACATAATAAACAATAATATAACATAATTATATAACAAATAATAATATAACATAATTAACCTCGACACCTTTTAATATTTACTTTCGCTCTATATATTTTCTTCACCATTCGGTCTTCACTCATTCGTTCAACGTGCCCAAACCATTGGAGAGTACGCCCCTATCAATTTTTGTGATAAGGTCATCTTTCAATCCTGCCATATTGCGAATCTCTTCGTTTCGCTTTCGGTCGGCTAAGGTAACGCCACACATTTTACGAAGAGATCGCATCTCCACTGCATTCAACTTGCTTTTATGCTTCTTCTGGCATACCCAGGTTTCGCTGCCATATAACAAAGTCGGTACCAACACTGCATTATGTATTGCATGGCGTGCACTCTTCACCACGCCTTGCCTTTTTACTAATGCATTCAGGGCACCATTGACTTTGTTTCCGGCAGCGACACGCCTGTCCACATCTAAATCACATCTTCCATCCCGGCTGAAAGCACTCCCCAAGTATACAATTTCATTTACCTGTTCTAGACATTCCTGATTTACCCATATTTCACATTTCGTTCTCTCTTCGTCCTTTTCAAATACCAGAAATTTATGACTAATGGATATAATAGGAGAATGGGATTTTTCGACCTGAATTTAAATAAATGGTTCACAATTTAAAAAAGCTATATTTTTTTAAATTAAAATACAAATAATTCTCTTTTTACAGTCTAGAATTCGAAAAAACATTAAAATAAGAAATAAGTTGGAAAACCGATTGTACTTATATAAAATTTTAACGCTATCCACATAAATTTTAAAAGTATTCCTGCTCATTACCCCGACATATTGTCACGTTTTAATAGCAAAAACATACACGCAATCCTTGTTTCGAAGTCATGTTTTAAACCATGTCTTCCATGAACATCCTACTCGCTTCCAGATTTTCATTTGATTCGTAACGACCGTACCGAGGAGAGCGGTGGCGGTGTTGCTATTTATCTGCGCTCTCATATACCTTATTCAGTAATTCAGGTTTCAACTGGTTCTCAGACCAGAGGCGAAGCTGAATTTATCTTTATCGAAGTTTTTCTCGGTCATACAAAATTACTTCTCGGAGTCTTTTACAGCCCCTCTCGCACTGTCCATTACTTCACCACGTTAGAAAATATTCTTGGAAATCTTACACCTATCTATTGTCACAGTATAATTATGGGTGAATTTAATATTGTCTTTTAAAAAACCACTCCAGATCAATAAAATTAAAATCTATTATTGAAGCAGCAAATTTAAAACTTCTTCCTACTTCTGCCACACGCTTTGTTCCCGAACTGTGCCCCTTCTCTTCTCGACATAATGTTTGTGTATTCACCTGACCGTGTTTATAAATTTAGGCAATATGATGCTAATTCTTTTTCCCATCACAACCTTTTATACTTGTCTTACAAAATCCGTCCCCCTAAAGCTAAGTCAAGAATACTACTTCAGCGTAGCTTTAGTGACTTGGATTTGGAGCAGCTTTTAAATGACGTAAAGAGATAGTCGTCAATGCGTCTACTGTTGATGAACAGGTAGGTAGCTAGCTACTTAGTAGGTAGACTTTCAACTCTTTGTTAATTCAGCTTTACGACGTTCATGTTCCTGTTCGTCCAGTGCGTGTAAAGCATCCTACTTCTCCTTGACTGACCGATGACATAAAAGAAAATCACCCACATTAAAAATTGTGTCAAATCAAAATAAAAGTTAGTTCCTAGCGATTTGAATAGAGAGAAGTATAGATTATCACGGAATCGTTGCAACAATCTGTGTTAAAAAACACAATGAATTCATAATGATTTCTTAAATTTACGCGAGCACTACACATTGAATAAAACTAAATTTACGGATTTTATCGCGTTTATTTCACTACTTTTACTTATTTTTAATTCCCGACGTTTCGGGTGCTTTACAGCACCCATGGTAACGGGGGGGGGATGAGATGTTTGACGTCTCAATGGGGGGACTGAGATGTTTGACGTCTCAATGTCATAGTTAGTCCGGCTACCTTCAGTTTTTGAATATTAATTTTTGGTCCGATTTACACAAAACGAGCTTATAGTATCATGAAGTCTTGCAGTGGTATGCTTAGGTTTGGGTTTAATTTTGTTAATTATAGGATCCCAAGCAGGTGGCAGCACCCATCCATCTTCTCTATTGAAATTTGGATGTTTTTTTAACTTCAATAGCCTCGCGTATCATCCTTGGTAGGAATCGGTGTTCTTTTGCGAGTATTTGTGGTTTATCAAATCGAATGTAATGGTGGGGACGATCTTGAACATGTTCGCAGACTGCAGACTTCCCGGAGCGACGCTCAGTAAAAGTAGTGAAATAAACGCGATAAAATCCGTAAATGTAGTTTTATTCAACAATGAAGTCATATCTATGAGTCAGTACAAGATTCTACTGTTTAAAGTACAAGAGTCTTTAGGATTTCGGAAATTACGACAAAATCTCACTCACCGTAACTTTGATCTCAATCAACTTAATTTGCATTTCTCATCTTCGTATTGCATTAAAGATAAAGCAAAAGATTATAATTTGAATTCTCTTTCAAAATTTCCCGCTCCGGACACCTCTGTTTTTAATTTTAGCCAATTTAACAGTTGTGATGTTAAGAGAGCTATTATGTCCATCCATTAAAATTCGATTGGTAGTGACTGCATTAGTCGGTAAATGGTCATCCCTCTCATTGATCTCCTTTTACCTATAATCACTTCCATTCTGAATAATTCACTGAATTCTACTTTTTTTTCCTTCAGCTTGGAAAGATCCCTCTAGTTTTTCTAACTTCTTGTGCACAATCAATTAAGCTTAATCTTTTGAAACATAATCTTTTAAATTTCTTTCTTTGCTCAAGACGATGAATCAAAAAAAATTAAAGATTAATCTTTTTAATCTTTAAATTTTTTGATTTTCTAGAGCCAAATAACTAGTTGACCACGGTAGGATAAAATTACCAAAATAACTAATATTTCAGAAAGAAACATGCATATATTCTACAATTTTCTAACAAATTAATTTAACGCGCTATGAAAACTGTCAATTATCTCAGCTCATTCCTAAGTGGCGCCAAGAAAAAGTCGTTTGGTCTTAGGCTGTTGGAAATTGTTATAAATCAATTAAAGAAATTTTCTCTTTTATATATTTTCGGTATAGTAAAATTTAAAACTTACTTGGAAAAGTTGTAACTGAATTTTCAAATAAAAAGCAGTGAAATTAAAACTAAACTTTAAATCCTTAGTTTTAATTTCACCTTAACTCTATTTGAACAATTATTTTACCTGTTATACCTAGCTCAAGGACTCGCTGTGAATTTCACAGGACGCAAGCAAGGTTTGATCCACCAATGAAATTATTAGTTTCTATTTTAAGTGCTGATTTACCACGTGCTCGGTGATGAAATAAAACATCGTCTAGAAACCTGCATGTCTGGGAAATAAGGAAAAATATTTCTAAGACATGTAAAGTCGTCAACACGCATTGAGAAAGTGCGGCGCACATTTCTTTGCCCTAAGCTCTTTCATTATAGGCTGTAACTTTAACTTTTATCTTTATACCAAAGGCTGTTGCAAAGTGGAACCAGAAAGTTTTAACTAAACCGAAGTAGTACTAAGACATAAACACCAATGACACTATTTTTTTTTCAGAGTCAAGGGAATAATCTAATTCAAATCTTAAAATTTTAATACATTGTAAAGAAACGCTTCACCTAAATTGCGACTGCATCACAAGCGGGTCATCTTGACCGAGAAAGGATCACGTTCTCTCGACTACCCGCATAAAATAGCAGCATGTTGTGTTTTGTATGGTGAGGTTCTTTAATGATTTTTGCAGAATATTCCAAGAGCTAAAACAGTTTTAATTTTTCTGCCCTTAAAAATATTTCTAGATCTAGACTAGTCGCAAGGTGCACGACTTAAGCAAACATACGCTTTTTTGTATTTCAATTACTATTGTATATTGTAATACTAAGTACATCTAGTGACAATAGTGATACTATGTAGTATCTATTTCAACTACCTACTAACAGATGGCATTAGTCGTAAATAAATATTTCGGAATTTTTTTATTTTTTTTTATAGAAGAGGGGGCAAACGCGCATGCGGCTCACCTGATGTTAAGTGACTACCGCCGCCCATGATCAACCGCAACACCAGGGGAATTGCAGGTGCGTTGCCGGCCCTTTAGAAAGGAGTACGCACTTTTCTTGAAGGTCCCCAGGTCGTATCGGTCCGGAAAAATCGCTGGTGGTAAACTATTCCACAGAGAGGTTGTACGCGGAAGAAAACTCCTCTTGAAACGTACAGTGGACCGCCAAGCATCCAGATGATGTGGATGGTATCGCGACGTTTGCCGTGTAGTGCGTTTACGAAATTTGGCGGCTGGGATTAATCCGAACAATTCCTCAGAGCACTCTCCATGGTATATGCGAAAGAAAATGCAAAGAGATGTAACATCTCTTCGCAATGCCAGTGAATCGAGCCGATCGGAAAACACTCGATCGTCGACGATTCGAGCCGCTCTGCGCTGGATGCGGTCAAGTGGAAGGAGCTGGTACTGGGGAGCCCCAGCCCAGAGATGGGAACATTATTCCATGTGCGCCCGAACCTGCGCCTTGTAAAGTTGCAGGCGGTGTGCCGGCATGAAATACTGTGCTCTCTGAGCTCTCGCTCTGCTGAGCACGCCAAGCTTTTTAGAGGCCAATTTGGCCTTCTCTTCCAAGTGACAACGAAACTGCACGTCACTCGATATGTCGACGCCGAGGATTCCGATACTGGCTGAGGCAACAAGGGGAGTGCCTTGAAACTGAGGAGATACGACAAAGGGGTTCTTTTTAGCGGTTAACGCGTAAACTTGTGTCTTCTGGGGGTTAAACTGGACTAGATTTAGTCGCCCCCAATCCGAGACTCTGTTCAGCGAAGACTCGTCTTCAGACACAAGTTTGTTCTGGCACTCGGAGACGTTTTCCCGAGAAATATTGGCTCGGCCGGTGTAAAGAGCATCACCAGTGCTGTCATCTGCGGAATTATACTTCTTTTTTATAGCGCTGGTGTTTACATCCCGGGACGCTGATGCGTCAGCTCAGGCTCGGAGCACTCCTGCTTATAGCATGATGCTATTTTACAGGAGCGACCAAACCATGGCTGAGATCTGCCTCCAATGGGCACCACAGAGGAAGGAATAAAAAGTTCCATACCCTGAAGTACCACATCAGCGACAGAACACTCCTTGTACACTCCTGCATCTTGTAGAGGGATATTACATTTGACGGATGGTAAAAATTGACTAATCGTCTTCGGCGGCCTGTAGTATGTTTTAATGGTAGCTCGCTTCAAGATGTAGCCTAACTTGTCTGTGACTCCTCTAACATATGGTAGTACAGCAGGCACACGCTCAACTGTGGCCGGCTTCACTCGGTCACTGTGACGTAGGCGCGGGACCCGAAGCTTGTTGTCTTGCAATACTTGCTTGACGTGCTGAAGCTCAGCGGCCAGATGTTTTCTGTCACAGATCCCTCGTGCTC
Source organism: Parnassius apollo (assembly GCA_907164705.1). Classification (NCBI taxonomy): domain Eukaryota; kingdom Metazoa; phylum Arthropoda; class Insecta; order Lepidoptera; family Papilionidae; genus Parnassius; species Parnassius apollo. The sequence continues at coordinate 1,905,821 of CAJQZP010001402.1, read as the reverse complement.
TCTGAAACAAAGATGTACCCACGGTAGCTAACTGTGAAGGATGATGGTGAGATTCACCATTTAAATATCGGTTGGTGGTTGGTGGTGATCTTTTTCCTATATACAGTGTGACCAATAGTGTTATTAGTATTTCGAATGACTAATCTGGAAAACTAAAGAATTATTTGCCTCTAACTCCATTGTAAATTGTATTTTAGAGTTTATAGAGTTAAGGTGGTCTAAAAATGCAGTTACTTTGTCAGATGGTAAAATTGTGAAAGTGTCGTCTACGTACCGCTTGTAGAATCTTGGATTTACAGGAGCAGCAAGAAGGGCTTTCTCTTCGAAGTCCTCTATGAATATGTTGGCGACTATAGGAGATATAGGTGAGCCCAACGCCACATTAGTGGTAGAGCATGGCGTTAGTGTAGTAAAGAGGAGGTAATAGTTTTTTAGAGAAAATTGCATTTTGATTTTAATGGAAGTAATATTGGCCGCGCCCACTTACTAGGTGGACTGTGTGCTGGTTTGTCAGCTATTATGCATCTACTTGCTTGTAGAATTCTTCTTTCCACAATAGATAGCCAGATGTGAGGCAGTGTTTGAGAATACTGCAGCAGGCATGTTATTATCTTCTAGCTTCCTAGATACAACTGAGATGCAGTCTTCAATAGGTAGGCATGTGAATAGTGACTGAACATCAAAACTGACCATAGTTTCATTGTCAGCGAGATGTAGGTCTTTTATCCCACTAACAAAACGGTATGAACCCTTTGTGTGTGCTCTGGTATGTCCTCTCAGTAGTGACAGTATTTTTGCCAAGTGTTGTGACAGCTTATAAGCTGGTGAATCGATCTGGCTCACTATAGGACGTAATGGAGCGTTTGGTTTGTGTATTTTAGGTAACCCATACAAAGTCGGTGGTTTGGTACATGATGGTATTAGCGAATTCACGTCGAGATTTCATTTTTTGGAGTATTTCTTTATTAAATCGCCAGTTGCTTTAAGCGTGTTAGTTGTGGGGTCTGTTTTGACCTTAGTGTATGTACTTTCGTCCGATAAAAGCTGTAGTATTTTAAAATTATACTCTGACGTGTCTATTATTACCGTAGCATTTCCTTTATCCGCGCGGAGAATCGTTAGCTCTGGTCTGTTCCGTAAGTTAATCAAAGCTGTAAATTCGTCTTTAGGAAGTTTTGGTTTCGGCACTGCACTACGACGTAACAAGGACGAAATATCTTGACGTATAGCCTCCAAATCTTCCTTATCGATATTATTCTTAAACAGACAATTCTCAACACTGCAGATAATTTCTTTGTACGGGATTTTTCGCGGCGTTAATGCGAAGTTCATTCCCTTCGCTAATACCTTTATTGTTGGTTCGTCCAGTGTATGTTTTGACAGATTAAAGACCGTGCGATGTTTATTGTTTGTGTCTGTGGTCAACGGTTGTGTTATCAAGACTTAGATGATGATGACTTAGATGGTTGCCATTTGATTTGACAGTTAATTTTTGGTATTTTTCTATTTGTTTATTTTTGCATTCATTGTATTTCGATGTTTCTCGTTTGTTTAAAGTTTCGATGCAATTATTAAAATCAAATGTCGTTAAAACTGTCTTTAGTTCACTGGAAAAATTGTCAATGGTGTTGTGTATCAAATGTAGATCGAACCGTTTCTGCTAAATCACCGTTCGTAACAACTTTTTACATTTATTCATAATTCGAAAGAACTTATTTATTTAAAAACAAAAAACAAGATTTGAGATTCAAGACACATAAGTATTTCATAGAAAATAAAATCTAAATCTTTAAAAGAAACTTAAAGTAATAAAAGCCAAGCAACATTATGAAACAAAAGTTTCCAAAAATAAGAGCATAGGAAAAATTGCCCAAGTGATGTACAAAATACTTAAGTTTTCTTTACTTGTCTTATTCAGTTAACAAACTTGGCATGCCTCATTAATGCAATTTGCCTGTAAAATTATTAAAAGATGACAAATTAGCAATTCCTATTGCAGTTCAAAAAAAGACTTGGTTGGAACTATTCTAAAGACACTACAAAATGCTTTTTTTTAGAAAAATAATTAGCTAATAATGGTAGCTAATGAGAAAATAATGACGATGGGAACATTGTGCAGAAAGCATTTATTAGCGTGCCTGTACTGTAATATATTATTAAGTGTATAGTTGTATTTTCATGTAATATTAAAGGATGACATAGAATTCCTATTGCAGTACTGGTATTAAACGTTATGTTAAATTTTTAGTAAGTTTAATATATTTCATGCCAAGATTGTTAACTAATACTAACTATACACTTAATAATATATTACAGTTGTACTTTTTGTTTCTAGGTCGACGTGCTAATAAGATGCCTTTGCTGCAGCAAGTGTTAACTCGCCATCGTCATTATTTTCTCATTAGCTACTTTCATTATTAGCGTTACTTTTCATTATTTTTCTTAGTCTTTATTTTGAACTTGTTTTAATAAAATATTTATTATATAATTTAGTCTTTATTTTGAACTTGTTTTAATAAAAATATTTCTGAGTATAGATTTTTTTCCATAGCGTAGCTTACCCTTTTAAATTTTTTATAGTTATCGAATCGGGAACATCATTCCTCACTTGTATCCATCTAACATTTGCCCATTTTAAAAGCGTGCCACCCATGGGTTTTAGTGTGTTTCTAATAGAGGTATTTCGCATCGCCTTAATTTTTTTAAAATTTTAAATGAAAATCAACTCAATCAATTGATTTTCTTTCTTTGATAATTCATACTCTTCCCTATTGTCTTTCTGTTCTCTTTCGGGTAATTACTTAAACTTTTGACATCAGCATTGGTTTTTTCTCGGCTTGTGAAAATCTTTATTTTTTTTCCAAGATAAATTGTTTTTGTAAAGAATTTTCTTGGAAAAAAAGATAGAATTTTGCAATTTAATGCAAATAAACCTCATGTTGTTAACATACCTTTTAAAATTAGTCTTTTCTTGTTGATTTTGACCAATAGATTTTATCGATTCTGTCACTTCTATTTTAAAATACTGTTGTGGCCTATCCAGTGTGTTTGGTGGAGAGGGTTAAATATAAGATAATGACGTAATTAGTGATATCGGTGAAGACAAACTTTCAACATGCGAATGAATGTAATTAGGATACGGGATAGAATCATCATCATCAGAGTTTCTCACTGTTTCTGGTAATGTTTTATTATTTGTAATGGATGTGGTGGTTTGTGTTTCAAATATGCTAGGTCTTAATAACGGCTGCGTAGAGAGGATTTGTGTAGAAAGCGGTAAACGTTCTCTACTTTGAAATGAAGAAGCTCTTCCAGTGGTATTTAAATAGTGATTTTATTCAGTCATTGATGTCAAATGTGAGACTAATGAAACATCTTTGGTACTATTAGAAGAGATTTTTTTTATAGAATAAGAGTGACAAGCGAGCACACAGTCCATCTGATGGTAAGTAAAAGTTGTGACCAATAGATAGACCTACATCTATCCACGAATAAGAATCAAAATGCAGATATGTTGCCACCCTGCGGACTAAGATCGAATTCCTCGTTTCCAGTAAAAAGGTTCTTCGGTTTTCTATACTTACCATACGAAGCAGAACACCACTGAGCTGCTATTTCACGCTGGTATTCTCTGACAACTTGGTCCTTTCCCGGTCGAGTCGACCCATACGTGCTTCCACCATAATATAACTGCAACATGGCTCCACCACTAAATATGTATTAGGTCATTTTTTACTTTTACCACTGGTTCGGAAAAAGTTCCTGTCCTAGGTAGAACCAGCAAGAAACACAATATATCATATATCATACAGTAATTTGTACTTATGTTGTACAAAATTTATTCAAGAAACAGCTTGGAGGCGACCACCTCAATCCCAGGAATTATTATCAACCAGGTGTTCATTTATATTATAATAACCATTTTTTTACAGTTTTTGTTTATTAAATTTTTTAATCTTAGAGACACCTTGTATATTTTCCTGGACTTTGTTGTTTTAATTACTGACTCTTGGGTTTATATATTGGGCGTTTTTGACATGACTATGCGTCCTCGTCTTGATGAAATCTTGACACAGCAATACTAAAATTTGTAGACGTATATACATACATCCGTTGTGATGACTAAATATCCTCAGGATACCATATAACCCGTCCTTGCCGCCGTTAGATGGATATGCGTATGTATTTCCCCCATGTAAATAAAACCTTTATTGCGCGTAAATTTTGAGGTAAGTTTTTAATGAGATTATAGCAAGAATTCATTTTTCTAATCCTAATTCCCAATTCTAAAAATCCATCTATTTTTAATGTGATTATAGTAAGATTCACATCGCATCAGAAATTTTCACCACTAACCACGCGTAAGTTTACACCGAACATAGATCGAAGTGCAAAACTATAAATTATGTATATTCTCGTATAGAAATAAAGGCTCCCGAGACCCTTAACTAACGTAAAGTTAGAGATTGAGGTTCAAGTTTTAAAGTTCTAGATTGAAATGTGAAACTTCAGCTTAGAGCTTTGCGCTCGGAATCGATTCAATGATGTAAAGTTTGCGTTAGCTACAGGTAATGATTTATTGTTCTTCGCGTACCTATCTAATTAGATTGCTTTACAAGAAAATTGACATTGTAATTAGAATTATTATTGTGGTTCCGCCAAATATAAAATAGTAAAGAACTTGTACGGGACTCTGGTACATTTCACACGAACATACATTCATACACTCACACACACACACACACGCATTTACGCTATACATACTTCTTATCTAATACTACTGAAAGCAAGACCATATTTGGTAATAGATGTTGATAATTGATGCAAGACCTTATATGGTAATATCGTGCGGCAGTGGTAGCACCCGCGCTATTTAAACACCGCCCCCTTGACCGATCGTTGAGTCGCTGAGTCCACAGAGTACTTTTTGTATACCTGAGGGCATAGACAAGTGGCAATCGCTCCGTGTCTATTCCATTTCGAAAATCGATTTCGTCTAAGCGATATCGAACGGCTAATTGCTAGACAACGATAAAGAAAACTAAAAACACGAACGATATTATCTTAGCAATGCGTAGTAAAGTGGCAGTTGTGATATTCGAAATCGCTGAGAAGTCGAACCGTTTATTCGACAATTTAGCGAACGCTTGAACCCTTTAGAAAAGCAGAACAAATGGCTGATTGTTAGTTTGTTAGTCAGCTGTTGGTATTGTTTGCATCAATTCGTGATTGTTTTTAAAAAAAAAGTCCAATTAGTACTAAATTTAATTTTTTTTTAAAGCAGTTGAAAATAAAGTATTTCTAAGAATTTCAATAGTAGTCGATATCTAAGTCGCTGGTTCGATTCCCGCGTCGGGCAGTGTTATTGTGTTTTTTCATTCGAAATTTCTCAGTAGCAGCTTGGAGTCTGAATTTGTGTCCGGTTAACGGCAATAGGCTCACCACCTGTTACATGGTACTTGTAACATAATTAGCAAAATGTGGGTGTACAGTACAACTATGCCTAACCTTCCGTAGACTACAGACGTCATGAATTACGTACCTATAAAGTATGTTCTGATTGCTCCGTATTATCTTTACTCTGACAGTGGTCAAACCATGTTTGTGTTATGTCAGCAAACATGCGTAACACTTGGTTACGCTCATGGTCACCTCTATCTTGTCTGTCTCAGTGATTTTTTTCATTATTTTCCATTTGTCTGCCGATTTATTTACTCCCCCACCGATTGAGTTTAATATGGTTGTCAATTCGCACCACAACCGCTCCGATTTCAAGCGCCCTTGGGCACTTCGGGGATTTGATAGATCGCCGTGACTACAATTGAACAAAGAATAGGGCAATAAGCAACTGATTGTTAGAATCACGTCATTGTTTACATTGAGCATTCTCAAGTTATATAAATCAAGTTCAAGGTTTAGGTGAATAATTCCTTAAAAAGGGTCGAAAGTTGTTCACCACTAGCTCGCACTCTCGGTTCCATTATAATTATCCTTAAAAATGAAAAAAAAAAACACTCAGTTCCCGCTTGTTTATGTTTATATGATATTCAAAAAACTTGTGTAATTTTGGTTCTCATTATTAATTGACGAAGTTAAGTAACTTATCTTTGAATTCTTTAGTTAACACCGTTTTAACACCAAAAACACTCCAATTTCACCAAGCAAACTTAATACTTTGTGACCGTGGAAGGAAAAGGGGAGATCTCCCGCCGGGCAAGGTGTTCTGCCCGGGGAGCAGCCAACGCTCCGTGTGATAGTTCGACGATGTTCTATATATGCTGTTTATGATTCGGAATGTTGATAGCGTGATTTAGGCTTCGGTGTGTTTCGCTTGCGGCGCGATGAAAGCGCCGCCACATCACCCCCCTGCTCAGATCGGAGGTCGTTAGTGCAGTCCGATTGCCGGTGTGTCCTTTAATGCCGGTGGGGAATGCATGCTGTGTGCGTAAAGGCAAGTGACACCGGTGCGAATAACATGCCGATGTGTAATGCATGCAGTACTACGCACTGGCAAGTGATGCCGGTGAGAACGATGTGCCGGAGCAAGTGCCAGAAGTCTGCCTTATAAATCTGCGGTGAGTCGAGATGAAGACAAGTGGACTGGCTTGCAGGAACTGAGGACTGCAGAAGACGATTCTCAATAGTGAATTGTAGGGGTTCTTGAGGATAATGACTAAAGCTTGAAGTTGTAGTTTCTGAAGGTGTTTGGTTGCGTGTTCAGATCACGTCGGTTAGTCACCACTGTGACCGTAGAAGGTATTTTGGTTGCGTTGTTCAGATCACGTCGGGTGGTCACCACTGTGGCCGTAGAAGGAAAAGGGGAGATCTCTCTCCGGGCAAGGTGTTCTGCCCGGGGAGCAGCCAACGCTCCGTGTGATAGTTCGAAGATGTTCTATATATGCTGTTTATGATTCGGAATGTTGATAGCGTGATTTAGGCTTCGGTGTGTTTTCACTTGCGGCGCGATGACAGCGCCACCACAACTTTAACAAGCTATCGAGGATGGTTTGTTTATATTTAGCGCGACGTCGACCAGAAGTCGCTTTTTATCGAATGAACGCTTCGACTTAACGTTATGTCACCTTGTCTACCAAGCGATCGAAAACGTTCGATCACGTAATATTTCGAAAGATTATGTCAGTTTCATAGATTATCGGAGTTATCTAATTTCGTTATCGTTATTGAAAATGTAACTTTGTCTAGGGTCTCTGAAAGCTTAGTCGCTTACGTACTTTGACGCGGAGATATTGTCGCTATGTCTCACGATCTAAACTTACTTATGTGTATTACTTGTGCCGATCTATTGTTAATTAATTATCTTGTGTATAGTTTCTTTCTATCTCTGTACTTATTTCTTATTGTGAATACTCCCGTTGCATTCTCCTTCTGTCTATTGTTTCAGTGTGACTTTATTTTGTGTGTGAACATTAAATCGCGAGTGTTAGTACAGAACTATCTTTTATTTGTACAACTCCTACGCGCACCTAGCAGTTATCACACACCACAACATTGTGACGTCTATACTAGCTCCCACAAACTGTACCTTGGAGTTTTGACGGTAACTTGATCATCGGCGGATTGCTACTCTTGTATTTTTGTTTAAATGAAAATTTAGTAAACCTCAAGTTAATGTGTTAGCTTAGACGCTTTGTGGTACTACTAGGCAGCACTAAAAGTATCGGGAATGGAATATTTCCACTGTTCCTGTCATATTAAAATCTTTTTTAATTGAAAACTCCTTGGTTTTAAAAATCGAATATCATCTATTTATTTAAAAAAAGATTCTCGGTCTTGTCAGAAGGTTTTGTCAAACTTGTTTAGTCGTTGAGAAAATGGAACTGACTCGAGAAAATTCAAGAGCGATGATTTATTATGACCAAGGAGGTTATAAATATATTTATAACCACTTGATTGTGACTTTCGAACTGATTTAACACAAAAACAGTGTGTTGACCGGATGATTTCTGCATTTGGTGATGAAGCCCCATCCAAAACCACCATTTATCGCTGGTTTGCTGAATTTCAACGTGGACGTGTCAAACTCAGTGATGATCCCCGTCAAGGTCGTCCAAAAACTGCAGTCACCCGAGAAAACGTTGATGCTGTGCGTAAGCTGATTGAGGAAGATCGATATGTGATATACCGCGAAATCCAGGCAACTTTAGACATTAGCATGAGTCAAATACAAATAATCTTTCATGAACAATTAGGTGTAAAAAAGTTGTTTTCCCGATGGATACCACATTCACTCTGTGAAGAGCAAAAAGCGGCGAAAGATTTAACGCAGGATCCTCAAATGCTGTATACAACATCGTATTAGGTGACGAATCCTGGATATACGCGTACGAACCCGAAAAAAAAAACCAGTCACGAGTTTGGGTGTGCGAAAATGAGTTAAAGCCAACAAAAATTGTTCGTTCACGGAGTGTTGCAAAAAAATATGGTGGCCACGTTTGTATTCAAAACCGGTCATGTTACGACTATTCCTCTTGAGGGATAAAGAACGGTTAATGCAGAATAGTATGCTAGCATTTGTTTGCCACAGGTCGTTTATGAACTCCGTAAAGAAAACTGCAACCGCCGCATCATCCTCCATCACGACAATGCGAGTTCTCACACCGCACACTGAACAAAAGAGTTTTTAGAGCAAGAAAATATAGAATTATTAGACCATCCGCCGTATCGCCCCGACCTAAGCCCTAATGATTTAATTTTTGTTTATATCATCAATCAATCTTTCCCTAAAATAAAGAATAAATTGCGTGGACAGAGATTTTCATCACCTGAAGAAGCTGTGGACGCTTACAAAACGGCCATTTTGGAGACCCCAAATTCCGAATGGAATGGTTGCTTCAATGATTGGATCCATCGTATGGAAAAATGTATCAAATTTCGCGGAGAATACTTCGAAAAGCAATAAATACATTTTTAAATAGTAATGTCACTTCCTTGATTCCCGAAATTTTCAGTGCCGCTCTCGTATCGGCATCGACTGTCTAGGAGACTGTATTATTGTAGTATTGGTAGATCTAAAATAAGAAGCTAGCTGCTAAAGACTGCAACTTTTTTCCCGTTTAACAAGCATGAGATTAAAAGTGTGATTAGGGAGTTTTTGTGTTCTTTTGCGGCGGGTCTTGCAGAACTTAGCTCCGAACGCATGGTCAGTTTCCACGTAATTTTCATTCATATCGTCCACGGCATTGCAGTCTTCTAGGCACTGAAAACAATTCTGTAACTCGAGCTGAAAGTTTTTGGGACTTTTGATTAGAGCACGAGTAGAACGGAGCGTTGACTTCATTAGATGTGATCTCTCTAACGCTTAGGTTCAGTGTGCCTCTCGACATTCGGTGATTGCTGCCAGTTTTCACCCTTGCGCTCACTGAGACATCACTGAACAGTTGCCGTCTAGTCGTCACAATGAAGTTAGTCAAATTTTTTGTAGAACCGTTAGGGCTCGACCAGGTCCACTTCCTGTGGGGTCGCTTCTGGAAGAAAAAGTTCATTTTTTTAAAGAAGAGGGAGCAAACGAGCATGCGGCTCACCTGATATTGAGTGACTATCGCCGCCCATGATCAACCGCAACACCAGGGGAATTGCAGGTGCGTTGCCGGCCCTTTAGAAAGGAGTAAGCTCTTTTCTTGAAGGACCCCAGGTCGTATCGGTCCGGAAAAATCGCCGGTAGTAAACTATTCCACAGAGAGGTTGTGCGCGGAAGAAAACTCCTTTTGAAACGTACAGTGGTGGACCGACAAGCATCCAGATGGTGTGGATGGTATCGGGAAGTTTGCCACGTAGTGCGTTCACGAAATTTGGCGGTTGGGATTAATCCGAACAATTACTCAGAGCACTCTCTATGGTATATGCGAAAGAAAATGCAAAGAGATGCAACATCTCTTCGCGGTGCCAGTGAATCGAGCCGATCGGAAAGCACTTGGTCGTCGACGATCGAGCCGCTCTGCGGTGGATGCGGTCAAGTGGAAAGAGCTGGTACTGGGGAGCCCCAGCCCAGAGATGGGAACAGTATTCCATGTGTGGCCAAACCTGCGCCTTGTAAAGTTGCAGGCGGTGTGCCGGCATGAAATACTGTCCCGCTCTGCTGAGCACGCCAAGCTTTTTAGAGGCCAATTTTGCCTTCTCTTCCAAGTGACCACGAAACTGCACGTCACTCGATATGTCGACGCCGAGGATTCCGATACTGACTAAGGCAACAAGGGGAGTGCCTTGAAACTGAGGAGATACGACAAAGGGGTTCTTTTTAGCGGTTAACGCGCAAACTTGTGTCTTCTGGGGATTAAACTGGACTAGATTTAGTCGCCCCCAATCCGAGACTCTGTTCAGCAAAGACTCGACTTCAGACACAAGTTTGTCCCGGCACTCGGAGACGTTTTCCCGAGAAATATTGGCTCCGCCGGTATAAAGAGCATCACCAGTGCTGTCATCTGCATAGCAATGAATGTTACGGGTTTGCAACATATCATTGATATGCAGAAGAAACAGCGTTGGCGATAGCACGCAGCCTTGTGGAACACCAGCATTAATAGGCTTGCAATCGGAGCTTGCACCGTCTACAACGACCTTGATGCTCCGATCTGCAAGAAAGCTGGTGGTCCAATCGCACAATTTCTCGGGAAGCCCATAGGAAGGGAGCTTCGAAAGAAGCGCTTTGTGCCAAACCCGATCGAAGGCCTTCGCAATGTCCAAACTAACGGCTAATGCCTCCCCCTTGGACTCTACTGCCCCGCTCATCTGCGAGTTTGGTAGACCAGAAGATCACCAGCTGACCGACCACGGCGAAAACCGTATTTGCGGTCACTAATCAGCTGGTGATCCTCAAGGTACCTCATGAGCTGGCAGTTTACAATGGACTCCATTGTTTTGGAGAACAAGGAGGTGATGGCGATAGGCCGGTAGTTGGACGGGTCTGAGCGGTCGCCTTTTTTAGGGATCGGGTGGACGAAAGCCGTCTTCCATGATTTTAGGACTACGCCTAGAGAGTACCGGAAAGAACGCGTTAAAACCGGTGCCAACTCTGGAGCACACGTCCTCAGTACAATTGGGGGGATTCCGTCAGGCCCACTCGACTTGTGGATGTCCAGGGAGAGGAGTGCTTTGCGAACCGAGCGCTGTGTGAACTGCACTTCCGGCATGGAGCACTCACACCGCGGGATGGTCGGCGGCGTACTGCCCCCGTCATCGAGAGTCGAGTTGGACGCAAAGAAAGAGCCTAGAAGATCGGCTTTCTCCTTTGCGGTATGGGCCAGTGAGTCGTCCTCTCTGTGCAGAGATGGAAGAGATGGCTGACGGAAATTCCCCTGGACAGCCTTAGTATAGGGCTTCGGCAGTCCGTGGTAACATGCTGGCCCATAGATTACGCTTTTTAAAGCATTTTGTCAAAACATATATACAAGCGGTCTGTGGATCAGCTACACCAAAGATTGTTACATACCCTTCGTGTCCAATATAATAATATCTTCAGAATGATGTTGAAACTTCCTCGTTTCTGCAGTACATCTGAAATGTTTGGTTTGTTTGATTTTCAGGCACTCATGCGCAAGAAAGTGGCGTCACTGATAAGCCGCGTACGGGGAAGTGACAACAGCATCCTGAGGACGTTGGCAGATGATCCACATGCACCTATATTAAGGAGCTACGTGCGGACAATGTCGGTATACGTAAATTCTTTAGATTAAATTATTATAATAATTATAGTATTACTAACCCCCTTATTACTAACCCTTATGGATCTATGTTGTCCGAAAATAAAGTGATTTGATTTGATTTGAAGTCAATTGCCGTCCGTTAGTCTCGTTAAAACTCAAAAACGGCTCGAACGGTTTTGATGATTACTTTGTGTGTAATTAATTGTGTGTGATTAATTCGTTCAAGTGCAAGATTCACACTTGAACGTTAATTCGTTCAAGTTGGACTATTGGACTATTGGAATTGGTTCTCTAACTATCTGTGTATAAAAATTTTGAGCCATTGAAAGACAAGCATCAAAAATATAATTGATAACGTAAACGATAAACTAGTACAAACTAGTTATAAATGTGTGATAAAAATACCTAAGAAAATTGCTAGGGTCTGTGTAGCCTTCTTTTCTTTCTTGGCGAACGACTTGGCTTGCAGTTTGCTGGCTCTGTTTGCACGGAATATTGTGAAGCGAGCTGCTGAAGCCGCACTCTTGAAACGTTTCGAGGAGTGGTATAGGTCGGCTTAGCTTCTTTCTGTTATAAAATATGCAAAATATTTTTATTAATTTAATTTCATCATCATCTCATCATCATCATCAAGATGATGTTGTGACCAGGATTAAGAAAGGAATGCTTCGGTGGTTTGGTCATGTGGAAAGAATGAATGAGGAAAGAGTGACAAAGAAAATTTATGTTGCAGAAGTGAATGGCAGAGTCGGAAAGGGACGTCCTAGGCGAAAATTTATCGACCAAATTGGCGATTTATTGAAAACGGGCCAAATTAGGAGTACCCTTAACCGACGAGCATGTATGCGTAGGTGTATGGATGTGAAGGAGGCGAGAGAGGTGTGTCAGGATCGTGCCAAATGGAAGTCTGTAGTCTCTGCCTACCCCTCTGGGTGACAGGCGTGAGTGTTTATGTTATGTTATGTTTATGTAATTTAATTTCACATACAGTTACCGTTATTTTTATTTATTTATTTATTCTTAATTGTGTACCTTAATTTAAAGGATTGTAAATGGCGGAATAAATGCCATTTGGCTTTCCAGAACATTATTGTATATGAGGAAAAATAAGAATGTCAAATTTCACTGCTGAATATAAGCCTGATGGATCCTGAGCCTGATGGAACTTACGAGTCAATCTATGAGAGGTTGCCTCATAGGGAGGACATTTGACATAGTTGCCACGTTTGGCAGCTTGATGGCAAACGCAGCTTCTTTCTGATTTTTATTATTAGGAAAGCTGCTGCCCATCTCCTGATTTGTTTTCTCTGTCGCCTTTTACGATACTTACGGGAAAATATGTGATGTTGATTATTCAGTATCAAATAATACATTTCGCTCTTAATATTGCCTTACAAATTTAGCAATCACAGTTAATAATATTTCGTTTTAACATTTTAAAATGTTATGTTTAAATAATGTCATTTGCAAATAAATTATTTTGTGAGCAAAATAGTGTCCAAGTTGAAAATAATATATATTATTTAGCTTTGTCTTTTACTTAAATTATAAAATAACAGATAGTCAGGAACCTGATACAACAATTTTATAAAATATTTGCTTACTTTAGCTCAGGTTTCTTAGGTACAGCATTGTTCTCTTCTTCCTTCTTATCTTCTTTTTTATTTGGGGATGGTGGGTGTGTGTTATCTTTCTCTATTTCTATGTTTGAAGGTACGTAGCCAGAATCATTGTTTGTGTTTGGATCCATCATCGGTATTGGTATCCTGTTAAAGAGAAAGTTAAAAAATAACATCCCTATTACAGCCAACAGTCGAAACTACGCAAGTTTTGTAGAAGATGCTAATCAATGAATACTTGAAGATCTAATCCAATAATGTAAAACATTCGGAGTCAACAATAACATGTAGATTTTTTTGTACCAGATGCATGAAATTTTTTTTTAAATAAAAAAGACCACCATTCACCATAAGACTTTCTTGAAGCAGTTATAAAGTATGTTTAATATTTTGTAGAAGATGCTAATCAATGAATACTTGAAGATCTAATCCAATAATGTAAAACATTCGGAGTCAACAATAACATGTAGATTTTTTTGTACCAGATGCATGAAATTTTTTTTAAATAAAAAAGACCACCATTCACCACAAGACTTTCTTGAAGCAGTTATAAAGTATGTTTAATAGTGATATTTGCGTTCACAAAGTGTAAAATATTTATACTGATTTTCATTATCTATCTAGCAATACATCTACTATGGTAGTACCGTCGTTCTTATTTCTACTGCATTTTAGTTTGAAGGTGTGCTGTGCGGCATTCATAAAGGGAAATGCGATGTGAGGCAATTCAACATGTAGTGGCAACGCATCTGCGGCGTTGTAAGTTCCCCTGGTGTTGCAGTTGTTCGTGGGTGAAAGTATCCATTCACCATCGAGCGAGCCGCATGCTCGCTTACCCACTCTAATAAAATAAAAGTAAAAAAAGTTTGGTAACTGGTTACAATCGGACGCAGTAACCACCGGTAGACCAAAAGCTTGTTCTTAATATTATAAAAAAATTCTCATAATATATAGTACCGAAAAGTCAAGTTGGAGTCTATCTTTCTTGGCTGCATCTCCGACGACAAGAAACTCACAGGAAGATATGTTAAATTTTCCAAGTTGCTGCAATTGATGTATATTTATAATACATAATATTCAATATATATTTGTATGGTTTGGCTTTAAACGCTTAATGAAATATCAATAATTTAGTACTTACAGACCAGTCTCTTCCACTACTGCAGCAAGCATAAACCTCGAAGATCGTGCGTTGGCTAACTCGTCCGCATAGACTCCCATCTCTGTGCGGTCGTAACTCGAACTGGAAGCACAGGACCTATGTTCATTATTAATTAGCATTAACAGGGCCTCGTAGGTCTAATGTTCATAAATGCGATTACCAATCATTAGGTACAGGATTCGAATTCCGGGTCGGGCCAAAACCATTTATTCGGTTTTTCTGTCAAAAAATTCTCAGTAGCAGCCCGAAGTCAGGAAGTTTCAGGCGGTGTTTCCCCTCCATGCCCGGAAAATCACGTAAAGCCGTTACTCTCAATGGTCATGAAGGATTACCATCTCATTGGACTGCGAGTGTGAGGGAATAGAGAATGCACCTGTGCCTGCGTATACACTCGGGCACCATAATCGTGTACTGCGCAGATCATCGTTGTCGTTGTGCAGTACCGCCTTTGAGACTGGCCGCCACGACCGAAATTCGATTTGGAGGACACAATTAATATTATTTAGCATGATCATCATAATGACAAATAATGATATCAATGTCCATCACGGCGACAATTTTTAAAACTGTCACAAGCTTGATAAGGCATTTAATAGTGTCCTTATCTAATGGTTCCTAATATGGTTTAAGATATTTATTTTCTTAAAAGAATTAAAATTCACTTACATGAGAAATGTACAACAGTAACATAATTTTATATTAAACGGCACGACACACAAACAGACTGATAACAAAATAAAAATACACCATTTTTTTATAGTCTAAACAAATAATGTTGATACCAAAGATTAAGATAAACATTCATGACGGTTACTTTATTTGGTTCGATCGCCGGGTGCAAAATTATTCATATACCGACTTTTAGCTTCATTTAATCGAATTTACGTTGAACAATAGAGACTGGAAGTGCTATTATGTATTTTTGATTGAGCGCAATTATTACTTGGTTGGATTGGTTGGATAATTAAATTACCTAATGAAATTTTAATAACTATATCTGTGTTTACATGTATACTTGTTAAGAATTCCCTTTTTTAATGTTTTGTTTTATTTGCTTTTTTTTATTAGTTATTAGTACATACATACATATAAGTATATTTAATTATATTTTTATATACATATATACACACATATATACATACATATAGACACATATTTATATTACTATAAAAGTAAGGCTTATTAATCATAATTTTACTAGATCGAAGCTGATATTATGCTAATTTAATAACATTTTAGCATTTTAATTTACCTACCAATATTATAACCACCCAATCAACTTAAGCACAATTTAACGAAGAAGTAAACCACCTTGATTATGTGTTTAGAAAATAATGTTTTAGTAATCTTTTAAAGGTTGTCATAGATTTGGCATCCCTTATCTCTTTTGGTAGTTTGTTGTAGATTAGGGCACCTTCATTTAAAATACATTTTTTGCCGTAGTTAGTACGTGCTGTGCGTAGTTTTAATTCTCTGTAAAGTCTTGGTCTTAGTTTTGTTATAGGTTTATTTTTTGTAAAACTTAATTCTGTGTGAATGCTTTTATTTAGTATTTTACGTACTAAAATGCAAGTATAATATTTATATGTTAGTGATATATTCATGATTTTAGTGTCCTTATAAACTTGGGCTGTTGGAGTAAGAAAGTCGTAATTATATAGTACCTTAATCAGTTTATTTTGTGCTACCTGTATTGTTTCTATATTGGTTTTTGCTGCTGTGCCCCAGACTTCTATAAGGTATTCAATATGTGGTTTGACTAATGAATTATAAATAGTGTATCGCACACTACGTGGGAAACATTTTAATATATTTCGCAGTGCGCCAGTGAGAGAAACCAATTTAGATTTAATATTATTTATATGACACTTAAATGTCATATGATTATCCAACCGGAGACCAAGGTATTTTTTATTATCTACTTTAGAAATTGGTTCACTATTTATTGTGAGAGGCTTATAGTTACCAATTTTTTTATTTTTTGATGTAAAAAATACGTAGTGTGTTTTAGTAATATTTGTAGTTAGACGGTTAGATTGAAACCACATATTCAATGTGTTGAGATCTGATTGGGCATCGGTAATCAATTCGTTAATTGAATATCCATAGTAAAACAGACTTGTGTCGTCTGCATATAATGTAATATTACCTTTTAATCCAATATCCTTAATACTATTGATGTAAATCAGAAAAAAGCAGTGGTCCTAATATGGAACCTTGCGGTACTCCAAAAGTTATTAATTTTGGTTCACTTTGATTAGAGCCAATCTTTACTACTTGATATCTATTGGATAAATATGAAGCAAAAATTTTCAATGCAGATCCGGAAATACCCATATATTTCAATTTACACAGTAACAGTTCATGACTAACTGTATCAAATGCTTTTTTAAGGTCTATAAAAATACCGAGTGCTATTTGTTTTTTGTCTATGCCAACTTTGATTTTTGTGACTAAATCTATTGTAGCTGAAAGAGTGTTCAATTTCGGTCTAAAGTCATATTGTTTATCGTATCATATTTTTTTAGAATTTAAATGGTTTGCAAGACGATTATATAACACACGCTCGAAAATTTTGGATAGTACTGGTAATATTGAGATTGGTCTGTAATTTCCGGGATCTGATCTAGTTCCTGTTTTATATATCGGAGTTACTTTTGCTACTTTTAAACTGTCTGGAAATACGCCTTGTTCAAAGCAGTTATTGATGCAGTTTACAAGCTCATCAGCAATTATGTTCTTGATACATTTTATAGATTTCGTACTTACCCCGTCTAATCCAGTGCTAGTGTTAGGATTTAAACCATCTATAATTTTGTCGATTTCGTGTAGAGATACGGGTGGCCAATAGGATATAACATTACTTCCAGTTTCGATAATTATTGCGTCTAATACAGTTTGATTAACTTTAGGTATTTGATTTGCCAGGATTGAACCAATATTTGAGAAAAAATAATTAAAACATTCACAGATAGCTTTATCCTCACTAACGACAGATCCCACATGCGTGATCAGTTTATTTGGAGCAGTAGTTTCTTTGATCTTGTTATTTGATAGATTGTTGATCAGTTTCCACATTTTTGCTGGTTTGTGTTTACAGTCTTTAAACACCTTATAGTAGTATTGACTTTTAGTTTTTTGTATTATATTGCTTACTTCATTTCTTTTCTTCACGAAGTTATCTCTTGTACTTTCATTGTCTGGATTAGTTTTATATTTGTGCCATAATTTGTTTCTTGCGTTTATTTCGTTTAAGATATCTTTGTTAATCCAATCTCTTCTTGGTAGGTTGAGGAATTTGATCTTAGTGTCTTTGCTTTTATTTATACTAGATAAGATTTTTTCTTCCAGTTTTACATATTCACAATTATTACTGTTTCCAGTTATTGTATTATACAATTTGGTGTAGTTTATTGATTTATATTCATATTTTGATACCGCATCTTGCTTATACTTCTTGATTTCAAAATAGATCTGTTTGTGATCAGACATAGCTGATTCTATTATAGCAAGGTGAAATTGTTGTTCTTTGAGACTCGTGCTGACATGGTTTATAATAGTATTCGCAGAAGAAGTTACGCGTGTAGAGTATTCGGGGTCAATTTTATTTAATAATTTGTAGCCACACTGTTCCAACATTTCCATATACATCGAAGTTGTACGTTCTTGAGATGATAGGTCTACATTGTAGTCACCAAATACCACTGCCCTTCTGCGCGATTCCAATTTTGTTGAATATGTTTCTATGAATTTATTAATATTGCTGTTGTCGGGTTTTCTATAGATGACACCCACATCCAGTGAATACTTGTCAACATGTATCCATAGATAATGATTGTTATCAAGACATTGTTCTTCTATAAGATTATGTTTCATGATATTGTGTGTGAAGATTGATACTCCACCACCTCTGCTACTAGGTCTAAAGTTATAGTAATGGGTATAACCACATATCTGAAATTGTTTAGCTTCCTCTTCACACTTTATCCAGGTTTCCGTTATCAAAATTAAGTGAATCGTAAATTTAAAATATTTTAAAATACATATTAGTTCGTCAAATTTGCCTGCTTTAACTATACTGCGTGCATTGACATACAGGCATTTTAAGGAGTCTTTTGTCGTTATGATATTCTCATACTGAGAAGCTAGTTGGTAAGAAATATTTTTAGAGATTGGAATTTGATTATCATAGAATTTTGTTAGTTTTTTTGGCTTAATTTTAACTATTTTAGGTATACCTTTGTTGTATTTGATAGTTAGGTTCATCTCTCCATTGTCCTTACGATGTTTCAACTCTTCTTTAAGTTTTTTGTAGAAAGATTGTTGTTGAGGCGTTTGATCTGGGAAAATTTTAATGGGATTCAGTTTTTCATTACTTTTAGAACGTATTACAAAAATAGCTTCTTCTGGTGTTGAGAAACACACTTTGAGTAGACGTTGCTTGTCTGGCGCATACTTTCCCAGGCGTGTTATACTTTTTGGTTCTGTACAATCTTTTGAGATCTTTTTTAATAAACCAAGTACTTCTCTCTTCTCAGCCTCTTTTCTATCTTTATAGTCAGATATATTTGTTTCCATTAATCCAGTTATTATGATATTCTTGCTTCTAACCAATCGATCAGAAAGTTCTGCCATCACAGTTTCTTCTATTGTGCTACTAACGGTTGTTGTGGTAAGTGGATCTATTAGTTTTGTACTTTGAAGGTTTTTTAATTCAGAGTCTAACGTTTCTATTTGTTTATCTTTTTCATTATATTTACTGATCAAGTTCTCTATATTACGCTTTATTTTCTCATTTTCGAATCGGAGATTATCTATCTCGGTCTTAAGATCTTTTACATGTTCTTTCAATGAACTTACATCTTCCGATATCCTGTTTATGGCTTCCGTTTGATTCGCGTTAATTGAGGTAAGAACTTGCATCATTTCTGCCATTCCCTTTCGTATTTCCCGTAATTCTTCTTTAATATCTTGATCACCAGAGTATTTCCGCTTACTACGAAATGTAACTTGTGGTGCTGTAGAAACGTCTGTGGTTGACTCTCCCGTCGACAAATTGGGCTGTGAACCACTAAGTCCGGTGCCTATGCCACTTCTAGTAGGTGAGCGTATTGGCATCATGTTGATCTGTGACGCGTGTATTCACTCGCAGCGTACTTAGCAGAGTAATGTCACAACAGCGTAGGGGAGTGTATGCCGATTTATAATATGCACCTTATTAACTTAAGAATTAAGGTCGTTTAAGCATATTTATATTATTTTTGTAATTAAGACCGATAACACGTCCACTTTGTTCGGTGTCGCGCACTACTCTTGCTATGTAATGTAACTCTTATCCTGTAAAATTTGAGGTCATCGAGATCTAGTAATAGGATCGTTTGAATTGTAACTGATATTGAAATTCTGTGTTTTCACATCATCAGTCCGCTAATAGTTTATTATTGTACTTCTACCATCGACGCCTCGTTTGTTAGATGGATAGACAGATTTTATAACTCACCTTTAGCGAGAACAAAAAATTATAATTCTAAAAATTAAAATTAATTATATTCCGGTTAGAATTTGAAAGTATATGCCAAAATTTATTAGAAATTCATTTTTAGAGTATATTGTGTGACCGTGATAGGAAAAGGGGATATCTCTCGTCGGGCAAGATGTTCTGCCCGGGGAGCGGCCAACGCTTCGTGTGATAGTTCGGAGCTATTTTATGTATATACTGTTTTTAATTCGGAACTCTGATAGTGCGATTTAGACTTCCATGTGTTTTGCTTGTGGTGTGACGACAGCGCCGCCACATCACCCCCCTGGTCAGATAGGAGGTCGATATTGCAGTCCGATTGCCGGTGCGTCCTTAACGCCGGTGGGGAATGCATGCTGTGTGCGTAAGCTCAAGTGATGCTGGTGAGAGCGATATGCCGGTCTGTAATGCATGCCGTACTACGCACTTGCAAGAGATGCCGGTGAGAACGACGTGCCGGAGAAAGTGCCAGAAGTCTGCCTTATAAATTTGCGGTGACTCGAGATGAAGACAAGTTGAACTGGCTTGCAGTTGCAGGATCTGAAGACTGCAGAAGACGATTCTCAGTGGTGAATGGTGGCGGTTCTTGAGAATAATGACGAAGGCTTAAAGTTGTAATTGCTGAAGGCTGTTGGTTGCGTATTCAAATCACGCCGGTTGGTCACCACTGTTGCCGAGAAGGGAAAGGGGAGATCTCCCGCCAGGCAAGGTGTTCTGCCCGGGAAGCGGCCAACGCTCCGTGTGATAGTTCGGAGCTATGCTACATATATACTATGTTTAATTCGAAACTTTGATAGCACGATTTAGGCTTCGATGTGTTTCGCTTGTGGCGACAACTGCTTAGACAAATGTTGATATTTTAATTAAAATTAGATCGAAAACGGATTATATAAATTCTCGAAAAGTACTATAACACAAGTCATTCATGATTTATTACAGACTATCAATATCAAGGCTTCATCGCATAGATTGCCTCATAGAAATATATTTTCAAAGTTGCCACACTTTATTATTTTGTGTTATTATCTGGTACTGCCTATCTCCGGTATTATTTCACAAGTTGATATGGGATAGCGGATTCTCTTACGTCGTTCTATTTTATTTTATTTATTTTTGTATACTTTATTGTACACTTTAATAAAAGGAATTCCAAAGGCTGATGGTGGACTTTACTTTCTCTTCCAGCGAACCCGAGACGTGTGAAAATAATGTGATAATTGCCAAAAAACACCATAAGTAAATCAGAAAAAACAAAATTATATGGCTTATATAACACAAAGTTTCTCACTTTTAATCTTCCTCATCTCCGTTGCTTTCAGAAGAAGTGTTTGTTGGTTTATCTTCTTGCAAAGTACATCCACTGTCATTAAGGCGGTTTTTTGTCAGCCTCGTTCTCAATGACTACTGCTGCAGTCCCGCTGGAAATTGTGGAGCCGATGGCCGATGAGGTTTTCTTGGCAATACGCTGCTTTTTTCGCTCTTTTGCGGATAGCCTTAAAAATATTATATTTTTAGTTTTCCAGATAATCTGTTTTGTAATTGTGTGCGATATATAAAAATTGATCAAGAATATATATAGAATGTAGATTTAACCGATATAAATAATAAATAGAATAATTTGCGTTAATTTTAGTAATTATTTTTTATTTTTATTACTGTTCATTAAAATTATTCAGAATCAAAAATAGGTGGAGGTTCAATTCAACCGTATATTCCTTTTTCATCACAATTGACTAAATCATCGCTTAACATACATACAGTATGTTAAGCGATGATTTAGTCAATTGTGATTTTATTTGGATTATTCTTCAATTTACAGGAAAATTCCACCACTGAAGGTGAAAAAGGTAGGGTTTCAAATTTCAATGTAAATATTACGACTGCATTCTAGTTATTACCTTGAGCTTGTGATATTTTTAGCCATCTTGAAAAGATTTTACCATCAATAAAATGTAATAGCTGACTTTAAAGACCTAAAACGAAAAGAAAAAGTTGCATTCTATTCACTATTTCTGAGCACCGACGTCTGTAGAGAAGCGCTTTAAAATTAAGAATATTAACCGATAGAAGTATATACCGTAACCCTAAAAACTAACTACTACTTTTTAATTGTTCTTTGGTGAAAGTTCAGAGGCCTAAAAAGTTAAAGCGATCGAAGTGGAATTAATTTTAATAATAATGTACTAGTATTTTGTTATACCAAACATAAATTACGTTTTAAAAATACATCGGTTAGTTGTTTTAGATTTTAAAAAGCCATTTTAAATTAAATTTAGCTGACCTTAAAAATGTTATAGTACAGAAATATCATTATAATGCACGGTATGTAGAAGGATCCCAGCGAGGAGTAGATGACGTAATCAGTGTTATTGAAGAGACAAGCGTTGGGAGTGCGGTCTGGCGTATTGTTGAGACCCAAGACTACGGGCGAGCCGATCGCGCATGAGACCAGCCAGGCCACCCCGATCATGAGCCACACACGGGCGTTACTCTTGTGCTTGGCGTATTTTATTGCTTGCGTTACTGCGATGTATCTGTAAAGAGAACAAATAATGAAAAAATCGCACTACATATATTAAAAAAGGACGAGGAGGTGGGTGTCGTTAGAGGTGACAAAGGAAAACAAACCAAGAGATGGGTAACAGCGTATACGTGGTAGTGCCACGTATATTATGGTTATACCACGAATGGGTCGACTCACCTAGGCAAAGATCATGCTCTCACAGAATACCAACGTAAAACAGCAGCTTAATGCTGATGTGTTTGTATGTTACTCACCAGAGAGTGTAAAACTGAAGACCCTTTTTACTGAAAACGGCACATACAAACGAAAACGTAATGAAATGAAATGAAATTATTTATTTGCGTTTGGTTAAGGTACACTGAAGATGGTTATACTAATTAAACGTCCGCTCAATCAGCCATTATTAATAGCATGCAAATCTTACAAATTAATAATGAGATAATAATATTTGTAAGTAAAGTGTAATTACGTATCGTAGTTTAAATATTACTCTACACTTTGAAATAATACTAGTTTTTACGGAATTTATCGCGTATATTTAACTTTTTAAATACCCGACGTTTCGAACGCTTTACAGCACTCATGGTAACGGGCAGGACTGAGATGTTCAACGTCCATATGTCGTAGTTAACCGCGGTTACCATAGATTAAAATTTTAACTTTTGTTCCGATCTATGCAGTATGAACTTATGGTATCTTGAAGTCTTGCAGTTGTATGCTTGGGTTTGGAATTAAATTTTATTTATTATAGGATCCCAAGCAGATGGTAGCACCTAGCCATCTTCTCTATTGACATTAGGATGTTTTTTGATTTCAATAGCCTCGCGAATCATCCTTGGAAGGAATCGGTGTTCTTTAGCGAGGATCTGCGGTCTATCAAATCTGATGTAGTGATGGGGGCGATCCTGTACGTGTTCACAGACTGCAGACTTCCCGGAGCGTGATGTGAAGAATAGATCGGAACAAAAGTTAAATTTTAATCTATGGTAACCGCGGTTAACTATGACATATGGACGTTGAACATCTCAGTCCTGCCCGTGACCTTGAGTGCTGTAAAGCGTTCGAAACGTCGGGTATTTAAAAAGTTAAATATACGCGATAAATTCCGTAAAAACTAGTATTATTTCAACGTGTAGTGTTCGCGTAAATACAAGAAATCATTACTCTACAGTATAAAAAGCCTTTTCACTGAGCCATTTGTATAATTCTCTTTTAAATTTAATGACAGGTAGGTCTTGAATTACTTGTGGTATCTTATTATATACTATTCATACACATCCAATAGTAATTTTTATAGAATCTCGCACTCTTGGGTATTATAGTGAAAACCAACCTATTCCTATTTCTAGTGCCTCGTTTGTAAGTCTTTGTCTTGTAATACAATACATATTGTTTTTTACAAATTTCGCCGCTTCAAAAATATATATACAAAGAAGTGTTAAAATTTTCAAGGATTTAAACAAAGGTTGACATGGCTCGTTAGGTACAGTACCACATACACCTCTAACATACTTTTTTGTGCAATGAACGTCTTTTTTTATGTCTGTGCTATTACCCCATATAATGAGTCAGTATCGTAGGACTGATTCAACGTAAGCGAAGTACGGAATAAAGGCTGTTATACGAAGAACTTTAAGATTAAAATAAAATACGGATTAAAAAAATAAATGGTCTTTGATTATTTTATATCTATTGACAAAGCCAAGGAAGGCCAATCATTTTAAATTTTCAATAAAATGATGCTGTAAGTATGAATGAACTTTGCCAATAAAGATTATTATTAAATGAAAGTGACTAAGAAGTGAACAGTAGATCTTGACACAACAGCTGTCCGTGGTATCCTGCTAGTAATCACAAACGAAAATGCTACCGAAGTTATGTTGTCACCTAAGAGAACTACGATGCCTGATGTACTAGCTTTCCACATCCTTTTGAACTTGAAACGAAGTAATGGATGATGGCAGAAGTAGGTAAGAGGATATTTGCCATAGTTGCCACGCTTGGCAAGCGGGTTGGCAACCGCAGTTCTTTATTTTTAGTCGATATTAGGAAGACGTTGCTGCCAATCTCCTAATTTGTCTACCTCTATCGCATTTTACGACACCCACTGGACGATATGGGGGGTAGTGCATATTCTTACACCGCCACTACACAATGTGAGGCAAGATTTTTAAGGAGTTTAAAATATTTCGAAGCCATATCATTGAACAAGTCACCAGTTGGTAGACTCTTCTCCACTCGACAACTTTAGTAGACCCACCTCTTAATATATGTCAGGGGAAGAACTATGCCCAGGTGTAGTGGACGCCCCTGCAGCTAGGCATTATTTTATGACTTTACGTTATTAGTCTCTTTAAAGGTATTAATATGGAAAGCTGGAAAGGTAACTAAGTAATATATGTACCAAAGTAATATATGTACGTAGATACAGGCAAGGCAGAAGTAGGTAAGAGGATGATAAATTATATTTTATAGGTTTTTTTTTACTACTAGAAACTACCATAAAGTTATGTAGTCCCGCGTAAGGAAGTCAACTACGCCATATCATCCCATGGGGAAATTGAAACAGGAGATGGGCATTAGCATTGTTTCTGTAAAGAGCACATAATATTAAAAAACACATAATTATGTCAAGTATCTCCATTGTAAGGTAGATTGTAGGGGAAGGAACTGAAGAGCAAATTTAGTTTAAGTATTTTTTTTCTTTTCTTTTTTTTTAAGCATAGCGAACTCAAGCACAGCTACTGAACCTAAGTGGTTTGCGCTGTGTTTAATGTGTATTATTAATTGTAGATTTTTTTTATTGGCAATAAATAAAGAAAAAAAATTGCTGCAAGTTCCGTGGTGTTGCACTGATGGCGACTGCGGTGGAGTTAGTGTCGTCATAGTCGGGCCTTACTTTTACGTTCCCTGCGCAGGGTATAGTATCTATCAGGATTTCCCCACGTATATAGGTTGTCCATGGTTTGCGTTCACTACTTACTGTCGACTGAATAGCGAGTTTGTTTTACTTGTTATAAAATAATAAAAGGAATATTATTTCGTAAATGATTTGTATAAAGGAGTGTACAATGTACATGTAGAACCAATATCGATTAAAGTGTAGGTACTCCCGTCTCGGTTAATTACGTGATTTTGGAATTTGTTATTAGATTTAAGCTTAATATTGTAGGGAATATTTGCATATTTTAGTAATTATATAGGTTGAATCTCATCGATAGAGTAACAAAAGTGATAAGCCCGAACGCCCTTATCAAATTATTAAATCCTCCCTCTCCATTCCATCATCGGACAAAAAGATGTTCGGCCACGCATTCGAACAAAACTTTTGGCTTCATTTTTTTCTTTATTTATTTAGGTATTTTTGTTTGTGACATGTATGTAGCACACTTAATAAGTTTTGAGATATACAAAAAGTATTCTAGATACTGTTAATATTTATTTTACATCTTCAAAATATTCTCCGTCATGCTCTATACAAAGTTCCGTTCGCCTAAACCAACTCTGAAAACACTTTTGCAAGTCTTGATCTGACGGGTCGGAAATCGCTTCTTCGTAGGTTGAAAAAAACTTGCCTCTTATTTTTTCTTTGACTATTGGAAACAAAAAAATCACAAGGAGCTAAGTCAGGGCTGTAGAGTGGGTGACTTAGAGTTTCAACACCAGATTTCTCAATAAATGCTTTTGTTCTAAGGGAGGTATGTGAAGAGGCGTAATCGTGATGCAGCATGATCCCCCGAAGCCTGGTTTTTGGTCTTCTCTCCTGCACAGCTTGAAAAGCTATGGGTAATGCAACTGTAGTATACCATTCAGAGTTGATTGACCTACAATTTTCCAGTATTGACTCAAATGTCCGCTTCGCAAAAAAAAAAAAAAACTAGCCACCATTTTTTTGCCGACGTTGCTAGGTTTTGCAGTTTATCGGTAACTGTTCTGAGTAGATCCATACCGATGATTGCCTTTTATTTTCCGGATCATATTGATAGATCCATGTCTCGTCACCGGTAACAATTTTTGAAGATGCCCCGTTTTCAAAACGTAGACGCATTTCATGGCACCAGTCCACGAAGTCTGTTTTTCGCTTTCGGAGAGCAAATGAGGGATCTATCGGCAACAAATCTTCCTCAGTCCAAGATATATGATGGTATGAATGCTCCCCGAACTCTATATTCTTTTCCGTTTGTCCGTATATTCATATATATTCGTGGGTTTTCTCGCACCAACATTTCAGTAGTCCATACATTTTCTGTCGTTACTGCTGTTTGCGGGTCCCCGGTTATTTGTTCATCTTTAAGGTTAATTTTACCCCTTTTGAATTCAGCAAACCACCTAAAAATGGTTACGCGTGATGGAGCTCAGTCCCTTAATGCTTATCGTATCCATTGTAAACTTAGTGTTCGGTTAAACCAAATTTAAAATCATAATAGATCATAGCGCGCAAATTTTCACGGTTAATATCCATCGTTTTAAATGAAAAGCCCGGGAAGGGTTGCAAGAAAATTAATAGAACCCTTTTTTTAAATATTTAGCAATTGATTTATATAATTTTATTTTTAAATAAATTTTCTTTTAAGAAACATATAACACGGGTGCGTTCCATTTTTAAATTTCGAGCATTTCAATACTTATTGAGTGACCTACGTAACTCCCATTATAAACATCTTAAAATCTATTCATTTAACATAAAAATCTAAACATACTCAATGCAACATTCAAGATGGGAGTGTTAGAATGTCTTGCGTAATACCCACACCTTACACATTTTTCTTGGATGTCTTCATATTTAATTCTCTTACTTCATCGTTCGATATGCGTACAGCAAAAGAGAACTTGATTCCAAGTTGCCAGCATCTATCTGTCTTTCCATCCGATTACAATGTGGTTCTCTTCAAGAAAAGAGTGATTAGGCTTTTTTTAAATCAGTATGATTTACCATTTTCGTCTGCATCACGACTTACCATTAGATGGGATTATAGTAAGGCACTGGCTTTATTCTACTATTAAAAAATTTGCTCCATTTTCATATTTAGTTTATGTTGGAATATCATTATTTTGTGAAAAAAGTTTTATTCTATAACTTATTTATAAAAATGCTTGAACTTCAATCGACTTCTTTTTAATCGACGCGTCACTGTTTTAAGTACAGTTCCTACAACTAACAGTAACAAATAAGACTGTTGACATCAAACATCGATTACAAATTTCATTTCTTCTTTAGTAATTTTTGCCACTTCTTAAAGGAGGAGGTTTACAATTCTTCTGCATGTTTTTTTGGATGTATGTTACGATACATCTTCGCCAATTGAAATCCAATTATGAAAATTGATTTTTTTTAAATAGTTAATCGTAGGTCAAATCAAAAATTGCACATTGAAAACGAAAGATATCGTTCCCCGAAGACGCTAACATATTACTTAATATTGTTTGTCTGTTTTTCAGCCTGCCTTAGAAACATATTTTGAACTTTGTTAACTTAAAATATATCTAACCGAGTTTAAATAACATGTAGTATTGTTTCATAAAAATGTATATGTTGAAATTTATGACATGGCGTTTTATTAGAAGAAAAAAAACTTAAAACCAAACGCAGAATTTATTGCAAAAAAATATTAAATGTTTATTGCCGTGATAGTTATCAATAGCGTCGAGTCAGAGAAGAGAAGAAACAGCTCTAAGTTTGATGATGTTTTTAGATGTATTTTTTTATAACATTAATTATAATCAGTTTTAAGTATATCGTTTAAAATATTGTAATGAATTTATTTATTTTTAATGTAATGAATGTAATGACATTGAATGAAAAAGTTTAAACACACCCGAAATAAATAAAAAATTAAAGCTAATTCGTCAATATAATCAATCACTGGTTAATCCATTTGTAAGATCGTAACCATCAAACAAGTGCTCAAAATAATTTGCGGTATTTATAAAGGTGTTCCAAAACAGCAGATTGATGGCAATGATGTAGTTTCGTTTTACTTTTACATCATAAAGCATTTCCGAATGATTGGAGCAGTTCTTGAACAAGCCGGTTGCAAATAATATAAAAAAAAGCAAATCATATAAATATGAAATCGCGACAAGCAAGCAAGTACAATAGCTCTTGAAACCAGCATCAAGCGAATATTGTAAATGATCTAACATGCTTGACTCAAGCAAAATTATACGTACATGCTTCAAGCTGATTGATTGTTTGGGAACTCCTTAGCTTATCATTTGTTAAATATTTTTATTTGATAAATATTTTGATTGCCTATGATATATTTAGTGCTTTTGTATCTCAGAACAATAACTAAAGCATATCATAAAAATAAAAAATAAATTTTTAAATATTTCCAAATCTTCAGAACCAATATTTTGTTTCTACCTTTGGTCATTGACTCCTACTGTTGTACTTTTGCCAATGTCAAGTATAATAAGAAATTATACTTTATAATGATTTGTTTAAAAACTCATTTAAAAATTCATTTAAATATGTTGAAGTTTTTGGGAGATTTAGCAGGGTGAGCTAGACGTCAGTGTCACAACCACAAAGCACCCAAGCAGACATCACCATCAGAACACTTGTTTCATGATTCCTATAAATAGTTCACATGCGCAGACATTTAATACACAAAATTGGATTACTATTACATGAAAAACTCACTTAAGACCATTATTTAAAGTTTAACCAATAATTAATGAGCAGCAATCTACCGGCGGCCATGTTCGAACTAAAACTCTCAGCTAATAATATTAAGATCTTTATTACAGAAATTTGTGTTTTTTTTAATAAAATTACCCCCCCCCCCCGTTCGTCGCTAAATTTAATTTTTTTACACCAACCAGTGAAAGTCCAGTGTTGGTGTACTTGCGAATTTGAACACATGGTTTTTTAGTTTGCGTTTCACTTCATTAACTATAAGGCATTTTCCGAATAGCTAGTTAACTCTGTTATTTAATTTAACTTGTTGATCAACACATTTTTAAGAATTTACAATATCTTTTATTATTTATATGAAATATAATTTTCAATTTAATAACGAAAATATTTTGTATTGCTTCAGTTCCGTAGACCTCTAGTAGAGCTCTTGAGTCGGTAAGGACTTGTGTCTTTTTATTAACTTGCTTCCGTCTCTATTTGTCTGTTCGGTAGAAATTGTTGTTTACAAATTGCAGTCGACTTTTATGTTGCTTCCCAATGAGCTCAAGACTTGAAACTTTAAATATATTTTAGAACTCAACGCAACGCAATATAGTCACAATATTGTTCGTATGTTTGTTCATTTTTCTGTTCTGTTTGGAGTCGTCAAGGTCTCATCATAACCTACAAAACGAACCCAAACTCGGCACACCTAGTTATACCAGTCTAGGAGTTCCAGTTGCAATCACCGATTTACACCTTCAGGTCACTCCATCAAGTCCGGAGGTATGGACTCGTCATAACTAACAAAACGGAGCCCAAATTCGCCACCCCTAGTTTTACTCTGCAAGAAGTTCAAATAGAGGTCACGAAAATACACCTTCAGGTCACGCCATCAAGCCCGGAGGTAAGGTCTCATCATAACCAACAAAACGAGCCCAAACTCGGCACACCTAGTTCCGCTCTTACAGGAGTTGCAGTAGTAGGTAAGTTTATATATCCTACTTATTTTTAGCTAAATAAAAAACTGTGAGTATAAAAATAATAATTTTATCACTTGTCAAGTACTTGTTTCCAATTTGTTTTTTTCTAATATTTTGTGTATGTACAGCGATCTTTTCAGAATGAGCCGCTGCAAACAGGCGATACAGTATCCACTCACGACGGCGCGGCGGCCGAGCGCGGACTGTGGTTTCATCGAAATATTTGTACAATAAATCAAAGCAGGCACCAACAATAAAATAGCCCTTATTGCAATAGATTATGATTTATCCGTATTAGCAAAATATGTGAAAAAATGTGCATCAGTTTTTATTTTTTCTACGACTATTTGTGACATTTTGATAAAAAATAAACACAGGGTTTTTTAATTGAATATGTCTGTCATCTTATAGTATTTTTTAAATTTTTTAAATATGTTGATAATAGACCAAAACATGTACCGAAACACAAGCCGGTATCGTTAATTTTGTAGAAAATGGCAACGAAAGTTCGTTTTTACAATATAAAAAACTACTATTTTCAACAAAAGAGTTACAGACGTTTGCAGATGAAGAACCAATCTATACATGGTAGTTTTTACTTATATATGATTTGGTTTAGTTTTGTCACAAAATCTACCGAAAAACACCCTAATTTTGGTTGATTTGCAAACGCGTCCTTAAATCTTAGCTTGGTAGTTGAATTGAAGACTGCAATACCAGATATCTTGTACTTTCGACATAAGCTCTTTCTGGCATTTATCATAGTTGACTCTTACGGTACGCACGCAGCTACATGGTATGTTGGGTTCTCGTACACCGCCATCTGATTGTAGATGATTGAGTGTTTATAGAAGGTTGACAAATGAGCACACAGTTAACAAGATGGTAAGTAGGTTAAATGGCACATAGCCACCTACATTTATCCTTGATTACGAATCAAAATGCAATTGCGTTGTCACCCATGAGCCTGAATGCCTCGTTTACAATAAAAAGGGTCTCCGGTGTAAAGAACACTCACCATACGAAATACAGCAGCATTAAACATTACACTCGCATTCCGTGGGTATCTGTTCCTTCCCCGGCCGAGCCGACCCATTTGTACTACTACCATTATTTAGCTGCAGAATGGCTCTACCACGTTAAAAGATAGCTTGTTGAACATTTTATAGAACACGAGCAACCGAAGTTTGATGCCCGTTAGCAGTCGTTTAGGTGCTAACATTTACTAATTGCTCGGAGGTTAACGAAAACATTACCCTTACAGCCTATTGTAGTCCACTGCTGAAAATAGGCTTCCCCCAGAGATTGCTTCACAGGGGGATATTTGCCATAGTTGCCACGCTTGGCAAGCGGGTTGGCAACCGCAGTTCTTTATTTTTAGTCGATATTAGGAAGACGTTGCTGCCAATCTCCTAATTTGTCTACCTCTATCGCATTTTACGACACCCACTGGACGATATGGGGGGTAGTGCATATTCTTACACCGCCACTACACAATGCGAGGCAAGATTTTTAAGGAGTTTAAAACATTTCGAAGCCATATCATTGAAAAAGTCACCAGTTGGTAGACTTCTTCAATGATATGGAATATATATAATATTATATGTATATATTATAATATATATAATATCATATGTACATATTATATATATTATATTATATGTAGACTTCTCTTCTCTTCTCTTCTTCTACTCACTCGACAACTTTAGTAGACCCACCTCTTAAGAACTATGCCCAGGTGTAGTGCACGCCCCTGCAGCTAAGCATTGTTTTATGACTTTATGTTATTAGTCTCTTTAAAGGTATTAATGAGAACGTCTTACATTCACTTTTCCTAACTCGGGAATAAATCCAATTAGATTTCGCAAGTGCAACCTTCATTTATTTTCTAGTTAGAATGTTATCTTATCAATCGATGTGAAACAAATTATCCGTATGCGAGATACCTTGTGACACCTTCGATAATATTGCTGACTAGCGGCCCGTCCCGGATTTGCCCGGGTTGTAAAAATTGTTTCTAGAAAAGGTTGACAAATGGGCACATATTTCACCTGACGGTAAGTGGATGCTGTAGCCGGGGGACATCAACATCTATCCTCGACTAAGAATCAAAACGCAGATGCGTTACCAGCCCTGAGAACTACGATAGAATGCCTCGTTTCCAGTAAAAAGGGTCTCCGGTTCTCCACACTCACCATACGAAGTACAGCAGTACTAAGCTGCTATTTTAAGCTGGTATTGTGTGAGAGCGTGGTCCTACTCCGGTCGAACCGACCCATTCGTGCTTCAACTAATATAGCTGCAGCGTGGCTCTACCACGTATATCTGTCGTAAATGAGGGATTAGGTATAATAATTTTAAAACTTCATGGTAAACCAAAATCTTGTTTCTTTTTTCTAAAGTTTCAATGTTAACACTCAAGGGGCACGACTTTTTCCGACTTAGTTGACGAATAATATGATAACTTTTAGTCATTATGTTTCTTCGTATTTTATATACAAATTCAGTAATTTTTTTTTCAAAGTTTAATTATATTGTCATATAATTGTAATACATACGAGTATGTGCCATTTTGTTCAATTACTTGTTATCATCCTGTAGGCGGGGAGATAATCCCGTTGCTGTAGAAATCATGCGATTATTGATAAAAAATGCGTCAAGTAGTTTTGACAGTCTTTTCTTGACACAAAACTAACCAAAGAATTATGAAGTGTGGTCACTCAGGTTCAAACAGGTGAAAACCTGAGGGTACAAGGTCAGGACTATTACGCCCATGTACATCTGGAATAATGTACCTTTCAAATGGTGAAAGAATTTTCCAAATAGGTGTAGTGATTCCGGGAATAACCGTCCACATATATACAAACACATGAACATTCTCACTCTCTCTTTATAATATTAGTATAGATGTAAACTTAATGTATACCTCAAAGCCTGAAAACTAGATTGTACAACCGGTATATGTTGTCAGAAACCTTCACTGCTGGCCGTATGAGTACGCTCAAGGAGGCTCAGCGAGCTATGGAGAGGGCTATGCTCGGGGTTTATCTGCGTGATATTCTTCAGTAGATATCCGCAGTAGAACCAGAGTGACTGACGGACGGATTAGTAAGCTGAAGTGGCAATGGGCTGGCCATTTAGTCCAAAGAACTGACAACCGATGGGGAAGGCATAGTGTAGGGTGACACCCCACTAGAAGTAGTGACGACCTTGTAAGACATGCAGGAAGTCGATGGATGCAGGTGGCTCGGGACCGTGCTTTGTGGTGGATATTCAGCAGTGGACTTGTGAAGAATGATGATAATGATGATGTAAACGTATATATAAAGATTGCATTTGTGATATGATAGAATTGCATGAAGGTATTTTATACGTCATGTTCGCTCAAGTAAAGCCGGTCTTGTCGAAAATGTCTAGGGTGCGTATTAGTATACACATAGTTGTCAATGACTTTCCCATATTAAAGCACATATTGTTATTAGATGGACCATAAATAGTACAACAAAAGGCGCTATATAATATTTTAATGCTATTGTTGGCGCCTGTCTACATTAACCTTATTTGTTAATGTAGAAAAACGCCATTGTCCTGACTTATTAATTTAACCTTGATACACAGGGAGGAATTTGGTAAAAAAAATAATAAGGTCAAATGACACAGATAATAAAACATATTATGGCCTTGTTTTTAATTACTTTTTTAACTTTTAAATTTCCCTAATGTTCGCCACATCGCCGCAGCCAATCACAGCGCACCGTTCAAGCCAGCCAATCGTAGCCAAGCCAAAGCAAAGCCATCACTCTAATTAACGGATGCCTCTGGTAGGGGGTCCAGCTATATAGTGCCTTACAACCTCATTTTTGAGGGTTCTTATAATACCGCTCTTTGTAAGACGAAACTCTGTCGAAATATTAAAATTAAATAAATTTATTGTGTTTATAGTTTTCTACCTTCTTTTTTATTTTACTAACTGTTACACTAAGTAAAATAAAATTTTGGATAGAATTAAAATATTTTATAAAGAATTTAGTATAAATTTAAAGTGATATGCCGCGTAAAGTCATCTCGAGACTGTTTTTCGTCCCTAGTTTTAGTGATTTTATTATTCAATCTTTATGGCATTCCCCTTTAAGAAAGGGTACAAAGGCCATACTTAATTCTTATAAGCATTATGTACTAGACAATTCACGGGTTTTTGACACAAACATAATACATTGTGAATATGAGTCATTTTGGTTCATAAATACATAATTTGTTAATAACTTGGTTATATAGTTTATCAGACCTATCAGATTTTACAAAATATGTATACGAATTTAGACTTGCTTATATTTTTATTAACTCATGTATTATACATGCTATCCTGCCATGCCATCCATGCCATCATGTCCACTGGCCAACATACTCCTCCTCAATATATTGCCTCCTAGGGTGGCTTGTTAGGTGGATTGGCAACTGCAGCTTTATTTATTAAAGCTGTGATAAGGAAGATGCTACTGCTCATCTCTTATTTTAGGTTCCCTCTGTGTCACTTGCAATATCCACGAAATAATATGGGGTCAATTGTCTTACGCTGCTACTATACGGCATTCGAAATATGACTTTTTTTTAAATTTCCGATAAAATAATTTTTTATGAAACCCAAGTAGATTACTGAAAGACACAGTAAGTAAGGTCGTGTAGATCGGTTCAAAAATAATAATTAAAAGCTAAAGGCAGTCAGTTAACTATGATATCAGGACGTCAAATGTGTACTTTAATACTCCTGTGACCAAAAGTTCTGGTAAAGCATTCGGAACGTCGGGAATTCAAAATAGGTATACTAGGTTGTGGGACACATTTTTTTGCCTGGACTTCACACGAGTAGGAGTACTTATTATATAGCAGATAATTGTTCCGGTCTGAAGAGTAAAGAGAGCCAGTATGATTACAGGCGATAACGTATTCCATCTTAGTCCCCAGAGGTGAAAAGGCATCTGTAGCCTTTTTTTGTTTGAAGCTGGTGAAGGTGGCCATGTACAGCAGATCAGCCACTTACCATCAGGTGGGCGGTTAGGTCGTTTGTCACTTCAAATTATTTAAAAAAAGAAAAGAAAAATTAAACACAATTAAACAAATTACCACCCTTATTCGATACGATGACTTTTTATTGGAATTTTCGCACTTCTGAATTCTAATTGGATGTCGTCCGTTAGTATTCGGAGGCAACGAGCGTGAGGCTTACGTTTTTGTCAGTTTCAATAATTCTGTAATACATTTGTAGTCGAATGGAGACGACGTGAAACATCTCCAAAATATTTGCCAAATTAGGTTTTTAGGTTGATTATCTGACGTATAGAGATTCATTCTTATTCACCTCAGTATTTTTTCATCAAAACGTTTTCCTACATTATGTGACTTTAAAAATAACGAAATTAAATGTATACTACTTTAATTGATAGAATCAGGCTTTACTTTGCGGAAATCCATTATAATAAAAATATTAATTATTTTGCAACCTTCCGCTAACTAAATAAAATGATGTGTCCTACCTGGATTGAAGAGCACCTCCCGCCCTCCCTCAATCGCATGCACTAACTCCGTCACCACTAGTTCCAGCACCACTACTCCCAACACCACTACTCCCGGCACCACTACTTCCAACACCACTATTCCAGGTAAGACACACCATCGCCGATAATACGACACGTGTTTCGCCTCTACACGAGGCATGGGACATCCTCAGGTGATGTAGACTCTACGGCGGCTGACCGCTAAGTGACTAGCTAAGTGGCTGACTTAGCGGTCAGCCGCCGTTGAGTTTACATCACCTGAGGATACCTGGTGTAGTAAAAGTAGTAACCACGTATATTATGGTGAGTATAGAATGGATGCTGAGACTCTTTTTACTGGAAACGAGGCATTCCATCTTAGTCCTCACGGGTGACAACGCATATGCATTTTGATTCGTAATCGAGGATAGATGTAGATGTCTATGGGCCACAGCAACCACTTACCATCAGGTGGACTGTGTGCTCGTTTGTGTGTGTCACAGCAACATTAAGTTGCTATTTTACGCTGGTATTCTATGAGAGCGTGTTCCTACCTCGGCCGAGCCGATCCATTTGTGCTACAACTAATAAAGCTGCAGCATGGCTCTTCCATGTGTTATACATGTCTCTATTCCCTCACTCTCATAATCCCACGGGACGGTAAAGCTACGCGACCGAAGAGAAATCAGGTGCAGTACCAACGGCTTTACATATTTTCAAAGGCACGGGGATGAGACACCGCCAACTTCCTGATGATAATTTTTTGACGGAAAAACTCAATAATTGATTTTTTTGACCCTACTCGGTTTTCGAACCAAGGACCTCTGATCAGCAGTCGCACTACTACAACCACTAGACCAAAGAACAGTCGATCGCGTACATTTATACAATATAGCAATATAAACGTACGTGGCTTTAGGGTGACCCAAGGGTGGCCCAAATAGGTTAAGCTGCGGTCGGGGTGGCCATTAAACCAAATATGATAATATAAATGTACGCGGCTTTAGAGTGGCCCAATTGACACCCCCGTTGCACCTAAAACTACTGTCACTGAGGCTGCTAGATGTACGGTGCCATTTAATAAAAAGGCTCAACTGTTAATTGAACGGCTAATCGAGCTAGTTTTTGTGACATATATATTCTATGCCCCTGAGGGCTAAGACGGAATGCTTCGTTTCCATTAAAAAGGGTCTCCGCTTCCTACACTCACCGTATGAAACATAGCAGCATTGGTATTTTGTGTGAGCGTGGTCTTTCCCCGATCGTGCCGATCCATTGGCTGCAACCATAATATAGCCGCCGCATGCCTTTACAACATATGACTATTACTGCAGTTATATTATAATATACGAGTACATTCACTATACAGATATAATATTATTAAAGCATCTTGGCGTCGCGAAATCATAAAATTTTACCCATCGTAATGTGTCCATTGCGCATATTATCATACACGTAACATGACCGAAAATTGGGCGACTCGCTTAAATCAGTTTTCTGGTTAAAAAAAGGTTTTGATATGGTAACTAATGAAAAATACTCGTAACATTCTTTACATGATACAATATTTTACTCCTTATATTTCATATTTGAAAGCTTATTGTTGTATATGTTAAACTTCCTAATCAAAATTGGATAAGATGACAATATCATCGTGATATTTAAAGTGGGAAAATAGCAGTTTAATGCTGCTATATTATGTCGTATAGTGAGCGTAGAGAACCGTAGACCCTTTTAGTGGAAACGAGCATTCCATCGTAGTCCTCAAGGGTGACAACGCATTTTGATTTTGATATTTTATTGACGATATATGTGGTTGTCCATAAACCACAGCATCCGCTTACTATCAGGTGGACTATGTTTGTTTGTCACCATATTTCTATTAAAAAGTGGCGTCAGCACCGGCACAAACATTCCAAATCTCACTTTCTGCAACTGTAATAAAAGCGAACAGTTTTTACTACCAAATGAAATAAGATGAAGAAGTGAATTTAACTAGTGCTTTATTTGCTTCTTAACTGAGAATGTATTTTATATTTTTAAATTAAAATTTATGATAAAAGTTCGAAATATATGCCGCCGTTGCGAGCAGCTCCTATACACCGAATTCTTACTTTCCCCTAGTCTTCGAATATTTTGAATTATTGGAAAAATGTTCTGCTGACCTAATTTTACGTGAAAGCATAAGGATAGTAAATAACCATAAATCGTACATTTCTGCATATATATTGATATTTGTACGTTTCCCCAAAAATGGAACAGAATTTTTACAAACTATGCACATTAACATTGACAAATATCACTGACGTATATATTTACAATAACAGGTACAGAATAAGTAATATAGGAAAACTGTGAAGAAAATAAATTATATAAAAAATCTTAATCGTCCTGTACTTTTTATATTTTAAATGTAGAATGCGTGGTACTGCATTATTTTAACTGATGTTACTGCGCACGCATACATTCGTAAGGGACAATTTATAGGCAAAAACGTTCTTGCCCATAAATCACATTCAATTTGGGATAATTTCAAATAAAAATAGAAGTCTTATTTACTCGTATTTTCAAATACTGCAATAACGGTATATCATTATTTATATATTTGAACCCAAGTTTAAAAATTTGGCCACTCTATGAAAACTAAGTGGTATATATACCGGCTATTTTGAATTCTAATGTCTATAGTTTGATTTAAAATTCATAATTAAATTAAACGTTATATTTAAGGAATATAATTTATTTTTCGCAATCGGTTATTATTATTTTCTTTTAATTTTCAGTGTGCACCACGTATTTGAAATAAATTCCTGTTTTTTTAAAAATATGATTTACTACGTGGAAATGATGCGTCTCAAATGGCACGCAATTAAAATAACATATAACTGACCTAGCAATACTATTTCAGCACTATTAGCCGACCTATTAGCGTTTGCAAAAAGCTATTGGTTCTAAAGTTATGCATACCTCTAACTGGAGACGATAATTAAGTGGATCCGTCTCAAAGGATAGCTGAAATAGCGTTGGCATTTGGTGCAAGTGTCAAAATGCTGCTATGTTTCAGTGATTAGTGAGAGTAGCCAGAGACCCTTTTTACTCGAAACGAGGCATTCTTTCTCAGTCCTCAGTGGTGAAAACGTATCTGCATTTTGATTTATAATTGAGGATTAATGAAGATGTCTAAGAGTCACAGTATCCATTTACCATCAGGTGGACTGTGTGCTCCTTCGTCAAAAAATTGCAGAGATAAAACTAGAAACCCTCCCTGAATTACTGTATTCCAAACCTTGCCCCAATAGACTTTCATATGTTTTAAGTTTAGATAACTTTTTGGTAGGCAAAAATTGCAATTTTGTAGAGGCAGTAAATAACGCCATTAAAGAGTTCATTGAATCTCGTGCTAGCTAAGTAGTGGCGGCGTAAGAATATCCTTCACCCCATATCGTACTGTGGGTGTCGTAAGAGGCGATAGAGGGAAATAAACCAGAGGACGAGCAGCAGCGCCTTGCTATAACAACTAAAAATACTGCAGTTGTCAACCCACTGCCACGCGTAGCAACTATAGATGTCCCCCTACAATTGCCCAGTGGTAAAAAGCCACCAGTGGTAAATTAAAAAAGGGCCTTTCAATAATTATTATTTATAATTTATATTGAATAAAAACGTTTTTATTTCTGTTTATAAGGCAAACTATGAGGAAGGCCTTTGTTCAGTAGTGGAATTTTGATGGATGGTAACTGTGAAAATTTAAGAAAGAAAACAGCAGGTTTCTATGGCAATGGCGTCAACGAAGTGACCATAAAATGGCAAGAATATTCTTTTTCTATAATTAGAATAGCAAAGAAGTACACAATCCACCCGGTAAGTGGTTACTGTAGCCCATAGACATAGACACCTACATCAATCCTTAATAAAGAATCAAAATGCAGATGCATTGTCACTCCTGAGGACTAAGATGGAATGCCTCGTTTCCAGTAAAAGGGTACTTCTCCTGTCGGGCTGACCCTTTCGGGCATCAACTATAATATAGCTGCTGCATGGCTCTACCTTGTATACGGTAATAATAATAGGTAATAATTTAGCCATTTATTTTGATTAATTAATTTATTTGTGAGTGTTTTTTATTTCAATTGTTTCACAAAAAACAACAACTTCTTTAGTAGACTGGAGATATAAATGTCATTTTCAGTATAGAACTTTGTTGCCACAGTTCAAACAAAATGTTCTTAAATAGAATTTGCTTATTCAAAATATTTAAGTGATTAAGATAGTATTGGTTAAATGCTGAATATTCATAAATAGACAAGAAGCTTAAAGTTGGAGATTACCCAACTCATTAATTCATCCTTGACGTAGGTCGAATGCTCGCGGGCTTTAACCGCTAAAAACGTTGACTTTGCTTAATTTGTTAAAATATTATTCATGATAATTTAATTTGGTTTTAGAATTTTATTTGGTTAAGCATACGTTTTGATTTAAGCAAAAAACGATATTTACTACCAAACAATGTATTAAATTGAATGAAAATAAGCAATTAATGTATGGTTATATATATATAGTATAAATTTTACTTTATTAACTGCTCTTATAATTTAAGCAATCACACCATGTGTTTGTTTTATATAGTTATATAGTTAAACAAATAAAAAATAAATACTAAATTAGATTAAATTTAAATTTATTAACTTAAATTAAAATTAAAGAAAAATATGTAATAAATTAAAATCAAAAAGAAAAATAAATAGAAGTGAGGTGTTGTTTTTTTTTTTTGGTTCAAATTTGCTTCGTTGTTATTAATGCGCACAATAATAAAGTGGAATAATTTACCTAGATTTGTCTTTCTATCTGATAATAATGTTCTTATTATTTAATTAAAATTGAAGTGTAAAACGATCATACATTTCACCAGATCTAAAGTCCACCTGATGATAAGTAGCAGCAACGATAACTGGAGCCAACTTCAATCAAATAAAGCTACAGATGTTTGAAATTAAGAAAAATAACGACATTTATCAGCAAAAACAAATTTTCATCTGCGGCACGGTTTAGATAATTTATTTTGCTACTATGTAAGAAATAAGATCTCGATCAGCATCGTAAAATGCCAATGCGCTGACTTAATAGTCAAAATAACCCGCACTATATATGTACATAGTATATATGTAAATAACCTGCACTGTATAATGTACATTTCTTTTGGAGCTCGCATCTGACAGCTGGCAGTATTTGGATAGCCTTTAAATGTTTGGAGATAAAAAAATGTTACGGGTAATATGACATTACTAATATTCTAGATTTGAAAATGCCCCCTTTTATTTTAGCCCTTGTTTGTAATTTTATTATTTACTAAATAAAAGAATGCAGTAAAATTACCCCTTGCTTTATTTTATTTATTTATTAACACTTTATTGTTTACTAGCGTCTTGCCCCGGCTTTGTCTTGATAGTAAGTATCTATTAGTATGGTGAATAGCAATTCATTAATTGATTTTTTCTAAAAGCTCACTGTTGAATATAGGTCTCCTCCAAAGTTTGCTCACAGGGGGATGTTTTGTCCGCAGTTTTTATTATGTTGAGTTCAAATCAGGAAGATGCTACTGCCCATCTGTTGCATTTCCATGAGTCCGTCTCTTATAATATATGTAGAAAGCATGCAATGTATTGCATGCAATGCAAACTGGGAATAGTCAGAACAGTTAGCTTCTCAAAACGTGGATATGGGGTTTTTCCTGGTCCGGGGGGCCTTTCAATTTTTGTTTTTGGCCCCGCGTTTTGTGAGATAAACTCGCACTCTCAAAATTGGACCGAAATCTAGATTTCCTACTTTTGAAAATTATTAATTTTCGAAGCGGAAAGTAGCTGAAAATTTTTTAGCTTTTAACTCTGTGTGAAAATTAAGTAGTGTGTTAAATTACTACAGATAATAAGGTCTTTAGGTGATTTAATAACTAGTTTGTAAAGTAGTTGATACATTATATTTTGCTACCTACCCACAAAACTAGATTGTTAGTACTTTCGATTTAAATTAAGTTTGTGTCTTGTTATCTACTTCCGGATCTTGGTTCACTAGTATATCAAACAATTAAATGCTGATTAATGACTTAAATAGTTACTGCTTTAAGTCCGGCTGTGACGAATAGATCAATTCATTGTCGTATAACCATCAACAAGTGAATAAGTGAAAAGGGTAACTTTTAGTCTCCTATACAAATACAGTATAAACTTTCATATGCATTTGATAAAAGGCTGGTATTTTAAAATTACAAACGGACACTTCAATGTATAGATATGCATTAATTTGGAAATAAAAATCATCTTATATTTCACGTTAATTGCAACATTCATATTGACATTTAAACAAATAAAATGGCTGTAATTTTCAGTACGGAGTTGACTGCACCGGTAGATTTTCAAGGTAGGCGTACTAGCGCCTTTCTCTATATGTGTATTAATGTTGCCAGTTCCAATGGGCTAAATATCGGGACGGAAGGTAAAACTATCGAGGATTCGGTTTTCAAATCTAAAGTAATAAAAATAAAAAATAGGTTTTTGTAGCCAAGTATTTTTGACACATTTATAATTATTCTTTTTGCCTTAACGAATAATTTATCGTCCATGTATTGGAAACACTGCATATTCGTCTATGTGCATTTTTTCTGTAAATCAGAATTTGTAAACGATTATAGTAAACCAAATCTAAGAAATACATTTTGACAGCTGTCAGACTTAAGGTCACAGCTCATTAGAGCCAACCGGCACCCGACCCTCATCGCCTCGTCGCCGGGCGTCCACTCGTAGT
Source organism: Parnassius apollo (assembly GCA_907164705.1). NCBI lineage: Eukaryota > Metazoa > Arthropoda > Insecta > Lepidoptera > Papilionidae > Parnassius > Parnassius apollo. Next base: position 1,863,404 of record CAJQZP010001402.1, on the reverse strand, counting down.
CGACAGGTGGACCACGGGTGGACGCCGCGTTGTGACCAGTGAACCTCGCGTGGTCATCGAGTGGACCTCGCGTCGTCAACGAGTGGTCCTCGCGTGATTTACGAGTGACCTTTAAATCATATAAATTATATTTCCGACCTTCTTCTATAAGTTTTTCTTTGTTCATTTTAAAAACAAACAACAATGGGTCCGACACGTTCGGAAGAAAGGCTCAAAATGAATGGTTGGTGGAGACCGCCGCGTCGCACTCGCGTGAACCGCGCGTTGCAAGCTCGCGTTTCACGCTCAGCAATCATCGAGTGGTAACACCTCGTGAGCGAGGCGATCCGGTGATGGTACGGAGTTGATGTAGTGAGCGCAGGCCCATACAAATCCATACGAAGAATACGAACCGCTCGAGGCGAGGCGGTGAGGGTCGGGTGCCGGGTGGCTCTAATGAGCTGTGACCTTAATCGATATCGATTATTTAGAGTTGGTAATCATTTACTGTTTGGTTTGAATAATACCAGAATAAATTAGAAACGGATAATTTATAACACAAGATTTATCAGTTTTTTCGTATTTTTTGTTACTGCTTATTTATAGAAGCAAAGTTATGAAAATTCAAGATTGAAACTAGATTAAAAATACATTTATTCAATCACTTTCAGTACAATTAGTTTAGCTGTTGTTGTTTTAGATTAATTATTATTTGATTTTCAATAATGCAGTCAAAATTAATGTCTCTTTCAAAGTCATCCATAATAATTTTAATTTTTCTACCACTTTTGCCCAATCATCCTTTATGGGCATATACATGGGCACATGCTTCAACGAATATAGAAGAAACAGTTCAAAAAGTTAAAGCCGAGTCACAAAATAAGAAGACAAACACAAAATCACAAAATTACGCACAGTAAGCTCCCGAAATGGCGGGTGATTGAAATTACGTAGTGGTTTTTTCATTATGTACGAGTTTTTTTGCCTACACAAATTTACGTTGACAAAGTAAAAAAATAAACTTGTGTTATTCATGATTTATGTAATTTAAAGGACATTAAAAATAAAAATTTAACTAAACAAATACATTAAAATATTGATTCGATTATTTGAATATTTTTACCGATTATTCGAATATATTTGCCGATTATTCGCATAACAATGAATTTTAATCATCCAAACACTACGGCACGTTACATAGCGACCTATCATTGAAACGACGTCAAGTAAAAAAGTTGATACTGGTTATTTTTTAATTATTTTGCTTTGTTCGGATATACGTAAAACGTTATTTTAAATCGTGTGAGTATGCTCGTGCAAAGTTATTGCGGAATGATTAATCTGAAACATCAAAAGGTATTTCTTAGATTTGGTTGACTATAGTTAAAATTCTAATAAATATTTACGTAATTTTTATTATATTCGATTTATTTCAAAACCGATTCTTGATAGTCTGTGGTTGTTCGTTATGGCATGGCATAGTTTAGCGTGTCACATCACTCTCGTAAGTGGGCGGTACCCATCCATGAAGACAGTTTATCTAAAAAAATACGAAACTTCATAGGCATAAGCTGTCATTCGCACCATGCTACAACGCAAAGACTATAGACGCCTTCAGTGACCGACTGTTAGAAGTACTTAGACTGTGACAATACTCTTTAGTTTCGGAACTACATAACACTAATAATGTATCAAAAATCGTTAATTTAAAAAATTACTTTTAATAAAAATTTAAAACCGTTTTCAAAGAAATAAAATCGTTTAACATTCTTGCTATCATTCATCTATGTCGTAGCACCGACATTAGAATGTAATTTTATTTATTCTCTTTAGTTCTTCGAATTTAGTTTTTACTTTTTATTAGTAGTATTTTACAATTTTGAGTGAACCTAGGAATATTACAATCGCAATTTCATCTAAATAGTTACATTAAATTTTTTATTTTAGATTTAAAAGAACCATCGAAATATAACCTATTTGATAAAAGAAGGAATAATAAAAACTGTACACAATTGACAAAGATATGTCGTAACGCACGTATAAAAAACATACAGTCGTATAGTAAACCCACTCCTTTTTTGTAGTCGGCTAAAAATAATTAAAATAAAGCAACATTGTTTCGTAAGGTTGACGCTGCAAACATTTCATTCCAGCCAAATAAAATTTAAGGCCATTAAGCGAAGAGTATTTTCCGCTATTGTTACAATGAAATGAATTAATTATATGGAATATGTTTGAATAAAACTAGTTTTTACGGAGTTCATCGCGGGTATTAACTTATTTTCGCAACGTTTCAAGCACTTCACAGCACCCACCCACAAAATTGACCATGGTTGCTGTGAATTATATTGCGGGGTATAATATGTACATTACCACGGCTTATAAAAGTCCACTGTATCACCATAGATTACATCATACATGGGATATTTGCCACAGTTGCCACGCTTAATAGGTGGTTTGGTTACCACAGGTTTTAAATAAAATCCAATACTGATTTTGGCTCAATCTGGGATTCAAATCCGGGACCTCATAACCAGCAGTCGTGTTTACGACCACTAGACCACGAGGCAGTCTTGTATGTGTAAATTGAACTACTGCATTCACGTTTATCCCTTAACGCTTAAAACCACACAGTAGTTAATGACGTTTCGACGTTCCAATGTCAAAGTTAGCTACGGCTACCTTCAGATTAAAATTATAAGTCCGATCTACGCAGTATGAACTTATAGTATCTTGAAGTCTTGCAGTTGTATGCTTGGACTGAGATTTGATTTTATTAATTATAGGAGCCCAAGCAGATGGCAGCATCCAGCCATTGTCTTCATTGAAATGGGGATGTTTTTTGATTTTAATAGCCTCGCGTATCATCCTTGGAAGGAATCGGTATTCCTTAGTGAGGATTTGTGGTTTATCAAACTGCAGTAGAGACCATATGTCACCACTGTGCGCATCTTATGAAATATGGTAAAAGCCGTTTTGGGTTCCTTTTTTAGTCCCCAATGAAAACGGGTGTAGTATATTTAAAGTGCAACTATTTGTGTATGTCTATCTGTATATCTGTGTGTCTGCCTGTGGAATCGTGACGCCAAAATGGACAAAACGATTTTGATTTTGTTTTTTTTTTGTTGAAACTCTGTTCAGTCGTTTAAAGATCATCAGCTCTTTTGTTTCAGTTTATTTTTTATTATTAGTGTAAGTTTTATAGAATAATGGCGACAAACGAGTACACAGTCCATCCGATGGTAAGTGGATGCTGTGGCCTATAGACGTCTACATTTATTCTCAATTAAGAATAAAAATACAGATGTGTTGCTATCCCTGAGGTCTCCTTTTTAATGAAAATTGTATCCGGTTTTCTTTACTCACTATACGACAATATTAAGCTGCTATCTAATGCTGGTATTTTGTGAGATCGTGGAAACCCCGGTCTAGCGGAATCGTTAGTGCTACAGCCATATTACAACTGCAACGTCTCTGTACCACGTAAATGCCCTACGAGTAATGACAAGAAATCATTTCATCATGGGACTGGTGTCTCTCAAAAGGTTTGTTTAAGACAATACGTTCTTACGCATACAAATAATACTATTGTAAGCCAAACTCACTTCACAGCTAGAAAGTGAATACGCAGCTTAGTAAGGACACAGATAGTGTAAACTCGGTTCAACCAAGCAGGGGCGGTGTTAGAATATCTACTACCCCATATCTTCCCGTGGGTGTCGTAAGAGGCCACAGAGGGAGACGGGCAGGAGATGGGCAGCAGCATCTTCCTGATAACAACAATAATATACTGAAAAACTGCGGTTGCCGCTCGCCAAGCGTGGCAACTATGGCAAATATCCCTCCATGAGTAACGACGCAAAAAAACGGCCGCCAGTCCCCAGCGGCCCCGCTATTCCTAGCTACGGTGGCGACCATGGTAACGGCGGGGTAGGGGGTGCTAAGAACCTCCGGTGGAGGTTCGGTTGCCACCTACGAAGACTCGACCAGGCAACATATAACGCACGCACCCTGAGGACTGACGAGAAGATGCTGGAGTTGGAAGAAGAGGTAGCAAGTTGCGTTGGCATATTATTAGGTTATCCGAGGTCCGAAGAGAGGGGGAGGACACGGTAATCCTCGAGTCCGGCAACTTGTTCTATCACCGGGAAGGCGACCATCTGTCCCAAGGAGGTGTCGGATTTATCGTCTACAAGTCTCTCGTCAACAACGTTGTAAAGATTAGGAGTGTGTCGACGAGGGTCGCGTACCTGATACTCAGAATCACCAAATGGTATTCGCTGAAGGTCATACAGGTTTACGCACCAACCTTGGCACATCCCGATGAGGAGGTGGAGGAAATGTATGAGGATATTTCTAGAGCCATGCATTCCTCCAAAACCCACTACACGGTGTTGATGGGAGACTTCAACGCAAAACTAGGCACAAGAGAAGGCGGTGAGCTGAAGTTAGGGAAATTTGGAGTAGGGCAACGGAACCTTAGGGGCCAGCAGTTGGCCGACTTTATGGAGAAAAAGGAACTTGATGGGAGACTTCAATGAAAAACTAGGTACAAAAGAAAGCGGTGAGCTGAAATTAGGGAGAGAGTTAATTTTGGAGTAGAGCAACGGAACCGTAGGGGCCAGCAACTGGCCGACTTTATGAAGAAAAAGGAACTTTTTATGATGAACTCTTTCTTCCAGAAGCGGCCCCACAGGAAGTGGACCTGGTCGAGCCCCGACGATTCGACAAAAAATTAGATTGACTTCATTATAACGACCAGGCGCCAACTGTTCAGTGATGTCTCAGTGATCGCAAGGGTGAAAACTGGCAGCGAACACCGAATGGTTAAGGCACACTGAACCTAAACGTTAAGTTGGAGAGGTCTCGTCTAATGAAGTCAACGCTCCGTCACCCTCTTGCTCTAATTCAGAATCCCAAAACCTTTCTGTTACGTAATCGCTTTCAGTGCCTAGAAGATTGCAATGCAGTGGACGCATATGAATGACAAGCTCGTGGAAACTGTCTAAGTTCTGCAAGACCTGCCGCAGAAGAACACAAAAACTCTCCGATCACACTTTTAATCTCATGGCTGTTAGACGGGAGACGAGGCTGCAATCGTCAACAGATTTGACAGCATACAGGCAACTGAACAGACAGATCTCCAAATACATGCGGCGAGACTTATAATAATAATAATAGCCATTTAATTCCCAATTTTCATACAACAGTCGATATTAGTTAAAACCAATTACAATATGAGTCATGCAATTTTTTTTTAAATTAAAAGACATGATAATGCCGGTGTCAATTTTAAATTATTTATAAATAATGTTAAGGTAAATAATCAATTTACATTTAGTATTTAGTAATTGTCAACTTATTCTGATTTTTGTCACAAAATAGTTAAAATAATAAAATTGAAGTTAATAATAATCTACTGAATTTGGCTATAAACATAAAATGGAGTCATAATTTATTATATTAATTTTAATTAATTATGGGATACCCATTTCCGGGTGAAGGCCTCCTCCATCCTTTTCCATGAAGTCCTGTCTGCCGCTAGCCTCGTCCACGTTGCTCCTGCCACCTCTACAATATCATCGCACCAGCGTGCCCGCGGTCGGCCGCGCGAGCGTGTCGCATCACGCGGGTACCAATGTAGCACCCGTTCAGTCCATCTCCCATCACTGACTCGTGCCACGTGTCCTGCCCATCTCCACTTCAGTTGACACGCTAATTTGGCTGCGTCTATGATATTTGTTTTTTTTCGTATATCACTGTTTCTATGTCGATGTCTTAGTTTAACGTTTAGCATGCTGCGTTCCGTTGCTCGTTGGAAAACTTGTAGCTTAGATATTATTTTCCTTGTGAGAGCCCAGTTTTGACATCCATATAATAAAGTGGGGAGTACAGTAGTATCCAACGCTTTCTGTTTTAATTTAATTGGTATTTTTGCCTTGAAAATATGTTTTAGTGACCAATATTTGCTCCATGCTAATTTAATTCTTCTATTAACTTCCGTCATTGTTAAGTTGTAAAATGAAATATTTTGCCCAAGATAAATATATTCATTAACATATCTAATTTGTTGGTTTTGAACGTGTACAGGCATTTTTGTGCTATTTGTCAATATACAAGTTTTATCTGGATTCATTTGTAGGCCACATTTTCTGCTTTCTATGTCTAAAGACTGAACCATATATATAAGGTCTTCGTGATTTTCGCTTAATATGATAATGTCGTCTGCAAAACGTAGATCACTCAAAATTTCTCCGTTAATATTAATGCCTCGTTTGCCCCAGTCAAGTTTTGAGAAAATGTACTCTAATAAACAAGTAAATAGATTAGGTGAGATAAGATCCCCCTGTCTCACCCCCTCTCTCGATTTTAAATGGCTGTCCTGGTCTCTCCATTCTTATTGTTGCTGTAGTTTGACTATAAATTTCTTTCAGTATTCTTATATATTGGTTATGTATTCCATGAGATTTCAACGCCAACCAAAGTGAGTCATGGTAAATAGAGTCGAAAGCTTTTGAATAATCAATAAATGCGATGTAAAGAGTTTTGTTATATTCTTTATATCTTTCCATTATCTGAGTCAAAACAAAGATGGGATCCATTGTAGAGAATTTGGGACGAAAACCAGCTTGTTCTCTCGGTTGCATGTAGTCTAATTTGGGTTTGATTCTATTAAGTAATATACTTGTGAAAACTTTATATATTGTATGCAATAGGGATATAGGTCTATAATTGTTGATATTTAGTCGATCACCCTTCTTGTACAATAATATGATAGTAGAGTTTGCCCAATCTTCTGGTATTTGACTTAGATCGAGTATTTTGTTGAAAATATTTGTTAATATCGGTATGACGGGTTCTTTTATCGCTTTCAAAACATCACTTGAAATACTATCTTCTCCTGAACTTTTTGCACTTTTAAGTTTTTTTTATGGCATGACTTATCTCGCACGGTAGTAGTGGCGGAATACGATCGCTTATATCCTCAGTACAACTATTATTTATTAATTCATCCGTTATGTTATTTTCCACGTTATGACTTTTGTATAAGTTTTTGTAAAAATCAGTAGCTATTTTTAAAAGGTGTTCTCTATTTGTAGTTTTTTTGTTATCATTTGCTTTTAGTGAGGAAATCCACTCTTTGGATAGAGTGAGTCGTTTCTGTGCATTTTTTGTAGAACCTTTATGTAATAACTCTTCTTCTAATATTTTTAAGTGGTATTCTAATTTTTTTTATTAATAATTCTTTTTATTTTGAGGTAGAGTTTTGACAGTATATTTTTTTCTTCTTTAGTCTTTTTTTCTTTACTTTTAAGTTTCGTTCTTTCTTTAATAAGTTCTTTTATTTCTGGACAAAATTGGAATTTTTCTTTACGTATTTTTGGAAACTTTTTTTATACATTCTTCTATTATATTAGTCAGGTTTCTGTAGTTTTCTTGCAAGTTTTCTTTCTCTTTATTATTAGTTAATAACTCTCTTTTTTGGAGCACAACATTTTTTCCTGTTCTTTTTTACTTTAGTTTTAATGTTGACGCATCCACGTACAAGTCTATGGTCTGATGGATAGGTTGTATTTATTATTTCTAGGTTTGTCATTTCTCTTATATCTTTTGTAAGAATGAAGTCAATTTCGTTACGCGTTTTACCATTGGGTGACACCCAAGTCCATCTATTCTTTAATTTTTTCTTGAAATATGTACTACTTATCTTAAATTGGTTCTCTAAGCAAAACTGAATTAATAACTCACCCCGTTCGTTTCTGTCACCAAATCCCCATGGTCCCGTACTACTTTTGTCTTCGGGCGTGGGTTGTCCAATTTTGGCATTAAAATCACCCATTATCATTGTAGATGTTGATGAATTTTGTAGTGCTTTTAGTAAAAGAGTTGAATCTCTGAGTAAAAGAGTTGAATTTCACTTTCTTTAGCTTTATATGTAGGCGCATAAACTTGGATTAAAGTTAAAAATGTTTGACCAAACTTCATATCTAGACGTGCGACTCTATCAGATATAATTGTATAATTAAATATGTTTTCTCTCCATTTTCTTTTAATAACAAATCCGACTCCATTTATACCACTCTTTACTCCTGTGTGAATAAGTATATATTGTTCATATTCTAAAATTTTAGTCCCTTCTTTTTTTACTTCTGCTAAGCCTACAATGTCCCATTTTATTACGAGTCGGCGGCGGCGAGTCTTACGCAACTTTAATACTGCTCGTATTGAAGGAGCGATTGAGCGGAACCAGGGCTCCAAAGTCTTTGCCAGAGATCTGTCTGCCGGTAAGAGCCAACTGTCAAAGCTGAAGATTGAGTGTGGCAGCATCGTTTCCGGGACACCTGAGATTCTGAGTGAGATTGAGAGGTTCTATGGGCAGCTGTACACATCATCGTTGGAGCCACACGCAAGTGTGAGTAACGATCCAAGAGTAAGTCTTATCCGACACTATTCCGATGATATCCCGGACGTCAGTCTGGGCGAGATTAGAATGGCTCTCCAGCACCTAAAAAACGGCAAGTCCCAGGGCGCTGTGCTGTTTTCGAGAGTCATTACGAAACGTCTCGCACGCAGACTCGACGACTTCCAACCTCCCGAACAAGCTGGTTTCCGAAAAGGCTTTAATACCATAGACCACATACATACCCTTCGGCAAATTGTACAGAAGTCCGAAGAATATAATCTGCCGCTTTGCCTGGCGTATGTGGACTATGAGAAAGCCTTTGATTCCGTCGATATTTGGGTGGTACTACAGTCTCTTCAGCGGTGCCAAGTTGACTGTCGGTATATCGAAGTGCTGAAGTGTTTGTACAGTAGGGCTACGATGGCTATCCGAGTACAGAACGAGAGTACGAAACCTATCCAACTGCAGAGAGGTGTAAGACAGGGTGACGTTATTTCCCCGAAACTCTTCACCGCTGCATTGGAAGGTGTCTTTCAAGCTACTGGACTGGAAAGGATACGGTATTAACATCAATGGCGAGTACATCACTCACCTTCGATTTGTCGACGATATAGTCCTTGGCAGAATCGCTGGAGGACTTAAGCACTATGCTCAATAATCTCAATAGTGCCTCCCAACGGATAGGTCTTAAGATGAACATGGACAAAACAAAGATCATGTTTAATGTGCATGTCACACCAATGCCAGTAGTTGTTGGGAGCACTAAGCTCGAAGTTGTTAACGAGTACGTTTACCTGGGTAAATAAGTAGATAAATAGTCCGACTAGGTTAGTCCAACTTCGACCGAGAGGTCAACCGACGGATTCAACTCTGCTGGGCAGCGTTCAGGAAATTATGACACATCTTCTGGTCAGGTATACCTCAAAACCTGAAAACTAAGTTGTGCAACCAGTGCGTGTTGCCAGTGATGACATATGGAACTGAGACGTGGTCTTTCACTGCTAGCCGTATGGGGACGCTCAAAGTTGCTCAGCGAGCTATGGAGAGGGCTATGCTCGGAGTTTCTCTGCGTGATAAACTTAGAAATGAGGATATCCGCGGTAGAACGAGAGTGACCGACATAGCCCAACGGATTAGTAAGCTGAAGTGGCAATGGGCCGGCCATATAGCTCGAAGAACCGAAACCGTTGGGAAAAAAGGTTCTCGAGTGGCAGCTTCGTACCGGTAGACGAAGTGTAGGGCGACCACCCCCACTAAATGGAGTGACGACCTGGTAAGACATACAGGAAGTTGATGGATGCAGGGGGCTCAGGACCGTGCTTTGTGGCATAACTTGGGGGAGGCCTATGTTCAGCAGTGGACTTGTAAAGGGCTGTAATGATGATGATGATGAATATCGTACTGTAACAGGCGACATACCGAAATAAAAATAGGAGATTGACTGCTGCCAATAACTCCACTTTAAAAAACAACATGACAACAACTAACAAGCTGACCGAAAAAGAAGACTAAACTATAAATCTATATATACTCTGCATTAAACAGGCTCACAAATAAGAATAAGTACAAGCTTTACATACCTTAACTACTGATTAAACAATAAAAAATATTTTTATCTTAAAATGTAAACGTAATCGTGGGTCTCGGTCTTTATTAAAACTAGAAACGATGCAAAACGTAAAAACGCTTTTAAAACTTCAGTAATCAAGGTAAACGAATGAACAACAAATTAATTTTACGAGACTTCCTTCAACAGTGGTTTAGATGTTCGAGTGTAGAGTCTTTCTTTATTTGAGCATCTTAATGCCCCACAGTCTGTAATTATACAGGCTCTTTATACGCTTCAAGCTGAAATACAGCAGTATACGCACTGGTATTTGCAGGTAGAAATATTTAAGAGGATGGTACCTATATGACTCCTAGGCAAAAACTCTACAAATTTAATATTAAAGAATAATATCTCATGGGCGTACGTACAAACACATTGTAGTCGAGAGTGGTGGCGTAGAGAGGGCATGACGGCATGAGAGAGCGTCATGTCGTTTGCCGTTACGGTACACGGGTCGTTTTTATGTCAAAAAAAATATTATACACTTATGAAATTTCGACCTGAAAATGAACTCCATGGTCGTCCGAAAACTTTGGTCGACAATGACAAATTAAAGGCGGTTGTGGAAGCTGAATTAACTCAATCTATGGCTGAATTAGCAGCAACTTTCGACGCTAGCATAAAAACAATATTGATCCATTTGTAACAAATTGGTAAGGTTTTTTTATAGAATAGGAAGACAAACGAGCACGCGGTCCACCTGATGGTAAGTGGTTGCTGTGACTCATAGATATCTACACCTATCCTCGATTACGAATTAAAATGCAGATGCGTTGTCATCCGTGAGGACTTAGGTGGAATGCCGGGTTCCGTCCTTTGTTGTGGCTTCTTTCGCCCCTTTGCATACATGGGGCTCACACGTAATGAAAAAATGCCACCACGTAAGGAAAAAATGCTTGACTAATGGGTGCCTCTTGAACTCAATTATTGCCAGCGCGAAGTACACGTCGAGACGTGCCTTGTACTGCTCGAAAGGCACACAAACGAAAGTATTTTGAACCGTATTGTTAACTGCGACCAAAAATGGATTCTGTTTAACAATCGCAAGCGCTCAGCAAGTTGGTTGGATCCTGGTTCAGTACCTAAACAATGCCCAAACGAAAACTTACCCCTAGAAAAGAGGGAAGAAAACCAGGAGATGAGCATGTGCTCTATGTCTCTAGACTGTAATGGATGCATTTTAGTGTAACTACTAGAACGTCATCAAATTAGTTACATTGATTGGAATTGGATGGAATTTTTCTTCTTTATTATATAGAACCAGCTCCGAAGTTAAAGCTATTTAATAAAAGAAGAATCATTTCAATTGGTTCAACCGTTCCTAAGAAATCGGTAAATGTACATAATGTACTGTAGGTCAATTTCGAACGGATAAGTTTTTTATATTTTTATTTTCTTTTGTATACAGCTGTTTTTGCCAAAATTAGTAAATAAAAAATAATTTAAAAACATACACGTCGAATAAAGAACATTGTCGTCTTTGAAACTCGGTGAAAAATATTCAATGTACATATTTCAAACGTCAAATATAGTATTCATAGCTAGAGTTTTAATAGTTTACAAAATAGAAATAAAGCACAATATGTAAGCGCTCTAACTTCGGCTTTCAATGTTAATTACGAATATAAACTCATCGAATGCAACCTCGATTTACAGTAATTTGCTCAGTAACAAACATCGACTGCGATGTCTAGAAAACAATTTGCTAGGTTTCTTTTCATATTCAAAAGTCAATCGCAATTCATTTAAAGAAACTGATATACGAATATTGTATAAAAAGAAAAACAGTGTTAAAATAATATGTCGAGGAATTAGTCGTTATGTGCGGTTATTTATTATATCAAAGGCACAAAATTTACTAAAATTTGAGTGAAAAATAAAATTGTAAATTTCAGATAGTAAATAGCACATTTTTTCACCACATTTCAGTGTCAGTTTGACCTTTGAAGGAAAAAGGGAGATTTCCCGCCGGATAGTGTTTTGCCCAGAGAGCGGCAAATGCTGCGTGTGATGGGTATAAAGTAAAGTAACAGCCTGTATACGTCTCATTCTCACTGCTGGGCACAAGTCTCTTATCATTTCTGACAGGCTTTAGGGCAAGGAAATGTCCGCCACGCTGCCCCAATGCGTGTTAGCGAAGTTCACATGTCTTCGAAATATTTATTTCTTATTTCTCAGACCTGCTGGTTTCGTCACGAATTTTTTCTTCACCACCGAGCACTTGGTAAATCAGCACTTAAAATTGCAACTAACAATTTCATTAGTACTTACTTACTTACTTACTTACTTACTTATGTCGCGGGGTAGAGAGAGGTAATAGATCTCTTTCGCTTCTTTCAGGTTCATTAACTTCTTCATACATGCAGTTAGGTACGAGTATTGACCCTCCCCTTTCGAGAATTTGCTAATGGTTCGGTCTTAGTACCATCGGGGATACAGTAATACAGCATGTTCTATGTCCTATATATAAAGTGTAGTTCGGAAACTTCGACAGCATGATTTAGGCTTGGGTTCGTTCAAGCATGTCACACCCAACACCGCTAATTATCAGTGTTGTGTGTCTGACCTGCTCATAGCTACTTACTGCTCCGTTGTGCTATGTCAGCTACCTACTCTGTTCTACATCATACGTCTATCCTCAGTTCGTCTGTCACGCTGAGAAACTCCAAGTATAGCCCTCATCATAGCTCTCTGAGCGACCTTGAGCTTCCTTTTACGCAGCAGTGTAAAACCACGTCTCAGATCCATATGTAATCACTGGAGCCCGCACTAGTTGCACAATCTTGTTTTCAAATGTTGAGGATCTTGTTTTCCTTTTTTTAGTATATGTGAAGAGAAAAAATGTCGTTATCTCCCAAACGCCGCCCCGAGTTAAATTCGTCAATTGATCTACTCTCAGTCGAAGTTGGGTTTACCTAATCGACCAACAATATGTCCTTGATAAACATTCGCGTAAACAATTTTGTGCGTTCATTGCTTATTCATAAATAATGTTTCCCACCGTCTTAGTATTATAAAGTACCGCGAGCACAAATCTATTTAACTATACAGCCGGTTGATAATGCTCTGTGAAGCTCATGTAGAAGATAAATTTAATTGTTACACTTGGTTTAATATCAAAGTGATAATATACAAAGGATACAAAACAGATTGTGTCAAAGTGTTGGAACCACTCATGATAAATAAACGTAAATATAATATAATGATTTCTTATATTTACGCGAACATTGCACATGATTAAAACTCCTTTTTCGGATTTTATCGCGTTTATTTTTACTTTTTATTTTTAATTCCCGACGTTTCGGGCGCTTTCCAGCACCCATGGTCACGGGGGACTGAGATGACTGACGTCCCGATGTCATTGTTAAACCCGGAGTACCTTCAGCTTTTTTAATTATTGTTTATGGTCCGATCTATGCAAAATGAACTGACTATGTCCTGAGGTCTTGCAGTGGTATGCTTGGGTTTAGTTTTAATATTATTGATTAAGGATCCCAAGCAGGTGGTAGTATCCAGCCTCCTTCTCTATTGAAATTAGGATGTTTTTTTAATTTCAATAGCCTCACGTATCATTGTTGGTAGGAATCGGTGTTCTTTCGCGGGGATTTGTGGTCTATCAAATCTGATGTAATGGTTGGGGCCGTCTAGGATATGATCACAAACTGCAGACTTCCTATCATAGAGCTAGAGCTATACTGCAGCTACATTATCGTTGTAGCGCAAATGGGTCCACTAGACCGAGGAAGGATAACGCTCTCACGGAATACCAACGTAAAATAGCAGCTTGATGATACTGTGTTTCATATATTAACAGTAGCAAAATTGAATCGCCCTTATGACATTCTTTTGCTAAACAAGTATTATGGCTTCTAAGTCAGTCGCTTTACTCCATAGCAATATTTCATAAAACTACGCTATGAAAGTAACTACAAGAATCTAGCTGCGTTATATAATTAGAAAAACTTCGAAAAATCAACTAAAAACATTAACTTTTTTAATAGAAGAGGGGGCGAACGAGCATACGGTTCACCTGATGTCAAGTGACTACAGCCGCCCATGAACATCCGCAACATCAGGGGAATCGCAGGTGCATTGCAAACCCTTTAGAAAGGAGTAAGCTCTTTTCTTGTAGGTCCCCAGGTCGTATCGGTCCGGAAAAGTTGCTGATGGTAAACTATTCCACGGAGAGGTCGTACGCGGAAGAAAACTCCTAGTGAAACGTACAGTGGTGGACCGCCGAGTATCCAGATGGTGTGGATGGTATCGGGAGGTTTGCTGCGTAGTGCGTATATGAAATTTGGCGACTGGGACCGAATATATATACGACCGAAATACGCAAACAAAAGAACCTCTTCGCAACGCCAGTGAATCGAGCCGATCGGAAAGCACTCGCTCCTCGACGATTCGACTCGCGGCCAAGTGGAAAAAAGGCGTTTATATCATACAACCTAGTCTGATGTGTTTTTTGTTTAAACTGGAATATATTTAATTCCTGACTTCCTGCAGTAGTACGACCGAAAAAAAAATGTTCAGAATTTTAAACTTTATATTTTTACGTAGTTTGCATTTGTAGGCGCAAGAAAAAAAAAGTCACATCACACACAAATTTGTTTCGGAGTTTGCCATTGTCATTTCTTTGGACAGCATTGGGGAGAAACCAGAATGCAGGGGAAGGAACGCGAACGTATTTAAAATACCCTTAAAAATCGAAAATTAAGCACTCGCGTTTCACATTTCCCATCGAAAAAAAAAACTGTTATCCTAATACAGTATGATATAAAATGTATTTTTTATAAGTAGTGGTTAGTGGATTATCTGACCGATAGACATCTAAATCTATCCTCGATTAAGAATTCAAATGCGTTGGCTCTTGCGGACTACGATGGTATGCCCCGTTTACAGTTTAAATCGTCTCTAGTTCTCTACACTCACCACATGAAATACAGCATCATTAAGCTGTTATTTTACGCCGGAGTCTGTGAAAGCGTGGCCACTGACAAACCGACCCATCTGTATTACAACTATGATAAAGCTGCAACGTGGTTATAGCACGTACCATAACATATCAATTAAAAAATGTAAACCATTCTACAAAATATTTTATCATTTAAAGTTCATTGCCGTACTAAATATTCTCTTACAATGTCGCATTTACGACAAACTTCGTCGCAAAGTACAATAAAGCTCAAATAAAGGTATGCGTTTACAAAGTATAATATACGTTTTATAGTATATACATTATGTTACAAGTTAAAATAATTTAAAAAGTTCGGTAATAAACTAAATTATTTGGAGAAGCATTTTAAATAACCCGTTTGCTATCTCAATGGAGGAATATTTTTTACATCTTTCTGTCATATATTACTAGACTATACTAGACTCCTGTTGCGCCTTGGAGTCCATCTGAGTAGTTAACACCACCGTATTTCTGCCGTCAAGCAGCAGTGCAGCAGCGACTGCACGATGCGCCTCGTGATGTCGCGATATGTCTTCAGACGGTACGCTGCGCGGTGCGAAACTACTGGCCTCTTCAGATATCGTCGCGTTGGGCCGTTTTCCTGTATGAACTGAACCTTAGAACTACATTCCCGTGTATTATTAGCTTTATATATCCTTCAAATCGGAATACAGCAGCGCAAGCACTACTGTTTATTTTTACTGTTATTTGCTTACACAGATACATAGTAGTACACCCAGGCAGAAAAAGAGTCTCACCGCCTAGTTGGAAGTAAGATATCTCGACAACAGTGCCATCTACCGAATCCAATTGTAAATGTAAATGTCACACACAAACACACCCATACACACACACACACACACACACACACACACACACACACACAATTTTATCAATATCGGTCCAAACTTTTAGGGGGAGAAGTATATTCAGGAAATAAAATAAAAGCCACTTCGAAAAAAGTTATTTTTTTATTAATTAGTTAAGTCAGCAAACTTTAAAGTCAACATTCATTTATACAAATGCGACTTCTGCATAAATCATAGTAAAAAACAAAAATGAAACTGGTGAAAAAAATACAATCGCTGGAAGTGGCTCGACAAATCTTTGAAACAGGATTTTTGGAAATAAAGGAAATTTTAATTTAATTTAATTTAAAGTGGCACCTAGTACCGGACGGACTTCACTTCGAACCCTTAGCAACGGACGTGTTTAAAATATCAGGAATCATTTATCTAAATATAGTCGTCTGAACAATTAGGAATGTCTGCACTTGCTTCGTAAGCTCATCCATAGCAGCTGGAGTAAATTTTCCAATCTTCATTGTAGTCCTTTAAGAACCATTTGCAAGTAGTCCTTCCAACTACAGATATCTCAGTCAGTGACTGCTTTTTCTTAGCTTTATGTCCACTTTTTCCCTTGACTTTTAAATCCTTTGGCTTCGTTGCCCTTTTCTTCACTTCCTTCATTGGCCTTCACATCCTTAGTTTGTTGCCCGTTTCCTTCTTTTACAATTTTAAATGTAGTTTTCACTAAGAAAAGCTTCTGCTTTGCGTTCTTTGTTCGTGCTCGAAGGTGACTCTCTAAGGATCTTTGGTTGCAATGTTACTTCTTCTCCAGAGTTCGATGTCGATATCTTATCATGTAGAATCCTTATTGGGATTTTAACGCGACGAAGCTTCTCTCAAACTCAGTTCTTGGAACAAAATTGATCTATCGTAGGTTGTAAACTTTTTTGTTTCATGTTCCTTTCTTATTCTTCTCTTCCATTTCAATTTTTCTTTGTTCTTTTGTTCTCTGAAATGGCTTACAAAAATTACTACAATAAATACAGTTAGTTACAAGAAAAAACATTTTATTCACTGTCCGGCGTTAAGGGACTACTTTGTGTCCGGTACTAGGGTACAGGATAATACAAAAATTACGTGCTCTACACTGAATCCGTTATAAAATTCCCAAAAAATATCACAGACTACGAATAACAATGGACCCCCACCTTAATTAACAAATACCATGAAGGCTTAAACACAGAAATTTAGCTGTAACACATACCTGAATCTTAAGTGAGGCAGTGTTTTCCCGACAAAAACAGAAATGGACGGCTCCTGACGTTACCTTGAGCGCCATTGACGTACATCTGATGAAATTATACTACTACATGCCCCCACTTCCCTTTCAACCATGTTTGAGTCGTTCACGTGGTAATTTGTCGAGATAATATGAGTGTGTAACGTATATATATATATATATATATATATATATATATATTTTGAAATTGGATATATAGTAAGAGAATATTTAAGTATAAATGTAAAATAGTTGTCTTTTAGTAATGGATTTGTTTACGACTGGCATAATGTGCTTTAATGATTTTATGATTTGTTCTTCGTAAGATCACTATTACTAAAGTGACGACCAGTTTGCTCAGTGGTCAGAGGACTGATACTCCACAATTCGAGTTCAAACCCAAGTCAACATTAGACCAATCGGAGCCAACTTTTGTGCACATTATTTTATATTTATTATTTAGTTAACTTCATTCATACTCTATATATCAGATTTAATATCTGAGGCATTATCTACCAGTCCACCTTAGAGTAGTGAAGAGTTAAAAAATTACAGCCCATCAGAATTCTAGTGAACCCAGGCCTCCCCCATAGATTGCCTCATAGGGAGGATTTATTTGCTTAAACTAAGCCAGGAGTTGACAAAGCATCTGTAATCTACTTTTTTGGAGTTGGTGGCAGGTAACCGTCGAATGCAGTAGCCATTCATAACCATCATGTGGACTTTAAATACGCTGGTAACTCCAGTTTCATTTAAAAAAAATACATTAAAAATCCTATTATACTAAAGCAAAAAAAAAACAATGTGGATTTATGTAAGTAATTGCACTCGAATGTTAAGGACGACGTTTGTAATTCTATTTATTTCGTTCCGTAAAGGGTCATTTATTATATCTAAGACAACAGTTTTCCGGAAACAAAACTTGAGCAGCTCGTACAGAAGAAGACATAAGATAAATAAAACATTTATCCATCCATACCTTACTGCCCATAAAAGTCTACTAGGCCTCCATCATAGATTGCCTCATGGGAGAATTTTGCCATAGCTGCCGCGCTTGCCAAGCGGGTTGGCAATCGCAGTTACTTTATATTTATTCGGCTGTTATCAAAAAGATTTTTGATAACAGCCGAATTTTTCGGATTAATCCCAGCCAAGTTTCATGAACGCACTACGCAGCAGGCCTCCCGATACCATCCACACCATCTGGATGCTTGGCGGTCCACCACTGTACGTTTCACTAGGAGTTTTCTTCCGCGTACGACCTCTCTGTGGAATAATTTACCACTGGCGATTTTTTCGGACCGATACGACATGGGGACTTTCAAGAAAAGAGATTACTCCTTTATAAAGGGCCGGCAACGCACCTGTAATTCCTCTGGTGTTGCGGATGTTCATGGGCGGCGGTAATCACTTAACATCGAGTGAACCGTATGCTCGTTTGCCCCCTCTATTAAAAAAAAGATGTTACAGCTCATCTCCGGCTTCAGCTTACCTCTGTCGCTCTATGATACGTTGATTTGGAGTAGTGGATATTCTTACACCGCCACATAGTTCAATATTTATATATCATTTTGTGTTTATAATATTCTCTCATTCATACAAAAACAAAAATTTTTTCAAATACGGTCGGGCCGTTTTTGTGTTTAAGCGATACTAACTTACAGCAATCAATTTTTATACATAGAGATTTAAGTAATTGGTTACTAGGAAACGATTTGGAAGAAATTTTGTACCTATTTATATAATGTTTTGGTTCCCAAGTTTGTCTAGATGAGTTTAATCGTAACCCAGGTACTTTTATAATTACATATGAAAGACTGGAAGCAGTCGAGAATATTTTCGACCAGCATTACCATTCCGTATGAGAAGAACCTCGTAAAAGCCGAAACGGTTAAAACGTATGAACCTGACTTACGAGGCGAGCGACATGTGGGGTGGTATGCCAAACTTTCTGAAAATTTTCTGTAGTCGTTCCAGCGAAGGGTTCATCCCGGTCAGCGTAAAATTACTTTGCGAGACTTTAAGGCAGAAACGAACAATATTCATCCAATTAAAAAAAAACATAAATATTGTACCGATACTAAGTAATTTTAACAGATAATGACCGACTATTATTTCGTGTAAAGTGTAAGTGCGTGCTTCCATCCTATTTCTCATTTCTAATTTTATGTTGCCCTGGCATATATTTCGACTAAGATAATTATTAAATTTAGCTAAAAATAGCTTTAACATCGAGAGAAATTACTAACTAATCATCAACGCAAAGTATATTAGTTTATTATAAAATTAATTAAAAAATGTGCCGTTACGGAAATTTAATAAGACCAAAACTATGTTATTTTAATTTAGTTAAGGATAGAAATAGGTTATAATGTGTTATGGGCAGTCGACAACCCAGCACCGAAAGCGCTGCAGAACACCCAGCCTGTGGGATTAGGGTTTCGCATTTCCAAAAAGATAATATTAAAGCATGACTGCCAAAGCCGATCCGTGCGAGTGCAAGGACGAATTATTTTATAGTCGTATCAACTAAAACCCTATGGTTTCTATGGCACCTGTTGTATACATACTTTCTATGGTATGATCGCATCCGAAGCCCCACTCTTCCTTCCATCTTCCTCAGGCAAAATACGCAAAAACGTATCAGAACAAAAGCTATGCCTTTCTTACATGTTTCTCATTCTCACCTGTGCACCGGACGCCTAAAAATCCGATACACGGTGGTCAGGACAAAGAAAAACATGTATATATATATGTGCTTCGAAGCAACAGCCTTCCCGGCTCCAATAGTGGATCTGGCCTATAGCTCGGTAGTTGATCGCTTTTCAGCCCGAGAGACCGACGCATCACGATAACTATAACTCTCGTACAACTCGGTATCTCGATATTGAGGTTGTAAATAAAGCATTGATTAGATCTTTGAATAGTTCCTGAACATTTTAAAACAGGGGAATTTGCTAACAGCGCCAATTATGGCAGTCTCCGAGTCTCTGAGAGTTGACTATATGTTGGCTATAGAACGTGCTATTTGTTGTAGAGATCGTTGGTCCGTGGGGATCGCGAGCAGTGAAAATCCTAAAGAAACTATATTGGCGACTTGTCGTCGCCGACGGTCATAAGAGGGCTGGTCCTTTTCTCGCTCAAAGGCCAAGTTTAGGTGTAATAAATGCATCCAGCGCATTGAAATAATATGTACTTACGTACTAGAACAGCTATCTCAAACAAAAAATGTGCGTTACTCTGTGTTCGCGCGCTTGTTTTTTTATCATTGAATAAACATAGGAACAATGATCCGTAGGTAATAGTAGACTGTATTGTTAAGTAGGTAAATTATATTGAGAACAATATTTAAATTTTGTCATTTATTTTGTATATTATATTTGCTTATTTAATATTATATTACAATTACATTTTAATGATATTTTTATCTGAATATTTTAAAAGTTATCTATGTCAAATATAAAAAACGTGCTAAATGTATGATAACAATACTTATTAAAATAACATTTAAATTAAAAATATATTTATTTAAATTAGAATAAGTCTTTCATAAATGCTAGGCACGCGAAAGTTAAAAATGGACGAATTTATTCCACTTTGACTTTGATGTGGAAACCTAAAAATAAAATAAAAGAATAATAAGCAGATTTAAATATGAAAAATTTAGCCTAATTATAATAACTTATACATGTTTCTACAAAAAATGTGTATAATAATATATTCGTCCTATACTTAGGTACCCACAGAAATGTCGCATCTGAACATATTAATTTCATAATCTATATTCCATGACACGAGATGGCGTCTTAGGAATAATTTGTTTTATTATTAATCTTTAATACTTTTTTATTGATTAAATATCTTATTAACCGATGAAAAGTAATTCCTTGGTTTTTACTGACATTTCTTGAATTATTTGTGCAATATCTAAGTACACACGACGGCATATTTTTTTCAAGAGATTTTTTTAAATCAACACAACACGTGACAACTCTACAAGCGCGGTTTATGCACCGCAGTTGAGTGGAACAGAGTAGCTGAATGCAGTGTCGCCTCTAGTACGTAGTACATAGTAGCTGAATGATCCAGTGTCTTGGCACTGTATCGTGTGAAGAAGACTGTATTATAATTCAAGTTTTAATTTATTTATCGTTGTTTTAATATATTATCAAATTAATGTTAAAATAATGTAAACTTATTGCAGACAATACAAAATCCGTATTATTTGCACAAAAACAGCTATAGCTCTGTTTAATAACAGAAATAATAAAATATAATTATAAACTACATATAGACATAAACAACAAAAATGAAATAATTTCGTCATATTTAATTTTTTGTAGTTTATGTGTATGTCGCAGCCGACTAGCTAACATTTTAACAGCCTAGACATTAAATGGCATGGTCATCCTACTAATTTCATTCAACGAGATGGTCGCTCATATTCGCCTTATCAGCGCTATGTGCTATATTATATATATGTACGCAGCTTTAATTACACCGTAACTAACGTGACCAGACGTCCCGTTTTGAACGGGAATGTCCCTTTTTTATGGTTACGAGTCCCGGTGTCCCCGAAACGAACTCTGGGACGCAAAATTGTTCCGTTTTCTGAAACCGCGCGAAAATTTGTGTTGTTGTTACTAAAAAACTTTTTTGAAGATCTCACATCCGAATTATGGCTTTATTTTTTACACGTTCAGTCAGCAAGTTTTCATCAAGCTGTATTGAAACTTGAAGTTCAGACTGTATCGGCTATTGAAGCTGCAAAAAAAAAATCAATCAACTAAAACACAATTTCACTCAGAATCAGTTTCTTCCAGTTACGGTCCGTCAATTAAAAGTGAAATCGAAAGATAATGTTATGGACATACATGAATAATTGATGCAAAGGGCGGCTACAGAATTTTATGAAACAAGCCGTGATTATCTGGAGCAGTGGACTTGCTTTCTTAACAAAGAAATGGAGATATTTTATTGGGCAGATTTAAAAAAAGGTTCCCGCATGGGAAGACGTTCAAAAATCTCGGGATGTATTAATTGAAAAGGAATATATTGACTGTAATAAAGATGCAGAAGTTTTTGACGAACTACAAATTTCAGTTCTAAAGACGAAATTGATAATTTAGGTGAATATAAAAAAATGTGCCAAGAGTTTCATTCTTACTTAATATCACCACCAGCTATATTAAAGCAAATTCGTTCCTGTGGTAAATATAAATATAAGGAAACGTTTCAGATATATATATATTTCTGAATAAATAACTTTAAAAAGTGTTTTTTTATTGACTGACTCTGACTCTACCTGTTAAGGCTAGGTATTTCGCAGAGACCGCGCTTTTGAGTTCTCTTAAACCATCTGAGGCATAGAAATTAGAGTTTTAAATTCTGATAAAAATATATACTATTAGTTAAAGATCTAGTCTAGTCAAAATCGCATTCAGTTACAAAATCTAAAGAACTTCACTCGATAGAAAAAATCCCGAAGTGACCCCTTTTTGTATTGTTTTTTCAATATTATGACTAAACTACTAACATTTTACACTTAAATTTTGTACTCAAATAAAGCCACTTAATTTTTACAGACAAATTCGCAGAGTTTGACTTGATAAAAATATTTTGTTAATTACTATATTTAGATATCTCCTAAAAGCGCGAGCGCGGCGGCTCGGCAAGCCCGTGACGACGGCGGACGGTGGACCCGTGTCAGTTTTCTCCGTGCACCAATAAATCAGTTCTTGACGAGTTCATATAATTGTTGTCACAGACTAAATATTGCGTGCTATAATTTTTTTTATAGCACTGGGTGACAAACGAGCACACAGTCCACCTGATGTTAAGTGCAGGCTATGGCCCATAGACATACATATTTATTCTCAATTCAGAATCAAAATGCAAATGCGTTGTCACCCCAGAGGCTTAAGATGAAATGCCTCGATTCCAGTAAAAAGGGTTTCCGGTTCTCTACACTCACCATACGAAACACAGCAGCATTACGCTACTATTTTACGCTGGTATTCTGTAAGAGCGTGGTCCTGTCCCGGTTGAGCCGACCCATTCTTATATAATCTATAAATATAAATCCTGTGGTTTTAATAGTTACAATGAATTTCACTGTAAGTTTGTCTTTCTCCCCTAGCGTTGTGTGTGTTCACACGAAACTTAAAAACAGTTTTCTACTCATATAGTTTCCATACCTATCAAAAGCGAACTGGTTGTTAATTTTCTTTTTATTATGTAACTCTAATTTATCGCTATAATAAAAAAGTTTGATCCTAAAAAATACATTTGTAAAGTCAAATAAAAAAGTCATCCTACTGCTTATTTATATACTGTGTTCCTGGTTGGGTCATGCAAGTCCACTGCCTTGGAGTCCGCGCGAAATAATTCGTGCTGTTAGGATGGCTCGCCTGGGGTCCTTTTTAAAAAAAAGACACCTTTACTGCTGCAAAACTAATTTAATTTAATTTACACTTCGGAATATTATAAACTATAACAAAGTTGTGTACCGAACAGAGGTTAGAGTTTGACTGCCTAAATTATATGAAAAATCACTTTTATATACTTTACATAATGCTTACAACAACAATTGCTACCTTGTACATCTGTTCATAACATCTCCCCCCTTTAGACGGAGGCTTATCCTTTAAGATAAACGTAGGATACGATAAAGTCAAGATCCTAAGTTAATACAATAAAATATTGAAATATAGTAAAATCATTCAACAATTATAAAAATTTTAACTGATACAATTGCAGTAGCTAATGCTTTATTTTAATTGACAATCTTATTCAATTAACAACTAAGAAACATAATAATAAGGAATATAAAACTTGAAAAAGGAATGAGTGAATTTTAATCGCTACATTATAAAGTAAAGTAATATAAATATTAATCGATTAATAACTAAAAACTTGTTTAAAAATGAAAAATAATTTTTAAAAGAATTTTACAATTTTAATTGTTACTTAACAATATTAGTAATAATTATTAATTATCAATCGAAACTTAAAACATGATCCGAAATATTAAAATAATAATATTATTTAATTTATAATAAGAAACATGTTAAGAAAAGTAATCAATAAATTTTAATTTTTAATAATTGCTCAAATTTCGGTTACAGGAGGCTCTGTTAAATTTCCTAAATTGAACCTTGTCCTTGTTTTTACTCATCTCTATTTCTGGGAGACTGCTAATCGATTTCTTGTCGCATTCAATTGATTCATCTGAGATATCCGTTAGTTCAATAGAAATAGAAGTGTTAACATTAGTATCGTTTTTATTAAATTTTTTATTATAACACTGATTATATATCTGGATACAACAAGATGTATTTTTACAACAATTTGAAAAGCATTTGTTATATATCTCATACAGTATATAACTAAAAATACTGGCAATTAAAATATAAGTAAGCGTTGAATAATAATGCCCGTATTTAACAATATGAGGCTGATTCTCGGATCGATGAATTTGATTCTTTAAACTATCTAATTTATATGACTCTAATTTTAATGATTCCAAATCAATGTCTGTTAGCGTAATTGGGTTTAGGACATTAGAACTGTTGTTTAATAAATTGTATTTGCAACAATTATCTTCAACTATGTTAAAATCGATTGGTATTTGGCTAGGCAGCACAGCCTTATAATTATGCGATGGGTGAAATTGCAATGTTTGGTAATATGCAACGCAATCATTTTTTAAAGATAATATTCCAGTGCCTTGTACGGTATAATCAGAAATCTTATTATCATTTGTACATTTAACAGTCAATTTATTTGGTTTAGACTGAACATAAATAAATCGTCCATCACTAAGTTCTTGCCATAAATTAATATTACCATATATTATTTTCGAATCGCATGTTTCCGGAAGTGACATGATTACTTCAGTCAAGAGTTGAGTTTCACAGGTTGGATTATTAATTGTGGACAAAACAGAAGGTGATAAACATATCATAAACTTATTGTTAACGTTTTTACACTCACTTAAACTATCAAACAATGCGTAATTTAATCTATCATCCGTAAGGGCTACATACAGCTTGGAAGGATGAATGAGAACATAAGTTTGTAAATTATACTTATCATACTGTGTAGGTAATGGTAAAATCTTGTAAATATTAAACTTAATAGGGTTAATTAAAGGAATTCTTATAACAAATACTATCTTATTATTATAATAATACGAAGTTAATTCGGCTAAATCAATAATTGTATGTATATTCTCTAATGATAAGGAAATGGGAAATTCCACATTAATTTTGCTCATTTTGCTATTAGAGAGCTCTTTAAATAACTTAGTGGGAGTTAAGACATAGGGATGGAGGATGTTTGATTTTGCAAGTAAAATAGAGTTTAAAATTGTATCTAGTATGTTTGAAACCGATAGCAGTGAACCTTCAATCACATTAAAAATAGAATTTATTTTAGCTGAACTAATTAAGTCTGTAGTAATTTTAGAATTTTCAGAAAAAATGTAATTTAATTTTTCTATTTGTTTATTTAATCTAATTTCGTTATTATTTAATTGACGAATAGAAACATTCTGAATAACTCGATCGGAGGAGAAGTCTGAAACAATTATTACATAATTTACGCTGGTTTTGTTTCATTAATGTGGTATTTTACATGTTTTCTATTTATGCATACAGTAACATTATTTTTACTGTTAACCTTAATAATTTTAAAAGGTACCTTCCAAATAGGAGACAGGGCTTTGCGCAACATATGGTGCTGTTTAATATATACTAAATCACCTACTTTATAAGATATTTCTCGCGAAGAGGCATCATAGTATCTTTTGGAAGCTTCCTTGCTTTTATTTATATTTTCTAAAGCTTTTTCGCGGGAGTATTTCATTCTATATTGTAGAGCGCGAATGTACTCGTGATAGGTTGTGTTTTCATCAGAGTTGTATATGCTACTAGGTATAAATGGCTTATGTCCGTACAATAATTCATAAGGAGTAAATTCAGTAGTACAATGTGGAGTGGTATTGTAAGATAAAATTGCAGTAGCAAGATAGCAGTGCCAATCGTCATGGTTCTCATTTACAAATGATTTTAAATATTCTTTAAGGGTAGCGTGACTACGTTCCAATGCGCCGTTTGTTTGGGGATGGTATGGACTCGAGAATATATTTTTTATTTTAAGGATGCTAGTCAATTGCTTAAATAACTCTGAAGTAAAGCATGAACCTTGATCAGTTAGAATCATTTTAGGAAACCCAAATAATGAAATAAAGTGAATGAGATTACGCGCGATTTCATCAGTCGTTGAAGTAATCATTGGATAGGCGCAAGAAAATTTGGTTAAGTCATCCTGGAGCGTTAGTATGTATTTAAATTTTTGAAGACCCGCTTCAGGTAGGACACCGACAATATCTAGTGCTAATCTTTCAAACGGCTTGGTGCTTGAGGACGTTATGACCATGGGTGCCTTATTACAAGTGCGCAACGGTTTATTAATTTGACATAGTGTACAATCCTTAACGAAGCGTTCTATGTCTGCACGCATATTTTTCCAGTAAAACAAAGATTTTATTCTAC
This sequence comes from Parnassius apollo, assembly GCA_907164705.1. Lineage (NCBI taxonomy): Eukaryota > Metazoa > Arthropoda > Insecta > Lepidoptera > Papilionidae > Parnassius > Parnassius apollo. Next base: position 1,836,831 of record CAJQZP010001402.1, on the reverse strand, counting down.
TATACATGCGTTTTATACCTGGGTGACCAGCTACGGTAGTCCCGTGGTTTTCTTTTAAAATGTTTGGAATCTCGGCTGGAGAAGGGTATTGTATTCGATTCTTGTATATGTGAACCTTAATATTTGTTCCATGGAAAATATAAGATATTATATTGTAAATTTTTAAGTATACTAACTTTGTAAATGGTTCCGAAAAGTCAGATAATGCTATCTCAGTATCATAATTATCTTTAGAAATAATTAAGTCCCTAAACTTACGTAATAAATTATAAATTGTCTTATAACTTGTCTCGTCATAATGATGAACCTTTGTGTAAAGAAAGTAAAACGTTTTATTGTTAGAGTCGACCGAGTGTACGGTTTCAGGTTCGCGTTCCGCTGATAACAACTCGGCAGTATTATTTATCATTGACAATAGCTGTTCGCAGTTCGGCATAGAGCAATCAAAGTCCAGAGAGACTGGACAAGCAATTATTTTTTGTTTTGCAGTATATAAACTTTGATTGTGCTCCTCAATTTGTGTATCATTAGAAATTGTTTTTGTAAATTGTTTCTTAAAAAATTGTTCATATGTAGTCTTATTTAATTTAGAATGCGTGATAGCGTTTACTGGATTACGAGATAAAGCATCCGCGTTTGAATTAATTCTACCTGGCTTGTACGTTTTCTTGCGTGTGCCAACCCTAGAGAGTGACGTAGATTTTTCACAATTTATGACGTCACGTTGGCAACCATTCAATTTTTTATTGCAAATGTTATTAGAAATTGAGACATTATTTTTATTCCTTTGAGTCTCTGATTTTTTATTACCCTGTGTTGAAAACAACTTAGGAACACAGGAATCGAGTCTTTTATTTGAAGTGGAGCATGTTAATTCTGATGAAGGTGCATTAAAATTAGAATCCTGTGCAACCGAGAATTGACCACAGGTGCGACCTTAAGACTCCATTGAAGACTTTTTGGATGTAGAATTTAAAAAATGTTCATTAATATTTTTTGGCATCCGTGTTTTATAAGATAATTTAGGAACACGGGATTTAGAGAGATTAATTGTTTTCGTGTCATTTAAATTAATATTACGTTTCGGCAGACACGGCACCGAAACCCTGTTTAGTTTAAATTATCGTTGTTATTTTCAGAGGCGCAAACAACGTGTACATTAGAGTGATTATTGTCCGGCACATTACTAGTGCTCGGTACTCGTGTACTTGGTAGTGCAGTACACTCATCGGTGCGCATATTATTGGTTTTAAACTTGAGTTTGCGACACTCACTTATTAAATGGCCTTTCTTTTTGCAATATGCACATATTTTATTGGGATAAAAATTTGAATGAGGTTTATTATAGTGATTATTTACGTTATTTGAATTTTTATTATGCAATGAATTAGAATTAGATTTAAGGTGGTGGAGGTTAGGATAGGAAACCTTTGATTTATTTTTGTAGCACTCGGAAGGAGTGTGTCCGAGTTTGTGGCAAATTGAGCACGATTTAGATGAGCGGAGCGATAATTTACTTAATTTAAATAACTTTTCTTCCTCGATAGCATGCGTAATCGCTTCGGATAAAGTTCGAGGGTTCCTACAGCGTACAATATGTAAATAACTAGAATTCATGCCCAATAAGAAAGTATTTAAGGCTAAATCTTCCATTGCTGCAAGTCTACCCAAAAGTTCTTTTTCATCCTCACAGCTGTAGTGAATGTCGGATTGGATCCGCGTAAGGCACGATTCAATCCTTAATGAATACTGTGTCACATATTCAGAAGGCAACTGTTTACAATTTTGTAGGTCTACAAGTAAGTGCGTTGAATGTTTTTTCTCTCCGAATGTTGACTTAAGAAATTGTTTTAATTCAGGCCAACTACTGAATTTCTTTAAGCAACAAGCTAATTGTGCTTTTCCTTCAAGTTGGGACACAATATATTTAACAAAACATTCTGGTGGTCTGTACTTGCCAATGAAATTGCATTTTCGCAATTCGTAAGGAATGCTGGCAAAGACTCGCGATCTCCATTGTAGGGCTTAACGAATTTGATAAGGACTGAAAGGGTGATTTTTTCGGACATTTTTAATTTAATATTTTTTCGTGTTGGATTTGAAACCGACAGTGAACTATCTGAGGAGTCAGAGTTCGAAATTTTAACTTCTTCAGGTTTTACCTTTTTAGGGAACATTAATTAATAGGTAATATTTTTAAAATACAGTACAGATCATCAGAACGCAACAAAATATGTTAAACAAATAAATATTAAAATACAATGGCTTAATGTTAAAATCAATCTTTTATAATTAATTACTTTTTAGATTAAATCACTTTCACTTGTTTCACTTTAATTAATAACCTTAGAAAATTTTAATTTTATATTATAAAAATTACTCACAAAATGTAGATTCTCACGAACATCTTGGTATTCAAAACGTGTCAGTTAATTCGACACTGCAGCGATGACGTCAATTGCAGCGGTGGCTTCAGTACCTATTCGACGACTCAGGAAGTCTTAAATTACGACGCTACCTCGAAGTCACGTTGCGTTGTCCGTGAAGAGGTCTTACACGTGGTGATGATGGTGATGATGCAAGGTCTGATGTTGGTGGCGAGTCAAACTGTCCGGTGATCCGATAGTGCACTGGGTTGTGATGCGGGCTCACACTCGAAAGTGGAGACTTATCGTCGACCACGATGGAGCAGCAGGAGTTTCCGAATGATGCGGTGCGGGCTCGCGCTTAATAGCGGAGTCTTATCGTCGACCACAGGTGCAACTGTGCGGGCTTAGATACATGTACCCAAGACTTACCGTCGACAGCTGGCGCCTTACCCAAGGACCGTGGTGATGAACGCTGGGGTTCACGGAGTCAAATAAGTATTAGGGCGGGAATTCCTTGTCGCGACGCGCCTAACACCTAGGAATCCCAGTACTTTAATTGCTTTCCCAGGATATCCCACTTCTGACACCAAAATTGTTAGGATGGCTCGCCTGGGGTCCTTTTTAAAAAAAAGACACCTTTACTGCTGCAAAACTAATTTAATTTAATTTACACTTCGGAATATTATAAACTATAACAAAGTTGTGTACCGAACAGAGGTTAGAGTTTGACTGCCTAAATTATATGAAAAATCACTTTTATATACTTTACATAATGCTTACAACAACAATTCCTACCTTGTACATCGGTTCATAACAGTGCGCGGCTGGGACAGCGCTAAATGCCTACTTTTGCAGGAATACATGGCCTTAATTGACCTAAACAAACCCATGTCCCGTTTTGAGTCAAAAAATAAATGGTCACGTTAACCATAACCTACTGTCGCTGATATAATAAGATTTTTTTAAAAGAATACGGGTGATAAACAAGAAAAAGGGTGGGGGGGTAAACAAGCACACAGTCCACCTGATAGTAAGTAGATGCTGTGGTCCATTCCCCCCGAACGGGTTCCCGACTTGTCGTGGCAGGGGGTGGGGAGGCTCAGTATCCGTGGCCTGCTCACCCGCGGTTAACTAAGAGGAACCCACATGGCTGGTCCGAAGTGTAGGGTTGGCCCGAGGAGGCCACTCCGAGAGCTTGGTGAGCCCACTCGGATGTGTGTTGGTGGGCTGCGGCGAGAGGGCTGCTCTCTCCCACTACTGCTGCAGTCGAGGTGGAGTCGCGGGGGAAGGCAAGTGTTGGTGTGGCGATGCACCACTCGCCCTATCCTCCACGACTCTGATGGGGTTGCATCATTGATTAATGTGGTGGTGGTAGGGCTGCAGGGGGAGAGGAGTGTGGGTATTGTGAGGCAGAGCCATAGACCAAATTCGCCGCTGGGGTCGGGAAGGTTTATGCTTCTGAGTGTTCGTTTTTCCTGGCCCCATGGCCTTCGGTTATCGGTGACGGGGGTGTCTGTTGCGCATGTGAAACTTGAGAAGATATGGGGGAGGAGTGGTCTTTTCCCGAGGAGGGGTCGCCATGGGACAGCCGACGCTGGTAGGGCCGCGGATGTGTGCGAAAACGTTCCCGTGACCCTGCCAATATGCGATGAATGTTGAACACCATGAGGTTTTAGTCGGTGCGAGTCTAACGTAACCCGTTCTTGCCCCGCGAGGCGGGTATACGTAGGCATTTCTCCATGTAAAAAAAGATGCTGTGGCCCATAGATATCTACATCAATTCTCGATTAAGAATCAAATTGCAGATGCCTTGCCACTCCTAAGGACTAAGATGGAATGCCTCGTTTCCAGTAAAATGGTCTCATGTTCTCTACACTTACCATTCGAAACGTAACGGCTTTAAGCTGCTATTTTATGCTGGTATTCTGTAAGAGCGTAGTCTCTTCCCGGTCGAGCCGACCTATTTGTGTCACAACCATAATATAACTGCAGCATGGCTCTTCTACGTAAGATAGGTGCAATATTGTATAAAACGAATCGGCTGAATAATAAATCATTCAGGCCGTTAGTTGAACGGCGCCGTTTAGTAAAAAGGCTGGGCTTTTAACTGAAACACTAATTAAGCCAGTTGGTCACGACAAGTGGTAGAGTCATGCTGCAGTTATATTAGTAGTATAATTGTAGCACGAATGGTTCGGCTCGACCGGGGAAGGACCACGCTCTCACAAAGTACCAGCATAAAATAGCAGTTTAATGCTGCTGTGTTTTGTATGGTGAGTGTATAGAACCGGAGACCAGTCTTTACTGGAATCAAGGCATTCCATCATAGTCCTCATGGGCGACAACGCATCTGTGAATTTTGATTCGTAACCGAGGATAGATGTAGGTTTTTTTTGTCCTTTTTTTTTTTTTTTTTTTGTTGTCCTATGGTGCTCTACATGTTAACAAATTTTACACTTTTGTTCTAAGGAATATGAAAATTCTATTTAGTGTATTTTTTCATTTTTATGGGATCTTATTCATTGTATAGGAATAAACGATGGACTTAAATGTAAAAGCATTCGCTTCGCCAGTCAATCTTAGTGCAGTGATAAGAATTCAAATGCGGTTACATGAAAAAAGCACAATGGAAAAATAAAAATTAATTTGTTACCATCTGCTTTCCCATCAGATTACAATATGGACTTCAACAGTTAATTGATCTGTTTTAAGATAAGTTAGGGCTATTTTCGAATACATCATCACTATTCACCTTCTAGGGTAGTCAAGTACAGGTTTATAATAAAAAAATAATAAATTTCATTAGAGTCGGTGGAGTCTTAAGGCGAGTCGCTAACGTAATATGAAATTTTAATAAAAGCGCTCTCTCAAACGTCAGAAACACCAGATGGCCTATTTATAAATTATGCATAGATTCAAAAACTCTACTCGTTTTCCAACGAGCCAAGGTAGGCAACAAACTGCTACATTATTAAGGGCCATTTATGAGACATAAAATGGCTAATTAATCTATTTATAACATGATCAGGAAAAAGTCGGGTAGTTCTTAGAAAACTAGGTGAAGTTGTAACATTATGTTACAAATTGACATAGTTCCCTTATTTGGCTTTCGATTTTAAGACATTTCATTATCATCAGCACATAAAAGCCCACTTGATAACATGAGGATATGCCTTGATCATTACGCTTGAATGCCGACGCTGCTCGTTGCCGATCTGAGATCTCTATTTTAGGTCCGGAGTATTTGACATGGTTGTATCGCCAACTATCGGAAGCCACAACATTTCCATTATTGCCTCTGATGACACCTACCGGATGAAATGGGACAATAGATTCTCTTACGCAACTACTACTCGAAGCTATTTTCTCTACATCTACATTATATATATATATCACATCATCAACTGCGCATCATCACATCTGCGCCTTCCCTTCCCGTACCCAAGTCCGTACGAAGATGCTATAAAAATCCGAAACAGTTAGGCTCCACTGCCGATGTTTCAGCTACGGAGGGTAAGAAAAGTGGTTGGTACTCTTCAAAACCGACACTCCTTTCTTCCCATAGTTTTACGATTACAGACAGTTCACAGACACAACCGCCAGAGTCGCCGAAGATAGGGCGATTGGCGCTCTAAACATACTAACACTACTCTTCCCTGTTGTTACATTGGTTGCAGCGAGCTTAGGCAAATAACACTCTCCCACTGCATGCCAACAACATGCATCCGAAGTAGAATCGCAAAGCCCACTCGAAACATATATACAACGTGTCCCAAAATTGAAAAAAAAAATAATGCCAGGCAGTTAAGTTTGCAGGTCGATTCCAGTCCAAAAAGCCAAGCCAAAAGTCGATAGTATGTACGAGAGCCACGTAAGTTGAATTGGGAACGGTGCGCAGTAAACAAAGGAGCAGAGCGTACTGAACTGACTTGCTGAGAATAATAACAGCTTCTCTACCTGCCCTATTGTTGTCTCTTTTTAACGTAAATATCTCTATCTATCTATCTCTCTCTAACATCTAGGGTATGTATGCCCCATTAAAATTCCTAGAAATTGTAACAAGAACCCATTTTGGGCATGTAGTAAAAGTGATTACTGACAATTACAATTTAAGGAATTTGGCCCCTGTGAAGAAATAATAGACCCATATTTTTTTATAACTTGTTTTCCTAGAGTATTATATCATTTTGGAATGTTGGTTAGTTGCGTCAATTTTTAAAGAAACTTGCCATACTAGTGTTCATACTTTTTTTTACACCACGGTAAGTTAAATTTGGTTAAAGGTAAAATTCTTCAAAAAATTTAGGGAATAAAAAAAGTTTCATTAATTTTCGTGATAAAACAAGAGTTATTCCGGATTTTTTAAGAATTGTGGTAGATAGCAGTGCTATTCAGATTGCCTATAAAAAAAAAGAAACAAATATTAAAAAAAATTGTGGTCATGGTAGTGAAAAATATCATAAACGGTCTCAATTTCTGAAGAATTTCATTTTTTTTATATAACTTAAAATATAATTAGGATATATATTTTTTTCTTTTTTTCCCCGATTAGTCCGGGGCAGGTCTATCCTCCGGTGTTGGCTTATCGTTGAATTTTGGGACACGTTGTATATATGTTTCGAGTGGGCTTTGCGATTTTACTTCGGATGCATGTTGTTGGCATGCAGTGGGAGAGTGTTATTTGCCTAAGCTCGCTGCAACCAAGGGGGGGTGTAACAACAGGGAAGAGTAGTGTTAGTATGTTTAGAGCGCCAATCGCCCTATCCTCGGCGACTCTGGCGGTTGTGTCTGTGAACTGTCTGTAATCGTAAAACTATGGGGAGAAAGGAGTGTCGGTTTTGAAGAGTACCAACCACTTTTCCTACCCTCCGTAGCTGAAACATCGGCAGTGGAGCCTAACTGTTTCGGATTTTTATAGCATCTTCGTACGGACTTGGGTACGGGAAGGGAAGGCGCAGATGTGTGTATGGCTTAAATCGGTGTGATTCCAACATAAATCGTCCATGCCCGCATAGGAACTTCCTCATGAGAAAGGAGGGAGCTTGTGTGCAGCGATGGTGGAACGCCGTAGGACATTCAGACAAAGCTGGTACGACGTAACCGGTCCACAAGAAAAATAAATAAAAAATAATGCTGTATGACAATATTCGAATGACAGCTTAACGTTCTTATACAGAGTTTAAGATGTGTTAACGTGAGTGATATTTTGTGTTTAGAAATAGTTAAATAACTATTCATGCACCGGCTAATAACAAGTAACAAACAAGTTAATTAAAAAAACTTTTTTAAAATCGCTACTCGTATGTCTTACAGATGTAAATTTTGTCCTCACTTTGCGTGACTGGAATGTTACAAAAATTAAACCAGCTCAACGAAAAATATATTCCTTTGAGTTAGGTAGGAACGTAATGAAAATTAATTTTAATAAAAAAAATTATCTTTAATAACTATAATAACAATGTAGCAAAAATAATTTTGTGAATAAATATTCTATAGTACCGATGCAGCTTATTAAATGTTCACCACTGCACATGGGCATCCCCCATAGGCTGCCTCATGTAGTGGATATCTGACGAAGTTGCCACGATGGGCAGGCGGGTTTGCAGCCGTTTTTCTATTTTCATTGTTATTAGAAAGACGCTGAAGCCCATGTTTTGTTTTGTTTTCCTTTGTCGACTCATACGGCACCTCCGGGACTATATGAAGAAATGGATATTCTTACACCGCCACTACATTAAAGAATATTACAATATAATAGAGGAAGATTGCCAAAGATTTCAGGGATAGTCCCGTAATAGCAGTAATTCCTCCTTACTTCTCAAATTAATTATATGAATCCTAAACAGAAACACTAAAAGTCCTGGAGAAGTTGTGTATATTAAAGGAGCAGAAGTAGAATAATTTGCACTAATACACTAGCTCGTCCCTGAACTAAAGATTTTTTTATTGTATATTATATGGAAGTGACAAAAAAGGCCACGAATAAAAAACTATCTGTGCCAATGATGTTACCTTGATGACGATGATCAGAAAAAAAATTGTTTTCTGTAATATCCACAACAATGGAAACCTCACTTGAGCTGGAGTATGACGATTTTATAAATCCTTCAAACTTAAATGTTACTTACCAAGAAGCATAAAAGATGCATTAGGTTTCTTATAAAGTTTTAACGGTGCTTATCTTGCCATAATTTTGCTTTCTTAAGGGTAACTTAAAGTTGTTGTGTCTAAGTTTCATTCGTAATTTATTTATAGAAAAAGAGTAACAAACAAATGTACTGCTCACTTTATAGTAAATAGATACTGAGACCCGTAGACACCTATAGACAAACGACTACATAATCCACCTAATGGTAAGTGGATGCTGCGGCTCATAGACATCTATATCTATTCTTGATTAAGAATCAAAAACCAGATGCGTTGCTACCCTTGAGGACTCAGATGGAATGCCTCGTTTCCAGTAAAAAGTTCTCAGGTTCTCTACGTAAGTCACTCAATAAGTTTTGAGATGCAGGAATTTAAAAATGGAACGCACTCGTATTATATGTTTATAAAAAGCTAAGTTATTTAAAAATAGAACTCCATAAACCGATTGCTCAATATTAAAAAAAAAAACAAAATTCCATTAATTTTCCTGCAACGCTTCCCGCGCTTTTTATTTAAAACTATAGATCTTAACCGTGAACATTTGCGCGCTATGTTCTATTATGATTTTAAATTTGGTTTAACCGAACAATTAAGTTTACAACGGTTACAGTCAGATTTAAGGACTCGGATTTAAGGGACTCAGCTCCATCACGCGCAACAATTTTTAGGTAGTTTGCTGAATTCAAAAGGGGTAAAATTCACCTTAAAGATGACCAAAAAACCGGGCCCCCCCCAAACAGCAGTAACGGCAGAAAATGTATGGACTACTGAAATGTTGGTGCAGGAAAATCATCAACAGGGCATCTAGGCGTGTTTCAGAAATCGTTACTGAGACGTGGATCTATCAATATGATCCGGAAATTAAAAGGCAATCATCGGTATGGGTCTACTCAGAAGGAAAATTACCGACAAAACTGCAAAGAGCTCTCAACGTCGGCAAAAAATGGTGGCTAGTTTTTTTTCACCGCTTTAAAATTGTAGACCAGTCACCTCTGAATGACATACTACAGTTGCGTTACCCAAAGCTTTTCAAGCTGTGCGGGAGAGAAGACCAAAGGCTGACCTTCGGGGAATCATGCTGCATTACGATAACGCCTCTTTGCATACCTCTCTTAGAACAAAAGCATTTATTCAGGAATTTGGAAACCTTACAGCCCTGACTTAGCTCCTTGTGATTCTCTTATTGTTCCCAAGAGTCAAAGAAAAAATAAAAGTCAAGTCTTTTTCAAGCGCCGAAGAAGCCGTGGCTGCCTACGAAGAAGCGATTTCCGACATGTCATATCAAGACTGGCAAAAGTGTTTTCAGAGTTGGTTTTGGCGAATGGAACTTTGTAAAGAGCATGATGGAGAATGTTTAGAGAGGATGTACATAAATATTAATGGTATCTAGAATACTTTTTGTATATTTCAAAACTTATTGAGTGTCCTACGTATTACTAACTATATGAAACACAGCTTTAAACTTTCAATAAATATTATGCGATAATCTATATTGAATAAAATTTTTTTTTCAATATATTATATTTTCATTCATTTTATTTCATTTAATTACTTCTCTGGTCAAGTTTATCATTCCTGCTACAATATAATATAATTTATAACGAAAAACGATATATATTAATTTAATATTTCATGAGTAATGATAATAAAGTAAAGGACTTATGGGATCAACTTACAACCATAGTTAAGTTGTAAACCAAGTAGTACTGAAACAAGGCTGCGGGGCGGCGTTAAGTCTCACAAATGTTCCTAGTATGAAGAAATTTAAATTCCTTCCTTACTGGAAACTCAACTTTGTGGCTCGGATATACATTTTTTTTAAATAAAATAAGTAACAATAGTGTCTTCCAGAACGAATTACGGCCACGACGGTCTGACTCAACGGAGACTAGCCATCTGCGCAGGACAGGATAATAGTGCCTTAAGTCTAAACCTGAAGTATTTGGGCTAAACTAGATTTTCCTGGTATAAACTAGTATGTCATGACACGCGTGGGATGAACTGATTTCGCCTACGATAAGCTGGTTTGACCTAAGATTGTGTTTAGCCGCTAACGTATAATATATCCAAATATACTATGTCAAGAAGAAATTAACTCTATATGTGTAGCACTGACCTCTATATATACAAGTACACTGGACTGGCTATAAACCGTGACATGATGAAGCGATTTGATTTCCGCCATTTTGGCGCTGACAGCAGAAGTGCACGTCCACGGAACTAATAATAGTGATAGGACAGTGTATCAAATTATATCGATAAAAATTCTATACCCTACCTATACCTAAATAAATAGAAAGGACTCTATGGATAGACGGACTCTACCCGTAACGTCCATTATATTTATGTATCATATTAATATAACGCCATTATCATTCATCATCATTAAAACCATTCACAAGTCCACTGCTGAAAATAGGCTTCTCCCAAGTCGGTCCTGTCACGGTCCTGAGCTACCTGAATCCATCAACTTCCTGCATGTCTTACCAGGTTTTGACTCCATCTAGTGGGGGAACGTCCTACACTTCACCTGCCGGTACGGGGCTGCCACTCGAGAACCTTTTTTCCCCATCAGTATTCGGTTCTTCGAGCTATGTGGCCGGTCAATTTCCAGTTCAGCGTACTAATCCATTGGTCGATGTCGGTCACTCTGGTTCTGCTGCAGATATCCTCATTCCTAGGTTTGAACCCCTGAGCATAGCCCTCTTCATAACTCGCTGAGCGACTCGAGCTTTCTCAAAGGCCAGCAGTGAAAGACCTCATCTCAGATCCATAGGTCATCACTGGCAACACGGACTGGTTGTACAATCTGGTTTTGAGGTATTCCTGACGAGAAGATGTGTTGTAATTTCACGAACGCTGCCCAGTCGAGTTGAATCCGTCCATTGACCTGTCGGTCGAAGTTGAACTTACCTACCCGTCGGACTATTTGTTCCAAGTAAAAATACTCGTCAAAAACTTCAGCTAAGTGCTCCCAATAACCACCGGCATAGGTGTGACATGGTCATTACACATGACTTTTGTTTTGTCCATGTTTATCTTAAGACCTATCCGTTGAGAGACACTATTAAGATTATTGAACATAGTGTGTAGGTCCTTCAGCGATTCTGCCATAAGGACTATATTGTCGACAAATCGAAGGTGAGTAACGTACATGCCATTGACGTTAATACCGTATCTATGGAGTGTAGAAGTAAGGAGTACACACTGTGTATTAAAAAAGTGTTCATAAAAACCATCAAATAAGGGTGACGCCACCATAACTACGAGGTAAATTTTAAGAACGCACCGAAAAATTTTAGTGGGATAGACGAATTTTTCGATGTTATATTTACTAAATAAAATTATTTTAGATTTTAGAGCTACTGAGCAGTTTAGCACCACACTTAAACCGTCGACAAGTAAGTAAGTTCATTTTATCCCAGTAGCTACTCCAGCACTGTTGTGAAGAGTTTTTGAGCTGTTATTTACTCCTTACAGATGGCCACTTTTTCAACTGTTCTACTATGGGAGTTGGTACTCCTTACTTCTACACTGTATAACCGTATCCTTTCCAGTCCAGTAGCTTGAAGACGTCTTCCAATGCAGCGGTAAAGTATTTCGGGGATCTTACGTCACCCTGTCTTACACATCTCTACAGTTGGATTAGTTTTGTACTCTGGTTCTGTACTCGGATATCCATCGTAGCCCTTAGACCATTCAACTAAAAAATTATTAAGATTAAACTTTCTACAGAGAATAAAAATAAAAAACATAATTTCTAAAATAATTTATTGTCAACCGTTCACTTGCTTCTAGTATTATAAAGAAAAACAAATCAGCTGCTATAATAACGCTTATTCTAATCAACTACAGGTCTGTATATAAACAATTAAATATTTTCTACTATATAAAAAGTTATGTTTGTTCGTACTTTCTACGATGCCATACCGTTTATCAGATTGCGTTAAAACTTAGTCAACTTATTGGTTGCACTTGTGCGAAGGTTATACGCATGGTACAAGTAACTGACACTAAGTGGCGTGCGTATTATACTTACTATTTATTTGAAAGTTATAGAAAGTTATATATCATTATATTTCAATGATTGTATTATCATTCCTAATTATACAATATTTAGGAATGATACCACATTCCACACCACATTTAGGAATGTTCCACATTTTTAACGATATTTCCACAATTATTACTTCTGCGGCAGCAATGCGGCAAGTACGAGCTATCAAGATAATATAAAAAATAAACTTTGAATTACATAGTTATCAGTTATTTACAACGTCATTTTCGAAATTAAAATTACAATATTAAAAAAATAACTGAAATCATCATACAGTCCTACTTTCCGTGGTATCGTCCCAAGAATGCTGGCTCTCTGAATGACTATACTTAGCCTTCAAGCGAGGAAGCAACAAACTAAACAACTTCTTATTACCAGCAGTGATGATCAGTCAGTCAGATCTACGGACCAGTAGTCTCTACAGCAAATAGCACAATTATGTACTCATACTATTACATGCCTGCAATTAAGAGAAAATTAAATCTCTAGATCGCAATTACTAAAACCCCATGGTGGTCTACCTCTGCCACAAATTTGCAGGGCCACGGAAACGCTTTCATTCACATCCGCGGCCCCTCTCGCGCCAGCCGCCCAATGGCAGCCCTTAGTTGCTGACTTCTCCTCCCCGTTTTCTTTCTCAGATAAGGCGCACCAGAAATACAAGCCACACTTTCCTTCGCGGGCTCTAACTACACCTGCACTACAGACTCCACGAGCCTGATATGTGAATGGAGCCAGGGAAAAACGAGCACTTGGAAACATCAAGTGGTGCAGCCTCATTAAAGTCGCGAAAGATAGTCTAGTGGCGCATCGCCAATCGCCATACCAACACTCCTCTTCCCTTACTACTACTCCACCTCAACTACAGCGATACAGGGAGAGGAATCTCCTCTAGCCGCAGCCCGCTAACACACATCCAACGTGGCTCGAAATCAACAGGCGACCTTTCGACTCTTGGCTATGGCCCTTGATTTTGGTGGAAAATGAGGAAAGAAGAAATAAAAAAAACATTCCAAATAATAATCTAATACTTTTACACTTACTGGTACTGATACTATAAGAAAATATTTCCAGTATACTGCACTTTTTCAAAGTGGGGTAGTTCTCATGTCTAATAAAACAGTCGTCTGTGAAATGTTTGGAACAAATATGATAATTTTGTTTCGGACGCCAATTCACAACATTTATGATTTTAAGCCATAATTTTAGTCTAGCTTCTGTTGGAAACCTGTTAATTAATAAACATTTGATAATCATCTGTTGTTGGCGACTTTGCTTGTTAACAGATATGGGTAGGAAAGAACATCGATAAGTATTATAGACAAGGAACTCGACAACCCTATTCAATGTTATTGTTTATCAAAACTCAGTAATATACGGCCAAACATGTTGGTATATATGATATTAAGATTAGTAACAAAATTTTAAGTACTTATATTATCAAATAATTTTAATTTGATAAATATTAGCTACAAATTCACTTACTTGTGTAATGTTATATGGCTTCCCTTTTGGTAACGAGTTTTACAGATTACGCTCACTCTCATTATTATTAAAAATAATTCTTAATATGTAACTAATATTATACACAATCAAACAATATAAAATACTTTCGTTTTTTAGTTTAAAAGTTCAAAATACAGACTTTTTAAATATGACAAAATAAATAAGACAGCAGACTTTGGCATATTATGTCATTTTTACTTTTCAAGACATCCTTTAGCGGCGCTTCAAATTGGCACAGTCATTTTGTATGGTATAGCCAGTCCAGCGTACTTGTATATATAGAGGTCAGTGATGTGTAGTCATAAATTAACAATGTTTGTGTGTGTGTGTGGGGGGGTTGTCCTGAAGTAAGTACTCTGTGGAAATTTAAATAAGCCAGCGACGAATGATATTAGTTAGAAAGCTTCGTTAAAATTATTCAGGGATGTTTTAAACAAAAATTTCCTAAATATCCACCAACCAAAAATAATGCTGCTTTTTATTGAAGTGAGAATGACAAGCGATTATACAGCCTAGCCTGATAATAAGATGCTGTGATCCACACATATACCTTCATCTATCGTTTTGTTTCGTCTTTCGTAATACGTACAGCAAAAGAGTGGAATAATTTACCGGCGTCTGTTTTTCCGTCCGAATACAATCTGGGAGTCGTCAAGACAAGAGTGAATAGGCTTTTGTTACGTTAAGTCACTGCGATTTAACGTCTAGGGTTTCATATATGTCGGCGGCTTGTGGTACATGGTAAACTTTTCATTAAGCTTGTGATGTATGTACCATATTATATCCTCTGTATCAATTTGTTAAATAAATAAATAAATAAATATCTAGTTACCACTAAGTGAGATTGTGGTCAAGCACTGGTATGTGATAAGAAAAAAATATATTGCGAGCGTGGTTTTTCTCCAGTTGAGCCAATCTGCTCTTACTACAGATATAATACGCTGCAATGTGTAGCAAATGCTTTCTCACAACCCTATGGTATTAAAGAGTTTGAGAGGAGATATTAACGAGGTTAACCACTCAATCCCCTAGCGGTCTCGTGAGACTATAACCCATTACACTTATATTTAAAGACTACTTTTCTATGAAGAAGTTTGACATTATAGATTTAATATGAAATTTTCTATCCTATTGTTGAATAAAAATTCGGTTAGTCTATAGATATTCATTTATAATCTACATTCAAAGTGCGTCATTGTCGAGTGTTTGTTGTTGTACATTGTTGCATTGATTTTTGGATTTTTCTAAGTTAAGAACAGTTTTTTATATTACAAAATTGTTATGAAAGTTTTTGTGTGAATATAATTTATCTTTTTACGTAAATAATTTCGAGTAACGACATCCGCTTGGTATGTAGTTCATATAAATAAGTATAAGTATCAAAATAAAATAAAGTGTTTTGTAATGATTAATCCATTGAATAAATGACTTTTATTGAAACTATAGAATATAGAATTTATTATAGATTCTATAATGCCAAACTTCTTTATAGAAAAGCAGAAATATAAGTTTTAATGGTTTAAAGTGCTCTGGGTGTGGTCGCATGCGACCGCTCGGGATTTGACGGACGCATGTGACTGCATGGGTATTTTAAGAGGATTGAGGGAAGATGAGGTACATATATCTCAACATTGAGACAAAAGTGTGTTACAAGTTTTTTTTTGTATTATAAGCCAGTGCTTAACTACTATCACACGTGATGGTAAGTAAAGAGCACACAAGGGAGTAGTGTTGCTGGGATTAGTGGTGACGGGATTAGTGCACACTGTTGAGGGGAGACGGGAGGTGCTATTGAAACTACGTAAGACACATCATTTTATTTTATTGAGTGGATGTGTGAGAATTAATTCTTAACAACTTTAATATAATGGATTTCCGCAAAGTAACGCCTGATTCTATTCATTGACCTATTTTAATATTAAAAGATTAGGTCCGCGAATATATTTTTTCTGTTTATACAGTTCACTTTCAGTTACAATTCTACGAAATGAGGTAGTATGAAGTGTACTAAACATCAATAATTGTAGGTGTGTATATACTCGCCCTTATAAAGCTATAAAATAAATAACATCCCTGCAATATGTTTGCTCAATGTTTTTGTCACGGGCTGTGAAGTATGCCGTGTAGTGGCGGTTGAGAATATCCACTACCCCATATCTTCCCGTGGGTGTCGTAAGAGGCGACAGAGGGAGACAGGCAGGAGATGGGCAGCAGCGTCTTCCTGATAACAACAATTACATAATAAAAAACTGCGGTTGCCCGAGGTGCATGGCAAATCCCCATGAGCAACGACGCCAATAAACGGCCCCCAGTCCCCGGCGGCCTCGCTATTCCTGGCTACGGTGGCGACCATGGTAACGGCGGGGCAGGGGGTGCTAAGAATCTCCGGTGGAGGTTCGGTTGCCACCTACGTCGACTCGACCTGGCAACGTACAACGCATGCACCCTGAGGACTGACGAGAAGATACTGGAGCTGGAAGAAGAGGTGAACAAGTTGCGCTGGGATATTATTGGATTATCTGAGGTCCGAAGAGAGGGGGAGGACACGGTAATCCTCGAGTCCGGCAACTTGTTCTACCACCGGGAGGGCGACCATCTGTCCCAAGGAGGTGTCGAATTTATCGTCCACAAGTCTCTCGTCAACAACGTTGTAAAGATTGGGAGTGTGTCGACGAGGGTCGCGTACCTGATACTCAGAATCACTAAACGGTATTCGCTGAAGGTACTTAGCTTAACAAAAGCATATTTAATCTTGCCTTGAAGACACCCACATTGTAAACGGATAAAAAACTGACGATATCAAAATATTGCACATCATTGCCGTGCACATTAAGAACGATGAAGCAAACCGTTTGGTGGGAATTCGAATGCGAGGTATGTGTCTATGACTGAGTGTCTGGTTTTCCGACGGTGAAAAAGAAAGGGAAGAACGTAAAGTAAGAAAATACATTAGATAATGTTTATTTCGCTACATAATCACAATGCTGTATTATGTAATATTTACCATTTAAACGGTATTAAATAATACTATACTTTGCCGAACGTAGCGAAAATGGGTCGCACTCAGCATTTTTCGTGGTGAACCATAGCATTTCAGATAGTATTTCGGAGTGGCCCGTTTCGTTTTTTGTCAAGTAATTCTCGCAGATCTTAATAAATTTGAAATAAACCGAATTTTAATTATCGACGAATTTGAATTTTTTTGAAGAGACTAGACTAGACTCTACATAACTTGTATTCTAAGACTTGAGTCATTAACTTTTACTTTGATGCTACATTATCATATCACATCATATCATAAACATCTTCGCAGAATTTTACAGAGATATGAAAAGCAATGCTAATAGTAGCTTCAAGTTACAAAAACTTCAAATTAGTTTTCGGAAGTAGTACAGTAAATTGCACTACACTTTATAGACTTCATTTTACTTCTAATGGGTTCGATTTTTGGAAGTCCTATTTTCAATATATTTCCACGTTTCGAGGTCCCTAAAGTCCTAATTGCCTTTAAAGGTAAGTCTGTGCAGACGAAAAAGTTTACTAACGTGCAACTTGAAGAACTTTTTCGTCTTTTGTATCTGGAGAAAAATTATTGAGTTCAATATTTTATGGCGGGTAGTTTCATAATGCATACCTAACAATGTATTTTAAAAAAATCGATTCAGTGGGTGCATTATATATTGTTTGGTAGGTACCTATTTGTTAATACGGTGAGAGCCTATCAAAAGTCCACTGCTGAATAGCCCTTTCTCACAAATTGCCGCGCCGGGCATGCAAACTGGCAACCGTAGTTTTTATATTTAGTTGTTTCTTTTTACGACACTTAAGAGACGATATGGGGTAGTAGATATTCTTACACCACCACTATACACGATGATGTTTTGTTATGACGTATTGTTAAAATTTTGTGTCGTGTGTAAGACAATCCACCACCCAATTTCTCGTGGTTATCGTAAGGAGCGACTATAGGAAATGATAAAAAACTTAATGGTTTTCAAAAGGTGGTAGTTCCACCATTTACGCCAGACGTAAAATATCTAGATCAAGGCAGCAAGGCTGCCGGAAAAAGTGATGATTAAGGCAAATCAGCTCTATACGGAAGTGGTCCATGTCTAGCAGTGGACTCTTACGGGCCGATGAAGTAAAAATATATATTATTAGGCCGATAGAATCAGGCGTTACTTTGCGGAAATCCATCATAACAATTTTAATAAAGATATTAATTTGCAACCATCCGCTTAATTAACTACAATGATGTGTCTTACCTGGATTGAAGAGCACCTCCCGCCCTCCCTCAATTGCGTGCACTAATCCCGTTACCACTACTCCTAACACCACTACTCCCGACATCGCACGCGCACCGGCGGCTGACCGGCCGGTCGGTAGAGACTACATTACCTGAAGGTGCCTCGTGTAGAGGCGAAACACGTCTCGTATTGTCGTCGATGATGTGTCTTTTATAGAATAGTGTTGTTGGGAGTAGCGGTACATGCATCGAGCAGAGCTAGGAAAGTGAATGAGAGAGGAATGCACGCACTAACCTTGTGAGGGACTGCCTCGCCTTCCTCTAGGAGTATCAGCTAACAAAGCAGGTCCACCACGTGGCACACACTCTTAGGTCAGTTCCAGGAAGTCACACAATCCTTAACTCTTGACTTGCTATTGCGAGGCCAAGAGAGTAATTGTCAAGGAATCTGCGAAGTAATTTTGAGAATGAAGCCGCTTCACAAAGCTCGAGGCGTGCAATAGATAATGGCTTTGTTGGTGCGACTTTAGTCTGCACAAACCAACTGGACGGTGTTACTATTGACGCTCCGTGCTTGCCTTACATCGTATGCGGCGGCGGTATCTCGTAACAATCTAAATTAAGTTGCCAAAGCTGTTTTATTAACAACCTGGCGTACGCAACTGTGTGAGCAATGAAGCCCATTACGTCCCACAGGTGAGCGATAGACAGACAAGATGGAGCACTTAGTGCATGTCAAATTAGCGGGATCAGATACCTAAAAATCGATACTATCGGTAGATAAATGCAAGCCCAAATTTAAATTATCGATTTATCGAACTTCTCTACTAACTACTTCCTCTGTAATTTTATGCGAAGTAGGGAGGTTGTCTTCGCGTAAAACTCCATGGTGCAGGATGACATAGATTGAAGCAGGCCCAAGGGGGAGAGTCGTATGGTGGTGCGGGAGAGATATAATTTTTAACTAAATATTCCTTTATGACGTCATCATATGTTTACCTTAATGTAGGCTAGACTTGAAGTTCCTTTCTAAGCACATGAATCGTCATCGAGTGGTCTTGTGAGAATCTCCAAGAGTACAAATGTCATGTAACTGTCATTATCAGTATCGTGGGATGTCGTTTACTTATATAACTCTTCACATTCAATATCTGAAGGACACTGAATGTTAGAAGAATGTGAAAGCTAGTAATTTATGTGGGGACTGGTGTATTCGTGCCTGATTAGTTTGAAGTGTCGGTATTGTCTACTATATTGATGACACTTATTAGGACCGATTTGAGTATCTGAGGTGGAGTTATGACGCAATGTCATGGTACACGAAAGATTGAAATAAAGATTAAAACAACAGTATTGATTATAAATAAAATTTTATAATCAATACTGTTGTCGCTTATTAGAGCCTCTTTTAGAGTTCTAATAAGGGCGGGAAATCAATAAATGTAATCAACTCAGAGTGGCCAAAACAAAATGTTGTCTAAAATCAGGATTACTGATGTCACTTATTAGGATCCGTTTAGTATCCTAACAAGGGCGAAAGGTCAAGATCAATTTCGGTAGAAGTGACCATATAAAATGGTCAATCCGACGAGAAGTGACCACAAAAAATGGACACTCCAGTAACATGGGTTTCATCGATAAAGATTTCGGGAGCGAGGAAAGTGGACGAGAGAGGCATGTACGTACTAACCTTCTGAGGGACTGCCTCACCTTCCTCCTGAAGTGTCGATTAACTAAGCGCGCACGCACGCACTCTGAGCTTAGTTCCAGGAAGTCACACAGTCCTTGACTCTTGAGATATTATGATGAATGAATGAATGAATAATATTAAAGAGGAGATCGGAGGACGCAATGTCCTTCGTGTTGTCGCGGTTGTTATTCGATTACAACTAAACTACGCTTGAGACGCCTTCAATGACCGCACGTGCATGTAGGAATAATTGAGGAAGAGAGGGGTTAAAGATATGTACTAAGTATATTTATATATTAAATTATTAAGCGGCGTTACCAGCGCGTATGCATTGAACTCCAGTCCGTGTTGACACACAATCACGTTTTGTCTCCGTCTCCTGCATGTGCTGATTCCGTCTTGTATGCAGGGACCTTTAGTCCTCACGGGTGACAACATTCAGAATTTTAATTTTTAATTCGGGACAGATGAAAATGTCAATGGAATACAGAATCCACTTACCATCAGGTGGACTGTGTGCTTGCTTGTCACCCTTATTCTATGAAAAACTTCTAAGTTTTAACTATTTTAGTTTAAGTCACATTTTCTGGATCACTGTAAATATCTTTAATCTGCTGCTAGTTACGAGTATGACACATGGAACTGGGATGTGATCTTTCACCGCTAGTCGCATAAGGAAACTTGAGGTCGATCAGAGAGCTATGGAGAAGGCTGTGCTCAGATTTTAGAAAAAAAAAGGAGTTGTAAATGAGGTTATCCGCAGTAAAAACAGAATGACTGACATAGAAGAACGGACTAGTAGGATGAAGTTATAATAGACTATATGGCTGGAAAATCCGACACCAAATGGTGAAGAAAAGTAAGGTGACTTTCCCAACTAGATGGAGTGATGTCCTGGTTAGATGTACAGGAAGTCGATGAATGCAGGTGGTTTAGAACCGTATCTTGTGGCATTCCAAGGGAGAAGCCTATGTGCAGCAGTGGTCTTGTGGAAGGTTGTAAACATGATGATGATGAGCACTTAACGTCTAAATATTTGCAACCTAACGTCAGCATTCTTAAACAAGTTAATAATATAAAAGTCCCTTAGCACAAATGTTCTGTGATACTGTAGTTGCTCTACTAGCAACAACTTGTTTTATTTTAGTTCAAAAACTTCTCATTTTGGCAAATGTCACATCCGAATAAGAAATGAGATTTTATCGTACGCGTTAAAAGCCATCCTGAGGCAATAAATTTAATGGAAAGTACTGGCATAGTGTTAGCCTAACTTTCTAGAGAGTCCCTGGAGAAGTATTTTCATCATGTTTATTAGTTTCCATTTTGTATTCCTAAAACAAAAAGTTTAAAGTATCCCAAGTTAATACTAATAGTACACATTGATAAAAACTAATCTTACGGTTGAAATAAAACTAGTTTTTACGGAATTTATCGCGTATATTTAACTTTTTTAACTTTCTAAATACCCGACGTTTCGAACGCTTTACAGCACTCATGGTCACCGGCAGGACTGAGATGTTCAACGTCCATATGTCATAGTTAATCGCGGTTACCACAGATTAATTTTTTTTTTTAATTTTAACTTTTGTTCCGATCTATGCAGTATGAACTTATGGTATCTTGAAGTCTTGCAGTTGTATGCTTGGGTTGGGATTTAATTACATTTATTATAGGATCCCAAGCAGATGGTAGCACCCAGCTATCTTCTCTATTGAAATTAGGATGTTTTTTGTTTCAATAGCCTCGCGAATCATCCTTGGAAGGAATCGGTGTTCTTTAGCGAGGATCTGCGGTCTATCAAATCTGATGTAGTGACGGGGGCGATCCTGTACGTGTTCACAGACTGCAGACTTCCCGGAGCGTCGATTCTTCACATCAGCTATATGTTCTTTAACGTGGGTTTTTATTGATCTTTTAGTTTGTCCTATGTATGAGAGACCACATTCACAATCAAGCTTGTACACTCCTGCATCTTGCAGAGGGACATTACACTTGACCGATGGTAAAAACTGACCAATCTTCTTCAGCGGCTTGAAGTATGTTTTGATGGAAGCG
This sequence comes from Parnassius apollo, assembly GCA_907164705.1. NCBI lineage: Eukaryota > Metazoa > Arthropoda > Insecta > Lepidoptera > Papilionidae > Parnassius > Parnassius apollo. The sequence goes on along the minus strand of CAJQZP010001402.1, from coordinate 1,814,761 downwards.
CGCTTCAAGATGTAGCCAATCTTGTCAGTGACTCCTCTAACATATGGCAGTACAGCAGGTACACGCTCGACTGTGGCCGGCTTCACTCGTTCACTGTGACGTAGGCGCTGGACTTGAAGCTTGTTGTCATGCAAAACTTGCTTGACATGGTGGAGCTCTGCAGCGAGGTGTTTACTGTCACAGATCCCTCGTGCTCTCTGAAACAAAGATTTACCCACGGTAGCTAACTGTGAAGGATGGTGGTGAGAATCACCGTTTAAATATCTATCTGTATGGGTCTTTTTTCTATACACAGTATGGCTCAAGGTGTTATCAGGATTCCGAATTACTAACACATCTAGAAAAGCTAAGGAATTGTTTGCCTCTAACTCCATTATGAACTGAATTTTAGAATTTATAGAGTTAAGATGGTCTAAAAATGCAGTTACTTTATCTAAAGGTAGAATTGTGAAAGTGTCGTCTACGTACCGCTTGTAGAACCTTGGATTTATGGGAGAACTAAGCAGGGCTTTCTCCTCAAAGTCTTCCATGAATATGTCGGCGACAATGGGAGATACAGGTAAGCCAGATGTAAGGCAGTGTCTGAGTAATACTGCATATTCTACGGGCATGTTGTTTTCTTCCAGCCTTCTAGTTACAATTGAGATGCAGTCTTCAACAGGTAAGCATGTAAACAATGACTGCACATCAAAACTGACCATAGTTTCATTCTCTGCCAGATGTAGGTCTTTAATCTCGCTGACAAAATGGTAGGAATCCTTTATGTGTGCTCTTGTATGTCCCCTGAGTGGTGAGAGTATTTTCGCTAAGTGTTGAGCCAATCTGTAAGTTGGTGAATCGAATTGGCTCACTATGGGACGTAATGGAGCATTGGGCTTGTGTATTTTTGGTAACCCATACAATTTTGGTGATTTGGCGCACGTAGGTATTATCCATTTTACGTCCAGATTTAATTTTTCGGAGTGTTTCTTTATGAGGTCACTAGTTGTTTTTAGTGTGTTATTTGTTGGGTCGTTTTTAACCTTTTTATAAGTACTTACATCCGACAAAAGTTCTTGTATTTTAGAATTAGAATCTGACGTATCCATGACTACCGTGGCGTTTCCCTTATCTGCGCGGAGAATCGTAAGTTCGTGTTTATTGCGTAGGTTCTTTAACGCTATAAATTCGTCTTTGGGAAGATTCGGTTTAGGCACTGAAAATCGACGTAACATAGACGAGATGTCTTGACGTATCGCCTCCAAATCTTCTTTCCGCATATTGTTTTTAAATAAACAGTCCTCGACACTACAGATAATTTCTTTCTACGGTAATTTGCGGGGTGTAATTGCAAAGTTGAGGCCTTTGGATAAAACCCTAATTGTTGCATCATCCAGTGTTTGTTTTGACAGATTATAGAGCGTGATTAATCTATGATCTGTGTTTGTCAATAATCAGATTTGATAGACCGCAGATCCTCGCTAAAGAACACCGATTCCTTCCAAGGATGATTCGCGAGGCTATTGAAATCAAAAAACATCCTAATTTCAATAGAGAAGATAGCTGGGTGCTACCATCTGCTTGGGATCCTATAATAAATATAATTAAATCCCAACCCAAGCATACAACTGCAAGACTTCAAGATACCATAAGTTCATACTGCATAGATCGGAACAAAAGTTAAAATTAAAAAAAACATTTTATCTATGGTAACCGCGGTTAACTATGACATATGGACGTTGAACATCTCAGTCCTGCCCGTGACCATGAGTGCTGTAAAGCGTTCGAAACGTCGGGTATTTAAAAAGTTAAAAAAGTTAAATATACGCGATAAATTCCGTAAAAACTAGTATTATTTCAATGTGTAGTGTTCGCGTAAATATAAGAAATCATTAGTCTTACGGTTTCTGTCGCGCTTAGTGCGATTTAATTTTCTTATTTTCTAGTTGCAATAGTTATACCCCGCCATCTATCAAATGTCATTAGATTTTTCTGGCATTTACAATGGTTACCTCTTAGGACACCCTCGGGACGATATGGGGGACAAATTCTATTATGCTGCCAATCGGAATCATTCGGTCACCAGAGCCAGACCACCTTATTATTCAGTGAGCTACATATGTACGTAACCTGGTTTTGGGTAGTTTTTGGTTTGGTGGTTGAGACCTTTGACGGACGAACACATTGCTTCATACACCCATGGATTTGACATGGATTATAGAGCAGTTAGTCCTTCGCATCACTCTTGTGCGGGGTAGGGGACTGTGCATGTCCACGGAATAGGATTTCCTTTTAAATGTTCTTGCGCACGTGTCCAGAGGATGTCCCCTGAGTTTACTTTTATTTATTTTTTATTTACTATTTATTTGGAAAACTTACAGCTAATTTACGAAAATAATAGAATTACAACAAAAATGAAGGCCAATTACAAGTTTTCACTTATATACTACTTTATAATAAACAAGATTGTGTCAAAACAGATATGTACAAGTTATGGCAAGTAACAGTACACTATCGAGAAGAAAAGAAATTTTTAGAAGGTATCGCCTAAGTTGGGGAACGCTGGAATGAAATAAGTCAATATCCACAACATTACATTACATTCAAAATTACTTTTTGTCAGAATTTATTTAGCCATTTAATTATTTATTTTATTTAAAATCTTGATAACACATAAACCGTACGATTAGCGGACTTAATGGTTTAAGGCATTTTCTACTAGTCAAAAACAAGCTAAGCAGAGAAACTTATGCAGGTGCCATAATAAAACAAAAATGTGTACGTGAATATAAATATTTAAACATATATACCATATGTATAAATGCACTTATGAATAAATATTTTTTATAGGATAGGGTGACAAACGAGCACACAGTCCACCTGATGGTAAGTGGTTGCTGTGGCCCATAGACAACTACATCTATCCTCGATTACGAATGAAAGTGCAGGTGCGTTGTCATCCGTGAGGACTAAAATGGAATGCTTCATTTTCAGTAAAAAGAGTCTCCGGTTCTCTACACTCACCATACGAAACACAGCAATATTAAGGTGCTATTTTATGCTCGTATTCTGTGAGAGCGTGGTCCTTCCTCGATCGAGCCGACCCATTCGTGCTACAACTATACAATTTAAGTAACTGCAGCATGGCTGTAGTAATTCTAAATAACACGGTTTATACCTAATACATAGCATATACGCAATTTTTAAATTATACATGGAACACACATTTTAGGTATTTATTGTACACACATATACGAACATACATATACAAAATATATTATTTTATATATTAAATATATAATAAATTTAAATAATTTACTATTAAAAATTGTAATAAGTAGCTTTCCGTTTCCGTTTCGTGCTTTAATTGTCAATTTTCTCACATAAAACCAAATAACAAGACTTAAACTGTTTCGTATGGTGGAGTAAAGTACCGGAGACCTGTTTTACTAGATTAACTGAGGGCCACAGCATCCACTTACTATCAGGTGGACTGTGTGCTTGTTTGTCGCTCTAATTGTTTAAACACATTCCTTGTACAAACGAACAGAACCAGGCTGTTAGAAATAAAAAGCAATGGCATTGTAGAATGATATATCGAATTTGGCTCGAAAAACTAAATTTGTGTATTCCAATCTGTAAATTTTGTTATACCTTCACCTTTTGTTAGAAAACCTTGCAGCATTCACCTGGAAAAGAAAAGTTAATATAAATATTTTGTTCCAAGTGTAAGCACTAATAAATATGGGTTTAATTCAAAATTTTAGGATTTTGATTAAAAAACGAAATATGTTGAAATTGAGACAGTCAGTTAGCTGTCTTTACGGGCGCTGGACCAAAGAGACAGTTCAAATCCCGGGTTGGGCCAAAATCAGTTACAAAATTGAGATATTCCTTTACGTTTGATAGCCTCGTTGGTCCATAGCTCGTAAATGTGACTGCTGATCATGGTTTGAATTCGAATCCCAGGTCAGGCCAAATTCAGTTATTGGGTTTTTCTGGTACGAAATTCTCGGATGGAGTCCGGAGTCAGAATTTTAGCGTTCTTATTGTCTTCATGCGCCTGATCTCTTACGTCTCTGAAGTACATCAGACTATGGGAGTGAATGGAGAGAGTACACATGTGCTTGCAAATACATTCGTGTTCTATAATACAGTCCTGCCCAGATGTATAGTCTCCATTGTGACTGTCCACTGTGATGGAAATTCGGTCTGGAAGACTGTATATGTGGAATTTATTTTATTACTTTTAATTCTTTGAAGGCTTGTTTTACTTTTTATTTTAAAACAACAAAGGTCCTGGTGTGGATAATATCCAACATACCGACAGACAATCTATCTGTGATAAGATAATGTCAGATATTGTCAAATTAATAAATAATTGTATACTTACATCAAGCAAAGTATCCAGCTGAATTAAAAATATGTATTGTGCGACCGATGTGTAAAAAAGCAGTCACAGTGTTTATATCATTGACAAGATAGTAGAAAAATATGTTCGTATACCGATACAACATTTTCACATTAACATGTGGCAAAACTAAAAATTTTATGCAACCGACTTCAATATAATTACAATGAGAACATTATCGATATATTCGGAATCATTTAAATATGTGTTATTAAAAAAAAAGATCATCACACAGATCTTGATAAAATTTATTTGGGGACACACGACGAGCATCAGATTAAAAAAAATCGTCGAAACCGGTTCACCCAGAGAAAAGTTCTGAGGTAACACATATAAAAATAAAACAAAAGAAAAACGTACAGCAGAACTGAATACCTCATCCTTTTTGGAGTCGTAAAGCATGTTATTCTATCAAACGCTTTTCAACCTAGCTTTTAAATCTACACCTAAACCTCCAAAATTTACATGTAAACAAATTTTTAAATGACAGAAACCACGTAGTTCCAAATCCACGACAATTCCAAATTCTGCAATATTTTACCCATACAGTATTTATGCGTAGTCCCCATATAAATAAATAAGTTAGAGAAAGATTCTCTCATATATATTGAGATTTTACACACTCATTGGGGAAGAACTTTAGTACATGCCCTCTTTACTATAAGTTTTGCTTAAGTACGATCGCTAGCAACGTAATTTACATTGAACACGCTTTTAACTACACACCAAAGAATATTGGAGAAAAATTTGTTAATTAATTAATATTTATTTTCATTTAAATCTTAATAAAATCCAAACATATAAAAAATTTCACCATATACTGACGTTGTGAGAATATTCACTGGATAGGAATATGATCTCCTTTTAATAATAAAATGCAGTAATTTGCTCAATCGACCTTTTTATTTCTAATTTTTTACAAACGATGACAGATACAACTGTATTTTGTTTTAAAAACATAACGGCTATATATATATATATATATATATATATATATATATATATATATATATATATATATATATATAAAACCTACACGGCTTACGAACTAATATTGGCATTAGAACTGCTAATATAATTTGACAGGCGCTTCAACATTCCCCCCGGCGTTGAAAGTCTGCCTTTCAACCAGATTCTTCAGGTTCAGGAAGCGGACAAATTTTGCTAAATGATCGGCGAACTATACCGGTCGATGTTTTAATATCCGCCACCCTTGATACGCCGTCCGAGCCTGGATAGACTGCGACGATGCGACCCATGTTCAACTTTAATGGCGGTGAATTCTTCTGTAGGGAAACAAAATTGGTCAGTATGTGATTGCCAACCAAGGCCTAAAGTTTTAGTCGGTTCAAAGCCACCAATATTTAAATCAAGCGAAGAAATATCATTTTCACTAACCAGTTGAGATTCATTCGACTTCCACTTTCGCAAAACCATATGAGCTGATGCAAGTGTGGAAGTCACTTTACGGCGCAAATCTGTAACCTCGTAATATCATCCCCTCCCGTTAGCAAGTCATCAACGTAAAAATCGTGAATGATCACTTGAGCAACCTTGTCATCGGTACACTCTAAGCCTAATTGTTGGAGGCACCTAGTTGCCAAAAAGGGAGCACTAGAGGTGCCGTAAGTCACGGTGTTAAGTTGATAAGCTTGAAGCTGTTCTGAAGGGTTATCACGCCAGACAATTTGTTGCAAATAGCGATCAACGGGATGAATGACTATTTGCCGGTACATTTTCTCAACGTCAGCTGTGAGAACGTATTTGTGTAGCCGAAAGCGTAAAAGAATGGACAAAAGGTCGTCCTGTACCACGGGACCTACCATCTGTATATTATTCAATGAAATACCAGAAGAAGTCGGACTGCTAGCATTGAAAACGACTCTTAATTTAGTAGTAGTACTACTTTCCCGCAGCACACCGTGATGTGGTATAAATGCATCTTACGTGGTAAATTATCATTCTCATATTTCTCCAGGTCACATGACCCAGACTTTCATACTCTGACATAAATTCTTTATACATTTCATAGAGCTGAGACTGACCTGCTAACCTGCGCTCTAGCGATAGTAAACACTTCTTAGCTCGTGGCCAAGAATCACCTAATACGTCATGATTATGTTTTAAACGCAAAATTGACCATTTGCCAGTCGCGTTGTGTTTTTTAAAAAGTGTTCTTCGCATAATTTTTCTTCTTTTTAATAGTGAGGCGCAGGGCTTACCTCTTCGAGGTGCCAGAAGCGTACTAACTGTTTTTGTATATCTTCATCTAAATCTTTACTAGCCTCATCTTGAAAGATTCTTGTAAAATTACATTTAATAGAGTTGACCCCCTTCTTTACATATCTATAATCAATCGGACCTGATACTAACCATCCTAAGCTAGTTTCACAAAGAATCGGCTGACCGTCCCCTAATTTTAATCTCTGCGTTCCAATTAAGTCCCAAAAGACGTCAGCACCTATAAGCATGTCAACGGGAGCAGGTGAGTGAAAATTAGGATCTGCCAGAGAAATATTAGATGGAATTTTTAAGTTTGACAAATTAACATATCTAGTAGGTTCATTTTCGGTTATTGATGGTAGGACAAAACAATGAAGATTACTAGAGAAGTTATCATTCAATGATTTTATCGATACCTTACAAATCTTCTTGATGTGTGCCGAAGCATTATTAATACCGACTACCGACTGATTTACATATTAAACAAGCGTTACTGCCACTATCAAGAATAGCACGAGCAATATTTGGACAACCATTCTTACCTATAACTTTAATTAATGCCGTCGATAACAATACGTCGCCTCGTTCACTACACGATGCAGTGCCTACCGTTGCGGACAATGACAAATGTGCGTTAGAATTGGATGGCGACTGTAAGCCCGTCGAATTGTTTGTTTGTTCGAAATGACCTTGCATAACAGGCTTATTATTACCACTACTCGTGTTAGATGTATTAATATCTGTAATTGGTTTTGACTGGTAATCTGCGACGTGCACGAGAGTGTTATGCTTTCGGTGGCATATTTTGCATCCAGGCTTTTTGCAGTGATTTGCATAATGTCCTGAATTAAGACAATTGAAACATACTTTATAATCTGGCAGTAACTGTAGACGCGCATCGTTACTTAATCCAAGAAACTGAGGACAACTACTTAACTTATGGTCACCCTTACATTTAGGGCACAGTTTGGCGGAAAAAGCCGAACCGTTTTTATTACCGGTATCTCGAACTGAAAGCATTGCCTTAACTTTTGGAGCATATTTTATGGAAGAATTTAAACGGTTAATAGCAGCAGAATGAGACATTTCTAGTGTTTCGAGTAAATCGGCTCGATTTTTTAAAAACATCAAAAATATATCGAACGTAATAGGTGTATCTTTCTCCAAACGACCTTTAGACTCTTTCCAATCACGATATGTCTTAGCATCTAATTTTTGAGTAATAATATGAATGAGAAGTGTGTCCCAATGTTTAGTTGGCTCGCCGAGGGATTCTAATGCACGTAAATTTTTATTTATTTGATCAATGAGACGTTTTAAGTTGACAGACAATTCTTTATTAATTGGTGCTATATTGAATAAGGCTGTCACATGATTTTGAATTAGTAGTCTTTTATTATCATATCTATCACATAATATAGTCCATGCGACGGTGTAATTAGCTGCCGAGAATTCGATTGACTGTATTACCACAGCAGCGGACCCTTCCAACGACGCTCTCAGATAGTGAAACTTATTTATGTCATCTATCTCGTCATTTGAATGTATGAGGCTCATGAACGTGTCATGAAACTCTAACCAATTATCATAAGAACCATTAAATTTAGGTAGTTGAATAGTGGGCAGTTTAACAAATTTATGATTGCCGGAATGAGAGCCACCGTCACTGTTTGCGTCATCTGACTTAACGCAATCTGCTAAGATTCTTTTTGCAAGAGAAAGCGATTTAAAATAAAGGGATTCAAACTCAGTTCGTTCTGATATCTGGGCGTCTATGTTATCAGTATTACACTCGATGGATAATTGTACCTCACCATATCGTTCATACATTGACTCAATCCTACCAATACGTAATTGCAACTCATTTACCTCAGTAGCAGCCAATGAAGATACCTTCAGTGAATTTAAATAATTTGAAAAATTAGTTATTTGTCCCTTGTAGTTAGCTCGTTTTCTAATTTGCTCCTTATCTTCTGGCATATTGACTGGGATTGGGAGACTAGTGCAAATGCTTGATAAATTATACAAACAAGAAGTTTATATTTTATAAAATATAATTCATAAGTAGTTTTATACAATTTTGTTTACAGTTATAAAGAAATGAAAACTAATTCCCTTACTTATTTGATAGTTTAAACCCAATAAAGAAAAAAATTATAATATCGTCAATATAATTTAACTAAGCTTTATAATTTAATTTAATTATGATTTGACGGTTATTAGAAACTATATAAAACAATATTAAATGAATTTTAGCTGATTAAATACTTTAAGTTATACGTAATTATTTTGTAAGTAATTTGGTTGGTAATAACCTGATAAATTAGCAGTCGATTTACACAAAATACTACCTGATAATGAGTGCTGGGTTAAATAAATTAAATAATAGTCCAATATCTAAGGGGCTAAGACTCCAGATTTCTTGGTTGAATATCTTCACTCCCTCGGTGGTATTTCCACAATGAATATTTAAGACTTCCCAAGCGTATTCCACTAAATAATACCTTGTCCAATTACGTTTTTTCAAATCCGGCTTCGATTTAGGACCATGAATAGGAATATGATCTCCTTTTAATAATAAAATGCATTAGTATTTTGCTCATATCGTATATATATATATATTAGATTTTTACATATATATAACTTTATATATATATTATATATATATATATATACGTATATATATATAAAACCTACACGGCTTACGAAATAATATTGGCATTAGAACTGCTAATATAATTTGACAGGCGCTTAACGTTCACTTTATATTGTCCCGTTGATGTCATAAAGGGTTTCAGAGAGAAAATGAAACATGAGACGGGCATTAGGATCTTCTCGAGAATAAGTCAAAATAATAAAAATACTCCGATTGACAGCCCCCACCACGGCGAGTTAATTATGGAAAAATCCTCTCTACGAGGCAATTTATGGGGGAGGCAAATTAGCAACAAATTCACCCGTTTTAGTCACAACACTCGTGTTGATTTGAAGTTTTTACTACTGACTTAACGTTGTGATAGCAGTAATTCAATTTGCTCAAAACTAGTTGAGCTATAAAACGCGATTTTGACAACTAATTAGCAAAAAATTAGCTACAAATTTGTGTATACATGTGTGTTTGTGTGTGTTTCTGCTGTCTTTTTATTGCTATGTTTAAAGGGCTAAAAGAGTTAAATAGGTTGACATAATGCAGTGCAACTAAAATTAAAAGTAGTGTTTAAAATGTCGTGTGTTTATATGTCCAGAATTAGTTGCAGATTATTTGGCGTTCATTTGACGGCCGCTGTCCTTGTACTTAGATTTTAGATAATACATTGTATAGTATATAATATTATTATAGTTATGATAGTATAGTTTTCAAATCTAAATGTCTATGCAAATACAGCCTATGAAAAGTCCACTGCTGATCCTGCTGGCCTTCCCCATAAATTGCCTCATAGGGGGGATATTTGCTATATTTAGCACGATTGGCAGCCTGGTTGGCAACCTCAGTATTTTTTAGTTATTATTAAATAATCTGCCCATCTCCTGGCTTGTATCACTCTGTCGCCTTTTACGATACCTTCGAGACGATATGGGTTAGTAATAGATACTCATCCAACGCTAATCTACATTGGGACTGCTAATCTTTTTATAAATATAGTGAAATCAGTGTTCTGGGAAATATTTGTAAGATTTATGAAATGTAAGTAGCAACAATAATAGTATCGTTTTCTCCCGAGATTCTTTAAGCCAGTTCGAGAGAAAATAAATATATTGAGCCCATTTCAGATTATTAGATATTGTGGACCTTTTCCCTACAATAAATAACGTATTTTGTAATAGTTAGTTGGCAAAAATAAGCTAAGCAATATTAAAGTACAGTAAAGCGTCGATTATCTGAACAAATTGGGGGATATGGGTGTTCGGAAAACCGGTTAATTCGGATAATCGAACTGTATAATTTTACGTACCAATATACCAACAAAAGCAAAACATATTTATATGTAATACAAAATTCTTTTCTTACAGTTGTAAGTAGAAATATTAATAAAGTCAGAAAGCTTAGTAAACAAAAAAATATTCTATAATGTATATTGAACAAACAGTATGCCTATATAATTAACGATTAAAGAAGTCCTTAATTTTTGTCTGTCGAAGCGAACCTACCCTCTTACGCGCAGCTAAGTCACGCACTATTATCAGGACATATATTGATCGATTTCATCTTAAGCTTCAAACCATAGCAAAGCAGTATCTAAGCATGTAAATGCTTCAGAAGCAATAGGAATATTTGTGACCTAATTTTCTGAACCATTAATTGATGAGGTGCTGTCGGCATCAGCTTTGTCACTTACGACATCGAGGTCGACAATTTTGCTATCCTACAGGATTTGGTGCCCTGAATTTGCATCGTCGACAGTCATCCATCCTTGAACGTCTTCTTCGTCACATTCATGGCTATTGAGTTCTTGTAGCATATTTAGCATTTCAGACATATCATTCTGTTCTTGAATTCCACTTTTGCTTTATAAAATTTCCGCTATACTCAAAATTAATAAGTATAAATATTTTGTGTTTTTTTTTATAGAAGAGTGGGCAAACGAGCAAAGGGCTCACCTGATGGTAAGTGACTACCGCCATCCATGAACAAGCGCAACACCAGAGGAATTGCAGTTGCGTTGCCGGCCTTTTAAAAAGACATCAGTCCGGAAAAATCGCCGGTGGTAAACAATTTCACATAGAAGTTGTATGAGGAAAAAAACACCTAGTAAAACTCACAGTGGTGGACTGCCTAGCATCCAGGTGGTGAGGATGGTAACAAAACAAATAAAATACTATACATTTTTAAACATAATAAATGTAATTTCTACGAGCGACAAACATTGGTTTCCGAAAGAGTAACTCGTCTCCCGCCAACTCAATGATGGGGAATCTGCACCCAAACGCAACAGCTGCCACTTACGCAATCTAATTCTAATTCTATACTAAAAATAAATATATTATACGCGTGTGCGTGCGTATAATATAACATACAATAAATAAATATATTATATTATACGCACACACACTCACATGCACACAAACAACTGTATCTCACACACACACACATACACACACACACACACACACACACACACACACACACACACACACACACACACACACATACACACACACAGACTAACACTGGCACCAGATTTCAATATATATTAAATACTAGTTAGGTATGAAGGTACATTATGTAAATTACAAATATGGTACATGTACATGGTAAAAGTATTGTAATTACAACTATAGGGCGGAGACCTGGTGGCCTGAAATACAGGCGTAAAACCTAGTTTAGGCACCAGTCTCCCACAGTATAACATTAAGGTGTAATGTTCTAATATTATGTACAATAATTCTGTAATATTGTGGTGAGAAAATAAATCATTTATTATTATTATTAGAGTAATCACATCTGGTTGGGCTGGATAAATATATAAAGGGAAAAATAAATATACTTAAATATATATTTAATATACTAACATAAATAAATAAATAATACATAAATAAATAAAAGCCCAACCAGATGGAAGCCCTCAGCAGGGGAGACCAAACGGCCGAGGGTTAAGGGGAATGGAAAAGAAACCGGCGGACGATGCGGGCGGTATCCAGGAGCACCGCCTTCTGCACTTGAGCCCGGAGCTGTCCGTCACGGAGTCCCAGTCGCCTCAGATGGCCCGAGAGGCTGGCTGGGATTAACCCGTTTGCAGACACGACTACAGGAATAATTTCGGTCGGCAAACCACCCCACATGTCGGTCACCTCGTGAGCCAGGTCCAGATATTTTGATTGCTTGTCTGTTTCGGCTTTCACGAGGTTCTCGTCATAGGGAATGGTAATGTCGACCAAAAATATCCTTGACTGTGCCCGGTCCATCACCACAATATTAGGCTTATTCGCAAGAATAGTCTTGTCCATCAGCACAATATTAGGCTTATTCGCAAGAATAGTCTTGTCTGACATGATGATGGTTCGGTCCCAGTAGAGCCTGGCGCGGTCATTTTCGAGCACGGCTTCCGGCAAGTACTTGTAATACGGCAATTTTCGGTCCACGAGACCGTATTTCAGAGCGAGCTCCTGGTGTAGAATTCTGGCTACTAGGTTGTGCCTTTGCAAGTACTAAGAGTTAGAAAGCGCCGAACAACCGGAGATGACATTCCTAAATGACTCCCCGGGATGGCGACAAGCTCGACAGATGTCGACAGTGCCATCCTTTAGGATGTATCTCCGATAGTTGTTGGTCTTAATAACCTGATCTTGTATTGCACAGACAAAACCCTCGGTTTCCCCGAAGAGGTCACCGAAACGTAGCCAGTTGAGGGAGGCAACTGTATCTACGAAGGGCTCATGTAGAGCCCTGTAGTACCTCCCGTGGAGCTCCTTCTCCTTCAATACGGTCTCCCGGTCGGAAATGCTAAGAACTGCTGGGTCATGCCATTGCTCGTTGGCTAAGGATAGAGGGGTAAACCCTTTATCACTAGAAATGACGTCATTATGGAATGGATCATCCGATCTCGCCAGGAAGTAATTACGGAGGCTGCACACTTCGCGATTATGCATGGTGAGCTCGCTCAGAAAACCACGCACACCATGCTTTCGCGGCAAGTACATCCTCATTACCGACGATCTCGGATGATGCATCCTATGGGACGTCATGGTGTGCGGACTTTTCTATCCAGAGCGTTAAGTTCAGTCTGGGACCACCTGAGTATGCCAAAGGTATACATGAGGACAGGCATGACCCAACCGTTATATGCGTGTGTCTTATTCACACCAGACAAAAGGCTGTTAAGCACTTTGGTCAAGCGTGCATAAAACACGTCGCAAACTGACTGTTTCATACCAGCCTCATCGATACCGATGTTCTGTGACATACCCAGGTATCGGTATGTTTCAGCCTTGGAAAGGGTCCTTAAGTTGAGGGGCATAGATAAGTTTATGCCCTCAGAGTTAGCAACCCTTCCCCTTTCAACATGGAGGACCGCACACTTATCCGTTCCCAGCTCCATTCCAATAGAATTGCTAAATTCACAAGTGATGTTTAGCAATTCCACAAGATGGGAGCGACTGGAGGCGAATAACTTGAGGTCATCCATATAGAAAAGGTGGGTCACTTTTGTACCTCCTTTCCGAAGCTGAAATCCCCTCCCGGAGCCCTCTAGTAAAGTACTGAGAGGGTTCAGAGAGAGGCAAAACCAGATTGGACTCAGACAATCGCCCTGGAAGCTACTCCTTCTTATCCTTATGTGGTTCTCCGCAGCCATCATCCGCTCGCCCAGATAACAGAGGATCGTACTCCATTGCCCCATACACTGCTCGAGGAAGTCTCCAACTGTACAGTCAATTTTGTACATCTGGAGGACTCTCTTTAGCCATGCATGGGGCACCGAGTCGAATGCCTTTCTGTAGTCTATCCAGGCGGCGGAGAAATTCCGACGGTTGCGTTTCACCACTTTGCCAATGACCGCGTCAATGAGGAATGGTTCCTTGGTTCCACGACCATCGCCCCGGCATCCATTTTGAGCGCGTGACATCACCTGATTTAGCAGGTGATGTCACGTATTTACGTATTTACCTTATTTTTTTATTTTTTTATTATTATTATTATTTTAATAAAAATATAATATATATATATATATATATATATATATATATATATATATATATATATATTTTTTTTTTTTATTATAATTAATGTAATATTTAATTCAATAGTTTTGCAAATATGCTATTCTTATTGCTAATTCTGACAAACTCGAGCTCTTAGCGAACGAGTGACTTAGATTCCTGAAATACAGGGATATCCTAGTTTACCGCCACAAAACATCACATTTCTTATTTTTGTTGAGTTTTGTTAGTAGACTTATCTATATACTTTTGTTACGGAGGAATAAATATTTTCATTTCATTTCATTTCTCTTTAATACAATCTCATTTACATTTCATTTCATTTTCAAATATTAGTACGCGTACTGCGTTTTTACGTGGTAGAGCCATGCAGCAGCTATATTATGGTTGTGGCACGAAAGGTTCGGCTCGACTGGGGAAGGATCATGCTACCACAGAATACCAGCGTAAAATAGCAGCTTAATACTGCTGTGTTTCGTACGGTGAGTGAAGAGATCCGGAGACCGTTTTTTACTAGATACGAGGCATTGCATCTACTCGTAATTTCTCAGGTGTGACAACGCATCTGCGTTTTGATTCTTAATCGAGGATAAATGTAGATATCTATGGGACACAGCATCCACTTACAATCAGGTGGACTGTGTGCTTACTTGTCACCCTTTTTCTATAAAAAAGCGTATTTCGTAAATCTAAAGTAATTAAAATTTGAAGCGTCCCGTGAATACTGTAAAATTCGACTATGGGAATGGTCGTAACTGCCTAATGATTTTAGTAAATCCGCCCGGGAAAGATTAATATCAAGCGATAGACTTTTAGGAGCTGATAAAGAAAAAGAAGAATAAAATTCGGAATAATAAATAAAGCGTATACATACACTTATATTATATTCTATTTTACCCGTGTCCGATGGTGCATTCGTCATCCACAGACTTGTCTCTTTGTTACTTAATACCTTAAGTGGACGTAGTTAAAAAGCTCTTTTTCGAGACACAAATACGTTTGATTTTTTATTAATTCTATCTCTAGTATTAAGGACACTCGTTCATACCTCCGTCAGTGCTTCCTATACCGTTCTTCTTTTTTTGTATCCTCGTCAGAAAGAAAGAGCATTATTATTATTAATAACAATGTATTGATATTTTTTAAATATATTTTACAATTTTAAATGTATATTTATCGTTTATTTTATATATTTATGCAGCTTAACCAGATGAGAAAACCATCTTCATACCACAATATAGATTATTAACAATAATTACTATACATACAAAACACAACATAATCAATCAGACTTAACTAAGCTAAAATAATATTACAATAATAAAATTAATTAATTGCCTGTAGTCGTCTCTGTGAATGGGCTAATCCCAGTCAGCCTCTCGGGTCATCTGAGGCGGCTGGGACTACGTGGCGGACCGCTCCGGGCTCAAATGCAGAAGGCGGTGCTCCTTGATACCGCCCGCATCTCCGCCGGTTTCTTTCCCTTTCCTCCTAACCCTCGGCCGTTCGGTCTCCCCTGCCGAGAGCTTCCATCTGGTTGGATCTTTATTTATTTATGTATTTTTTGTATTTATTTTATTTTATTGATATTTATGTATATTTATCTTTTCAGTTTAACTTAAAGTTATATATTTATAGAACCCAACCAGATGAGAAAATTATATAGATACCCCAAAAATTAATTGCAATTTAACAAAAATTCAATAATACCTTACTTACCTAAAGTTTCTTTAATAAAAACTTGAAAATTATTTTCTTAAGATCTGATCAAACGATAAAAGAGCGTAATTTTAGGCTACATAAGCACTACTTGGTCTGCGCTTTTGGCTACATCATCACTACGACTTGGCTTGATGAGTTCTAGTATTCGTGCCCGTAAATATTTCTACCAAAATTAAATATATTTATTTATTTGTGCATTTATGCATTATGTGCTCTTATGCATTTATTTACAAGTCATATGTGTTAATAATATTCCCCACATCACCTTAGAATGTGCCAACTGCGTTACTTGTCTAGCGTGTCGCAAAAGGCAACTAATGGGATGTTGATATAAACGATAGGCTAGGCACCTAACATTTCTTTCGCAAATCTCCAACTACACTTATTTTTTTACAGAAATTCATCGAGTGATGTGAGTTCGTTACTCCTAGTGCTTCTGATTCTTCCGATTACGATGTTATTTTGGTGAGTTACTGTAATGGTGAGGTTACTGTGGTGAAATGCCTAAAAAAAATTACGTTCCCCTCATCTTGGTTAAGTATTATTCTTGAATGATACATATGATTATCTTGAAAAGCTTATTTGAGGAGCACCTATCTCCCTACCGCAGTCGCATGAACAATGTGACTGTAACATCTAAACACATACAATTGAAATTTGTGTGAACCTCTTAATACATAAAATTGTTATCACTAATCATCTTGAACACTGACAGAATGTTATACTCTGTTGCTGAAATCGGATCAAACTAAAAAGTTTACTCCGGAACGAATCAGCTTTTAATTAAAATAAAACACAAACATTCCCCTCGGGATTTATTTACAACTACAGCTTCCGTTAACTCAAATTACATGGACCGATATTGGTATCGAGTGTGCAGTGAAATATTACCAATTAACAAATGGATTTCCTCTCTGAGTAGTTTAAATTGCGTATATAAATTCAAATAAATAACGATTGATTCGATGGTTTTTCATTATTACTCTCGTTTTGGTAGCAAATTCTGTTTTTAATAAAAGTAAAACTTCTGTCGAGGTGTCCATTACTTTTTCATTTATTATGGTACTTATAGGGTCATAAGCCTACTGCTGAACAAAGGCATTCTCCAAAGATAGATCAACAACAAAACACGGTCCCATGCAGGTGACTTGGACTTGGACATCAATAGAATTCCTGCAAACGCAGTTTTTGAAGTGAAAAGTTCGCTCGAATCGTTGTGATTTTAAACTCGATGAAACGAAAAAGCGACACTGTAAAGAGACAAATATATATACATCTATAGGATTAAGTCGGCGAGAGAATGAGATAGAATATTACTTAGCGTCTATTTGGCGTACCAATCTGTAAATCTGTCCTGTACCTGTAAAATGAAGTATGTGGCGCGGCGCTATTGCAAAGTGATTTTTTTAACCGAAAGAATATAATCTTTTACTACACTAAAAAAACATGTCCTTAAAATAAGTATTGAAACATTTATTACCTATAAAATTAAACTTTTATCTTATACTTAATGCCGCACTTGTTGTTGAAAATATAATAAATCGTTCGCCGTGTATACTTTATAATGAATATTAACTGCCTATTGACTGCCTCGTTGGTCTAGTGGTTGTAGTGGTGCGTGTGCTGATCATGAGATCCTGGGTTAGAATCCCGGGTGGGGCCAAAAAATCAATTATTAAGTTTTCCGTCAAGAAATTCTCAGTAACCGCCCGGAGTCAGGAAGTTGGCGGTGTCTCACCCCCGTGCATCGGCAAGCACCGTTGACCACCATCGGTAAAGCCGTAGGTCCTGCGCCTGATCTCTCTCCGGTCGTGTCGGTTTACCATCCCATCGGATTATGAGAGTGAGGGAATAGGGAGTGCACCTGTGCTTGCGCATACACTGGGGCACTATAATCCTCTCCGTTGAGGCAGGCCGCCGTGGCCGAAATTGGGTCTGGAGGACATTATTATTATTATTATTATAATGAATAATATATTTCATTTCTTTTCATTTGGAGGTTTCACTTCTACCACGTGTGAACTGCACTGTGCACATGTTTTTTTGTTTTGTATTGGCATCAGGAAGACCTGCTACGAATCTCCTCTTGCTTTTCCTCTGTCGCCTCTTACGACACACGGAATTATATATTTATAATTATATATTTTTAAACAGGATTGAAGTGACAAACGAATCTACGTGATGGTAGTAGTGATAGTCCACTAGTAAGTGGCTACTGCAGTCCTTGGACACCTGCAGCCCACTTCAAACCAAACCAAAAACCAAAAAAAAAAAAAAAACAAAAATTGCTACAGATTCGCTACGTCTGAGGACTAAAATAGAATACCTTAAGACCTGTAATTCTAGTTTTAAAAAAATACCTTAACTTTTTCTGATAAAATATAGCCCCTCACTCCTAGAATTGCTTTCTCGAATATTAGTCGGAACAGACAGGCAGATATTTTTTTTAAATTTCTTACTTATTTCTCAATAGCATTCAAATGAATTCCTGATCTTAATAGAAGCTGGTTATTACAATATTACCTACAGACAGAAATTCAATCTTATTTACTCTCGACTCGAAAATGATCTGATGCAGCTAGTGAGGAGAGCAAAGTCTTCAATTTACTTAGCTTAGGAATATTTTTTTTCTGTCAAAACATAGGTACATTTTGTCACTAACATAAAATATTAAATAATGACAAATAAAAAAACTGTTGTTAACTCTGTAGGAAATATAATAACCTCAATCAGTACTTGTTTTTTCATTTTATGCATGGACAGCCGATATTAAATGAGGTAGAGCACCTACCAATGTTTACTAAGAAAGGAATTATTCATAAAAGTATAAAGTGAGTTAGAAATTTATTCTACGAATGTATTCATAGGTTAACCGATAAATTTTAGTTTTTTTTTTAATTCGATGAAGTGTCATACAAGGTAGAGACATGCTGCTGCATGCTGGTAGAGACATGCAAATGAGTCGGCTCGAATAAGAAAGGACCACTAAAAATAGCAGCTTAATGCTGTTGTGTTTCGTATGGTAAGAGTAGCGAACCGGAGACCCTTTTTACTGCAAAAAAAGGCATTCT
This sequence comes from Parnassius apollo, assembly GCA_907164705.1. NCBI lineage: Eukaryota > Metazoa > Arthropoda > Insecta > Lepidoptera > Papilionidae > Parnassius > Parnassius apollo. The sequence continues at coordinate 1,795,699 of CAJQZP010001402.1, read as the reverse complement.
ATCTTAGTCCTCAGGGGTGACAACGCTGGTATATAATTATGTAATTCTATATCATCCACTTCCATCAGGTGGACTGTGTGCTCGTTTTCCACTGTTATTTTATTAAAACGTGATGTACATAGTTACAAATTGCCCCTTGACCACAATTGTGTAGTAGTTACTACACCCAATGAATGCTTTTAGCTTATTTAAAATACAATGCGGATACTGAGATTATTGTGCGTAGATATTCAATCTGTTTCATTTCATTAAGGTGTTTAATAGAATAGAATAATTTATCTGGCAGCACAAGAGATGGCATCCTAATTGTTCTGCACTTGTCTCACACGCGAATCGTTACAATTAAGATATCTCAGTCATATAAATAATGTATTTCTCACTACTCACTACTCATCGTAGCGATAAATGAACATCGAAATTTTTTTCAAAAGTATTTTTCTTTCCTATTCTAACATATTTCGCTTTCCATTCAATTGTTGCAAATAGAGAAGATATCTTATGTTTACGTGGTAGAGGTACGCTGCAGCTATATCATGGTTGCAGCACGAATGTGTTTGTTCGACCGTAAAAAGACCACGCTCTCACTAAGTATAAAACAGCAGAACAAATAAAAATGAGATTTGTGTTTAAGTAAAAAGTGTAATTAAAAATGTAAAACGATAGTATCCTGATGGCAGTTTGCGAACTGCGAAATCAAATGTTATGTGTTCGAATCCGCATTTCCACTACTGTCACGAACTACTCCTAATATTAAGCTTACCAGGAGTGGTTAAAAGGAATATGAGTAATGTAATGTCGCTATATAAATGTCGCTAAGGCTTAAAAATACTGAATTTCATATGGTTAGTGTAGAGAGCCGGAGATCCTTTTAACCGGTAACGATGCATTCCACCTTTGTCATGGTTAGTGACAACGCATCTGCATTTTGATATTTATTCGAGGATAGATGTTGATGTCTATGGGTCGCAGCATCCACTTACTATCAGATGGTTTATGTACTCTTTTGTTACCCTTATTGTGTATAAAAAAGATTAATTATTAACAGGAGAATACTAGAGCCGTGGTAGTTTAGAGGATAAGCTTTCGCTTTAAAATTTTGCTTGAGCAAAACGGACTCGATATCCGTCGGCACCAATGACATTAGTTATATTAATTTAGGTGTCTTTTACCATTAGAAAGCTGAAGTGGCAATGAGCCGGGGATATATAGCTCGAAAAACCAACAACCGATAGGGAAGCAGGGTTCACGAGTACCAGTAGGCGAAGTGTAGGGTGGCCCACCACTAGATGGTATGACGACCTTGTAAGACATGCAGGAAGTCGATGGATGCAGGTGGCTCAGGATCCTGCTTTGTGTCATTCCCAGAGGGAGGCCTTTGTTCAGCAGTGGACTTGTGAAGGCTGTTAGGATGATGACGATAAAGCATTAGCATTAATTACTAGGTGGTACGATTCCTTTCCTTTGACTTTGACCTGACCCGGGATTCGAATTGAAATCACATCATTATGGGTATTTTACTCATTTTCAAAAAGTGTCTTAAATGAATCCTAGTGATAATGAACCACTATAACTTTTTTTTAAACCGAATAGTGCCATAAAAACTACTTTTAATCTATCGTTTTAAATTTTCGCGTGAAAACGCTAGCCGCCATCTTGTTCAACTCGTGACGTCACAGTCGTCGATTCTGCATATTTTGTAAAGTTTTAATGTTTAACAATGAGTTATCATCTATATAATTACTGTTTTGTGCCTGAATGCAAAAATAAGAGCATAAGAACGCCGGAAAAGTTATGGATTAAAGGGCCAACTGATTTAAATGTGAAATACTTGGTTAAATCTGGCAAGACGAGAGCCGAAGGCATTGTCTACAAAATCTAAACTATACTTCTGTGAAGATAATTTTGATGTAAGTATGATTTATATTTAACTATTGTTTAATACAAGACAAAACATCAGAGGTGAAAGGTATCGCAAGACAAATTTTGTAATAAATTATGTTAACTTAGATATTATAACTGATGTATATATAACTATAACTTATATATATGACATTAAAGACTTTATTGACATCAATCCCTAATACTATTCATGTTATATTATATATTTTAATTTATCTTTAATTCAATGTAATTTATTGTAATGAGACTTTGTGATATTATTTTTATGATTATACAAGATAATAATATTAATTTTGCATGCTATTTGTAATAGCGAGACATGTGCACCTTTTTAACATGTACCACCTTTATATACCATGTTCTTACGCAAATAAAAATTCTGATTCTGATTCTGATTCTGATGATTGCTAATGATTGTGTTTATGGATAAACTACCACCGAAATTAATAAAAGAATGTGTTGATTCATTAACTCTTCTATTTAGTATTTTAATCAACCAATATTTTACTGAAGGAACGTTTCCAGATTTATTAAAAACTGCTATAGTAAAACCTATACATAAAAAGGATACAAAAGCAAACACTACAAATTATAGACCGATCGCAATGTTATCTACATCCTCGAAAATATTCGAAAAGGCAATGTCAAATAGAGTTTACGCTTTCTGCGAAAAATTTAAACTATTTTATAATTCACAAAATGGCTTTAGGAAGCGATCAACTACACTGGCAGTATAGAAATATATACAAAACGTACTTGATATTTTAAATGAAAAGAAATACGCCGTAGGTATATTATTAGACATGTCCAAAGCCTATGATAGAGTACAATACCCAATACTGTTACAGAAGCTATATGACATCGGTATACGAGATACGGCATACAAATGGTTTAAATCTTACCTAGAAAACCGTAAACAATACGTAGAGATAGTGCATTATAATCATGACGCTGGCGAAATATGCAACGTTTGATCTGAAGCAATCCACACTACTTGCTCCATCCCCCAGGGTAGCGTTTTGGGATGTTTGTTATTTATTATTTATATAAACGAACTATCTAGCGTATTGACTGAAACCTATATTATATTTGCTGATGACATTTCCATTCTTATTCCGCATAAAAAGACCAGAATTTAAATAATACATTGAATCAAGTATTGAACCAAGTTACAAATTGGCTGACACGTCACAACCTAGAGATTAATTTTTAATAAAACCAAAATTATGCAATTCAGACCAGTACAAAAACCACCACTAAATATCGCTTTACTTATAATAATATACCTATAGGAACTGTCGACAACTTCAACTTGTTAGGCCTGGAAATGGACTGCCATATAAACTGGAAAGCCCATATAAATAAAGTAAAAATAGGCTATCAAAATTCACTTACGTATTACGAGAAATAAAGAAAACCACAGATGTCCCCAGCGCTCTGTCAGCATATTACGCATACACATCTTCGTGGCTGTCATACGGTGTCATGTTGTGGGGAAATAGTGAAAATGCGCAGCAATTATTTATAATGCAAAAAAAATTTATAAGAATCTCGGCAAACATAAAAATTCCAAAAAGTTTTAAGCCCCACTTCAAAAAGTTTAAAATTTTGACTTTGACGTCTATTTATATTTGGGAAACATGCAAATTTGTAAAAACCCACCCAGAACTATTTACCAAATAAAGTGAAACAAATTACTAACTCAATTAGACCAAATAAGAATAGGCTACTATTGCCGAAATCTACTCTTGCTTTGCATAGCTCTCCCTACTGTATGACAGTTAAAATTTTTAATAACCTTCCAAATGACATAAAAAATTTAACGAATACTACACTATTTTATCCAAATTAAAGCTATATTTAATTGAAAAATGTTTCTATAATTTCAATGAATATTTTGATACAAATATTATTTAATTTATATGGACAACTTCGGCCTGTGCCTATTTAATTTAATTTAATTTTGTTATTCAATTATTATTTTTTACTTGACATTGTGATTATGAATTTAATTAAATTTACAGAATTTTAAAATAATATAATTTAATAATGTAATGTATTAGTGAAATCTAATATTGTAGTTTAAAAATAATAATTACTAGGCTGCACTGAAAGTATCGGGAATGGAATATTTTCACTGTTCCTGTCATATTAAAATCTTTTTAATTGAAAACTCCTTGGTTTTAAAAAATCAAATACCATTTATTTATTTAAAAAAAAAAGATTCTCGGTCTTGTCACAAGGTTTTGTCAAACTTGTTTAGTCGTTGAGAAAATGGAATTGACTCGAGAAAATTCAAGAGCGATGATTTATTGAAATAGAAATAGAAACTTTTTTATTCAATGTAGATTATAAAAATACTTATTGAAAGTCACTTTTTTAATTTACCACTGGTTCGCAAAAAAAACCTCTGTCCTGGGAAGAACCAGCAAGAAACCCAGCGGGACTATTTTTTTTAATAATAGCTTACAATCATGTTTACAATCAACAACACAAGACAAATTAGAAATAGCTTGGTAGCGATCACCCTTCCCAGGGGTTATTATCATCTATAAATTCCTTAATATTATAATAAACCTTTTTATACAAACTTAGTTTAATAACATTTTAGAACTTTGTGTATGACAAATTTTGTATATTTTCTGGGATTTTGTTGTAAAAGCGTATACATCGCCCCAAGAATGAATTACTGACTCGGTGGAGTCGAGTAACTGGTACTACCAGCTTGTGTCTGCTCCTAGTATTTACAGAATGAATATCACTTATTTTCGCAAAACTACTTTTATTTTTGTGTACGTACATTACATTTTCATAAATGTATTGAGAGGCCAGAGTTAATATATTAATTTCCTTAAATTTTTGTCTCAGTGACTCTTTTGGTTTTAAATTATATATTGCTCTAATGGCCCTCTTCTGTAAAATAAATATAATTTCAGTGTCAGTCGCGTGTCCCCATAGCAAAATACCATACGACATAATGCTATGGAAATAACTAAAGTAAACTATTCCATGTGTTTCAACACTGGTAAGAGTTCTAATCTTTTTTACAGCATATGCTGCAGAACTAAGTCTGCTAGCTAGTTTTGATATATGGGGGAGCCATTGAGGCTTTGCGTCCAGTGTGATTCCAAGAAAAATGGTGGTATCAACAAGACTTAGTTCCTCCCCATTTAAAATTACATTAGTATTGACATTAGTATTGAAGAACCAGAATGTGTCAAAACAGGCACGTATGGTAATTCATAATGCTGTGTTAGTCCCTACGTTAATGTATGGTAGTGAAAGCTGGGTGTGGCAGAAGAAGCACGAAAGTAGAATAAATGCTGTAGAAATGCGTTCTTTAAGAAATATGCTAGGGTTTAATCTGAATGACAGGGTGAGAAATTGCGTGATAAGAGATAAATGTGGTATGCAAGATGATGTTGTGACCAGGATTAAGAAAGGAATGCTTCGGTGGTTTGGTCACGTAGAAAGAATGAATGATGAAAGAGTGACAAAGCAAATTTATATGGCAGATGTGAACGGCCGAGTCGGGAAGGGACGCCCTAGAAAAAAGTTTGTCGACCAAATTGGCGATATTTTGAAAATGGGCCACGTTAGAAGTACCCTTAACCGACGAGCATGTATGCGTAGATATATGGATGTAAAGGACGCGAAAGAGGTATGTCAGGATCGTGCCAAATGGAAGTCCGTAATCTCTGCCTACCCCTCTGGGTGACAGGCGTGAGTGTTTATGTTATGTTTTATGTTATTGACATGTTTAACATTAGGAGTTACGAATTTCATACATTTAGTATTAGTATCATTCAAATGCAAATTATTAACATTAAACCAATTGACTAACTTAACTATAGCATTATTTACTTCGTCGTAATTTAATAACTGTCGTTTTAATTTGAAAATTAATGAAGTATCATCAGCAAATAATACTATATCATGGTTATCCCCTACTATGTAAGGTAAGTCATTAATATATACAAGAATCAGAAAGGGGCCGAGAATTGAGCCCTGAGGCACGCCCATTTGTACAATCGACCCGGAAGAACTCATACTATTAATAACAACTTTTTGTGTTCTGTCACTTAAATATGAAATAATTAATTTAAGAGCATCATTTCTTACACCGTAGTGTTGAAGTTTCCTGATTAATGTTTCATGGTGAACACAATCGAAGGCTTTGGATAGGTCACAGAACACACCCAAAGCATCCTGTGAATTCTCCCATGCATAAATATATATTTAATCAGCTCAACACCAGCATCAGTTGTTGAGCGACCTCTTGTGAAACCAAATTGATTTTTATGAAGTAATTTATTTACATTAAAAAAATTAATCAAGATCAATAGATCAAGAATACTTTTTCAAAAATTTTACTAAGTGTTGGCAGTACAGAAATAGGTCTAAAATTAGCGGGGTCCACCAGATTTTTTGATTATTATGACTTTCGAAGTGGTTTAACACAAAAACAGTGTGTTGACCGGATGATTTCTGCATTTGGTGATGAAGTCCCATCCAAAACCACAATTTATCGCTGGTTTGCTGAATTTCAACTTGGACGTGTCAAGCTCAGTGATGTTCCCCGTCAAGGTTTTCCAAAAACTGCAGTCACCCAAGAAAACGTTGATGCTGTGTATAAGCTGATTGAGGAAGATCGACATGTGACATTCCGCGAAATTCAGGCAACTTTAGACATTGGCAAGAGTCAAATACAAATAATCTTGCATGAACAATTAGGTGTAAAAATGTTGTTTTCCCGATGGATACCGCATCCGTTATGTGAAGAGCAAAAAGCGGCTCGCGTTACTTGGTGCGTCAGAACTCTCGAAAAATTCCACGTAGGATCCTCAAATGCTGTATACAACATTGTATCAGGTGATGAATCCTCGATATATACGTACGAACCCGAAACAAAAAATCAGTCACGAGTTTGGGTGTTTGAAAATGAGTTAAAGCCAACAAAAATTGTTCGTTCGAGTGTTGCAAAAGAAATAGTGGCCACGTTTGTCTCCAAAACCGGCCGTGTTACGACTATTTCTCTTGAGGAATAAAGAACGGTTAATGCAGAATGGTATGATAGCATTTGTTTGCCACAGGTCGTTTTTGAACTACGTAAAGAGAACTGCAACCACCGCATCATCCTCCATCACGACAATGCGAGTTCTCACACCCACACAGAACAAAAGAGTTTTTAGAGCAAGAAAACATAGAATTATTAGACCATCCGCCGTATAGCTCCGACCTAAGCCCTAATGATTTCTATACTTTCCTTAAAATAAAGAATAAATTGCGTGGACGGAGATTTTCATCACCTGAAGAAGCTGTGGACGCCTACAAAACGGTCATTTTGGAGACCCCAACTTCCGAATGGAATGGTTGCTTCAATGATTGGTTCCATCGTATGGAAAAAATGTGTCAAATTTCGCGGAGAATACTTCAGAAAGCAATAAATACATTTTTAAATAGTAATGTTGTGTCACTTCCTTGATTCCCGAAATTTTCAGTGCCGCCCTCGTAATATTTTTATAATTGCTACGCCCAAACTGGGTTCAAATGCGGACTTTTTTTTAAACATAACATCTATTGTAACCATTTGATTGCAATAAAGACTATGACTATGACCATGGCTATGACTATGAACTAAACTATGATAGCTATTATGTGTTTTATCAAAATACGCTCTGACCTAGTATTGTGTTTTTGTGTAAACAAAAGTTGGTAATAGGTACTTACACTGATGTTTTGAGATTCCTCAACTCGGCGGAACAAAATTGGGATTTCATGCAAAAAAATTGCCACCATCAATTTATTTATCCTTGGTAGATTAGTACTTTTTACTTTTACGAATTCGTCTTTCATGATGCCTTTTCAATAAAATTCGGAATAGAACTCAATAATCGTAATTATAAAGTAAAAATTTCGAAATAACACAGCACGTTAGCTAATTTTCTTATCGGTGACACAAAACACAAATATCCTTAGTCTGGAACATGACGTCACGACATGTTCTAATATGGCCGACAGCGTTTTGCAGATTTGAGGAACAGACGAAAAAAAATTCTTAATATGGAAATTTAAAATTTATAATGCAACTTTATAAACAGAAATCAATATTTTTTGTTTACTTTTTATAAAATCTATCACAAATATATATTTTTGATTTTATTTTACATGGTGTAAAATACTCTATTATGCTTACAACCAATACACCAACGAGGCAGTCAACGATGTATATACATGCAATATTACTTATATGGCGTGTTTATACAAAAGGTTTAAACAACAAAGCGAAACCGATGAAGTGTATGTGACCCTCTTCTTTACTTAAATTAAATATGCCTTTATATTGAAGCTCGCCGTATATTGTCAGGTCACAGTTCAGACGAATTCTGACCGATGCCAAAATCTGTGTTTTGTGTAAGACCCTACACCGGATAATCGGCGGCATTTTTACAAAATTGGGGTCACTTACATAGGTGTGGTTGTTTATGCGTGAAAGTTGTCGACGTTAGGTTTTTTTCATTTATTTATCACATAAACAAGCAAGAAGGCTCCATGTCGCAAATGCAATGAGTGCTTGCATGTTTGAATCCCGCACGTAACAAGTATTTGTTTAACCTACAAATTATTGTTTTTTTCCTGCTGGAACTGCCTCCACGACACAGGAGAAAATCTTAATGTGAGTGTAACGCATCTAAAGAAAAAAATTATAATGTATGTACTCGTATATGTAGTGATAACACTTAAAACCTACAACACAGCGCACTTCCATTAAAACATACTTTAAGCCGCCGAAGAAGATTGGTCAGTTTTTACCACCAGCCAAGTGTAACGTCCCTCTGCAAGATGCAGGAGTATACAAGCTTGATTGTGAATGTGGACTCTCCTACATAGGACAAACTAAAAGAACAATTAAAATCCGCGTTAAAGAAAATTCATAAATGATGAAAGACATAAATAATGTGAAGAATGGACGCTCCGGAAGTCTGCAATCTGTGAACGTACAGGATCGCCCCCGTCACTACATCAGATTTGATAGACCACAAATTCTTGCTAAAGAATACCGATTCCTTCCAAGGATGATTCGCGAGGCTATTGAAATCAAAAAACAACCTCATTTCAATAGAGAAGATGGCTGGGTGCTACCATCTGCTTGGGATCCTATAATTAATAAAATTAAAACCCAACCCAAGCATAAAACTGCAATACTTCAAGATAGTATAAGTTCGTACTGCATAGATCGGAACAAAAGTTAATAATTTTAATCTATGGTAACCGTGGTTAACTATGACATCTAGACGTTAAACATCTCAGTCTCCCCGTGACCATGGGTGCTGTAAAGTGCTCGAAACGTCGTGTATTTGAAAAGTAAAATATACGCGATAAAATCCGTAAAAACTAGTATTATATTTTTACCTGAGTTATCAAGACTATACAATTTTATAAGAATGGGGCGGCTCGTGCCGGCTTTGCCTGGTTGAATAATTATCCGCGACGCCGAACGCCACAATACCTGTCTCGTCAAGCGAGAGCTTTTATATAAAAATGGTTATTGTGTTGTATCCTTAGAATATAGATATATCCTGTTGGGACTTCTTTAGAACATTTCAAGAGGAATAATACAGCCATACATTATTTTTGTGGAACTTTGTCTAATAATAATAATATTCTTTAGTGACGTAAAAGTTGTTACAATATTTTTTATTTTGTGTGTGTGTGTGTGTGTGTGTGTGTGTGTGTGTGTGTGTGTGTGTGTGTGCGTGTGTGTGTGTGTGTGTGTATGTGTGAGTGTTTGTGTGTGTGAATGGGGAGGCTCGACCGGGTAAGGACCACACTTTCACAGAATACCAGTGTAAAATAGCAGCCTAACACAGTTGTCTTTCGAATGGTGAACATAGAAACCGGCAACCCTTTTTACTGGAAACGAGGCATTCCATCTTAGTGTTCAAGGGTGACAACGCATCTGCATTTTGATTCGTAATCGAGGATTGATGTAATGTCTATGGGCTACAGCAACCACTTGCCATCAGGTGGACTGTGTGCTCGTTTGTCAACATATACTTAAAGAAATAAGCACAATACAAAGGTGTTTCTTTTAGGCCGATAAGCGTATTATTCTATAAGAAAAAATTCAATTTAATGTATACACATAATATATTTATAGTCTGTGTTTATTCGGAATCATTGCCTTTCAAATGGTGAAAGAATTTTTCGAAGAAGTAGTTATAAAAGAAAATAACTCCACGTATACACAAATTGGTTAAATTCATATTATCTTTTTATAATATTAGGTATAGGCTAACTGGCAGGATATCCTATAAAAGTCGTAAAATTTGAAATACAAAATATTGAGGGTAGTGACCCTAATAAGTGTATCAGTATAAAACTGTTTTGCAAGGTTCCCTAGAGATTAAAGACTTAGGAGTTCCTATTGATAGAAAGCTAACCTTTAAATCTTATATATTAAAAATTTAAAAATCAATTGCTGACCGTTAGTCTTGCTGAAAACGGTTCGACAGATTTTGATAAATTTTTGTCTGTGTTCGAATAAGTACCTAGTTTGTTTTGATTCACATTTGGACTCGGAAGGTGGCGCTGTAGTCGATCCAGAAATCCCCTGTGCAAAGCCGGTGGGGATCACTAGTAAACAGTATTGTTAATAAAGCCACGCAGTTCCTATGATTTGTTAGTGTTTATCTTATGAGTTTTTAGTAGTGGTTGAACCACATTGCAGTTATATTATGGTTGTAACAAGGATGGGTCGGCTCAAATGGTGTAGGATCACGCTCTTCTTTCTTCTTCTTTCGTATGGTGAGTGTACAGAACCTGTGATAAAATTATCTAGTGTGATCAAACTTAAATTAAAAGTAAATTAATTGAAAGAATTCACATAATTAAAAAAATGCAACTGTATTTTACACTGCAGACCATCCCTGGAAATTCTCGCTAATTTCAAATGCACAGCGCTCCAAATTCCAACTATTACGACGTTTTTCTTTTTCTTTTTGAAAAGGTGACAAGCGACTATACGGTTCACCTGATGTTAAGTGACTACCGCCGCCCATGAACAACCGCAACACCAGGGGAATTGCAGGAGCGTTGCCGGCCCTTTAGAAATGAGTAAGTTCTTTTCTTGAAGGTCGTATCGGTCCGGAAAAATCGCCGGTGGTTCGCTAACTATTCCATAGAGAGGTTGTACGCGGAAGAACACTCTTAGTGAAACGTACAGTGGTGGACCGCCAAGCATCCTGAAGGTGTGGATGGTATCGGGAGGTTTGCCGCGTAGTGCGTTCATGAAATTTGGCGGCTGGTATTAATTCGAACAATTCCTCAGAGCACTTCCCGTGGTATATGAGAAAGAAAATGCAAGAATAAACAAATAAAATTGAAAGTGCTCAGCGACATGAAACTATAGAAGAAAGAAAAGAAAGGAGAAAATAGCAAACAATAACATAAAATCTATCATAATAAATATTTTAATACAATTGAACGTCTAACAACCTTCCTATATACTATTGAGTGTCTTACTTACAACCTTGTGAAAAATCTTTCGTATTTCGTATATATTTTTTTTAATTTTATTAACAGAATTGAATATAAACAATTTTACGGATTTTATCGTGTTTAGTTTAAACACCACAACACGCGGAGATCTGATGAGAGCTCGATGTTAGGAAACCGGAGTGAAACCAAAAATTCCCGTTGTATTTTTATCATTGATTTTCATCGCAGGAAGTTAAAAAATAACAAACAGTCGAATTCCCAATCTCTTCCTTATTTCGAAGTCATCTAAAACGCTTATATACTTGTTTTTTAAATTATTTTTTTAAATTTATTTGTTAAAAAGACTAGCACGTCCGACCATGCTAGACTATATGTCAAATTTATTGGTATTATTTTAACAGAAGTGTTAAGAAACGAGCATGCGACTTTGTATTAGGAACGAACTTTGTAGTAGGACCTTCCATGAAAATCTGCGATACCTGAGACCTTCACCTTTTAGTAAAAGAAAATCATCTCTTGAAGTTCCTTTAGTAAAAAGGAAAATAAATTCTTCAAAGTGGTCGTGCGTGGCAGAAAATTTCTCCTAAAACTAATAGAAGTAGATTGACAAACACCCAAATGATGTATAAAATTAAAATTGTGTCGAAAAATTGTGTATTAACGATGATTTGAAATTCGATTTTTGCGATTTGGCTTTGTAGTGTGGAGAAATACATATCACGAAACAAATTCTTACCATTTATTTATAAAAGAAGCAAATTGATATATGCGGAGAGAAGCGACAGAGCCTAATATTAGTCAAGTGTGTGGACTTTATACTTAAATAAGGTTCTAAAGCGTTATTTGAAAGTAGTGAACAAGCATGTAAATCTTTTAATTCAAATAGCGATAAGTATGTTTTTCACTGAGGTGGTGACATAAGAGAATCAATCACACAGTCTTCCCATTTTATGTCGGCCTACCCCCACAACAACAAGTCTGCATAATGTCAGTGTAAGAACATTCACTACCCCATGTTATCCCGTGGGAGTAAGAGACGACAGAGGGAAACAAACCGGTTGATAGGCAGCAGCGTCTCCTTAATAATAACTAAACAATTAAAACATTCCTTCTATGAGGCAATCTTTTGGGGAATCCCACATTCAGCAGTGGACTTTTAATAGATTGTAATGTTTACAACAACAAGAGGTGATTACTGGTGTATTAATAGCGTAATAGATAGAGGTATAAATATATTTTTTCGTACATGACGTAAATTGCCAAAGCCTGTGGTGAGCATTGAACTGCCAAAGATGTGATGGGTCTGGTATTACAATTATCAATTCGCCAGTCAAGCGTGGTGGTTAAAGGAAGTCCTTCCCCCAGCGAAAAAGATCCATGTCTAGCAGTAGACTTTTTCATCATTACGGCCCATCACAAGTCCACTGCTGAACATAGGCGTCCTCCAAGCGATGCCAACCAGCGCGGTCCCGAACCACCTGCATTCCCTAGTTTCCTGCATCTCTTACCAAGTCATCGTTTCGTCTAGTGTAGGCTGCGATTCGCTTGCACAAGGTTGCCACTTGAATTTTTTTTAATTTCTTTAGTTCATTGACCTATGTGATCGGCCTTTGCCACTTCAGCTTACCGATCCGTTGCACTATGTCGGTTAATCTGGTTCTACTTCGGATATCTTTTACGGGTTAATAAAAAAAGAAGAAATGTTATAAAGATCTTAAAAACAAAAGCCTCCCTACATAAAATTAACTTATAACATAAAGTAAAAGCCAAATTCAAAACAAAAAAGAATAAAATAATATCACATTGAGAAGTCGGTGCTCAGACATAGTGTATCAGATATATAACAGTTAAATCCCTTACTTCAGAATGTGAAATAATTTTAATCTTTATAGTTCTGTAAAGTCGTGTTTTACTTTTTCTTATAAGTATTTTTATTAACCTTTTGAGTGTTCTCCATCACCATCTCAACATGGTTTAAGTAGTTCATTTCAGTTCATTTAACTCTTCATCACCTATACAAATTGACCCGCTCTTGAAGTATAACCTATTTAATAAAAAAGTATCATCCAAACCAGTACACGATTGAGAAAGATATCACGTAACATACAGTCGACACCTCCTTTATTTGAAGTCGGCTAAAAACAAAAGACATAACGTTATAGAAGAATATTAACTTTTTGAAAATGGAAATGGGTTCATGACGGCTAGTTAAAAGTAGGAATGCATATATAATATGTAAAGCGGCAAATAAGATTTAAAAGGAAACTGGATGACGTCCGAGTTGCTATACGTAAAATTTTTCCTTTTACGATTTCTATCTTGAAAATGGGACTTTTTTATTCTTTTATATCTTTATTATCTTTTTAGATCTTCTGTCCTCATAGCACAGGGATAAGTTCAGGTGACAAGTTTTGTTTGATATTTGATTCGAATTGATACGGTTCTTGTGTCTCAAAATTTATCTCAATTATTTTATAGAATAAGAGTGACAAACGAGCACACAGTCCACCTGATGGTAAGTGGATGCTGTTGGTCTATAGACATCTACATTTATCCACGATAAAGAATCAAAATGCATATGCGTTTTCGCCCCTGCCGACTAAGTTGGAATGCTTCATTTTCAGTAAAATGGGTCTCCAGTTCTCTACACTCACCATAAGAAACACAGCAACGTTAAGCTGTTATTTATGTTGATATTCTGTAAAAACTTTGCCCTTCATCTTTATATACATATTGCGTAGTGAATATATAAAATGAACAAAAATAAAAGATTGATTGAGTTTATTCTCGAGATTATTTTGTGGAATCATTTTTTAAAACGTATGCTTATTCGGTGCCTTAATATATTTAACAAAAGAGCGAAGGTGATTTTAGGAGAATATTAAGGATTTAGAAAAGGTAAATTGTTTCGAGACCGCTGAAAGTAGGAATGCATATAAAATATGTAAAGCGCTTAACACGTTTTAAAAGGGAACAGGATGTCGTCCGAGTTACTATCCGTAAAATTGCTTTTACGAATTCTATCTTGAAAAAGGGTCCTTTTTATATCTTCTTTCGTATGTTCCTGAGATCACACGGAATAAGTTCGTATGTTAAGTTTTGGTTGATATTTGATCTGAATATCAATATATTAGACTGTTGTGTATGAATTGTTCTTGTTTCTCAAAATTTATAATAATAAATAAGGGTGACAAATAAGCACAATCCACTTGATAGTAGATGGCTACTGTTGGTCTATAGATATCTACATTTATCCTCGATAAAGACTCAAAATGCAGACACGTTATCGCCGCTGTGGACTGAGATGGAATGCCTCGTTTCCACTAAAAGGGTCTCCGGTTCTTTACACTCACCATACGAAACAGAGCAGCACTAAGCTGTTATTTTACGCTGGTATTCTGTAAGAAAGTGGCCCATTTCCACGTTGGGTGTTGAGTCGCCCCATTCGTATTACAACTATAATGTAATAGCAGCATGGCTCTACCACATGAAACCCTACCACTACTTTTAAGGTTAGTGAACGTTACGCGTTGTCTACACAGTATAACATACATGGATACAAAAGAAAACATAAAATAAGTTTTTAGTCTGACTCATACTTTACCTTGAATTTAGGTCTTATCCTCCATCTGTGTAGGTAACATCACCTGACCTATCGATATACCTTTGAATGATGTCATGCAGCAGTGCAGCACTATGTTTAGGTCTGACGAATATAGAAAGCCAGTTTAACTACAAATTGTGAGGCATTTCATTATATATTAGAAGATTTAATTAAGATATTCATCTTAGTCCTCAGATGCCTTCTGTGTTTGAACACAGAAGGCATCTGAGGACTAAGATGAATATGTTGGTTGCAAATGTCTGTGGGCTGCAGCGTCTCCTTACCATAAAGTGGACTTTAAGTTCGTTTGACTTCAATTATGTTAAAAATATTGTCTTATCACAGTAAACCACGCAGTCATAATGATTTCTTATATTTACGCGAACACTACACATTGAAATAATACTAATTTTTACGGAATTTATCGCGTATATTTAACTTTTTTACCCGACGTTTCGAGAGCTTTACAGCACCCATGGTCACGGGAAGGACTGAGATGTTCAACGTCCAGCTGTCATAGTTAACCGCGGTTACCATAGATTAAAATTTAACTTTTGTTCCGATCTACACAGTATGAACTTATGGTATCATGGAGTCTTGCAGTTGTATGCTTGGGTTGTGATTTAATTTTATTTATTATTGGATCCCAAGCAGATGGTAGCACCCAGCCATCTTCTCTATTGAAATTAAGATGTTTTTTGATTTCAATAGCCTCGCGAATCATCCTTGGAAGGAATCGGTTCTTTAGCGAGGATTTGTGGTCTATCAAATCTGATGTAGTGACGGGGGCGATCCTGTACATGTTCACAGACTGCAGACTTCCCGGAGCGTCGATTCTTCACATCAGCTATATGTTCTTTGTTGAACACGCAGTCATATTAACTGTGTCATACGCCTCATTAAAAGCTTTCGCGTCAATAACTTTGCCCTTATTCGCCTGATATTTTACTTTTCATAAATTATAGCATAATGATTTATAAAGCGAAGGTAAAATATTACTACGATATTTATTATAATTTATCTTCTCTCCTTACGACCACTCATTTTTAGGGACGAATATTATGAGACATATTTTTTCAGAGGCCATTAATTATTCGGTCCTTTTCGCATAGCTTAGTACATAATTCTGCAAATTAATCGTTCACGAGTGGAACACGTTCCGGAAAATTTAAAAATATCTCGTACAACATTCAATACATTTGATTCTTTGATATTTGAGATGAAATTTAAAAAGTTAATTTTAAATATATATTTTTTTTTAATTTTAAACTGAAATGTTTCTATGGGTCACAGCATCACCCTCTAATCAGAACTTTCATTTGCCACTTATACTTAATGTAAGTTGATTTTACAAAATCTCCTGACCCATGTAGTTTATAGTTTTTGTAGAATAATGAAATTTCAGGGTGTAGGCCTTTGGTCACTGATTTTGGAAATATTAAAAATACAACGTGTTATATAGGCACTCGTGATTAAAATAACTTTTTACGTGGTAAAGCCACGTTGCAGCTAAACAAAGTTGAAATACGAATGGGTTGACTAGACCGGGATAGGATCACTCTCACAGAATACCAGCGAAAAACACCTGGATAATGCTGCTGTGTTTCGAATGGTGAGTGTAGAGAACCGCAGACCCTTTTTGCTGGTAATTGCGCATTCCATAGTAGTCCTCAGGGGTGACAACATATCTTTTATTTAATTTTTTTATTTCTGGGACATGGTACTATAAGCTTGTAAATTATAACATTTATGATGAATACCATATCTTAGACGCCGATGCGTAGAAATAGCATATTAAATATTTCTTAGTTTTTTTTCATCATTACAATGACAGCATTAAGGTTGTGTTTAATCCAATAATAATAATAACCCTTATAATTAGTAATGAAGTATGACGTAATAACCAAAGTATTCAATTATTCTAAACCTTTATTCTAAATAAAATTTATATTTAAGAAAACTTAAAAAAACATGCATTTATCATGAGCTGTGATTATTCTAGAGAGAGTTATCTTGGTGATTCTGATTAGGATACTAATATAAAGTTATTAAATTAGTGTATTCTCATCGGTCCTCGATACGAGTGCAAATTTTCAAGTCAATCAGTTGTCTGCAAGTTGGTAAAAATAGTCTGCGACATAGACATATTGGTGACCCACGAAGCTAATAAAAGTATGTATAAATATTTTTTTCATTTCAAATTATAATATTTTTATAAAAATACTGACAATGTTTTATATATTATTAACATGCCCGTTTACCACATCAGGTAGGCTTAAAATGCTTGTGGTAGGAGTGATTCAGGACAGTAGTAGAATGGCGGATTTGAACCTACAACCTTTTGCTCATTTTGGAATTAAAATTAAACTAGCGACCTACCTTAGCTTCGCTTGGTTATTTAGATTTTAAATAATCAGAGACAAATGGTCTAAGAACTGTACGTTTAAAAAAGTTCAAGTTTTCGGATATAATATAATCTAGATTCCTACCGGCATTGCTTGCTTTTTGTTCGTAATGTCTCATCATGATCGGTTCAGCCAAACTGAAGGTTAGACCGGGCAGACAGACAGACGAACATTTTGACAAGTTTAATGGTTATAACAGTAATTGAAAAATTGCATGCGTTAAAAGGTTGAAAAAACTTCCACTCCCTTTTTTTGCATTTGCAATTGCAATATATAAATATAATATAACCTATGTCACTTCCACCATTAAGACGAATCTAACGACATCGCGCCAAATAAATAGTCATACACATACAAAAACATTACCTGCTGTCTGGAGTAGTCGAGTAAAAATAGTTATTTATGGTTTAATAACATGTAAATAACCCCATTTAATAGAAGCTATACACATACAATTTTATTTATATGTATAGATTAATTATACCAGAACCATAAAATCTATCAATATATAAACTATAAATTGTCATCTGCCTCGTTGGCCTAGCGGTTGCTAATCATGAGGTCCTGGGTTCGAATCCCGGATCGGGGCAAAAAAATCAATTATTTTTTTTTTAGTTTATTTAAGGACCAGTAAACAGCTTCAACAGAGGCTTAATAACTACAGTCATAATCCTAAAATTTGAGTTTAGTGAAGCCGACACCACCAACCTCAGATAATGATTTATAGAATAAACTACAAAAGTGAGAGATGTGAAGGAGGACTTATACATTTATATTTTATTTAAATACAATATTACAAAATGAAAAAAAAACTGTTCACATTTTAGTTTTGATTTCAGAAAAATTGTTCGCGACGGCCTAACAACCTTAATAAACAAAGTGATAAAGAATACTGTTTTTTGTATTAATAGTGAAATTACCGATAAAACTGACTAAAAACGTGTATTAATATAGTTATTTAGCATATTTATAACTCTCAATATGTTTGTATAGAATGTCGTTTTGATAACAAGTAATATAAACAACTTTTATTATATACCAAAAAAATCGACCAATCACAGCGCGTCTTATCGTGGAACTCTCTAGAAGTT
The DNA here is from genome assembly GCA_907164705.1 of Parnassius apollo. Lineage (NCBI taxonomy): Eukaryota > Metazoa > Arthropoda > Insecta > Lepidoptera > Papilionidae > Parnassius > Parnassius apollo. The sequence continues at coordinate 1,777,199 of CAJQZP010001402.1, read as the reverse complement.
TTTTAATTAACTGCGTAATAGATCATACTAAAAATAATGAAAATAATTTTATGTCCTAAAAGAGTTATAAATATGACATTGAATTAGCATATGGCTTATAGATTAAGAAAGTGTAGGAATATTTTGTATAATTAAACGCATTTGATAATTATATAAAAATTAAAGAATTAAAATACCCAAATATTATGAAAATTTGGGACATTTCGTTTAATAACTTTTTAAAATGTTAATGTTTTTAGTAACCTTTATGATATAATAATAAAGTACCAGACTACCGATTTAATGATGTATAGCATGTTAGTGTAGCAATTAGTTTTGTATAGAAAATATTGCAATTTATGCCATTTGTATAGTGATAAGTTTATGCAATAAAGAGGCAAAACGGAAAATGGCAAGCGGCTCACTGTAAAGTATTGCTAAAGTCTACCTTAGGGGCTCGGGACCCAGTATCCGTAGTAGTGTGAAGAACTACCAGTGACAAGTGAAGTGAAGTGAGTGGTATCCGGTGGTAGCTGAAGTGACTAGTAGCAGTATATAGTGAATAGTGAAAGTGTTAGCTAGCCGAAAAAGGTCGTAACTGATATTCGCAGTTACATATAGTGAAAGTGTTAGCTAGCCGAAAAAGGTCGTAACTGACATTCGCAGTTACACATAGTGAAAGTGTTAGCTAGCCTAAAAAGGTCATAACTGACATTCGCAGTTACACATAGTGAAAGTGTTAGCTAGCCGAAAAAGGTCGTAACTGATATTCGCAGTTACATATAGTGAAAGTGTTAGCTAGCCTAAAAAGGTCGTAACTGATATTCGCAGTTACATATAGTGAAAGTGGTAACTGATATCCGCAGTTACACAAGTGATAAAATCAACTAGTTTAGTTGATAATAGCTGCTAGTCAGTAGTGTTAGAAAACCAGCTACTACCAATAGATATTTGATACCACCGTACAATTTAAAGAAATCTTTTGAAATATACAGTGAACAACCGTAGTTTAACAACCGTGATAAATAGTTATAAAATTTCGCGACTAATTAATCAGTCGAACCGCTGGCCACTACCTTGCTATTTGTATTTGTTAATCGTGCATTTTGATTTTAACTACAGTCCACAATATTTCAGCGGTACCAACAAAGACGGCGGTGAGAGTACCCACCGGAACCTATAGGTGTAGGACGTGAGCGACTCGCGAAGTATCTTCGACAACATTTACTCCGGAGAGTTTCGCCCGTCCGGCACATTCGTTGGTCCTTCGAGCCGGATTTATCCGTTTGTATTTCGGAACCGGGGACATAGTCACCACCTTATTAAAACCGCAGAATTTTCAGATTCAAGATGCCGATCACCCGTTCGCAAGGAAGGGCAGCCAAGGCGTGGACTGTCGGTCTGGAAGGAGGTTCGTCGGCCAGTAACGCCGCCGTCCACCACCAGATGCCACCACGCTCACCGTCAACTGTAGAGGGCGCTGAGGCGCCATGCTGCCCCCCCAGAGGGGGTGGGATACCCCTGCCCGCGCCGTCCACTACGGCCCGCACAACGAAGCAGAGGGAGCATCTAGAAGGCAACGATGACTTTAGCCGTGCATCATCGCCACCAGCCCGGGAAGACACCCACACCGTAGAGCCACCGAGGGGCCACACCGATTTCAGTACGAAGTCAAAGAAGACTGTTCGGCCCAATAGAAAAATTTTGAAGGCTCGTGAAGAAGTATTGAAGATCAAACTAGAACTTGCGCAGATCTCCTTACAGATGGCTGAAGAAGAAGACGAATCAGATGACTATGATGAAGATGGTCACTCCAAAAGTGAGTACGTTCGATCTTGGCTCGAAAACTCTGTAGCCAAACAAAAGTCAAATCAAGGCGCAATCACCGGAGGGAAGGCACCATTTACCGTCACAAAGCCGACCCCGGACGTTGTCGACCTCAGTGAGCCTCAAAAGGAGCTCACGCACCAGGATTCCTATCCAGCAGATGCACACAAGCATCCCATGCCACAGAAGCTCAGCCAGGAACCCACCGTTGATGAAGACAGGGGGGCTTCTACCGATTGTATCAGAGCTCACAAACCAGGATTCCTATCCAGAAGATGTACAAAAGGATCCCAATCCAAAGAAACCTAGCCAGGAACCTGTCATAAGTGAAGACAGGGGGCTCCGTCCGTTTATATCGGAGCTCACATCCGCTATAGCCGCGCTCGCTGACAAACCAAAGTTAGAGAGTGCGCCACTATCGTCGCATACTTTCGCAGCGTCGAAAGCTATAATGACACTGCCAAGCTTTAGCGGAGCACATACCGAGTGGCTTTCATTCCGTGCCATTTACGAAACAACCCGAGGCTACTTCAATGACATTGAAAACACTGCTAGACTAAGACGAAGTCTACAAGGAAGAGCCTTGGAAACAGTCAGTTCAGAACTCATCGGGCATGCTAAGCCAGATGAGATTATGCGAGAACTGGAGCTACAATTTGGGCGTCCAGATTCAATCGCGCAAGCAGAAACCGAGAAGTTACGAGGATTAGCACGCTGTACAGAATCACCTAGAGACATCTGCACATTCGCGAGCAAAGTGAGGGGAAGCGTCGTCACTTTTAGAGCCCTAAAGCGAGATCATTACCTCGTCAACGCAGAGCTGCTACGACACCTCACCGACAAACTGCCAAACTCTATACGTGCCCAGTGGTATAGAATCTACACAGAAAAATATGACTCTAGACCAGACCTCGGCTGCTTCAGCGAGTTTATTACCGAGCAAGCTCGCTTCTGCAGTGCATTTGCGCCTCCAGAAATTATAAACGAAGCACAAAGCAATCGTTCAGTACATAGAGCACACGCGGCTACTACTAAGCCGTCTCCGAAATGCAGAGTGTGCGAAAAGGAGGGTTACTATGGATCCGATTGTAAAAAATTTAAAGAAGCAGATATCAACAAAAGATGGGAACTCGCAAAGCAAAATAATTTATGTTTCCGCTGTTTACGTTATCGAAATCAGACACACAAATGCAAAACCAATAAGTGTGGAATAAAAAGGATGCACCGCGACACACAATCGACTTCTCCATAACAATACAAAGGAGAAGACTGAGGTCAAACAAAAAGAACCTCAAGAAACTGTTGCTAACTCATTCGCTGTGTCAAAGCATCAAGCCTATTTAAAATTAATTCCAGTGCGAGTAATTGGACCGGCGGGAGCTGTAAACACACACACCCTGCTGGATGATGGGTCAACAGTTTCATTAATGGATGAAGAGATAGCCAAACAAATTGGAGCTACAGGGCGGTTGGACCCGTTTAAGATCACCGCTATCGGGAACACTACCCTCGATTCAACGGAATCTCGAAGAATCAAAGTATCGCTGAAGAGTCTCCACAGCAAAAGGGTGCCATTCAGAGCACGCACGGTTGAAAGCCTAAACTTGGGGCCACAGACTGTGCGTGCAGTAGACATAGCCAAGTGCAACCACTTGAAAGACCTAAAGGAGCAGCTAACATATGACTCCGGCAACCCAAGGATCCTAATAGGACAGGACAATTGGAGACTTCTGATAGCCACTCAAATCCGAAGGGGTCCGCCGCACCAGCCAATCGCCTCGCTCACATAATTAGGATGGGTGCTAAACGGGGCACATACTAAAGCCCCATATCAGCGTGTCCACGCGGCCAATGAGCTGCACAAGAGCGAGGTTAATATAGATGACCAACTCCGCGAATATTTCGCGCTGGAATCTCTCATTATCAATCCGAGAAGACCAGACTCCGATCCAGAGAAGAAAGCTGAAGATATACTAAATAGCAGCACCCGTCAGTTACAAGACGGGCACATAGAAACAGCGCTTCTCTGGAAGAAAAAGGATATCGAGATGCCTGGTAATTATGAAACAGCAATAAAACGGCTCGTTTCCATTGAAAGAAAATTAGATCGAGACGAAGATCTAAAAAGGAAATATGATGAACAAATGAATTCCCTAGTACAAAAGGGATACGCTGAGATAGCACCGAAAAATAGCACACCGGGAAGAACATGGTACCTACCCCATTTCGATGTCCATAACCCAATGAAGCCAGAGAAGTTTCGAATAGTACACGATGCCGCAGCCAAAACAAAGGGGGTGTCATTGAACGACTTCCTGCTCACGGGTCCAGACCTACTGCAATCACTACCAGGGGTCATGATGCGTTTTCGCCGCCATAAAATCGCTGTCTCCGCGGACATAACCGAAATGTTCATGCAGGTCAAAGTTAGACCTGAAGACAGAGATGCCTTAAGATATCTCTGGAGAGGGGATCGACGTAATGAAGCTCCACAGGAATATAGAATGACGTCGATCATTTTCGGTGCAGCCAGTTCACCCTGCACAGCCATATTCGCGAAAAACTGGAACGCTAAAAACACAAAGACAAGTATCCAGAAGCTGTAGAAGCTATCATTCAAAACCACTATATGGATGACTATCTCGACAGTTTCCAGTCTCTGGAAGAGGCAATGCGAATATCAAAGGAAGTACGCGACATACACAAAAACGCGCACTTCACCTTAAGAAAATGGGTTTCCAACGCACCAGAAATTGTAAAAGAATTAGAACCTGACCATGAAGCATCTGAGTCAGTCGATCTGGGAAACAAAGGAACCGCGGAAAAGATACTCGGATTAATCTGGAAACCGGGTACCGATCAGCTGAGCTTCAACCTAAAGCTCGCTCGACTTCCAATCAATTTGCTGCATAAAACACCAACAAAAAGGGAAGCACTCAAAATAGTAATGTCGCTGTATGACCCGCTCGGCCTCGCCTCCCCAGTTACAATTCGAGCAAAGCAAATATTGCAGGAAGCATGGAGACGAGGAACAGACTGGGACCAGGAGTTGGACGAAGACCTGACTATACAATGGTCCACATGGATTCAACACCTGGAACAGCTCAAATCAGTAAGCATCCCAAGATGCTACCCGGGATTCAGCGACGCACGTTCACTCCAAGTCCACGTATTCAGCGATGCCAGTGAGAGCGCCTACGCAACGGCAGTCTACTGGAGATCAACGACCCCCGATGGGACAGTACATGTGAGCCTCACCATGGCTAAGGCGAAGGTAGCTCCGCTGAAAGTAACGTCCATACCTCGCCTCGAGTTACAAGCCGCCGTGATGGGAAGCCGCGTAGCTGCCGCCGTTATCCAGGCACATTGCGTGACGCCCGAAGCCGTCACATATTGGACTGACAGCAAAACTGTCCTCACGTGGATAAAAAAGGGCTCCAGGAGTTACAAACCTTTCGTTGCCCACCGAATAGCGGCAATCGAGGAACATAGTAAAGTAGAGGACTGGCGCTGGGTACCTACCAAATTGAATATAGCTGACATTGCCACGAGGGACGTACCACCGAACTTCGACTCCAATCACGAGTGGTACGACGGCCCATCATTTCTGTATAAAGAACCGTCAGAATGGCCAACCGAAAGACCCACGTCATCCGAACCTACAGGTGAGGAAAGATCCCTCACCATTAAGGAATCTCATCAAGCTCCGATACTCCGAGAAGCTGTTCCCGATCCAGCAAGGTTTTCGAGATGGGAACGCTTATTGCGAGCTACGGCTAGAGTGGTACAATTCATAACACTCTGCCGCAAAACTACAGACAGGATCTTCTATAAAAGAACAAAAAAGGGCAAAGAGGAAGATCCCGACTGGAGGAAATCGAAAAATAATCCGCGACAAATCGCGCAGCCTCCCAGTCAAGTGAAAAATAGAGATGTCAAAAGGTACATCACACTAGAGGCCGAATTCATCAGAGAGGCCGAAAAGCTCCTGATAGTTGCCATACAGGAGGGCTCCTTCTCACAAGAGATAACTGATCTCCGTAATAATAAAAAGGTCGCTCATGATAGCCGCCTACGACCGCTCCAAATAGAATTGAAAGACGGGATCATCGCGCTACGAAGTCGCATAGCCGCCGTGAAGGGAGTCACAGAAGACATGAAGGGGCCAGCTATATTGGATGGTGATCATTACATCACACAATTATATATTGACTGGACGCACCGTAGCCTGCATCATTGCGGAACCGAACCTACCATCAACGAGGTTCGACAGCACTACTGGGTGATCCGACTTCGACCCACTACGAAAAAGATAGTGAGCCAATGCACACAGTGTCGCATCAGAAAAGCACAACCATCAGTGCCAGCGACCGGTGACCATCCCAGTACACGTCTCGCTCATCACCAGAGACCGTTCACCTTCACCGGTCTGGACTATTTTGGGCCACTTTCAGTCACTGTGGGACGTCAACATCAGAAGAGATACGTAGCTCTCTTCACCTGCCTCACATCCAGAGCTGTCCACTTAGAAGTTGTCGCAAACCTCAGCGCTGACTCCGCAATACTAGCATTAAGAAGATTCGCAGCTCGCCGAGGGTGCCCCACCGAGATTTACTCCGACAATGGCACCAACATGCACGGTGCAGACAAGGAACTTCGGGAGGCTTTTCAAGAAGAAGCCAGTCGACGAGGCATAGTGTGGCGCTTTATAACCCCTCCGCGCCTTTCATGGGAGGAGTGTGGGAACGTCTCATACGATGCGTGAAGACGGCACTATACACCGTCCTTCATGAGAGACATCCGCATGAGGAAGTATTAGCCACGCTGCTCTGCGAGGTGGAGTACACAGTAAATAGCAGACCATTGACTCACATCTCTGTAGACAGCGACGACGACGAAGCCATCACTCCAAATCACTTCCTTTTAGGAGGATCTGCGAGACTGCCGACACCTGGAGTATTTGATGAAAAAGATATGAATAGCAAAAGACACTGGCGACGCTCCAGATACTCGCTGACATGTTCTGGCAGCGTTGGGTCCGTGAGTATTTACCGGAACTTCAAAACCGGCGGGAGGCCCATGGGCGAGGTCCCAATCTCCAGGTGGGTGATCCAGTCCTCGTAGCTGACGGCCAGTTACCTCGTAACACCTGGCCACGAGGGGAGGGTGGAAGCTGTTAACCCCGGTGCGGACGGACAGATCCGCACTGTGGAGGTACGCACAGCAAACGGCCTAATCAAGAGGCCAACCAGGAAACTCGTGCCGCTGCCGAAGTAGAAGCAACGTCGCTCACCGAAATGGATGCAGCACCGCTGTGAGAAAATCGTCGCGACGCTGCACGGCGGGAGAGATGTTCGCGACGGCCTAACAACCTTAAGAAACAAAGTGATAAAGAATATTGTGTTTTGTATTAATAGTGAAATTACCGATAAAACTGAGTGAAAACGTGTATTAATATAGTTATTTAGCATATTTATAACTCTCAATATGTTTGTATAGAATGTCGTTTTGATAACAAGTAATATAAACAACTTTTATTATATACCAAAAAATCGACCAATCACAGCGCGTCTTATCGTGGAACTCTAGAAGTTTTTTAATTAACTGCGTAATAGATCATACTAAAAATAATGAAAATAATTTTATGTCCTAAAAGAGTTATAAATATGACATTGAATTAGCATATGGCTTATAGATTAAGAAAGTGTAGGAATATTTTGTATAATTAAACGCATTTGATAATTATATAAAAATTAAAGAATTAAAATACCCAAATATTATGAAAATTTGGGACATTTCGTTTAATAACTTTTTAAAATGTTAATGTTTTTAGTAACCTTTATGATATAATAATAAAGTACCAGACTACCGATTTAATGATGTATAGCATGTTAGTGTAGCAATTAGTTTTGTATAGAAAATATTGCAATTTATGCCATTTGTATAGTGATAAGTTTATGCAATAAAGAGGCAAAACGGAAAATGGCAAGTGGCTCACTGTAAAGTATTGCTAAAGTCTACCTTAGGGGCTCGGGACCCAGTATCCGTAGCAGTGTGAAGAACTACCAGTGACAAGTGAAGTGAAGTGAGTGGTATCCGGTGGTAGCTGAAGTGACTAGTAGCAGTATATAGTGAATAGTGAAAGTGTTAGCTAGCCGAAAAAGGTCGTAACTGATATTCGCAGTTACATATAGTGAAAGTGTTAGCTAGCCGAAAAAGGTCGTAACTGACATTCGCAGTTACACATAGTGAAAGTGTTAGCTAGCCTAAAAAGGTCGTAACTGACATTCGCAGTTACACATAGTGAAAGTGTTAGCTAGCCGAAAAAGGTCGTAACTGATATTCGCAGTTACATATAGTGAAAGTGTTAGCTAGCCTAAAAAGGTCGTAACTGATATTCGCAGTTACATATAGTGAAAGTGGTAACTGATATCCGCAGTTACACAAGTGATAAAATCAACTAGTTTAGTTGATAATAGCTGCTAGTCAGTAGTGTTAGAAAACCAGCTACTACCAATAGATATTTGATACCACCGTACAATTTAAAGAAATCTTTTGAAATATACAGTGAACAACCGTAGTTTAACAACCGTGATAAATAGTTATAAAATTTCGCGACTAATTAATCAGTCGAACCGCTGGCCACTACCTTGCTATTTGTATTTGTTAATCGTGCATTTTGATTTTAACTACAGTCCACAATATTTCAGCGGTACCAACAAAGACGGCGGTGAGAGTACCCACCGGAACCTATAGGTGTAGGACGTGAGCGACTCGCGAAGTATCTTCGACAACATTTACTCCGGAGAGTTTCGCCCGTCCGGCACAAAAATTATATAATTTAAATTATGTTTTGATTTATTTTATTTAGTTTTTAGTTATCACGACTCATAAGCTTATTAATCACTTTGCATCTATAGGAATTAGCACTGTTATTAAAAATGTCAATGTCCCAAAAGTGATCATTATAATTTTGCATTAAGCGATACAACGGCGCTCTTTTGCCAGCATTGGTTCTACACACGGGAAGGGCAAATGTTTGACGGGAGTATGTTGATCTTACGCGTGATCGAGTAGGTACACGATATCGCAATTTATTTGTTACAGGGATGCAATCATATCTATTATGGCAAAGGTCAAATAATAACATTGCTACTAATTGTTGTCGTCTGAGCTTTAAAGTTAACATTTTGTATTTATTTAAAATAGCATTATACGAATAATATTTATGCTTACATCTATAGAACATTGACTTAAAAAACTTTTTTTGTACCCTCTCAATCTGATCGGTATAAACATTATAAAAAGGATTCCACAAAGCAACAGCGTATTCCAACTGAGAGCGTATCAGTGCCTTATACAAAAGGATATATGTTGCTGGGTTTGTGAAATCCTTACAGGCTCTCATTACAAACCCAAATATTTTAAGAGCTTTATTAAATATTTGTTCAACATGTGTATCGAGTGTTAATTTACTGTCAATGGTAATGCCGAGGTCACAAATAGAATGTACTTTTTCAATAGTAGAGCTGCACAGGGAATATGATTGTTGATTAACATTAATTTTCTTAGTGACAGTTAATATTTTGCACTTATCAATACTAAGACTTAATTTATTGTTTAAACAATAAGCAGAAAAGCGGTCCAAGTCATCCTGGAGTCTGAGGTCATCATTTTGTCACAAATGGTACGATAAATTTTAAGGTCGTCAGCGTATAGTAAAAAGTTACTGTGCTGAAAACAGGAGTCAATATCAATAATAAAAAGTATAAATAATAGTGGTCCCAATGTAGATCCTTGAGGTACCCCGGAGGTGACAGACACAGACTCTGGTTCGTAAACATTAATAACAACCTTTTGCGTGCGGTTAGTTACGTATGATTTAAACCAACGCCAAAGATTGCCACGTATACCGTTGAAAGCAATTTTATCAAGTAGGATTTTGTAATCAACTCTGTCGAAGGCTTTACGAAAGTCTGTATAAATACAGTCAGTTTGATGATTTGAGTCTAAATTTTCGAATAAGTCCATTAGATATATTAATAAATTGGTAGTAGTTGATCGTCGTCTTACAAAACCGTGTTGTTCGGGTATAATTAAATTATGCAGTAATGGATATATAGAATTGAAAATTAATCGTTCGAGGAGCTTCGATACAGCTGACAAAATAGAAATAGGACGGTAGTTCTCAACATTTCGTTTCGAACCACACTTATATACAGGCACGATTCTAGCGGCTTTCCATATGTTAGGACATATACCTTTTCTTAAACATTTATTAAAAAGGAAAGACAGCGGTTTAGCAATATTAACTGCTGTATTTTTCAGAAATACTGGTGATATATTATCGGGCCCCATACCCTTGTTTGTGTTTAACGCTTGTAACTCTTTAAGAACTTCATCCTCTGATAGTATGATAGATGTTAAATTAATGTGTGAATCAGGGAATTGTGTAAAGTCGATACTATCAATATCATATTCAGCTGAAACTGAAGATGCTTCAAAGGTTGAGTGAAAAAAAACATTGAAAATAGGGTACATGCTTCTGTAGGATTAGTGGCATTATTATCATTATAGTAAACATTGTCCGGAATACTAGCAGTATTTTTACGATATGATATATATGTCCAGAAATGCTTTATATCCTTTTTAATATTATTTTGTATTGACGACATGTAGTTTTTATATCTTTTTGCACACTCTTTATTAAAGTACTTTCTAAGCCTAGAGAATTCGTTATAATCATAAGAGTTTTCATATTTTTTCCATTTGATCCAGGCCCGCTCTTTACGTTTGAAAGTGAGAATCAGAGTGGCGTTAAACCAAACAGGGAATGAAGATTGTTTTAAGATTTTTGTAGGTATGAACTTTTTAATAAAACCATAGAGTATTTCGTAAAAATCTATCACAGCCTCTTCAGCAGATTTACCTGAGAACATTTCGTCCCATGCTACCTTGGAAAGTTCATTATTTATGACGGAGTAGTCAGCATTTCGAAAACAAAGCTGTCTTCGTGAAATCTTTGGCGTAGATTTGTTATCATGCATATAAGGCACTAAAGCATAAAAAGTAGGATGAAGACTATCCAATGGTAACAAATTATAAGGAGCATCCATAATTTTACATTCTAAAATATTTGATATAAATAAATCTAAGGTGCGGTATTTGTGATTAAATTGGAAGCTGTCCGTCAAAGCCATAGAAATAATTAAGTGCCTAGAAGATAAACATCTGTTACTATAAAAGCTAGATTCTAGATAATTATCTTTAGGAAGCCAATTAATTGTGGGTAAGTTAAAGTCTCCCACCATTAAAAATTTACATGAGTCTAAAGGTTGCATGACATAACATATGTAATCTACGTAAGTAAGGTATACTTCATTATTTAAATCGGGTGGAATGTATGAAGCGCATAACAGAAGCTTATTAGAACCCGAACCTATAAGTATCATGGTATGGTCAACAATAGAAGGCGGCTCGGGGAGGAGCGTGAGGCGCGGAGGGAAGGCCTTATGGCACGGCAGCAAGTGAGCTGCGCACCGCTACTAATACGCCACCGCCGTCTTTACGGCTGGTCGCCGTCCGATTCCGATCGCTGCGAAATACTCTATAACGTTGATCTATTAATTCGTTATCTTAAATGCCACTATGAAGCCAAGTTTCTGTCAATATTATTATGTCATAATCGTGAAGTAAAATATTCATAAAAAGAGTGTGCAACTTAGTTCTTAAGCCTCGACAGTTCTGATAGTAAATTGATATGTTTTTTTATTTCGGGATCCATTTAATAAAAGTTCGTAATTTATTGAGTATTTCATTAGAAATATTGTGAAAGAAAAGATTAATTTTCGATACACAATTTAAATTAAGTAGATGAGATGAATTTTTAAAATTTCTTTTATAATTGCGCCGTATTCGTGAATAATGATTAATGACTAAAAATATCTTAATTATGTTAACGTTTTGTGTTTAACAATAAAGTATTAGATAATTTAAATTTTTGTTGCATAATACATAGTATATTTTAAAGTATAGTTTTATAATATAGTCTAGAAAATTAGTTACTGACCTTTTTGTACAAGTAAATGTGCGAACAACATGCTCATATATCAGTATCCCCCATATATCAGTACAAAAATGTAATAATAAAAATAAACAGTAAGAAAATAAAAATAAAATTGATATCAAATTTCTATTACAAATTGTTCTAAGGCTTAATTTTTTTAAGATCCTGCAGTGAGCGTATTGGTAGGATAGGAGATGAGTCAGTTTTTCGTAACAAAACTGTATCATTCTTGTACCAAACATATTTATAGTTACATGTTTTGGCCTTTTCACGGGATTTTCGAAATATCTGTTTATTTTAAGGTTAGATGTTCATTTATATATATTTTATTCGATGATCCAGTAATAGACAACTGATCTGAAGTTAAACCTTTTTAACACGGTACGAAGCTACAAAATTATCACGCAAAATTTTGGACTTAAATTTTATTATTCCATTTTTAGGCCGTTTATCATTTTCACTGACATGAGGAACCCGATGGGCCAATATTATGTCAGATGGTTGGATTTGTTGGTTTATTAGCACGCCAATATTAATAATGACTGTAACAAGATTCTCTTCACAGCGCTAAGGCAAATTTGATACTTCAATGTTACAATCACGTGCCTGTTACTCCATTGCAGCCAGTTTGATCTCCATAACATCTAATTTGTCAGATAAATAGTTGTCTTTAGAGACTTGATTTTCTACGGACTTAAGCCGTGTATCAAACGATATTGACTGCTCATTAAGATCGGATAAAGTAGTATCGACTTCCGACAGATGATTATTTAAATCCGTAATACGTTGTTTGCTTGCTGGCTTTTTTGCTCCAGTTCCTAGTGTAAATTAATGTTTTTTTTTTTTAATCTCGCAGCTCTCATCTCGCAGCTCGGATATGGCTGTGTTTAGGCTTGATAATGAGTGGGATATTTTAGCCAATTCGTTGGAAATCGTGGAGGTAACTACATTTGTAATAGTTTCCTTAATTTTTACGTCTAATGTATTAAAATGTTCGTCAATCAGTGTGGACAGAAATTCCGAGTCATACCCTCCAGTGAAACGCTTACGTGTATTTACATAACTAGCATCCGATGTAGTTAGACTTATGTCTGGGTTTGATGGGCACTTAGGCGGAGTTCTCTGTAACGTGGACGTTACGCACAGTATACTTGCGATATGAGGCAGGAATAATAAGACAGAGATATTACACTTTCGCTGTCTTGAGGGGGGTGAGGTGCGGGCTCCCTTCAGTTGCAACTCACAGATGCGATGCAAGAACGAGATAAACACAAGTATTAATACTGATGAGTAGTAATGTTACACTGAACAGTAAGGACTCTTAACTGGGTAGTCACAAAGTTCAATTTTAATTAGTAACCATTAAAGGAATTATTTAGAAAAAAGATGTACACGTCCACTTCCAACAACTCTCACACGATGTATGATTTAATTATTTTTGAGGTTAACAATTATTGAGGTTTTCTGTTAAGAAATTCTTAGTAGCTGCCCGGAGTCAGGAAGTTGGCGGTGTCTCACTCACGTGCCTCGGAAAGCACGTAAAGCCGTTAGTCCTGCGCCTGATCTCTCTCCGGTCGTGTTGGTTTACCATCCCATTGGATTATGAGAGTGAGGGAATAGAGAGTGCACCTGTGCGTGCGCATACACTTGGGCACTATAATCCTGTCCTGCGGCGATGGCTAGCCTCCGTTGAGGCAGGCCGCGGTGGCCGAAATTCGTTCTGAAGGACAATATTATATTGTCATCGCAATAGTAACAGGTCACTCACGTTATTACCTGATTCGCTTTATTCTCACAGAAACAAAATGACACATGTATGGTTACCGCAATCGTTGCACAGCAAAGGGTAACGGAATTAACAATCTCAGAGTAATTTCAAATTAATGTTTCATGCATAGTGGGGTTTCCTTAGAATCTCACGTTTTACTATTGTAATTTACACAAAAATGTAATTAGGTATATTTAATATTAAAAGGTATCTACAGTTTGTATAACACAACTCGGTGATCCTTTTAGGGGCGCAGGGGCTTTTAGGGGACAGGTAACTTAATAAATTCAATATTGTAAAAAAACTATTCGCATCTGAACTAACAGACACGCGTATCGGTAAAGGTTCTTTGAAACATAAACATTTTCTTTTTTGAGCAATTGCACATATTAAGATTTTAGGTTTTTATTTCAGCTTTTCTGTCTTTTTAATTATTAATTTGCCTGTCATTTGCCACATTGTTAATTTTATGTCATGTTTAAATTCTTACTTAACAATTTTTTGAATATGTCTTTGACGATGGTGGTTTTATTATGATTTTCTGTTTTCCTTTTCTTAATAAACAGTATTACGTAATAAATTTCGGACCCAATATATATGAATACGTGTAGTAAATAGCAAGTAGCGTATAGCACCTAGCAAATAATAATTAAGCACTTACCAGAATTCATCCAAATCGGAACAAACCACGTTAAACCATTTTACGATCATCGGCAACCTTCCACAGTGAAAGTCAATCAAGTGTTAACAATGATCAAAGTAATGACCCCTTTCAGCTTTTCCAAAAATATAAAAATAAAATTACTACGAGTATATTACATACCTTTTAGATCTGTGGTAGCCGACGAGCATTTGACCACCTTAAAACGTTAGCAGTCAGTTTGATCTCATTTGATTGGTATTTTAATTTTTATAGATTTTTTCGACAAACGAGCACACAGTATATTTGTTGGTAAGTAAATGCTGTAGCCCATATATATCTACATCTATCCTTGATTTAACAATCTTAATGCCGATACGTTGTTTTTTTTTTTTTTTTTTTTTTTTTTTTTTTTTTTTTTTAATACCCTTGAGGACAGTGGCAGAATGTCTTTCCAAGGTCTCCGGCTCTCTACACTCATCATATAAAACACCACATCATTATGTGACAGAATAACAAACAACCGACGGAATAGTTAGCAAAAGTGGCAATGGGCCGGCAATATAGCTCAAAGGACCAACAACCGATGGGGAAGAAATATTTTTGAGTACTCCCTAGTACTGGTAAGCGAAGTGTAGGGCGACCCCATACTAGATGAAGTCGGTGGATGCAGGTGGCTCAGGACCGTGCCTTGTGGCATTCCTTGGTGGAGTCCTACGTTTAGCAGTAGACTTGTGAAGGGCTGCAATGATGATGATGATGATTGTGTGATTTTACAAAGATATTGTGTGAGAGCCTGGTCCTTGTAATTCGTACTCTAGCTTAGTAGTTTAAATGTCGATTTCGAAATATATGCAGATGAAGGTAAAATTCGTAAGTAAAATTTTGTCATTAATTTTACAATATTGTAGAAAAACTCTTCTATTTAAAGTCTTTATAGAATAGATGTTTTTGACGCCAACCAGCATTGCGTCGATCATTGTTGTGTTTTAGTTTTTCATCAATAATATGTTCCAGATTAAACATAATGTAGAACCGGTTTATTGCAGACTAATCAAACCAACAAAGAAAATTGACACGACAACAATAGAACTCTTTGTACAATGTGTATATTTTAAATGACGCCGAATCCATGCTTAACTTATTGTGAGAACCACATCCACGCACACATATGCACCTGAAACTATATGGTTGAACTACATGGTGGCAAATGATAAGTAGAAGCACAAAGAACACAGTCTGTCTATCTTCCTTTGTTGTTCTGAGACTGGGTGTGAAAAATCGCAAACTTTTTTATAGAATAAGGGAGACAAACGAGCACACAGTCCACCTGATTGCTAGTGGAATCTGTGGCTTAATTAAACTCAATTTAGAATCAAAATGCAGATGCGTTGCAACCCTGACAATTAAGATGGAATGCCTTGTTGTCAGTGAAAATTGTCTCAAGTTCTTTAGACTAACCATACCAAACATATTAGCATTAAACTATTATTTTACGCTGGTATTCTCTGTGAGCGTGGACCTGCTCTGGTCAACTACCTATTCGGGCTAAACCATGATATTGTTGCACGAAAAAAGTATAAAGTATAAAAACATTTTAACAAAAAAATTAAACTGCCGAAAAAACTTAAAAGCAAAAAATAATAAACCTTTTTTTAACCTTTATAACTAAATTCTTAAACTTCCAAACGGGCATTTCACTTTGTTTGAAATTGGTGGCAGGTGTTCTTGAGTTGTGCAAACAACGTACCATGTTGTAGAGTGATCACCTTTTTCATCATCATAATTCATTACAGCCTATCTGTTCATTTTATTTGATTTCTTTAGGATTTTCTCCTGTTATTTACATACATAAAAATAAGGACAAACAAGACCCGGAATAATTATTTGTGGGCAATACATATACTTGTTCCATGCGGGATTTGTCTCTTAGCACTGCCACTCATTTCTAAATCACTGTGCCATAGGGCCTTATGAAATTCCACTGCTAAATTTCGGCCCCCATAAAGATTACCTTATTAGCGTTATAGTTACTATAGTTGCCACAGAGATCAGGCGGGTTGCCACGAGCAGGTTTTTATTATTTTGAGTCGTTGTCAGGAAAAGTAGCAGCTAATCTCCTGTTTCAGTTTCCCTCTGTCTTCTGTTACGACATACACAGGATAAAATGGGATAAAGACCGCTGAACTAACATTTAATTACTTTTTTTATTAATTTTCATTATAAAATTAGAGCTCTGGTAGTTCAGGGTGAATTTCGATCGATGTAAATTTAAAAGGACGTCCGCAACTATGGTTCAATTTCCGCCATCACCAATGATATTGTTTCTTGCAATTCTAAGTAAAGGCAAAACATCGGGAGAAAACTTGTATCTCTAAAAAATTTAAAAAATATTTCGAAGACATGCGAAGTCCGCCAACACGTATTGAAGCAGTGCGATGGTCAATTTCTTGCCCTGAAACCCTCTCAGAAATAAGATAACGCCATGCCCAGATGAGACACATATATAAATTTACTTTGCCTGGTATTATAGTATACCACTTTTAAAGTTTGCAAGGGATTATTCCTTTTTAGCTAGTGATAGTTGACTATATGTCGAATTATCAAAACTAATCGAATAAATTTATTTTCTATGAGTAAATACTAGCTATGTAAAGAAGTTTTATTAATCTTAATATCTTTATTCCAAAACAATTATTTCTTCCAAACATTCAAAGACTTGCGTTAAATCAATTATACTACTAGGCTTTGCTGTAAAAATACTATCGTTAAGTCAACTATATTCGATTATAAGTGGAGTATAATGTATTTTCTTTTCAGCGTGTGATTTATTTCAGAGTGTGATGGCAACCGTGATATAGAAAGAAAGAACGTATAAAAAAGTGTGCAATCACGCAACGTAACTGCGAACATAAAAATAACACAAAAAATTCTGATCATGTAGTCCCGGATTGGAATCTCGTGTGGGCCAAAATCAGTACCAGGGTTTTTGTCAAAAAATTTTAGTTGCAGCTTGGAATCAGAAAATTAACGGTGCATAACCACAGTGCCTTTTAAAGCACGAAAAGTCGTTGGTTCTGCGTCTAATCTCTCTCCGGTTGTATCGGGTTGCCGTCCCATTGCACTATATGAGTGAGGGAATAGAGAGTACACCTGTGCTTGCGCATACACTCTGGCACTATAGGCCAGTCCTGCGCAAATGGATGATTTCCGTTGAGACTAACCGTCGTAACTAATATTAGGTCTGGAAGACGTTATTATTATTATAACTAAACCAAACATCAAACCTTAAAACAAGCCAACAACGTTTCCACCAAGGTTACATAATTGCAAGGGAAGAGTTAAAAGAATTTCATGCTTTAATTCCTCCCTCTCCTTTCCACCTCCTGTCAATCAGGCGGTTTACGAAACAATGTTCTTATATAGCACGCAGTCTATCCAATGAACGACATGTAATGTAGCGTGCTCCGAGATATAGCATG
The DNA here is from genome assembly GCA_907164705.1 of Parnassius apollo. Taxonomy (NCBI): domain Eukaryota; kingdom Metazoa; phylum Arthropoda; class Insecta; order Lepidoptera; family Papilionidae; genus Parnassius; species Parnassius apollo. The sequence continues at coordinate 1,759,437 of CAJQZP010001402.1, read as the reverse complement.
CTGCTAAACTTAACGCGTTCCTGTTCCTTTTTTTTATAAAACTGAAGTGACAAACATACTCATGTACGCTACTGCAGACCATGTACGTCTGTCATGTATATGTCATACTACCAACTACATTGGTTAGGGCGTTTTTGTAGGGAGAATTTCTCAGATTGATTGAGCTGGTTGTCTAGTTACATATTTTATGTGAACACATGTATCTTAATTATTTGAGCCATCTGAGCTGCTTGAGGAATCATAGTAAATATTGTATACAACCTACAACCTTGAGGAGCAACCTTAGTGACCTAGCAACTGCTGAGTACAATTATAGGCCGAAAGTGGGCCACCCTTTCGTTGTGCTTCATGCCTACTTTGTATCTAGAGGCTGACAGTTTATTTTATTTACGGGTCAGAGTACTATAGTTCTTAGTCTAAGCTGTCAGTGTATGGAGATAATGGAGTTTGGATATATTTCAATCTTTTGAGAATTAGCCTGACTTAGTTTTAAATCCATTCGGGTTTTCTCCATTCTCTACATACCGTACAACAAATACTTGGAATTATTTTCCGGTGTCTGTCTTACCGTACGAATATAATGTGCACGTCTTCAAGGCAAGAGTTTTCGTCCCTCTCCCTTCCACCATCGGACACGCAAACGTTCAACTATTCTCCACCATTTCGTACATCCTTCGTCATTCGTACAGCAAAGGAGTGGTATAATCTGCCAGCATCTGTCTTTCCATCCGATAGCAATGTATGTGTCTTCAAGGCTTTTGTGAAGTCAGTGCGCTTCACTGGTATCTTAGACAACATTCCATCAGGTAGGTTTCATACGTGGTAGAGCCACGCTGCAGCTATATTGTAGATGTAGCACGAATAGGTTGGCTCGACCGGGGCAGAATCACACTCTCACAGAACACCACAGTAAAATAGCAACGTAATGCTGCTGTGTTTCGTATGGTGAGTGGTGTAGAACCGGAGACCCTTTTTACTGGAATCGTGGCGTTCCATCTTAGTGCTCAGGGGTGACAATGCATTTGCATTTTGACTTTTAATTGACCAAAGCATCCACTTACCATCAGGTGGACTGTGTGCTCGTTTTAACCCAATGCTAAAAAAGGTGGGATTGTAGTTAAACGTTGGTTTAGAACATTAAAAAAGAAGAATAAATAGATTTTTGTAATGCTAACACAGTGTTAATTACTATCTGGGGTTTCATCATTACATACCACCAGGTGAGTCAAGCACTGTTTTATAATTAGTGAAAAAAAAAAATCGCATTGCCTAAGAAGACATGAATACATTGTGGGAAGTATGAGGACATTCCGAAGCTTCGATATTAGAACTCGCAAATGAATACTCGATATTGAGACCACCAGATTAGGTAGATCTTATAAAAGAGATAACACGGCAATTGAAATCCAATTTGAATGTGAATTAAGTTCTGCGAGTGGTTTTTTTGTTTGAGAATAATTCGTAAGGCGCTGCCAAAAATTTTATGCCTTGAAAATTAACTTTGAGACTTTTTGTTAGAAGTTTTCAAGGGATATCAATTTACTTAATGAGTTTTCTAATAACCTTATATTATAAATAGTGACCCACCCCGGCTTCGAGTGAGTGGGATCTGAAAATATGGCTTTATTGAGATTTAAGGTAATCATAGATCATTTATTTTATCAATTTCTCGTTTTAAAAAAGAACCCTATTAATATACTAATCTGTAATGTCTATAATATTCGGATAAAATATTGCCTAGATTACTCCAAACATTTGCTCATTTGTTATATCCGTAAAGTTTCATTACAATTGGTTCAACCATTCGGAAGATTACCCGAAGAGATAATTTTTTTTTCAATAATGATTATTCATGTTTTAATGAAATGCAAATAAAACACTCATCTTAATGTATTAAGGCACCTTTTTTACTATTCTAAGTCAGTGATTGACCACAATGTCACCTGATGATAAGTGGTGATGGCGCCAAGATGAAGAAGCTCACTCACTCTTGCCTTAAAGACATCAACAAAGTTATTTCCATATAACAGATAAACATTTCAATTTTATTTATAAGTACAGATAACGAACAAAACTAAGATTTAAACAGCTTGCTTTATGTTAAACAAACATTACAGTAATTGTGCTGCATACTTTTATTCAAATGAATCAAGTTATGTAGATACTACCTCTGAGGGTTCATTGATCAAGCACTGTTTTTATAAACGTAAACACAAGGAGCTTTTTGTGTTATTTGTTAGCGTTTTAATAATGTCCCCCAGACCGAATTTCCGTCACGGCGGCTGGTCAAAAGAGATAAGACACTAACGCAGGAGAGGACTATAGTATACTAGTGCATACGCTAGCAAAAGTGGAATCTTTATCCCCTCACTCTCTTAGTCCAATGGGTGGGCAAACCGATACGACTGGAGGAGAGCAGGCGTAGCACCAATATCTTTACATGTTTTGGGAGGCACATCGCCAACTTTCTGACTCCAGACTGCAATTGAGAATTTCTGAACAAAAAACCTAAACCCGATTGTGGTCCAATTTAGGACTCGAACTCGAGACCTGATCATGAAAGTGTTTGGTAGTCGCGCTGACCACAGGCCCTAAACTCTCCAGAGACCAGCCACGTCTTCAATGTTCATGTATTTAAGTAGCCACCATCAGATCAACAGTTAGCTTGTTAGTCAATTTTATATTATAAAATTAATTAAAAAAAGGACAAAGATTGGCGATGGCATTAGGGATCTTGCAAATCATTAAGACCTACTTAAAAATATTTGTGATAAAGTCCAATTACGCAAAAAAAAAATAAGAATTAAATAAAATCATAACATTCAGTTCCTTTTCTCTTTGTGTTTTGAAGAGTACCTCCACGTTACGGGGGGAGGGGTTAATTTACATATAATTTCATAAGGACAAACATCCAGACCTGAAATAATTATATTGGTACCTATATAAGTTTTTTTCGAAGATCATTAAGCAAGTTTACACCTGCCATAATAGCTCACCACACTACGGTCGACTTCAATTAGGCATTTAAGTCCGCCCATGGTTACCTTAGTTATAAGGTGTAACAATTAAGAATAAATAAAAAATTATAAATAGGCTGTTTCCCCGGGACCTTCAACGCTGCAAATCGTTGCTAAGCTTTTCGTACGTGGTAGAGCCAGTGCGTTTGTAGCGTGGATGGGTCGGCTCGTCCGGGGAAGAACCACACTCTCACAGAATACTAGCGTAAAATAGCAGCTTAATGTTGCTGTGCTTCGTATGTTGAGTGTAGAGAACCGGAGACCCTATTTACTGGAATCGAGGCATTTCATCTTAGTCCTCAAGGGTGACACATTTTGATTCGACAACAAAGCATTTTGATTCTTAATCGAGGTTAGAGTGTAGATGTCTATGGGCCCCAGCATTCACTTACTATCAGGTGGACTGTGAGCTCGTTTGTCACCCTTACTCTATAAAAAAGCCACTGTGCCACGAGTTGTTTCTATTTGATTCTGTAATTCAGGAAACCCTAAATCACAGGGGAAATCCTATAGCACTTATTTTCTCTCTTTGATTTGAAAACACTAAGTGGTTTATACATTGGTCGTCGCGATCTATGCATCGTCAATCAAGGTCGGTGGTTCAGTGAGGAGTGAAGATAGATCCTACAAGATGACAACAATTTATTGAACAAAATAGCACTTGTATAACCTATAAAGTTATCATCATCATCATCATTACAGCCCTTCACAAGTCCACTGCTGAACAGAGGCCTCCCCTAAGGTATGCCACAAAGCACGGTCCTGAGCCACCTGCATCCATCGACTTCCTGTATGTCTTACCAGGTCGTCACTCCATCTTTTGGGGGTCACCCTACACTTCGCCTACCGGTACGAGGCTGCCACTCGAGAACCTGTTTCCCCAACGGTTATCGGTTCTTCGATCTATATTGGCCGGCCCATTGCCGCTTCAGCTTACTAATCCTTTGGGCTATGTCGGTCACTCTGGTTCTACTCCGGATATCCTCATTTCTAAGTTTCTCACGCAGAGAAACTCCGAGCATAGCCCTCTCCATAGTTCGCTGAGCGACTTTGAGTGTCCTCATACGGCCAACAGTGAAGGACCACGTCTCGGTTCCGTAGGTTATCACTGGCAACACGCACTAGTTGTACAACTTAGTTTTCAGGTTTTGTGGTACACCTGACGAGAAGATGTGTCGTAATTTCACGAACGTTGCCCAGCCGAGTTGAATCTGTCGATTGACCTCTCGGTCGAAGTTGGACTTACCTAGTCGGACTATTTGTCCCAGGTAAACGTACTCGTCAACAACTTCGAAGCTTAGTGCTTCCAACAACGACCGGCTTAGGTGTGACATGGACATTAAACATGATCTTTGTTTTGTCCATGTTCATCTTAAGACCTATCCGTTGGGAGGCACTATTGAGGTCATTGAGTATAGTGCTTAAGTTCTCGAGCGATTCTGCTATAAGGACTATATCGTCGGCAAATTGAAGGTGAGTGATGTACTCGCCATTGATGTTAATACGTATCCTTTCTAGTCCAGTAGCTTGAAAACGTCTTCCAATGCAGCGGTGAAGAGTTTCGCGGAAATAACGTCACCCTGTCTTACACCTCTCTGCAGTTGGATAGCTCTCGAAAACAGCACGTAGACGCGGCTCAGAAGGGATATCGGTCTGTAGTTCTTCAAGAGGGCGTTGTCACTTTTCTTGAAGAACAAGACCACCGCACTTCTGCTCCACTCCTCCGGGATAGTGCCACCATAGAGGACGGAATTAAAGAGCCTCTGAAGGACTTCAAGTACCGGTTTTCCACCCGCTTTAAGAAGCTCCGCTGTAATTTCATCCTCGCTCGGGGACTTGCCGTTTTTAAGGTGCTGGAGAGCCATTCTAATCTCGCTCAGACTGACGTCCGGGATATCATCGGATATAAAGTTATAACTGAATGTAATTAAACCTGTCTAAAACTACTTTTAAGGATGTTGTCGCGTTTAATTTAAATTATTTGACGTTTCGGGTGTCTCAGTCCCACGTGACCGTAAGTGCTGGAAAGCACCCGAAACGTCAAATAATTTAAATTAAACGCGATAAAATCAGTAAAAGTAGTTTTAATCAATGTGTAGTGTTCGCGTAAATATAATAAATCATTATGTAACTAAACTTTTTTTTTAAATTGGTTTGGAATAAAAATGTAAATGCGTGTCATCCCTGGGGACTAAAATGGAATGCCTCGTTTCTAGTAAAAAGAGTCACCTGTTCCCTAAATCACCGTACGAAACATAGCAGCATAAAGCCGGCCGCAAGTAACCCTGGCCCAGTCGTCTCATTCGTGCTACAACCATAATATAACTGCAGCGTGACTCTACCACGTAAAGAAGCGGTACGTGAAGTAAGTGAAGTAGACTTTGCGATGGCTGATCGCTAAGAACTTAGAAGAGATTTCTAGGTAAACTTAGTCTAAGAGGTCAGTCGAAACGACGTAAGATGTAAGTGGTCTAAGTAAGTTGCAGCAATACCCGCTGTATAACGCCTGATTTTTCTAGTTAAAACTTGCACAATACTGACACGACACCAAAATGCTGAAATTTTATAACCGTTAAAATTGAAATGACATTATGGAAATTCCGCTGCAGGAGATATTTTGAAATTGCGACTGTGAGCAAATTATTGTTAGACGTTAAGTTTTCAAATGACTGCTATGGTTGTAGCAATAAAATATTTAAACCCGTTTTTAGTATTGCCAAGTGGATATGCGGTAATCGCTGAGTGGACCGAAGCTCTGGCAATATTTTTGTTGTATTTATCTGTCTTAATGAATAATTTAAGTCTTTTATAAGTTCCGGTACTTTTGTTAACTTTGTAAAATGTTCTGATTATATAAATAAAGTACTACCTTTTATGTCATCATAATTACAGCCCTTCGCAAGTCCGCTGATAAATATAAACCTTACCCACGGTCCTGAGCCACCTGCATCCATCAATTGTATGTCTTACCGGCAAGACTATTCATTTAACTTTGTTAACAAAGGAACGATAGCCACTTTGTAATACATTGCGCTATATGCGTAAGCTTCCCATAAGACCTACCACTCCAGTGGGGGGCCGACCTATACTTCACTTACCGCAATGAGTCTGCCCCTCAAGAAAATTTTTCCATTATATGGCAAAGTGTTGGCTAGTGTATCTACTAATAGGGATATCTGGTTTATATAAATATACATTTTTTTTTATATATATCTAAATACAATAACAGTTAGTATTAACAGTTTCCCTGTTCGCAAAAAAGACAAGAAATAGTTAAACCATCAAATTGTAGTTGTATACGGCTCACGGGACACTGATATGGCTAAAAGTATTTATTTAATGAACAAATTATGCATCGTTAACATTTACTATAAATATTTGCTATTCCAGAAAATACTAACACGATGACTTCATTTTTATACTGAAGGGCTGTGAGAAAGCCATGTCACCCTTTTTGAAATCACGATGTTATTGCATGTCTAAAATCTTTTATCGCATCTTACCTACTGTACCATATTTCAAGCAACCTTATTTCAATTCTCAGTAATTTATATAAATATCACGATATAAGAACAAATATTTACATCCCAACCAATAAACATACGTATAATTCTAACGTAGAAGGTATGTAGCTGTGTAGTGGTGACGTAAGAGAATCCACTGCCCCATATTTTTTTATAGAATAAGGATGACAAAGGTGCACACATTCTACTTAGTAAAATGCAGATGCGATGTCACCCGTGAGGACTAAGATAGAATGCTTCGTTTTCAGTAAAAAGGGTAACCAATTCTCTCACTCACCATACAAAATATAGCAGCGTTGAGCTGGCATTTTAAGCTGGTATTCTGTGAGAGCGTGGTCGTACCCCGGTCGAGTCAAACGATTTGTTCTACACCTATGCTACTAATATAGCTGCAGCAATGGCTCTACCACGTAAACCATATGGACACATTGGTGTCGTATAAGGTGACTGAGGGAAATGAGACAGGACATAGGCAGCAGCGTTTTCCTGATAAGCAACTGAAAATAATAAAAAAGTGCGATTGACGACTCGCCTCGTACGCTTGGTAACTATGCCAAAAATGAGGCATCTGGTAGAGTCATGCTGCAGTTATATTAGATGTATAGTTGTAGCACGAATGGGTCGGCTCGACCGGGGAAGGACCACGCTCTCACAGAATACCAGCGTGAAGTAGTAGCTTAATGCTGCTGTATTTCGTATGGTGAGTGTAGAGAACCGGCGACCCATTTTACTGGAAACGAGGCATTCCATCTTAGTCCTCACGGGTGACAACACATCTGCATTTTGATTCGTAATCGAGGATAGATGTAGATGTCTATGGGCCACAGCAACCACTTACCATCAGGTGGACTGTGTGCTCGATTGTCACCCAATCCTATAAAAAAAAAATTTCTCTTATGAGGTAATGTGGGATGGGTTTGGACAGGGATGGAATGGGTAGGCTATGTGGGATACCTATTTTAGCAGTGGATTTTTCATACGCTTTAATAAAATAATGAATGAATTTAAGCGAAGTATAAGTTATATGACATGGAAGAAAATTGACATCAAAAAATGAACATCAATCATGAAATTGTAACTATCAATAGGGTCTTACTAGGTATCTTTCAAAGTTGTGTTCAGGATGTACATGGCCGCAGTAGTCACTTACAATACAAAACCCGTAACATTAATTGCTACGCAGATGACAGCACTGGTGATGCTCTGTGTGGATAGGGGGCGACTAAATCTAGTCCAGTTTAACCCTCAGAAGACACAAGTTTGCGCGTTAACCGCTAAAAGGAACCCCTTTGTCGTATCTCCTCAGTTTCAAGGCACTCCCCTTGCTGCCTTAGCCAGTATCAGAATCCTCGGCGTCGACATATCGAGTGACGTGCAGTTTCGTGGTCACTTGAAAGAGAAGGCCAAATTGGCCTCTAAAATGCTTGGCGTGCTCAGCAGAGCTGGACAGTATTTCTTGCCGGCACACCGCCTGCAACTTTACAAGGCGCAGGTTCGGCTGCACACGGAATACTGTTCCCATCTCGGGGCTGGAGCTCCTGAGTACCAGCTCCTTCCACTTGACCGCATCCAGCGCAGAGCGGCTCGAATCGTCGACAACCGAGTGCTTTCCGGTCGGCTCGATTCACTGGCGCTACGAAGAAATGTTGCATCTCTTTGCATTTTCTTTCGCATATACCATGGGGAGTGTTCTGAGGAATTGTTCGGATTAATCCTAGCCGCCAAATTTCGTGAACGCACTACGCGGCAAACGTCCCGATACCATCCACACCATCTGGATGTTTGGCAGTCCACCACTGTACATTTCACAAGGAGTTTTCTTCCGCGTACGACCTCTCTGTGGAATAGTTTACCACCGGCGATTTTTCCGGACCGATACGACCTGGGGACCTTCAAGAAAAGAGCTTACTCCTTTCTAAAGGGCCGGCAAGGCACCTGCAATTTCCCTGTTGTTGCGATTGATCATGGGCAGCGATAGTCACTTAACATCAGGTGAACCGCATGCTCGTTTGCCCCCTTCTATAAAAAAAGGTGGACTATTAGTTTGTACGCCAGTCTTACATTATAATAAAATAAAATAAAAATACGAAATATTACAATAAACAGAAATGCTTATAGTTATATATATTGGCTTTTTGACTATTTTTCATCTTCTGTCATCATTAAAATATAAAAATATTAAAAAAATAAAAAAATATAAATAAAAAATAAAAAAAACCCTTACGCCAATTTTTTTGTGATTTCAATGTGTTTGTTCTGAGAAATCTACTTTCTTTGACGATTAACTCTTTGCTAGTCCATTGGAAGAAACATGTTGTTGAAAATAAACAGTGCCTTCGTAATTCCAAATCCTTTACCAATTTCGTTTCTTTTAATTCATTCATGCTTACTTTGCTAATGTAAACAGCATATGTTTATGACGCATTTGTAGATATCACCGTGAAGTAACGATATCTTTGAGTATTAAACCAAATACTCAAAGAACGATGTAAGAGACGATAGCGGATTTTATATTTTTAGTTGTTACCTATAACTAACAAGGCATGGGTAACAACTAAAAAATATAAACATTCGACAGTCAACTCACCTGCCCAACGTAACTATATCCCTTTATTATGCAATCTAAGGGGACGCCTATGTGAACATTGATAGGCTGCAATTAATGATTGAATGAATACTTACTTGAGTACATGGACTATAACATTTTGTTTTTAATTTGATAGGCTGTAATGAATGAATGAATAAATAAATACTTACTTGAGTACATGGACTATAACATTTTGTTTTTACTTTGATAGGCTGTAATGAATGAATGAATGAATACTTACTTAAGTACATGGACTATAACATTTTATATTGCAAACCTTCGCACCAGTATGCTTTCATAGTGCATAAAATAACCCCTGCATTAATAAAATATACTAAGATAGAATTCTTATCAATTCTAATAATTTTATACCTGCGAAAATATGTTTGACCGTTAGTACGTTTGTCGTTTAATTACTACTAAACAAACAGTAAAAACAACCGATTAGAATAGACTATATTTTTGTATAAAAATTGTAAACTAATAGTTTTTTTACATAAATATAGCCTATATTCTTATTACACTCATTAATTAAACGTGCAATAAAAACTGATTGGTTTTTAATTAAACATGAGCGGAGCCGCAGGTAAAAGCTAGTGTAATTTTTATAGGATAGGGTGGTAAACGAGCACACAGTCCACCTGATGGTAAGTGATTGCTGTGGCCCATAGTCATGTACATCTATCATCGATTACGAATCAAAATGCGTTGTAACCCGTGAGGTCTAAGATGGAATGCCTCGTTTCCAGTAAAAAGGGTCTCCGGTTCTCTACACTCACCATACGAAACACAGCAACATTAAGCTACTATTTTACGCTGGTATTCTATAAGAGCGTGGTCCTTCCCCGGTCAAGTCAACCCATGCCTGCTACAACTATGCTACTAATATAATTGCAGCATGGCTCTACCATGTATAAATATTGTATAGTTTTGTATTTCGTTGTTCAGCAGTTGTGGGAATTATGCATTTAAAGGAAACATAAATGAATAGAATCTGAAATTTCCATATTACGTCTGTGTATCGATGTTTTCCTTTACCGTCGACGACAGTCCACGTAGTAAATCAGAACTTAAGACTGTAATTAACAATGTCATTGGTGCCAGCGGGAATCGAACTCAGGTTGGGCATGTACTGCAAAATTCACGACAAACGCTTAGTCTGCCTTTTTACAGAACAAGTGTGACAAACGAGCACACAGTCCTCCTGATGATAAGTTTATTGTTGATTAAGAATCAAAATGCAGATGCGTTGTCACCACTGAGGTCTAAGATAGAATGCCATTAAATGGACGTAAAAAGAGTTTTAGGATCACCATACGAAGCACAGCAGCATTATGCTGCTATTTTACCTTGGTGTTCTGTAAGAGTGTGGTCCTACTCTACCGTGAGCTACGTGATAGAACTCGGGTCTATTTATAATTTTGGTAATAAAAATAGACTGCTTTGTGAAAAAAGGCAAGACCTCGGGTCTATTTATAATTTTGGTAATAAAAATAGACTGCTTTGTGAAAAAAGGCACGCGTTGATTTGTATCCACCAATTATTTGTTCATCATTATAATCAGTAAGTTAAACTTTATAAGTCCACGTTGAAGATAGGTCTCTCTCAACTTTACCTTCAAGCGATCTCCACAAAACACTAGACACTAGATAGTGTAGGGCTATAGAATAATACTGTACGTTGCTACATCGTCTTATTACAAAATGCGCTTAAATTTGTATTAAAAATAATAATAGTAGTACCTGTGATAAAACTTTAAGTAATAAGAAATTATGATACTTAACATTTCAAGTTGAACATCAGTCAACTGAGAATTACGGAGTAAATTACGCTAGCATTTTTCTTCGCAATCCTCCTGACACTACCTTAATTTTATAGTCATCCCCAGTAACTTTATAACTGGAAACGGATTTTATACGGTTTTATGTCTTATTTACTGTACACGTCTTAAAGCTCTTTAGTATTATTAAGTAAGCAATAATGCGAGTTACGGTAAATGTGACTAACATTTATTTACTAATATATATATACATGAATTTATTTCAGGCATCAAGGACTTAAAAAATTAAGAACATTGGCCCATAGCAATATATACCTTAACCTAAAAATATATATAAAATATAAATATAACAAACACTATTTAGGGAACTTTATTCTTTGGCGCGTCCCTGTATTGGCGAAACACTACGTACGTACGTACGTACGTGGAACCTGGAGTACGTAGGATTTGAAGTTCGTGGACCTCTTAGACTCCAGACGCTGCAAATGTAAAGAGATCGGATCTTCTATGCGGCATTGGCTTCGTTCTTCCACGAAACGCAGGACGTCTTCTCCCGACGTACTTTTGTTCAAACGGGACATGTAGAGCTGTATGGTGGGCTCCACAACACGTAGAGTTGTGTTTGCGTTTATTTTGGCGGTGCCACGCTGCTTACAGACGGGTCTCGACCGACGTCTCTTCTCAACAAGAGTAAACCCGTCATTAACTAACAATATGTCTCGGCTCCGTACGCGTGATTTCTTGATTTTTTTTCTTGTTCTTTTCTTTTTTTTCTTCTTTCGTGATTTCTTGTCCTTGACAACAGCTCCAACTACCGGGTCCAGTTATGACTCTAAACCATCCTGAGACCCCCAAAACCACAAAATCAAACACATAAAAAATATCAGAATCGGTGGAGCCAGTTTCGAGTTTTAGCGAGACAGCAATTGATTTTGAATTATTAATAACTAGCAATCCAATCCGGCTTTGTTCAAGTGATTTCAGAATTTCGACAGCAGCGCTACCCACCGGGTCCAATTGAGTTTTTAAACCATGCATCGTCATGGTTTGAAAATTGTCAGCCGGAGTATTTATAATACAATAAATACTCTTTATTGTACACTAAGAAAAGAAAAACGAAATATAACAAAATAGGTATATAAGTATTACTATTACTAGCTGAGCCCTGCGGTTTCACCCGCGTATATCACGCGTCTGAGCCGCGCGACTTTACCATGATACCTCGCTCATAAAGTTCAATAATTTTACTTAAAAAATTGGCAAAACTAGTGGAATGCTTTTATCTATCGGTATATGCACGTTATAGAAAAAAATTAAATTCGTCCACACTTTTCACTTTTCTTTTTTTTTTACTTTTTCTATATTATAGCATCTATCTCTTCTTTTTAAAGAGCATATTTTTCTATTCTTTACTTTCGTCACGTATATCTTGGCGGTAAAGTTAGAAATTATTGATAAAATTTTATTAAAAAAAAAGCGATAAATTCTAAAAGATATTTGTATTTCGTGGCATATTGCGCAGAAACCATGGGTGATAACACTTTTTATCTATAAAATATCATTTCCTACCTAGCACATATTTCATGTATCGTGTATGGTTTTCTTTGTAAGTAGAAAACAGGCGCTTTGAGACATTTTTTGAGACCCGGGGGTAGGGGTGGTGATCACCTGGGAAGGAGAGGGAGAGTGGATAACATTTTAATTCGCTCTATAACTCATATCTCTATAAATAATTTTGCCAATTATTCCATACATTTCGAACCAAAATGTTTGAACTAATAGAAGCATCCACTGCTAGTTTCTCTCAGTACTCGTCGGTCGGCCGTCGGCTAGCGTTTATGCGTAGTTCGCGTGCCAAGCCGAGTGTTGAATTATTTCAATTTTTCATTATCTCACTATGCGACTAAATAACAAGCTATAAAGAGAAAATGTTATCCTCTTTAAAATTGTTTTGATAATATAGTAAATTTCGTTCTTAATAATTAATATACCATGGCCAATAATAACGCTCATAAATAACTTTTTAATTTTCAATAACAATCAAATAAATCAAAAAAAAAAAAAAAAATAAGAAGAAAAAGTGCTCCTGAAATAATTTGAGTTGATGTAATGGTAAGTGATACGTAAATACAATATTATACAAAAATATAGATCTCTACTTCGTTTAAAAAACGTCCCCGATACCATGTAGGGTACCTACATGGTATAGAGTACCTACATGGTATCGGGGACGTTTTTTAAACGAAGTAGAGATCTATATTTTTGTATAATATTGTATTTACGTATCACTTACCATTACATCAACTCAAATCATACCAAATAATTTCAGGAGCACTTTTTCTTCTTATTATTAAGTATCTAAGCTGAGAGGTGTAGCCTAATGCTAGATAGCCTATATTATTCGTCATGGATCTAACTATAACATACAAAAATTTTTCAAATCGGACTAGTAGTTCCAGCGATTAGAGTGTTTATGAAAACAAAAAAAAATCTTCAGCTTTAATATATCGAAGCATAGTATACACGTAGATAGGAAAATTTATTGCATGGTATAAACGAGACGGTAATATCGCCATCTACTGAAAACCCTAAGATTTTTTCTGGCATTTGCCACAGTGGTCTCTTACGATATCTACGGGATGAAATATGATTATGTATTTTTTAAACCTCCAACACACGATAAGTTGATAAATACATCATTATTTGATAAGAATAAATTTTCAACATGCTTCTTTTGTACATGGTATGGTAATTTTTATTGTTGGTGTTGCCAACATGCTGGGGGCGCAGCCTTGAAACAAGACTTCTGAGTCTTCTATTATATTTACTATTATTTAAATGCCCTATTCAAGCAAACCAGCATATTGCCATCATTTAACATTTTCAAAAGGCAAGTTACTAAGACATTTTATTCCGACACCCTATATACTTAAATTACTTAAATAAATTATTCGTAAGATAAGTATTTTAAAGATAATTAATTATAGCTAGGATTCGTATAGTTATGCTATAACACCAGTGTTTATTTTATTCTAAAGGAAGTATAGCTATGCCGCTCAATGAACGCTTATATATTTTTTTACTAGGTGTCACAACATCTACCACACGAATTTTATTGTCTTTCCCAGGATATACCTTTACAATTCTGGCCATTGGCCATGACAGAGGCGAGGAGTTTGGCTGTCGAAGTATCACTAAGGCTCCTACTTTTACATTGGGCAAACTGTCACGCCATTTAGGGCGAGACTGCAAAATATTTAAATAATAATGGTGCCATATTTTCCAAAAATGGCCCTTAACCTTGTTACAAATTTCCCAGAATTTTAACCTAGCATTAGGTATATCCACAACATTTCTTTCAGAGAAAGAGGTTAATGCAGTACCAATAAGAAAATGGCCTGGTGTAATAAAGCTAAAGTCATTTACATCATCAGCTGTTACAGGCAACAGTGGTCTGGAATTGAGTACAGCTTCTATTTGACACAAAATTGTATTTAGCTGTTCATAAGTTAATACATATCCTTGTATGATACGTTTTAAATGAAATTTCATACTTTTGACTGCTGCCTCCGGAGGTCCAGCAAACACGGGCGAGAAACTGGGCACAAAGTGAAAATTTATACCTTGTTGTGCCGCATAATTTCGGACTTGTGTTTGATGCACTTGTGACGACTGCAACTTATATAAGTGAACCAATTCATTCCTTGTCCCTCTGAAAGAGCCTCCATTATCACAAAACACATCTGTAGGCAATCCCCTTCGCGCGATTAACCGTTCAAAGCAAGCAAGAAAACAGTCAGTGGTTAAATCTGATGCGAGCTCGAGATGTATGGCTTTAGTTACAAAGCAGACAAACACACAGATGTAACCCTTTGTCTGTAAAGCACGTCGTAGTCGAGAATTTTTTATTTGTACTGGTTCCACGAAATCAATTCCTATTTTCTGGAATGCTCTACAAGCTGTTACTCTTTCAAGCAAGGAACCCATCAACTGTTTGGCATAATCGCTTTTTATTCTAAAACAAATTAAACAATTATGAATTTGCTTTTTCACATATCTATAACCATTAACAATCCAGTATCTCTGGTTTAAACTTGATAATAATAATTTTGGTGCAGCCTGTAACAATCTTTTATGTTCATGGCTAATAATTAAGTCAGTGATACGTGAATTTCTAGGTAGAATGATAGGGTGTTTTCTATCAAAAGATACATCAGAGTTTTCTATCCTACCACCTACTTTTAAGATGTACTCTTTGTCTAGAAAGGGGTGACGTGGTTTTAAAGAGCCGTTTACATTTTCGTTATTAAATTTTAAGATTTTAATTTCTTCTTTGAAATGAATGCTCTGCTCACATTGTATAATTTTGCGTAAAGCATATTGCAGTTCAAAAGAAGATAATGAAGTACTCGACCTACGCTCGTTTTTATTTTTAAGATTGTGGAAATATCTGAATATATATGCTAGAACACGTGTCATTTTATTGAGATCCGAAAACCTATCGAGAAAAGTATAAAAATCGTCCTTATTTTGCGTAAGGAGGGAAACCTTGGCCGTGAAGTTTACAGCATCCTTTTTCACCTCAGGTAAATCTGCCGGTGGTGGTGGTAAAGTAGAGGTTTTATTAAAATCGTACTCACCGTTTTGTAATCCTGTCGCTCCGCAGGAACCAAGCTTACGCGCCGATAGTTTAGGTAATTTCTTTTTACAGTGAAAATAATGATATTTTAAAAAAAGTAAATAACATAAGCACTGCTTTATGGTTAGTTCAGTTAGTATGCAAAGTTTCATGATCTTATTTAAAGTATTTTATGAATAACAGCGGTTTATTGTTCAGTTTGGAGGTAACTTTGGATTTTTTTTCTATCGAAAGAATTTTACGGAATCGTGTTTTCGTCTAACATAAACCTTAACATTAATCCTCAACTTTACCATATATTTATTTCAAAATTAATGCTGCAATACTTTCTGCATAACGGAGGATCTTGCTAAGCCATTTGAGGTTATATTTCCCCTTAAGTAGCAATTTTTTATCTGTCTGCATGGATGCATCGAAAACCACACGTGTTTTTGTGCTTTTACTATTCTTATTAACAACAGCATGATGCGACATGAAATACAAAGTGTCCTTTTTAAAATCGAATGAATTGAAATCAATATAGTGTCCGTGTCCTAATTCTACATACTCATTTATGAATCTTTTATACTCGGAAATTAAATTAATATTACTGTGTAATTTCTTTTCCAAGTTTAAAAATCTATAATATGCAAACTCAAATGAGTTTCTAAGAGCATCATTAATTTTATCTAAAGGTAATTTTAATGGTAGGTTGACTTGAAACTTATTATTTTTATGAATTGTTGTATTTTGAAAAATAGTTTCACATAATTCTTGCTCTGGAATATGTTCAATAAACCTTTCTGGGATACTTTCAGCTTGCCAGAAACGCTGTATAGATTCATTCATATCAGAGTTTCAATTAATACATAATAAAGACACCTTACTTGTATTATTAAAAATGTTAATCCTTGGCAAGGCACCCCCTATTACATGCCCAAATTTAGTATTAATGAAGCGTGGCTGCTGAGCCTCATGCTCAGTATGCCTTGAAGCAGGTTGCTGAAGAGCTGGCTGTTGCTCTGGGAGCAGCACCTGGAAAAATATGTCGGCTCCAATTAGCATATTTATTTCTGATGACATGTGAAAATCTGAATCTGCTAAATTTAGTTCTGGAGGGATAATGATGGCTGCCAAGTCAATTTTGTATTGTTGAAGCCTGCATGTGATTTGATCTAGCACATGACAGTTTATTGTCACCTTGTAGGGTGAAGTAAGCGCGAAAACCTCGATGGGTACAGAATATTTTGCAGCATTATTTGTGTTGCTGACCCCTACTATATTTGTATTATTTTTATTTGGAGTGATCCCCAGTACATCTATAACTTTTTTAGTTACTAAGGATACCTGAGACGCTGAATCCAAAATCGCCTTGATGTGCACTTCTCTTCCGCTCTGAGAATAAAGTTTTAGTTTCACAGTGGGCAACAAGACTCTATTGTTGTCAATATTAGAAATTAAAGTGACAGGTTGCTTGTGAGAAAGTTCATCTTGAAGTAATGTATTGTGATTCTGTTTGCAAATGTTGCACCGGAAATGATATTTATATTTACCACGGTGATCATTCATACATACATTGCATAATTTACTTTCCTTGCTAAAATTTATTCTGTCTGCAGAGGACAACAGTTTAAAGCTTTTACAATTGAATAATTTGTGGTCATTAGACTTACAATAAGCACATAAAAGAGCTGCAGGTGTAGCGACATTCACCACCGGCTTGTAGTGAGTCTTGGTGGCAGTAGTAGGTTCTGCTTTCTCCAGGGCCAAGGCTCGCTTCTCCAGGAACAGCAGGAACTCCTTAATAGTAGGATCGGACTCATTGCCACGCTCCAATTGGTAAGCTCGTGATGTGTAAGTATCTAATTTATGATATAAAATAGTTAGAATCACAGGATCCCATGTTTCAGTGTTCACATCAAAATTTTTAAAGCAGCTAAACATTGTCTGACATGAGAAACAAAATCACGCAAGTTTCTTAGGGTTGATCTGACCAGAGCATTCATATCTAAATATGAATTAATGTGTTCATTTACAATTCTGAACCTATGATTGTACCTATCATTTAACATTCTAAGTGCTTCATCATAGCTTTGAGGGCTCAGGGGTAGATTCTTTATTAGATCAAATGGCTCCTTTTGTAAAAACGAACGAAGATAATATAACTTTTGAACGTTATCAATCGATCTATCCTTGTGGACGATAGCAGTAAAAAGGTTTATAAAGGGGGTAAAATCGCTATATTTACCTTATGAATATATATATAATATTATGAATTTTGGGATATGAATAGTAGGTAACTTTGTTTTATAAACTGTATTAGCCTCTGCATTTGGCGTTGACTTGCCTTTTATGGCTTCGTTAAGCACGGTTAAATTACATCATTGTAAAAAATCACCTCGCGATAGTTTTCCCTACACAGATCCTTTTTCCTGTGGGACACGTTATTTTAATTGAGATCGTTACCAATATGATGTGAAATTTAAAATTGGATCAATTGTATTTATACAAAATAATATTATTTTCAAAATAAATTTTTACTGGACAATGTATAATCCGTAGGAAAAAACTTTTTTCGCAATACTATCTGCGTAGTCTGTCGTATATACGCTGTAACTTTTACCTTCCATTGCAACCAAATTTGATCCCTAAAAATCGCTTCATCATCATCACCATTACAGCTCTTCCTTCACACGCCTACTGCTAAATATAGGCCTCCCACAAGGAATTCCACAAAACACGGTCAAATTGATTGATATCAACAAATTTAAAAACGATACACAAACTTGATTGTATTTGGAATGTGTACTGTTTTTTCTCAATATTTTAACCCAAAAGACATATCAATTTAAAACACACAAATTAAATATCGCTCGGTCGGTCTTCACCCTTTTGTTACCGAAATACATATTAAAATCGCAAACCCTAACATTTTAAATGAACTCCAAATAGTTCAGAACCTATTCTGTCGTCGAGCTGCGAACGCACCGTGGTACGTTCGTAATGCCGACCTTCATCGGGACTTAGAGCTCCCAACAATTCAACAATTTCTTAAAAAACTCTCTGAGAACTTCTTCAAAGCCTCAGAGTCGCACCCAAACCATTTAATTCGTGAGGCAGCTTCTTATGCAGCCCCACCCCCTCTCGCTATCGTGTCCGCAGGCCGAGAAACTCTCTCTCGGACCCGCCTAATAAACTTTCAAACGACCTGAACTGTCTCCTGGCGGCTCAGGCCAACTCTAATTAAATAAAATTATTGTAATATCTGACATTAATTTGCCTTCGTAGGCACTCCCTCAGCGGCACTTAGCCGCCTGCGCCCTCTTTTCCCAAAAGAGGGTCGCTCATGATAAGGCACAATAGAGCTTAATCAGCCGGTTGCCTGTCCCCAAAGGCGGTTTTTAGGGGGTATCACTTAGGGTCCCCGGTAGGACAATGAGTCCCCCATAACTACGATAGACCGGCTATCGTGGTATGCGTAATGCATTTTCCGCCTCCCTACGTACAGGGTAGCCCTTTAATTGCTTCGGGCGCAAAAAAAAAAAAATTTAATTAAAGTGCGCGCGCGTAGTCGGTGCATGCGGCGGCGGCGTGGAATACAGCTCCGGAACGGCGAGAAGAAGCGAACTGCGGCGTTGAAGAAACGGCTCACCATTGGTCAACGGATACGTGACGATAGCGGCGTGTGAAGTCGATGTGGCGCTGAATGATATTTGCGGCTGCTTCTTGTTTCTTTATAAGAACGTCAAATTATCTATATGCAGTCCGCAGTATCGCAGTAGCCAAGGATAGTTAGGAAATAAATGTTTTTTATCCTCGCCTTCCGCGTTATGGTAGCAGCAGAGTATATATTATTTATTCCCGTTTAGGGTTGATTAGTCTGGCTGCTACAAACTGCTTTGTTGGACTAGTGGTTGTAGTAGTGCACCTGCTGATCATGACGTCCTGGGTTTCGAATCCTGGGTCGGATCAATAAATCAGTTGTTGAGTTTTTCCATCAAGAAATTTTCAGTAGTTGCCCGGAGTTAGGAAGTTGGCGAAAAGTCGTTGGTTGGCTGTCCAGTCGTGTCAGTTTACCGTCCCATCGCATTATGTGAGTGAGGGAATAGAGAGTGCACCTGTGTTTGCACTTGGGCACTATAATCCTGTCCTGCGCCAATGCCTAGTCTCCGTTAAGGTTTGCCGCCGTGACCAAAATTCGGTCTGAGGGACATTATTATTATTATAATTATTATTATACAACCTCTTAACTATTTGTACAGCTACTAACTATTAGCTACTGACGCATAAAACTGTACAATTCGTGCCATGTTTTTACTTATAAGAACTATATAAGCGCTCATACAGCCTTAATACAGCCAGACTCTAGTATAAAAACGAACTTCTATACAGCTGTATACAGCTAGCATGATGTTTGGAAGTGAATTGTGCTGTAATTATGACATTATTTTTTTATTGATCTTTTAACTATTATTAGCCATTGTTTGACTACTATCCCACCTTTTTAAGTGATGATAGCCTAGTAAACGGTTTGAAAGCCAAAGATGGACACACTAACTTAGCTTAGTAAAAGCCAAAACCACTCTTGCCTTGAAGACAACCACGATGTAATCAGATTGAAGGACAGATGCTAGCAAATTACTTTTGCTAAGTGGACTACTAATGGACTACCACAATATCGGACTTTCAATATAGTACATAGTATAGTATAATAGCAGTACGGAAGACGAACGACAAACAAATCGTTTGATTTTAAGATGTATTTCGGTAACAAAAGGGTGAAGACCGACCGAGCGATGTTTAATTTGTGTGTTTTAAATTGATATGTCATTTTGGGTTAAAATATTAAGAAAAAACAGTACACATTCCAAATACATTCAAGTTTGTGTATCGTTTTTAAATTTGTTATATCAATCAATTTGACCGTGTTTTGTGGAATTCCTTGTGGGAGGCCTATGTTTAGCAGTAGACGTATGAAGGAAGAGCTGTAATGGTGATGATGATGAAGCGATTTTTATGGATCAAATTTGGTTGCAATGGAAGGTAAAAGTTACAGCGTATATACGACAGACTACGCAGATAGTATTGCGAAAAAAGTTTTTTCCTACGGATTATACATTGTCCAGTAAAAATTTATTTTGAAAATAATATTATTTTGTATAAATACAATTGATCCAATTTTAAATTTCACATCATATTGGTAACGATCTCAATTAAAATAACGTGTCCCAAAGGAAAGTAAGCTTGCTTTTTTATCGGTGACGAAAAGACGGTAGGACTTTGCTGTTACGCTGGATCCCGTCGCATCGAGCGTACTAGTTAGTTTTCCGTATTCGTATTTTCATTTTTGAATGTTCACGGTTCTGTGTATTTTCTTGCGTCGAACCCGAAACGTCGATGATAGTAGCAGTAAGGGGATCTTGATGCTGAGCTTATTCGACTTCTACTTGCAGAGCGGTTGCGACGAAAAGGTGATCTTCGGTGTTGCTGATTGCGCTGGTTGTACTGTTGCTGGTAAAAGGTGTGATGCTGGGAAGCTTTGAGCGCGGCGACTTCGAATGATAGCTTCCGAATATCTTCGAGAAGAAACTGGGTATCATTGGCCTTTGTTGAAATGCCTTCGATCATCGATATGTATGAGCTACTGCTGTTTTCGATCATCTTGTCCGCCAGGAGTGCCAGTTCGTCGAGGTTCGTCTGCGTGCTGAATGTTTCGCTGACTGCTATTACCGATCGAATATGTGGTGGTAGGTGGTTTACCCACATTAGCCGTAGCGTTGAATCCGGAACTTTATCTCGCGCCAAAGTACGCATTTTGCGTAGGAGTTGTGTGGGCTTCTGGTCTCCAAGTTCTATTTCTGATAGAAGTTTCTGTAGCTGGCGACTGTCGGATTCTTCATATGCGGAGATCAGACGATCCTTCAGTGTATTATACTGGTCGATTGCTGGTGGGTTGTACAAGAGGTCCGAAATTTGTTCGATGTCTTGTTTCTCAAGTTGGGGTATCACCATATGTGCTAGTTGCGCTTGGCTCTTCTTTAAACCATTCGTTGCGGCTTCAAAACTGACGAACCAAAGTCGTGGTTTGTCTCTCCAAAACGGTGGTATTCTCAACGATAGAGATATACCGGCGATTTCTGGTTCCTTGACCGGGTTTGATGTGTTTGCCTCTTGCTCCATAATGACGGCTTGCTTACACAGATTTTATACATACTGAAGTCTTCCTTCTCTGAAGTGTTCGCCACGGGTTTCCTTCGCGGTGTTCGTACGGGTCACCACTGTAATAGTAGTGGTACGTTGCAGGGTGTTCCTTCTTGGTGTTCGTACCGGATCTTCCCCCTCGGTGTTCGTACGGGATCTTCCCCCTCGGTGTTCGTACGGGGTCACCACTATAATAGTGGTGATGGACGGTCCACTATTAACAGACTCCGAGTAGTTTTAAGGTGGATGAAGCGACTGTTTATGTAAGTCCGATTGAAGTATGAATATGGAATGAATGTGGTATGGAATATATTTGCATCAACTTTGCCTATATTTATATGGCTGGCTCACAATTGATTTGCCAATGGTAACAATTTTTATTTTATCTAGCCAATTATAATGCTTATATTATGACCAATGAAAATTATTCAAAATATACAACTGGTGGAGCCACGTGTTTAAGGCTGCCGAAAATCTAGTTCCCCGGTCAAACCTCAAACCTATTACGCGAGATATTAACTAAAGTGGACTGTATATGCGATTGCTTCTACGCTTACGTTAAAAGCGACTACTATAGCATGCGGTACAATGCACTCGCTCTTCCCTAAACTAAACTATTACTTGTCGAATCGATGAAAGGAATCCTGCTTGACTAGGAAAAAAACACAGATTGGAGCGGGTTAAATTATTAGCAAGCAGGTATAATTAAGGAGTATTGACTCACCGGGGTTTCTTCTTCCTGTCGATCACTATAGCGACTTCTGGAACACTCCGGAGAGAGGCGGTGCGCGACGATATCTCACACGAGGTGAGGCGGGTTCCTGGAGCTCGACTGCTTCCAGGCCAAAGCGGTTTCCACTAGTGAGGTGTTTCCAAACGAGCGCGCGGGAAGAGGAGGTTGTAGTTCAACGACGACTGCGGCGGGAGAAGAGCGCGCGCGTCGGTCGCGCGTGTCTTATATATCCTCGGGTCCGATGATTACGCGATGTTCTAGAATCGTCTTCTTTCCCCTCCCACCCCACCACCCCGATGTGTCGATAGGAGGGTACGAATGATATTGTTTCGGAAGGGAATAATGATTCGACAAGTTCCTACCGTCAATAATAAAAAAACGCGAATGGTTTTCCGCGCAACCATCTCCCCCGCCCTTGAAGGATTTCCTTCAAAAAAAAATAACTAAACAACTAGAGCTAAGATCGACTAACAAATAACTAACTAAAGCTAAGATTACCTAAATTAAACTACAATTTCAGTCTAGAAAGCTAATTTAAATTATGGAAGAGGCAAGGGGCACAAACGGACAACAGGACGTAGGTAAGACCCAACCGTGGTCTTAACGCGAGCTATCCTAATTACTCCGTCGGAACCGGGAAAGACCTCCTCGACGATTCCTAACGGCCAGTGGAGAGGCGGCGTATTCTCCTTAGTGAGCACAACTACGGTTCCTACAGCTAAAGGCTCTGTCGCTGTGTTCCATTTTTGCCGAGACTGCAAAGTATGCAAGTATTCCATCCTCCATCGTTTCCAAAACGATTGCACTAACCGATCTAATAATTTGTGGCGTGTGGAAATGCTAAGTCTGTTCTCATCCATATCCGCGGCGGGCAGATACCTTAGAGGCGTTAAAGTCAAAAAATGTGCTGGAGTTAGAGCCAGCGGTTCCGAGGGGTCACTAGATAACGTCCGACAAAGTGGGCGGCTATTCATTACGCATTCAATTTGAGCGAGCACCGTACTTAGCTCTTCGAAGGACAAAATTTGATCTCCTATTACTCGGTATAAGTGGCTCTTTAGACTTTTAATATTAGTCTCCCAATTGCCCCCAAAATGACTCGCGGCTGGGACGTTCAGAGACCACTCAATGCGGTTCTCGGCTAGAATGTGAGCGAACTCCGAATTATAATACTTGCTAGCTAAGAGCTCATGTAGTTCCGATAGAATACGTTTTGCACCGACGTAGTTCGTACCGTTATCCGAATATAATCTACTTACAGGGCCTCTGCGCGATAGAAATCTTTTAAATGCACCCATAAAGCCTGCTGTGCTTAGATCACCAACGAGTTCTATATGCACTGCTCGAGTAGTTAGACATACGAAAATGCAGACGTAAGCCTTTGTGGATCTTATACCACGCCCGCGAGTGAGCGTGACCTTAAACGGACCAGCAAAATCAGACCCGGTGTGCGTGAAGGGCTTTACCGATTGTATCACTCTACAAGATCTAAGTTCCGCCATTTCCGGAAATGACGGCTTGGGGGCGTGCCCGAAAGCAAGCTATACATCTGTGCACCCGATTGCGTATTAAACTACGTGCAGAAAGAATCCAATAATTCTGGCGCAAGATCGACATTAATAAATCGGGGCCAGCGTGCGAGTTCAATTTATGATGATAATCGACTAATAAGTTCATGATATGGTCTTTACGCGGTAAAACTATAGGGTGCCGTTGGTTGAAACTCAACTGCGAGTTGGACAAGCGTCCACCTACCCTTACAATCCCATCCTGTAAAAATGGCTTAAGGCGTTGAAAGGCGCGACTACAAGCTCTATTCGATTGTAATCTTGTAATTTCTTCAGAGAAGTGCGCACGTTGAAGTTCACGTAATACTAGCGACTCGGCATAGTTGTAATCGGATGCTAAGACATACGAACGTCGCGGTAAAAGCTTCGCGAATCGACAAACGTAAATTACGCTACGCAATAATTTCGACCAAGAGGACAAGCGGTTCGCCAGAGCAATGATTGGAGAAACCTCGCTCGAAACGTTCGCCACTAGAGGGTGTCTCTTCTCTTCCGGTGGTTGTGACACTGACGAAGGTTCGAAATCGGTTATTGGCCATTGTGAGGGATCCAAGTGAACCCAAGAAGGTCCATGGAACCAAAGCGGGTGGTCCATTATTTGCATCGGGGTGAGTCCCCGGGATAGACAATCGGCAGGGTTTTCCTTACCGGACACGTGATAAAAGTTCCGCGTTTCTAACTCGTCTTGGATCTTGGCCACTCGGTTCGCGACAAACGTATCCCAACGGTGGGGTGAAGAATGAACCCAACATAAGGCGACGGTGGAGTCGGAAAAGGCAAATATTCTTTCTATGTGAACTCTATCCCTACATGCGCCGATAACTGTGGTAATAAGCTTGGTGAGTACTAATATTGCGCAAAGCTCTAAGCGCGCCAGAGAGACAACCTTACGGGGGGAGACTCTCGACTTAGAACTAATGAGGCTAATCGAATTTCTACCATTATTCTGGACATGGAAATATACAACGCCCCCGTAAGCCTTCTCGCTGGCGTCTGCAAATCCAACAACCGTTATGCTGCTATTTCTATCGACATTTATATGACGCGGTATTTTAATTTCTCTTAGTAAAGGAAGTTCCTCTCTAAAGCGCTGCCACAATCGAACAATGCTGTCAGGCGGCGAGTCATCCCAATCGCATTCAAATAACCAAAGTTGTTTAATCAAAAGCTTAGCGTATAATACCACCGGAGCTACGAAACCCATGACGTCCCATAATCTAGCAACGCATGACAGTATTGTGCGCTTTGTGCATTTCTCTACGGGCGGATTTACCTTAAGGCTAAACACGTCGGACTCTGGTGACCAACACAGACCGAGCACCTTGTGTGTATCGGAATCGTCGAATTCCTTTATCGCCGAAAGACGGTGTGATAGTGGGATTGTATCTAAAACCGGACGCGAATTACTAGTCCACTTCACAAGATCGAATTGACCCGATTTCATGAGCCTTATAACCTCGGCGGTGGTTAGGGTGGCCTCCTCCACGCTATCGACCGAATACACAAAATCATCCATATATAATCCGCTCTCAATTGCCCTCTTAGCTTTAGGATAAGAGGGACCTTCATCGTGAGCGAGCTGTCTCACCGTGCGTAACGCATGAAATGGGCTCGACTTTAAACCAAAACAAACGCGGTTAAATTCAAACACCATTAGAGGTTCCTTTGGGTTGAAACGATATAAAATGCGCTGGAATTTACGGTCGCATTCACGGACCCCTATGCAAAGAAACATTTGGCGAATATCGGCGGATAGTGCTATACTAAACAAACGAAAATTGACTATTATATCAAATAAACTGCCCTGTAAATTTTGCCCACTATAGAGGATATCGTTAAGCGACAGGTGAGTGCTAGTTTTAGCACTAGCGTCGAGCACTACACGTAATTTAGATGTAAGTTTGTCCTCTCTAATGACTCCGTGGTGTGGTATAAAATACGACGGTGTGTCTTCGTAGTTATCTAATTTCGAAGCCACAAGTGATATGTAACCTTCTCTTATATATTCGTTAATGACGCCGTCGTAAGCTTCCTTTAACTGGGGCGAAGCGAGCATCCTACGCTCCAAGCTGTAGAAACGTTTTTCCGCCATTTGACGCGAATCGCCGAGAGATAAAACATCTCCCTTAAAGGGTAGCGCTACACTATATCTACCGTCGCGATCACGAACGGTCGTGCGGACGTAAATTTCCTCGCATATCCTGTCAGCTGAACTAGCTATGGGTGGGACGTTCACCTCCTCCATCTCCCAAAATTTGCGGACTAACGACTCGAGCGGTTCGACAGCCATACCACAATAAGAGGCTGCCGAAATACTATCTAGGATGGGGGCGGAGCCAAGGATCACATAGCCCAATACGGTTTCCAGTGCGTAAGGCGCGGTATGCGAGGAGTTGCTCCTGACCTTATTGTTTAACAAAAGATGAGGGAAAAGCGATGCCCCAATGAGCATGTCTATGTTTCCAGGAACGGCGTAAGTGTCGTCTGCTAGAGTCAAATTTTTTAAATTCAATCATTGCCGAGGTGTCAACCGAAACGGTTGGCAACCGTTCAGTGACCCTATCTACTACTAGTGCATTTATATCAAAGTTAACGTTACGATCTATCCGAGAATAAAATTTTAAATTTATATATCCCTGTGTCGCTTTACTAGTACCTCCGATGCCTTTAACTACAGGACATGAAAGTGACCTATTTATTACTAAGCCTAAGCGCTGACAACATTGTCGTGTTATAAAGCTATTTTGGGCTCCGCTGTCCAGCAGTGCACGGACGCTTTGTTTGTTTCCACGCGAATCCCTAACCAAAATACGCGCCGTACCCAGTAACACGGTTGAAGGAGGTTGTGCTCCCATATTTGCCAATGAGCACAGAGCGACATCACCAGGTCGACCGCTAGAATCGTTGACCTTAGTAGGGGTGAATTCCTTATTCGCCTTACTTGACGCCGCTATGTTGCTATTTTCAAAATGTAATAGCGTGTGATGTTTCCTGGCGCACTTGCTACATACGGAACTCGAATTGCATTTTGCAACTAAATGCTTATCGCTTAAGCAGTTCAAACATAGGTTGTTTGTCTTTACTAACTTATAACGTTCGCTTGGTGAATATTTACGAAAAGTCGCACAGTTATATAAGTTACCGTGTTTATCTTTACATACTATACAAGTATGCTGGAGTGATGTCGGCGTAGCGGTTACGTAAGTTAACGACCCTGCTATTTTAGATGGTTGAGTCTGTCTACGGTCGGCGCACCTTTTAATCTCCTGTTTAACGTTCGGTGAGCGCTGCATCACCTTTATTTGATCTCGCACGAACGATGCTAATGAATGAAAGGAAGGCATCTCCGAGCTACGATGCTCCATTTCAAACGCACGCACGGTGTCGGAGTCTAATTTCTTTAATGCTATATGGAGAAACACCACGTCCATAAGGTCATCAAACTTCAAATTCTTAAGTGCAGCCACCGATGCCACAAATTTATCGAGAAACTGCTCTAAGCCGTTGATGTTCGCGGATGATATAGGTTTAAGATCGAATATCTGGTTCAAATATTCGGAAGCTAACATTCTCCTATCTTCATATTTAGTTTTAAGCGTTTCCAATATTAATACGTAATTGTTTGCTGTAGGTGTAAAACCCGAGCAGATCGACTGTGCTCTGCCACTAAGTTTGCTAATTAAGTAATATAATTTTTCAGCGTCCGATAACGATGGGTTGTTGTGTATATTGTTTTGAAAACTACTGAAGAAGAAGGGCCACGTCTTAATATCACCATTGAATACCGGAATATCTATTGGCGGTAACCTAATTGAGTCACGAGGGCGTACCTGTATTTCCGGCTTTGCTTCGCTTTGAGATTGTAGGAGTTTTGCAGTTCTTTTTACGCGACACAACATATCTTCGAATGCCAGCAGCGGTTGGTAGTTCACTATGTATTTCGGGTCGGTTTGTAGTTCCGAATGATTAATTTGGTCTAATATTCTTTCGTAATCTGTCCGCAAATTATCTATCGTTTCGATTTCATTTAAAAAAGGCCTCCCCGCACTGCCTCTATATGAATGTTCTTTATATAATCACTTATATTTTGCACACGCGAAAAGAGTATGTCCCTCTTGGCATAAAGCGTTTTAATTTTGATTTCACTTCCACTAACTGCCATTTTAAATTATTATAATAAAGTTATATTAATCACAATTAATCTCACACGCATAAACGACGTAGGATGAATACTCGGCGTGCTGTATTACGTAATCAGATCGAGCGCCCGATGCAGTCAAGGCTACGCGTCGTTTGCTAAACCTAATAATTTTATAAAATTGTGGGGTAAGCGTATCAAACGGTTGCTATCACGCCGTTTCAATTATTTAATAAGCTTTAAATTTAACCAAATACGAGCGCTATTAAATGAATAATTCTGTTTGCGAGTAACAAATCAAAATTTTAATTTAAACGAACACTATTTAAGTCTATTCTATAAATTAGAGTGCGTTATCTAAACAATTAATTTAATAATTCGACCAGAAAATGGTTGGATAACCACTAAACACCAATCCAGATCCGGCTCGAAGGACCATAAAATGGTGGAGCCACGTGTTTAAGGCTGCCGAAAATCTAGTTCCCCGGTCAAACCTCAAACCTATTACGCGAGATATTAACTAAAGTGGACTGTATATGCGATTGCTTCTACGCTTACGTTAAAAGCGACTACTATAGCATGCGGTACAATGCACTCGCTCTTCCCTAAACTAAACTATTACTTGTCGAATCGATGAAAGGAATCCTGCTTGACTAGGAAAAAAAACACAGATTGGAGCGGGTTAAATTATTAGCAAGCAGGTATAATTAAGGAGTATTGACTCACCGGGGTTTCTTCTTCCTGTCGATCACTATAGCGACTTCTGGAACACTCCGGAGAGAGGCGGTGCGCGACGATATCTCACACGAGGTGAGGCGGGTTCCTGGAGCTCGACTGCTTCCAGGCCAAAGCGGTTTCCACTAGTGAGGTGTTTCCAAACGAGCGCGCGGGAAGAGGAGGTTGTAGTTCAACGACGACTGCGGCGGGAGAAGAGCGCGCGCGTCGGTCGCGCGTGTCTTATATATCCTCGGGTCCGATGATTACGCGATGTTCTAGAATCGTCTTCTTTCCCCTCCCACCCCACCACCCCGATGTGTCGATAGGAGGGTACGAATGATATTGTTTCGGAAGGGAATAATGATTCGACAAGTTCCTACCGTCAATAATAAAAAAACGCGAATGGTTTTCCGCGCAACCAACAACTATTATCTACGTTTCGTTTCCCGGCGTGAGACTTGTTTTCTTGTTCACGAAGCTACGTCGCTGGACCGGGCTATAAAAGACATGCAGATCGGTGCGCGCGCGTACACATTCCGCCTGTGGCATCGCTTCCGAGCGGTTGCATCCAGGTAGTCCGCGCTTTCGTTCCTGTACGGTAGTGCTCCCCGCTCTCGCGCCCCCGCTGTCCCGCTCGCGCTGTACAGCGCTGACGCAGTGCTCAGTCCGCCGGCGGCACCGCTCTCGGACGGTCGCCTCCTGGTGGTCCGCGCTCCCGTACAGTACGGTAGTGCTGTCGCGCTCTCACGCGCCTCCGCTGTCCTGCTCACGCGGAACAGCGTCGAGGCTGCCGGTG
Organism: Parnassius apollo; assembly: GCA_907164705.1. Taxonomy (NCBI): domain Eukaryota; kingdom Metazoa; phylum Arthropoda; class Insecta; order Lepidoptera; family Papilionidae; genus Parnassius; species Parnassius apollo. The sequence continues at coordinate 1,729,758 of CAJQZP010001402.1, read as the reverse complement.
AGTCACTTTTGTGCTACAGCTCTTAGCCCCCTGTCTTCGGGCAGGGAGGTCTGACTGACCTCCGCTTTCATTTTTTTTTTATTTTTCATTTTCATTTTCATTTTCATTATAATTTTTCATTATAATTTTTCAATTTTTTTTTTTTTTTTTTTTTTTTTTTTTTTCTGTACTTCTACTATTGCGTGCATAGTGTGTTGTAGTACGTCTCGCGTTCTAGTCCCTGTTCTACCGAGAGCAGGGACCCGACCTCCTCTTTACTAGATTATCTTATCTCAATCAACCCAATATGGCCAACTCCAGTCTTAGTGAGTCCCTAGCCGCCCTCATTACCCAATACGGGTTAAACGACAATGACACGGTCCTCGCCGCCATGGCCACCATCGCCGCCCAGGCTCCCCTCCCCTGCCCCTCAGGCACACCGTCCACCGCCAGTACTAGCGGCATACCTCGAAACGAGGAACTCTTTTGCCCCTCTACAGACAGCCCCCTTAGAAATGGAGTACGCATGCTCCGAATCCTCGGCGTCTACCTCTCGGAAGAGGCCCGCCACTACCCGAGGCTCCGGTTCATCGGAGTCCTCTGACTCCGAAGGTACCGATGAATCCAACTTCACCACGGTCACCTCCAAGCGCAACGGAAAGCGCGCTGCGATCAAACGCACCCCCCACTTCAGCGGCCCCTGCCGCTCCATCAACCTCCGCAGCTCCTGACGCTGCCCCCGTCCCACTGATGTCGTTAGACATCCCTACCCCATCTAAACCAGCCTCTCGCTGTGCCCCAGTGCTGGCGAAGAACCAAGTCCCGCCTCCTGTCTTCCTAAGAGACAAGGCTAAATTCACCCAGCTATCCAAGACCTGCTACGACGCAGGCATCAAATATGACCATGCAGTCAACTCGCGGAGGCCATTAAAATCATCCCTAGCTCCATCGAGGACTTCCGCTCAATTACCCGGCTATTCACAGCCGAAAGGGTATCCTACCACACGTACGCTCTCCCCGAAGAGCGTAAAGTCAGGGCCGTCATCCGAGGCGTCCCATTTGAGTTCTCCAACGAGGAGATACTTGAGGACCTTAAGTCCCAAGGCTTCCCGGTTGAAGCAGTGCACAAAATGCACAACCGTACGGGCAAGAGGTACAACCTTGCCCTAGTAATCCTGTCCAACGTGCCGGAGGCGAAAGCCATCTTCCGGCAGGTGCGCACAGTGTGCGGCCTGTCAAGGGTGAAGGTTGAGCCCCCACACAGACCCGGTTTCCCGGCGCAGTGCCACCGCTGCCAGCTCTATGGTCACGCGGCGGCCAACTGCTCCGCCCCACCCAGGTGCGTGAAGTGCCTGGAGCCTCATAACACCAAAGAGTGTCCCCGGCCCAAAGACGCCGAATCCCCGCCCGCCTGTGTCCTGTGCAACCAGACAGGTCACCCGGCGAACTACAAGGGTTGCCCACGCGCACCTCAACCTCGCCCCAGTAGGAAAGCTCCACCGCCGGTGAATGACCGCTCATTCCCGGCCCTCCAACAACAGCCCCGCCAGGGCCCTCCTCAGCCTATCCAGGGCTTCCCTCGACCCTCTCAGGGTCCCCCCCAGGCCCCCTCAGGGCCCCCCTAGGCCCCCCTCAGGGTCCCCCCTAGGCCCCCCTCAGGGCATAATTCGGCCCCCTCCGGGCTTCTCAAAGCCAATGCAGCCTCCAGTCTTTCCCTGGGGGCCCAAAAAGGCAGACCCTCCGCGGACAACCTCGTACGCACACGAGGCAGAGCCCACAATTGATGACTACAACACACTATATTCCGCGATTAGGAATATAGATGTTAGGGAGATTACAGTAATCTCACGCAAACTGCGCGCGGCGAAGTCCCCCCCAAGAGCGTCTCATCGCTTTGCGGAACACAATGATCTTCTGCTTGCTCTGTTGTAAGTTAAGTTAACTTAATTAACTTAACTTCAATGGCTGATAATAATACTAACCTACCAAGATCCCACGGTCGTATCAAACCTAAGGGTTTATCGCTTGTATCATTCAATATTCGCGGCTTGCGAAATAACCTCCCAGAGCTAAAGCTCTTTCTTCGAAATCATGAAGTCGATTTCCTCCTCCTACAGGAAACTAATCTTAAAACTAAGGACACTAGAGGCCTTTCTATTAGAAACTTCTCTCTTCTTCGTAATGACAGACCCGACCGCCGAGGCGGCGGAACGGCCATCTATTACAAGAAGACACTTCATTGCACGCCCATTTCTACTCCGCAGCTTACCAATATGGAAGCCACGGTATGCAAGCTAGCTATGACTGGACATCAGTCCATCCTCATAGCCTCCTGTTACATCCCTTCAGGAACCTATCCCCTCAAAAAAGATTTTGAAGCCATTTTATCCTTGGGCAATTCAGTCATTATGTTTGGAGATTTTAACTCCAAGCATACTGAATGGACATGCCGCACTACGTCCCCTAGTGGCAAGATACTGCTCGATATCACGCAGTCTCTTGATATCACTGTCCATAGTCCTCTCGGTGTTACTCACTTTCCCGATAACACCGATCACTCTCCCGATGTGTTAGATTTTGCGTTACTCCAAGGAGTTTCTCTCAACCTCAGAGCAATCGAGACACTAGACGATCTAGGATCAGATCACAGACCGGTCTCCCTCATTCTTGGCCATCAGCCACCTCCCCCAATACACACAAAAACCTTCACTAATTGGAAGGGATTCAAGGAGTCCCTAGCTAAAGCTCTGGACTCACAGGATTCTACCATCTCCATTCCGTCGGACTTAGACAGTCCCGAAAAAATCGACACCGCGGTCGACTCACTCTCCACCCTTATTAAATCCTCCCTTAAGGAGAACGAAAGGGTCGTCCCGGTTGCTAACAATAGTGGGCTTCCCCTACATATTAGCAACCTATTAAAAGCCAAAAAAGCTGCTTTCCGGAGAGCAGCAAAATATCCCACCCCCCGAATATAGGCGCGCGGCCAATCGTCTTCAACGAAAACTCCGCTTCCGCCTCTCTGAATTTCAAGATCTCGAAAAGAGTAAGCTCATGGAGAATATCACTCCATCTCACACAGCGTACTATCAGATGGCTAGAGCCCTCCGCATAGACGCTATCACCCACTCCCCCCTCTCTCCCGTCCCGACGGCACGGTTGCCTTCGAGGACGAGGAGAAGGCTGAGTGCTTTGCGGATAGCATTGCCGATCAATGCTCCCCTAGTTCTCAACCTGTTGACCCCTCACACGTCCAGGCAGTAGAGGATGAGGTCCGCCGTCGGAACTCACCCCCTACCGCCTCCGAACCTATCTCTGTGTCCAATGATGAGATTTCATCCCTCATCAAAGGACTTAAGCCTAAAAAGGCTCCGGGCGCGGATGGCATCTCCAACCAAGCCCTCAAACACTTTCCCGAGCAGGTGTTAACCCTTCTATCTATTATCTTCAACGCCTGCTTCAACCTTAGTTATTTTCCCACTACGTGGAAAGAGGCAACTGTGATTGGAATTCCCAAGCCAGGCAAGCCTCTCAACCTCCCCCTCCAGCCATCGCCCCATTAGCCTCCTCAAGGCAATGGGCAAGCTCTTCGAAAGAGTCATCCAAAGTCGTATGAGGCGCTACCTGTTTCCCACAGACGGCGACCCTCTTATCATTCCCCATCAATTCGGCTTCCGAGCCAAACACTCATGTCCCCAACAAGTTCACCGCATTGTGGAATATATCCTCAGCGGTTTCTATCCTCGTCGTCATAAGACCATCGCGGTCTTTTTCGATATAGCCAAAGCTTTCGATAGAGTCTGGCACACAGGCCTTATCTACAAGCTCTATAAAATAGGTCTCCCCGATCGTCTAGTTCGTCTCGTGGCCTCCTATTTAAAACATCGTACCTTTCGTTTCAGACACGAAGGCACGCTCTCTTCACAGCGAACTATCAAGGCTGGTGTCCCTCAGGGCTCAGTACTTGCTCCTCTGCTGTACATCATATTCACCAACGACATTCCCATCCCGTCGAAAGGTGTTCAACTCTCCCTCTTTGCAGACGACACTGCCATCTACTGCAAAGGTGTCTCACTACCCTTCATACGGAACAAGATCCAAAAGTCAGTTGATGACCTAGGAGCTTGGTTCAAAAAATGGCGCATCGATGTGAACCCGGAGAAGAGCTCCGCCGTTCACTTCGATTATAAACGACGCCGTCTCAAAAACACTCCACCAATACGTATGCTAGGGACCCCTGTCCCCTGGCATACGTCCGCCAAATATTTAGGTGTCACTCTAGACACAGGGCTCACTTTCAAGCCCCACGTCAAAAGAGTAACCCGTCACGCACGTTTTTATCTGAGTAGGCTCAACAGTATGTTGGGCCGACACAGTAAAATGTCCCTTCGAAACAAGCGTACACTCTATAAGGTATGTATACGACCAGTCATGTCCTACGCGGGCCCCGTCTTTGCCCACGCAAACCCTAACATTTTAAATGAACTCCAAATAGTTCAGAACCTATTCTGTCGTCGAGCTGCGAACGCACCGTGGTACGTCCGCAATGCCGACCTTCATCGGGACTTAGAGCTCCCAACAATTCAGCAATTTCTTAAAAAACTCTCTGAGAACTTCTTCAAAGCCTCAGAGTCGCACCCAAACCACTTAATTCGTGAGGCAGCTTCTTATGCAGCCCCACCCCCCCTCTCGCTATCGTGTCCGCAGGCCGAGAAACTCTCTCTCGGACCCGCCTAATAAACTTTCAAACGACCTGAACTGTCTCCTGGCAGCTCAGGCCAACTCTAATTAAATAAAATTATTGTAATATCTGACATTAATTTGCCTTCGTAGGCACTCCCTCAGCGGCACTTAGCCGCCTGCGCCCTCTTTTCCCAAAAGAGGGTCGCTCATGATAAGGCACAATAGAGCTTAATCAGCCGGTTGCCTGTCCCTAAAGGCGGTTTTTAGGGGGTATCACTTAGGGTCCCCGGTAGGACAGTGAGTCCCCCATAACCACGATAGACCGGCTATCGTGGTATGCGTAATGCATTTTCCGCCTCCCTACGTATAGGGTAGCCCTTTAATTGCTTCGGGCGCAAAAAAAAAAAAAAATGCGCGCGCGTAGTCGGTGAGCGGCGGCGGCGTGGAATACAGCTCCGGAACGGCGAGAAGAAGCGAACTGCGGCGTTGAAGAAACGGCTCACCATTGGTCGACGGATACGTGACGATAGCGGCGTGTGAAGTCGATGTGGCGCTGAATGATATTTGCGGCTGCTTCTTGTTTCTTTATAAGAACGTCAAATTATCTATATGCAGTCCGCAGTATCGCAGTAGCCAAGGATAGTTAGGAAATAAATGTTTTTTATCCTCGCCTTCCGCGTTATGGTAGCAGCAGAGTATATATTATTTACTCCCGTTTAGGGTTGATTAGTCTGGCTGCTACATCTTTTACATATAAAAGAGGCTGTATAACAGCTGTATAACAGCTGTATAACGGCTGTTATGTGATTTGTTTTCTATCAAAAAAGTGCCGTACCAAAAAAATAACCAAATAATATAAGGTCAAAATACTAAATACGATAATTAAATATATAACAAGTATAAATCTTTCTCTTTATAAGGGTGTGAAATTAAATGCGAAAGAATTTTACATATAAACTCCAAAACTCTTTTATCTTTTTATAGCTAGAATTACGCACTCGAGCCCAAACCATTTGACACGCTCTGTGGGAATTTCATCAAATCTGTTATAAATTCCTTTGACAGTGTTCTTGTTTATTCATTTTGACGACACACACTTATTTTTTATTTTGCAACCATATATGTGAAGAGAAAAATTATTTAACTTTCACAAATTTATAAGGAATGATAAATATTCTGAACAAATATAATGATAAGAAATAAAGGATATGATAAGTAATACGATATATAATAAAAATAAAAATAAAAATTATAAAGAAATAAATATACTAATAATTAAGAAATTTTATGCAAAATTACAGCTTATATACGTCCAAGTGCTGGGTATAAGCTCTCATTTCTGAGAAGGTTTATCTAAAAGGAAATTTTCGCGCTCTATCCCAATGCGTTATGGTGAACTTAACATGACATTGAAATATTTATTTTTATTTTTCAGAGTGCAGGTTTCCTTGTAATGTTTTTCACTGCCAAGTACATGGTAAATCAGCACTTAAAATTGTAACTAACTATTTCATTGGTGCCGGCGGGGATCAAACGCAGTTTGGATTCGATTCTCTGTGTAAGTTGGAGCAAGGCTTAGATACCACGGCTTTATAATAATATATAAATAAAAGTGTAATTAAAAAAATACAATAATAAAATCTTAGCATTAAACTGAATAAAATATAATATACCATTTTTTTTAGACAAGAACATTCTTGTTCGAAGCGCTACGTTGTCTTGGTTGTAAAAGATATTTTAAGACTTATAAGATTATAATATAACTGCGTACATCTCTGACCCTGCTCCTCTAATCCAGGTGTATCAGAGATGCAATGAGAATTTTCTGCGACTTCCTATAACCGTTAATGACACCGAGGTTAGAGGACAGGTTCTCTTACGTCACTATTACACAGCAACAGCTTACCTTTCATCATCTCCCACTAGATGGATTGATGAACTGGTAATATATACAGGAAGTTGATGGATGCAGGTGGCTAAGGACTGCACGTTGTTATTACTTGAGTCAGGCTTATGTTCATCAGTGGTCTTGTGATAATGAACGATGTATTTCTGATAAAGATATTTGTTCTTATTGACATTGACAATCGTTTCTTACTGTTCTTTCCCTTTTAAATGTACTTTTTTTATTGTTTTACTATTTTCTTGTTTTGAATACATGACTCAATATGGAAATCTTGTCCTTAACTGTTTGTTGGTCCATTTTATCGACCATCGATTCTATTTAAAACCAACGTTGTAAGGCGCTATTTTCATGGTCACCATAACATCGGCAATATGTTCTGGCGTATACAAGTATTTTCTCCAGATCCACATACCTACTGTTTTAAATAATTTTAAGGTGTCATACATTAGTTACCAAACTATACATATTACACTTAATCAATATAATATATATATAAGAGTTACGTTCACGTACCGGAAGTATGAAGCTTCCTGCTTCCCTTCTGTTACCTTAGGTCTCAATAGGTTACATTTCACCCTACCATTGCTGTATAGTAAGCTAGCTATAAATTGTGATAATACTACGCAGTAAAACTTTTAACAGCGGAGCTTCTGAAAGCGGGTGGAACTTGAAGTCCTTCAGAAGCTCTTCAATTCCGTCCTCCATGGTGGCACTACTCCGGAGGCATGGAGCAGAAGCGCGGTGGTCTTGTTCTTTAAGGAAGGCGACGACGCTCTCTTGAAGAACTACAGACTGATTTCCCTTCTGAGTCGCGTCTACATGCTGTTTTCGAGAGTCATTACGAATCGTCTCGCACGTAGACTCGACGACTTCCAGCCTCCCGAACAAGCCGGTTTCCGAAAAGGCTTCAGCACCATAGACCACATACATACCCTGCGGCAGATTGTACAGAAGACCGAAGAGTACAATCTGCCACTTTGCCTGGCTTATGTGGACTATAAGAAAGCCTTTGATTCCGTCGAAATTTGGGCGGAGCTACAGTCCTTTCAGCGGTGCCAAGTTGACTGTCGGTATATCGAAGTGCTGAAGTGTTTGTACAGTAGGGCTACGATGGCTATCCGAGTACAGAACCGGAGTTCGAAACCTATCCAACTGCAGAGAGGTGTAAGACAGGGTGATGTTATATCCCTGAAACTCTTCACCGCTGCGTTGGAAGACGTTGTCAAGCTACTGGACTGGAAAGGATACGGTATTAACATCGAAATCGCTGGAGGACCTTAGCACTATGCTCAATGACCTCAATGGTGTCTCCCAACGGATAGGTCTTAAGATGAACATGGACAAAACAAAGATCATGTTTGATGTCCATGTCACACCTATGCCAGTAGTTGTTGGGAGCACTATGCTCGAAGTTGTTGACGAGTACGTTTACCTGCGACAAATAGTCCGACTAGGTAAGTGCAACTTCGACCGAGAGGTCAATCAACAGATTCAACTCGGCTGGGCAGCGTTCGGGAAATTACGACACATCTTCTCGTTAGGTATACCTCAATCTCTGAAAACCAGTGCGTGTTGCCAGTGATGACTTACGGATCTGAGACGTGGTCCTTCACTTCTGGCGTTATGAGGACGCTCAAGGTCGCTCAGCGAGCTATGGAGAGGGCTATGCTCGGAGTTTCTCTGCGTGATAGACTCAGAAATGAGGATATCCGCAGTAAAACCAGAGTGACTGACATAGTCCAACGGATTAGTAAGCTGAAGTGGCAATGGGCCGGCCATATAGCTCGAAGAACCGATAACCAATAGGGAAGAAAGGTTCTCGAGTGGCAGCCTCGTACCGGTAGGCGTAGTGTAGGGCGACCCCCCACTAGATGGAGTGACGACCTGGTAAGACATGTAGGAAGTCGATGGATGCAGGTGGCTCAGGACCATGCTTTGTGGCATTACTTGGGGGAGGCCTATGTTCAGCAGTAGACTTGTGAAGGGCTGTAATGATGAAAATTTTAATAGACAACCAATGCAGTTGTCATTTTCATACATCTATGATAGCTAATTGATTCTATAACTCTAAAAGAAATATAAAAAGTGATACTACCGTATTTTCATTGGTTGTTTAATACTTCTGCGAAATTTAAAGTTAATCAGGCATAGGTAAGTGGATGGAAAGGGAATTTTAAAGTTGTGTTACTTTCGTCCATAAATACATACACACAGGTCAAGCTAATGAAAACGTGAAAGTAATGGTGATAAAAAGTGATTCGACGCGTACAACATTGATGTCCATTCAACCTTGTTTATTTTGGGCATGGTTGGATACAACAAATTGAATACGAGTAGGGATCAGGCACTCGCATATTACATAATACAAGTTTTACGTGACCAATTATGTAATCCAGGTACATTGGAGCGTCTGAAACTGTGCGTGCCGGACGGGTACCTTTACTGTCAACAGCGACCACGTCTGTTCGCAATACCACGTGCCAGGACCAACCTACACACACATACTTTGCATACAGTGAATAAGGTTGGACCAGGCAGGTGGAATTTTCAGCTGTTGGGAGCAGGGTGAGCGGTGCACTGCAATACAAACATTATTCTCCCCCCGAAGCCACACCACCATCGTCTTTGCAATGTTGCCCCGCCAGAGTCACTGAGGATAGCATATATAGCAGAAGTGGCACCATCTATACCAACCATTGGTCCGTGCGAGTTGTTTTTCAACGTGGATGACCAAGCTATGGCTACTACGCCCTCTGCCAAGTCTAGAAAACACGTCCGGAGGGAAGAAGAAGACTGCACTAACAAATTAGATTCCCCTGACCTGATAGTTTTATTGCAAAATAAATAAATAAAACAACGTGTACGTGCATTAGAAGTTAAACTATTGTAGGATAGAATAAATTACTTATTCCGTCACATATTGCGTAAATATTTAAAATTATTAGTTATGGACATACCGTCAAAGGGTTTTTCTCTACGCCAAGCAAAGGGTAAATCAGCACTTTTTTTTTTGTTTTACAAATGCATCATAGAGAAAAGATCTCGGGTTGCTTTTGAATAAAATTTAAAGCAATCGCACAACCCCAGAGCTGTTATGACAGACAAGCGATGACACACGAGTTTACAGTTCATCTGATGGTATGTCAACTACTATGAAAGGTCAAGCAGAAATATTTGCGCATAATTTTTTTTGTATCAAGCTGATACTGGTCTGTTACAGATTATTTTAAAAATACGACTAAATAACAAGTAAAACACGAATCTTCCAATTTCAAATTTCGTGCACTATTTACCGCACTAAATTGAAATTTCGTGTTTCATTACAAAAATGGTTCTGTCACCTATAACCGGACCGGAAATATCACCTATAACCGGTCGAATCATTTGATAGAATTCAAATGTTATTTATGAATGAAAGCTCTTCTAGGGGACTAAGGGTGTTCAAATGTACCGCTGTTATAACAAATTTTAGCACGGTCGACTAACTTTTAGAGATGAAGAAAGAAGTGGTCGTCCTTTAAGGGTTGAGGAAGGAAAAGTGCTAGCAGTAACAAATTTAATTGGAGAGAATAGGCAAATCACGTACGAAGAAATTGCGTACATATTGTAGATAGGATCAGGAAGTATTCACTAGATTTTACATACAGTTAGTTTATTTAAGGTTTTTGTTATTCTCTATTTTGGTGGTTACTTTATTTCAGGAGTTATATTGAACTAATAACAGCTGGTAAAGAATTCTTAAAACAGATTAAATTATAAAAACTGTAAACATAGAAATTTTTATTATTTCCCAATAATTTATATATAAAATATGTACATAAAATTCGCACATGGATACTTGGAACCAATTTCTAAATGGGAGACTAACAGGTTTATACACCTTGAGGACCAAAATGGTTTTAACATTTCTTACTGGAACGTCTTATGATTTTATCTCATGGCGGGCGTGGGAAATGATTGTCTCGTAACAAGTTGTTGAAAGCAACTTAGTACCTAATTTCAGTATCATGGGATAGGTTCAGATATGCTTTTATATAAAAAATTCGTCATTGAAATATAATATAGTATTTTTATAACAATAATATTTCAGGAAAACATCTTTATGAAATAGACTTTGATATATAAAATCACATTCAATGTATTTGGTGGCAGATATTTACTGGAATATTTGTATTTAAACAAGAGTTCAACATTACTTTCCCATATGTGTAAGTTACAGTCTATCAAAAACTTATTGATGAACATAGGCCTCCCCATACAGTGCCTCATAGGGAGGATATTTTACATAATTGCTTCGCTTGGCAAGCGGATTTTTTGAAACACCACAGTTTTTGAAGTAAAAACTTCTTTACCATCGTCGTGATTTGAAATTCAATGAACTAAAAAAGCGGCAGTAAAAAGAGACAAATATATAAATATATAAGAAAGAATGAGATACAATCTAGAGAAACAAATTCAAGCGGAAGCGGTCTTTTGTTTGCTTAAACACACCAATCTCTTGAACCACCAGTCCAATATGATTTTTGTATATAATAGCTGGATTCAAGAGGAATAACATAACACATAGTTTCATCTAACAAAAAAGCCCGCGATACCATATGCCTATTTCTTATACATAGGCCACAATAAGTTATTTTGTGACAAAAAGTTATTGAAAGTTAAAAAGTTATTTATGAGCGTTTATTAGGCATGGCATATTAATCGTCAGAAAGAAAGTTCCTTCATCATCAAGACAATTTTATGAAGATAACCTCTAAACATAAAAAATAAATATATATTTATAACTACATCTTGTCAAAGTCAAATTGCTCAAAGTCGCTCAGCGAGCTATGGAGAGGGCTATGCTCGGGGTTTCTCTGCGTGATAAACTTAGAAATGAGGATATCCGCAGTAGAACCAGAGTGACCGACATAGCCCAACGGATTTGTAAACTGAAGTGGCAATGGGTCGGCCAAATAGCTCGAAGAACCGACAACCGTTGGGGAAAAAAGGTTCTCGAGTGGCAGCCTCGTACCGGTAGGCGAAGTGTAGGGCGATCCCCCACTAGATGGAGTGACGACCTGGTAAGACATGCAGGAAGTCGATGGATGCAGGTGGCTCAGGATCGTGCTTTGTAGCATACCTTGGGGGAGGCCTATGTTCAGCAGTGGACTTCTGAAGGGCTGTAATGATGATGATGATGAACTACATCTTGAAGCGAGCTTCTATTAGAACATTCTACAAGCAGCCGAAGAAGATTAGTCAGTTCTTACCATCTGTCAAGTGTCATATTCCTCTACAAGATGCAGGAGTGTACAAGCTTGATTGTGAATGTGGTCTCCCATACATAGGGCAAACTAAAAGATCAATTAGAACCCGCATAAAAGAACACATAGCTGACGTGAAGCATCAACGTTCGGGGAAGTCTGCAGTTTGTGATCATATCCTAGGCGGCCCCAACCATTACATCAGATTTGATAGGCCACAAATCCTCGTGAAAGAACATCGATTCCTGCAAAAGATGATACGTGAGGCTATTAAAAAACACCTTAATTTCAATAGAGAAGGAGGCTGGGTACTACCATATGTTTGGGACCCTGTAATTAATAAAATTAAAACTAAGTAAATTAACTAACAAGCATACCACTGCTAGACTCTAAGACACAGTAAGCTCATTCTGTGTAGATCGGACCATAAATAATAATTAAAAAGCTGAAGGTACTTCGATTAACACTGACATTGGGACGTCAGTCACCTCATTACCCCGTGACCATGGGTGCTGGAAAGCACCCGAAACTTCGGGAACTAAAATCATGTAAACTAAACGCGATAAAATCCGTAAAAGTAGTTTTAGTCAAATTTGCTGTGAAATGTTTTTGTTTTATATTTAATTTCATTTGTAGGTGTCTCTTCTACCGCGTGAGGTGAATTGCACACATGTTTTATTATATTTTTAATCGTTATTAGTAAGTCGCTGGTGCTCATCTAATGGTTTGTTACGCTCTGTTGCATCTTACAATCCACGAAATCCATGGCATGATATAGGGTAGTGGATATTTTTACACAGCCACTACACTGTCATGTTGACTTGTGACGGACTAAAATGATGACAATGATGATGATGATAATTTCAAAAATCAAAAAATGTTTTTAGAACTTGGTAAGTAAAATCAGTTGTATTATATCCTGAATTATGAACATTTTTCATCACCTTAACGTTTTCGAGATGCTAGCCTTTTAAGATAATTGCTACATTAACCTGAGCAAGAATAATGTAAATATATTTCCAGTTAACTCGTCCGAAGCTTACTTAACTTTTTCAGAAGTAAGCTTCATTTCAATTAGCTTTATTACTTACGAGTATGTTTAATATTTTTATAAAAAGATATGATATTAATAAAAGATATTGATAAGTAACGAAACTTATGGTATGTAGTGGTAAACTTTATCCATTTATCAAATAAGATAATATATTTCGCAGAAAAAAGTACAAAAGTACACATGAATGACCTGAGCGTAGTTTTTACTCCATGTAACGCGTTTAACACGTAAGTGGTTACCGCTTTCCAATTCAACTAGAAATAATGTTCCCTCCATTATGATTTCTTAAATTTACGAGAACACTACACATTGAATAAAACTATATTTACGCATGTTTTCGCGTTTAATTAACTACTTTAAATTATTTTTTAAATTCTCGACGTTTCGCATGCTTTACAGCACCCATGGTCACGTAAGGGACTGAGATGTTTGACGTCCCAATGTCATAGTTAGCCCGACTACCTTCAGTTTATAAATATTAGTTTTCAGCCCGATCTACGCAGAACGAGCTTACAGTATCTGGAAGTCTTGCAGTGGTATGCTTGGGTTTGGGTTTAATTTTGTTAATTATAGGATCCCAAGCAGATGGCAGCACTCACCCATCTTCTCTATTGAAATTAGGATGTTTTTTTATTGAAATTAAAAAAAGCCTCCGCCGTATCATTCTAGGTAGGAATCGGTGTTCTTTTGCGAAGATTTGTGGTTTATCAAATCTGATGGTGGGTACGATTTTGAACATTTTCAGAGAATACGTGCGTCGGTGCTTCACGTCAGCTATATGTAGGCGGGTTTTCATGGATCTTTTTGTTTCATCATCATTTTTGTTTCATTGCGTCATTGTAACGTATATACTTGCTTTTTTTTTTAATTTTTAATTTTTTTCAATAGTGTTATCAGGATTTCGGATGACTAAAACATCTAGGAAAGCTAAAGAATTATTTGCCTCTTATTTCATTGTGAATTGTATTTTAGAGTTTAAAGAGTTAAGGTTACCGGTTTAAGGTGGTCTAAAAATGCAGTTACTTTGTCAGATGGTAAAATTGTGAAAGTGTCGTCTTGTACGTACGTACCGCTTGTAGAATCTTGGATTTACAGGAGCAGTAAGAAGGGCTTTCTCTTTAAAGTCCTCCATGAATATGTCAGTGACTATGGGAGATACAGGTGAGCCCATCGCCACACCATCTACTTGCTTTAATAGATAGCCAGATGTGAGGCAGTGTTTGATTAATACTGCATATTCAGGAGTTAGACGACATCGTAGAATAGGGCACCAGTGTTGGTGGTTCTACGATTTCTATTTGGAAATTTGAATCCTTTCAGAATGATTCCGTAAGGCGATGTAGCTGGTTTGTGCACGAGTGTTTGGGTCTAAAGCCGAACTGCTAGTGTAGAAGAATTTATTTAGCATAGATTTATTATTGGAAGCGATTTTGTATGAGTCGCTCGTATAATTTCCCCAGTGTGCTGAGGTGACTAATGGGTCTGTCTGTAGCTGGAGACTAAGTTGCACGGTTTCCCTGGCTTAGGTATTCTTGTAACAGTTAATTCTTTCCAGTTATCCGGGAAGGTGTAGCTGGTGAGATGGCGTTGAAAATGCCCACTAGATAGTAAACAAGTGGAACTGAGAGTGATTTAAATATCCTTTTGTTATTGCCATCGGGTCAGGGTGCTGATTTTTATTTGAAGTTTTTCATTACTTCTGTGTCTTTGTCGACTGTCACAGGATATAAGGGGTCTCCCGCAGGTGGTAGTGCATACTTACTTACGGTAAGTTCTATTTACTCAATCATGGCTTTGAGTTTGTTTTGAGAGGTGGTCGCTTCACAGAACTTGCGGGCCGAAGAATTATCTTCATAATTCAGTAACTTTTATGTTGCTGATAAAGTCGCAGACTAGTGAAAAGTCAACGGTGAAGGAAGAAGGACTCTGACGGACGGGCTTAGGTTTAGGGGCCTGGGCAGGTGGCAATGACCGTGAGGCGACACGGGGCAGCATTTTCATCCAAGCATTGGGTTTTGGCTCGCTCGGAGACCCCGGTGACGGGGGCTGGTGTTAGTCTGAGGCGCGGCAGAGGGCACTGAGCATGGCGCGCGTTTGGGGGCAGGCAGCTGAGAGCGAGACACGCTGGTTTGACCCGCGCGTACGGGACGGCTTTTACCTCCGCGTCATATCTTTCGTGGTGCTTTGGAACAACTGCTATAGTTTGCTGAGTGTCTCTATTCGCGTCGTGGTTACCTAGGCACTGGACGCACCTAGGCCCGACGTAACAGTTTTTAGCCGAGTGGTCGTAAAGTTTGCAACGGTGACACTGGTTAACGATGTTACATATGCTTCGAATGTTAAATATCTCTTTGCTTTTCGGAGACAGGTCCAAAGATAAGGCTTTGGTTTAAGAATCGCTTTTTATCGGTCTGGTAGTGAATACTGTGCACTTTCCAAACCGGGAGATTTTGAACCTTAAGGTCGTCAGGAATGTGAACGGTCTCAAGCTCCTTGGGGAGTTGTTGTATTTGATTTTTCTAGTTATTTATATTATTAGGTTATAATAATAATTTTATATGTTCATTTAAACGCGAAATTAATTAATTCACGAATTTTATTAGTACACACTTACATTCGTTAACTTGTCCAGAGAGAGAGAGAGAGAGGGAGAGAGTGTGTTGCCCACACCATCTTTGTAAAATTTCCCGTTATGTGTTACCAGACTCTTCCCCACCCACAATGTTATAAAATTAGGACACATTTATCTTATTTTTATTTTATACAAAAGTGAAGGTTATTTATACAAATAAATTATAAATACTACATGACTATTCACCTTCAATTGTTACTGCACACTTTAACATTTGATTCACATGACTTTTTACAAGTCTCCCCTGAACATCAATCATATATGTCACCCCCGGTGTTAAACACTGCTTTACTTCCCCCACAAATCCATTTTTTGCCTTATTTCTATAGTCCCTTACCATCACCTTTTCCCCCCACACTAAATATTACCGACCTGCTTCCTCGACTACATTTTTTTAATTTTTCATCAATCATTTGTAATCGTGCACTAATTGGTGGTGGTCTTAAAAGAGAGATCTTAGATCTTAGTTCACGACGAAATAATAACTTTGCAGGGCTAACACCGGTGATTCTATTAACACTTGTTCGGTAGTCGAAAAGAAATAAATTAATGGCATACTCTAAATTATGACCACTTTCTACAATTTTTTTTACATGGCTTTTAAAAGTCTGAACAAATCTTTTTGTCGCCCCATTTGTTGCCGGGTAGTAAGGTGGTGTATAACTTATCCTAACACCTGTCACATTGCAAAATTTTTTAAACTCGTTGCTTGTCCAAGTTGTACCATTATCCACCACCAAATAGAGCGGGTAACCAAATCTATAATATAAATCATTAAAGATTGAAATTGTTTTACATGCTGTAATATTTGTATATATATCATAAAAGCTTCAGGCCATTTTGAGTAACTGTCAACTATTACAAGGAACATTTTCCCATAAATAGGTCCTAGAATAATTGCATGAACCTTTCTCACACAGACTCAGAACATGGCCATGTAGACAATAATGCTTTCTCTGGGTTATCACGATTTTCTAGACAAATTAAACATGATACTGTTATATTGCTTATGTCCTTGTCAATTGTTGGCCACCAAAAATAAGAACGTGCAATTTGTTTCATTCTATTTGTTCCAAAATGACTTGAATGTAACTCATTCATGATTAAATTCTGTAGGCATTCAGGAATGACCACTCTATAACCCCATAGCAAACAACCTTGATCAATTGTAATTCATTTTTTCTGTTAGAGAAAGGTCTGAACTGCTCACTTAATTTGTTTTTATCAGGCCAGCCATCTATACAGTACCTCATAACAGTTGACAGCAAAGTATATTTAGCAGTTTCTTTTACAATATCTTTCCAATTTACACTTTCAAAATTTGAAAATGACAAATAATTTAAAACACTTACTTCACTATTATCTAACAGTGGATGTTTAAAATTACTTTTATCATTAATTGGGTTTCTTGACAAAAAATCTGCAGGATTATTTTTCGAATTAATATGACGGATACAATAGTTAAAGCCTGACAAGAATATGGCTCAATGTTGTAAACGTTTGCAAGCCATTTTGGTAGTCCGTTTTTAGGGCCAAAAATTATTACCAGAGCTGCATTATCAGTTTCTAATTCAAATGTTCTTGCAAACAGATATTCATAAAACTTTGTTACTCCAAATATGATAGCTAATGCCACTTTTTCAACAGTGGAGTACTTAATCTGCCTGTCATTTAATTTCTTACTTGGAAATGCCACAGGTTTAACTACTTTATCCCTAGTTCTCACAGACAATACCGCTGCTACACCATATTCAAAAGCATCACAGCTTAATATTATAGGTAAATCATTACTATAATGTACCAATGTTGTTGTATTAGCTAACTGTTCCTTAATAATTTTCGTAGTTCTTCAATATTAATGTTTTGGTTTATAGTTAATATATCTAGGTCTCTAGCTAAAATTAACAATGTTTCTTTATTTTCTGATTGTATCCAAGAAGTTTTGCCGCTTTTAATCTTCTTTTTAAGCTCTTCCATATATTAATATATTAATGAAATTACTTGCTGTAAATTTTTAACCCACCAGTCATTGCAGTTTTATGCAAGACAAGATGTCCACGACGCCGATATGTTCGGTACTTTGCACACGTTGTTCTTAAGACATCGTCGCCACTGTTGTATTTGATTTTTCTAGTTATTTATATTATTAGTTTATAATAATAAATTGATATGTTAATTGAAACGCGAAATTAATTAATTCACGAATTTTATTAGTACACACTTACATTCGCTTAACTTGTCCAGAGAGAGAGAGAGAGAGAGAGAGAGAGAGAGAGAGAGAGAGAGAGAGAGAGGGTTTGCCCACACCACCTTTGTAAAATTTCCCGTTATGTGTTACCACAGGAGTCCTCGGAGGAACACATGATGGTTACGTTCCTCTAGTGTAGGTGTGGAGGTTGACTTACTGGGCGCGCAAGTGATTAGTGATTAGCCACGCTGCGGAATTCCTCGGTTGAGTTAACATACATGCAAATGGCCTAATCGGCGTTTTATACTTTTGGGCAATAAATATACAATATACTTTCTTGATTTCAACCAAACAGGTGGCGGTGGCTTTTCCCTACGTTCAGCAGGGGACCCTTTCTGAGGAAAATTTACATGTGATCACTTGTGTAAAATAAAATAATATAATAATCATATATTTAATACAAAATATCAAAATCAATCAACATAAGAATAAAGCATCACGTAACATACAAATTAAAAAAAAAAATAAAAAGTTACGCACTATGAAGTGAAACTTCTTTAAGACATGTCATTCTCATTTTATTTTTATTTTACATAATTAGGTTAAATAAATAATAATCATGCAGCTCCGGCGGTGAAACGTTACAAGCAAAGGTGACATTTATACTTTTTAATACCATCGTACTAAATTTCTCCACTACGTTGATCAGGAATTTTCACTACACAACAAGTGCTTAAGGTTATCCATTTTTATAAATAAAGTGATAGAGTATTGTTAACTAATTTCAATAGAGAGATGGTGGGTGCTCCTGCTTGGGATCTTATTATTACTAAGTCACTGCAAGATCATTTTTCAATTAATATTCAAAAACTGAAGTAGCCGACTAATATACATTGGGATCAAAATCTAGTCCCCCCTTCGGGAATTAAATAGTAAAGTATTTAAAATTCCTAATTTAGTTTTATCATAACAAAACAGTTGCTGTGCGAGGTCAAAACTACCACCTCACAAGTGTAATTTTCATGAATTAAGCAACATACCGGCTCGTTATCGGAAATTTACAGCGGCCGTGGCACTAACATTGAACTGGGGTGGAAAGTTGTTGTGACTCATTAAAGTATTTGCTTACTGTAGCAATATAATACCTTTGACCTAATTTATATCGTTGCTTTTGCAACACGCGAGATTATTTTCTATAGGAGAAAGCTGCTTAGAATGGTGCCTTGTAGCAGCTTCTGTACGTAAGATGTACTGTAAGATGATTTCATCTTATAAAATAATGATAAAATCATCGACATGTCGTGTGATGGGGGCTTAATAATCATTCACACCATATCGTCCCAAACATATCGTAAAAGGCACTGTAGCAAATACCAGACTTTTTTATGGTTTACGAAAGATTTTTTAAAAATATAGCATGGGATCACAAACGAACATTCAATCCATCTGATAGTAAGTGGATGCTGTGACACATAGACATCTAGGTACATTTATTCTCGATAAAAAATCAAAATGCAGATGCGTTGCCACCCCTGAGGACTAAGATGGAATACCTAATGTCCTGTAAAAAAGGTCTTCAATTCCATACTCTGTCCATACAAAACACAGCTACATTAAGCTGCTGTTTTACAAGGTAGAGCCTGTTGGTAATACCAATAATAAAAATCAAAAAAAAATTAAGGATTCCGGCCGCCATTAATTATTAATTATTACTCTCTCACTACTGTTCTACTGACACTGTGTGCTAATTGGTATTGTCTGCAATAATTAAAATCTCGTGTGCCACCGTAGTTCTCAATAAAGGTGTTCAATGCAAGACGCGTTACACTGTCAAGATTATGAATTATCAACATTAACCAGCGCAACACTCCTACAAAATGGTCCTATCGAAGCCGTCAATCAAGATCTTGACAAGCCTACATAATGGACGCGGAAGGCCCTAGACATTATCCAGCTCATTAGGTTGGTCACCATCCATCTAGCCTGCAAAGTGCGTAAGTCGCCTTTCAATACCTACCAAATACCAGGATACATGAACTACGCTTCAAGAAACACTCAACGAGCAGCAATATCTACGATTTGTGGAAAGTCATATCTACAAGCATTGATTTATATAACATGTTATATAGCTAACTGTTATATAACGTGTTGTATAACTCAATGTTTACAATATTTTTAATATTGTAGACATTGACATTGTGGCTATAATATTTTTCCCGCACTTTTATATGACTTCTACCTAAAATAACAAACACACAATTTTCTATTTGTTTGAGCATTTTTATCCTCGTATCGAGAACGTTCTTTTTGTTCCATCGTCACACACGCTGCATATTTTCGTGTGCGACAGAGAAGAAGATAGGAACAAACGAAAGTTAGAACGTGACAATACGACGTATGTCGAGGTGTGCTCAACTTTTCCAGCCGGTACCATTTCTTCGTCACGTTTCCTGGCTTAGAGAGCGCAGGCGAGTCAAACGTCAACGTCAACTTACGTGAGCTATACTACGCTGCGACAATCAATCAGCGAGCTGCAATTGGGTTGCCGCGATCATACTGTAACGTGATTGGCCGAAATTCGTTCTCCACGTAGCAAAATCACCTATTACATCCAACGGTGCCTGCGACGCACAACAAGAAGACGCCACTCTCGAGGACGTTCTCTCTGTAATTAATTGTAGAATAATTTTTCAACATATTACTCGATTGTTTCACGGTGCATCTAATTTTTAAGTATTGTAATTGTATTTACAAAGTGGTACACTAGTATTATAAGCATAATGATCAACGACTATGAAAAAGCCGTTAAGTTAAAACAATTGCGTGCCTCAAGAGGTTAAAATTGGAAAAACAGTTTGATAGACTATAAATACAATTCTCGGTAAACGTGTATTGCTGGTATAACAAATTTAAGTAGTAGTAGTTACAGAGAGCCTTTTTGAAAATGTTTTCAGTAATAAGCATATCTAAAATTAAATAGAAAACTCCTAATTAAGTTTACTTGACCTTTAATATATGGCCCATCAAGGACAAAAATGTCTATTTTAGAAACTATTTTATAAGTTAAATGTTCTTCAGAAGTTTATAAAGCATCTATTCGTGCTAAAATTCAATTAACTACACATTCTAATTGCACATTGTTGAAGACCTCAACATACTTAAAGTAGTTTGTTTGATGATAAGATCAGCTACAAATGCAATAAAAGTTTGTTTATTAACATTTAAATCCGTTTGGCTTTCTTGAGCCAGTTAGTTTCTTAGTCAGTTATATTTTGTGGTTGTGTGTTTAATTTATTTCTATATCCTTTATCCGTCTATACTTATATTTTGGAAAAAAAGTATGATGGAAATGTATTGGTATTATTTAGCGGTAATTATTTGAATAATTAAACTAGGCTTACCCTTGACCTCCATCTGGCCCGAAAGCAAAGATGAGGCTACGATGAAGCGAGTTTATCCAGGAGAAGCCAGTTAACATGCACCCTAAAGAAGTTGTGGTTATATGTACTCGGAAATACAGACGCCGGCAGGGCATTCCACTCCTTGATTGTGCGCATCATGAAAGATGACTTATAGCGCTTAGTGCGGATATTAGGAATATCAACCAAGTTTCTGATAAGAGAATGAAGATGGCGCTATGAGCTTATGAAACTCATGGGCAAACCCTTTGAAGTATAGAAGACCGACAAACAAGCAACTTGGCGTCGGTGAGCTAAGCTGTGAAACTTAGTTCCCACCAGCTTTTTGTCGCCGATAAGTCTCTTGTCGCTGCTTTCCACAGAGTCGAGTGATGATGATGAACTGAACAGACAGGCAGTTCATCATCTACCTGGTCTCGAGTTCTAATCCCGGCTTGGGTTAAGTTATTTGGATTTTTTTGTCTAGAAATTCTTAGTAGCAGCCCGGAGGCAAGTAGTTGGCGGCGATTCATCAACGTGCCTCTTAAAGCACGTAAAGCCGTCAGTCCTGCGCTGAATCTCTCGCCGGTCATATAGGATTACCGTACCATCGAGGTACTATTAACACGGTCCTGCACAGATGGCTAGTCTCCGTTAAGACTGGCCGCGGAGCCCGAAATTTGATCCGAAGAACATTATTATTAGATGATATAACAGAACATTATTATTATAGAATGAGTTGCTAACTTTCACCCAAACATGTCGCTGGCTTCTACATACGTATCAATATCAACCCTCGCTGAAAATTCAAAGCGTTAATGAAAGTGTATCCTGTACCGAGACATTATTTACGTCTATTTTCTGTTCTTGTCGCACTCACATCTGTATATAATTTAAAGGTATGTGTTTATCTGTAATATCGAAGGCTCTGTGGTGAAGTAGCTTAACTTAAGTTGCAGCGCTCAGCGCCAGCAGCAGCAGAACAAGTAATTGTATGGCCTACGAATAACTGTCCCAGTTCTGGATATTTCTCCTTGTGCAATTTATGTTTCTGAAGTGCTTTCACGACACAGGAGAAAATTCCAGTGTTCGGGTAAGGTTATTAAAAAAATAACTTAGATGAGATAAAAACTAGCTTTTACTAAGCACGCTGGTAGGAAATTAAGACACACAGACAGATAAAATATTTTAAAAAGGTTTAAAGACTTTATATGTCCGTATGTAAAATGCAAACATGCAAACTTATATATTTTAACATCTATATACATCTTTATGCATATAAATTATATTGCAGTCCATAGTGGTAATATCGAATTAACTGGCTCATAATAAGCTCAGGAGCTCAGAGGGCATTTTGCTTGCTATTAAGACATCAAGTACCATTTTTGTTTTCCTGATTATATGTCTTTCTGTTTACCATATCGCAAATTGTTTTCGAAATAATAGAAAAAAATGAATAAAAGGATGTTTTCCCGAATTGTATCTGCTACATTCCCAAATAGCACTTTTATAGATCTGCAGATTTGTTGTTGTCGTGGTTGAAAGCTAGTTTATAATATTATTTACGTAAGCTTTCATTCATTTACTTAATTTTTAAAACAACCCAAAGAAGTACACAGTACAGTTACTTAAACAGCAACTTATACTTACTTGCAAAGTAATTTAAGAGAATTTCTTGACTGAAAAACTCAATAAATAATTTGTCTTTTACCCAACCCGGTATTTGAACCTGTCACGTCATCAGCAGTTGCGTTTACGAGCACTAGACCAAAGAGGCAGTCTAAAAAATATATTATTGTAATATATCTCGAATCATTATAGATTGATCAAAGTAATAATGTGCAAGTTACAATAAAAAAGTCAAGCAAAGTAACAACTTGCGTGTTGACAGACATGTCAAATTTTACGTGATTTCATTACTATGAGTCCCTTTACCGTATAACAATTTAAAAAAAAAAAACTGGTAATGCATCACATTCAAGAACGAGGCATTCTACTCTAGCTGTCAGAGGATTCCTTTTATTTACGTAACGGCTTTGTTACAAACAAGATCCGCAGTGAAGGAGCTAAATACTTTGATAATGTCCGAAAATATATAATCACATTTTTTTAAGTAGAACTAAGATTGCATAAAACTAAATTTACGGATTCTATCGCGTTTATTTAACTGATTTTACTTATTTTTAATTCCCGACGTTTCGCGTGCTTTACAGCAACCATGGTCACGGGGGGGGGGGGGGGGGACTGAGATGTTTGACGTCCCAATGTCATTGTTACGTCATGACATCTCAGTCCCCCCCCGTGACCATGGTTGCTGTAAAGCACCCGAAACGTCGGGAATTAAAAATAAGTAAAATCAGTTAAATAAACGCGATAGAATCCGTAAATTTAGTTTTATTCAATGTGTAGTGTTCGCGTAAATTTTAAGAAATCATTATAGAACTAAGATTGACAAACTATTACGCAGTCCTACGGATGGTAACTGAGTACCGTGAGCCAAAGAATCTACATGTATCTTCAATAAGTTAATATTTATCGATTTTTTTAATATAAAATCAAACCTCTGAGGTATAAGTTGACGTCACTCACTATATGATTTAGTACCTAAGATTATCATTGTGCCATGCTGTTAAAATGTGGGCGCGTGGTTTTTTCTCAGTCGAGACATACGACCTGTAGCTATACAACACTGCAGCGTGGCTCTACCACCTACAAATGTTATATTAATATAACTTGTAGCGCACATAGTTTTATATTGAGAAATTTATTGAGTTAATTAATTTGAGTAAATTATATTGAGATTTTGAAACGAGGATCAGATGGTTTCGGCACGAGGTACTACTTAAGCTCGTTAAAGATAAAAGGGTTTTACAAATTTTATTAATTGGCCTGACCGCTTTTATAATCACGAAATTTTACTACGGATGATTATAATATTAACGAGTTTGGGAAGAGTATTGATATTTTTAATATTCTTACATTAGTAATATTTTAAAATATAATAGACTTTAATGTTAATCGTGATAATATAAATACTTATAACAAGATATAAAAATATTGAGGGAATACTAAAGGCGGTCCTATTCCCACAAAGCAATTTCTTCCCAAGTAAAGGAGGAGAAAGATTACGATCGTGAGCATAGTAATAAAAACAGTAACAACTTAAGCACTAACTAAAAAGACAACATCGAAGTGACAAAAACTTTGCCATAAAAATAAAAATATAAATTTCTTTGCAACTTTCCGCTAAACATAAGAAATTTATATTTTTATTTTTTATTATAATGGATTTCTGTTCTTGTCCTGTTGCTGACTAGATGCTACTGCTTCACTTCTGTAGACTAAGCTGGAATGCTTCACAGCCTCTGATTGTTCTGACAGTAATGCAGTAATGCTCTTCAACAGTGATGTTCTTAATTCTTACAATAGTTCATGATTCCGCTTAGATTTTCAAAAAATCTTTGGGCTAATACCATTAAGGGTCGTTAAAGTTTCTGGTAGGCCCAGAGCCGATTGTCTCCTTTACCTAAATTTGCATAGCACATATGAATAAATATTTTAGTCTATTCTTTTGTTGTATTATGTCAATGTCAAAATTAGGTTAATATACTGTGTTTTTTAAAATAGTCGGCTGTGGCAGAATACCAGCGGTGACCCAAAATCACCACATAGCTGAGTCACAGGCCAGTTTGTATCACTTTTATGTTACTGAAGTATGTTTCTAAGTTAAGTTTGTGATGACTTTTACTTGTACATTTTAATAACATGTGTAAACTGAGAGAAATAAAAAGCATATTATTATTATTATTAATTGAACGAATTAAACCCATTCATAAACGCGGATAAATAAAAGATGAAGTTTTTTATTTAACTATTAAGACAGTAATGATATTGTGATATTCTTCAGTACACTCAAAGGCTAAGAAAAAAATTTTTAATAATAATTAAGAGGTGGTTTAATTTAATAAAAATAATAAAATAATTTCACATTCCGAATATCTGGTCAATTCTTCTATGCGTTATAATATTTTATCGTTAATGTTTCATCATGATCATCATTGCAGCCTATCAAAGTACACTGCTAAATATAGCTGAAGATAACATAATTGCCACGCTTAGCAGGAGGGTAGGACGATGAAACAATGACGACGATAGAAGATGCTGCTGCCCATCTCTTGGTTTGTTTCCAGCTGTTGCCTCTTACGACACCCACAGGGTGATATGGGGTACTTGATGGATATTTTTATACTGCTACCACCACGGTATATAGCATTACTTTTTATTAAAAGCTTTGTTCACTCATCAGGACAAAGACGAAATGCCTCATAGCGGCCCGTTTGTATAGTTGCAGCACAACTCAGAAAGCACCGATACTGCTGTTTGGCAGTACACATAGGTAAGCGATTGGTAATAACGCAGGACAAGTCAAAGCTGGTCAAACACTTACTGCTGCGATGATGTATCGAAAAACTAACACTTTGGTCTTCCAGACCGAATTTCGGTCACGGAAGAACATCTTAACATAGGCTATCTGTGCAGGATAGGATTATAGTGGCCGAGTGTATGCGCAAGCATAGGTGCACTGTCCACTTATACCCTCATCGGAGATCAGGTGCATGATCAACGGCTTAATGTGCTTTATGAAATCGCGAACTTCCTGACTCCGAGCTGCTACTCAGAATGTCTTGATGGAAAACCCAATAACTGATTTTAGCCCGACCCGGGATTCAAACACGGTACCTCATGATCGGTAACCACGTTTGCGTTTGCACTAGACCAACGAGGCAGTAATACATCTTTAACAGCTTTATATTTTAACGCTGTCATAATTTAATATATTGTGACTGTAGTAAATAGTAAAAAAGTGATATCAAAGAATGTACATTTATTTAGGTTCGGTCATATCATGATTTCATTGATAACAATATACTGTATAAAGTGAAATTAAAATCAGGAACGAGCTATTTAACTTTAATTACATTTTGATTAAAAAAATATTCATATTATTTTGTTGCGGCAAACTGGCACGGTCCTGTTTCAGAAAAATAAAACGTCATTTAACCGTAGCATATTCATGAAACCACCGTAATAAAAGTCAAACGGTAACAAAAATATATTATTTAAAGGGCCATTTATGTTAGATTGTTTAATTTTTTAATTATATAACATGAAGATGTACAAATAATACATCATTGTATTGCATTGCTGAAGCTCAAAGGAAGGGAAAAGCTCACACAGAACACATTTTTTTATTTTGAAATGACAACAAACTTGTAGTCCACCTAACGGTAAGTGGCCACTGTTGAGCATTGACACCTGAAAACTACTTCAAATAAAAAAGGCTTCAGGTGAGTCACCTCTGAGGACTAAGATGGAATGCTTGTAATAACTATACTGACACTTCAGACCGATAAGACTTAGTAGCTGAAGACAGCGGCATCTTTTCGTATGATGAGTGTAGAATACCAAAGACCATTTTTACTGATGACGACGCATTGTATCTAAGTCTTCAGGGGTGACATCAGGAGAATTGCGTAATCGTTAGTCTTTCTTATTCTAACAATAAATTACAGCTTAGAGACTGAAAATATTACTCTTCATACATTTTGTTTATTAAAATTTTTAGCGTTGATTAACAAAATTTTTATGACTTTTTGGAGATGCAATTTTAAATATTTCCAAGGACCTTTTTTGTCCGGGAGTCGGTCTGTGTCGGTGATATCCCCTTATGTACTTAAGAACGTATAATTTATTAAGAAGTAATCACACTTTCTACTACTACTACTACTATCGACGGATTGTATTGTATTTTAATTCTTAATATTTCGAATATGGTAGAATGGGGTTGCAAGTCTTTCTTACAACGACCTTTTTATAATGGTTTTTATAACCCTTTTTTAATAATATTAATTGTTTTCTTTTTATGTCAAATAAAACTCACACTGCGGTTTTGTAAATTTAACGGGAATTGTGGTTTTGTTGTATTATGTAAATGTATCAGAATCGATTTAATTCTGTTGTATACTATCCGATAATACCTTAATTATGATATTAATATATTTTTTATATTAATATCATAATTAAGGTTACAAATATTGCTTTTTTTAAAACGATATTACGACACATGTTTCGCCTCTAAACGAGGCGGAACACGCATCTTCCGATAAAATGGACTACGCTGGCTGACCGCTAAGTGCTTTTTCAAACTAGGTAAGACACATCATATTTATTACTTCAATCTAAGATAATTAATTTTTAACATCTTTAAGAGACTATTATTTTACTAACTAGGCTCTTTTCAATGATTAATTATTTCAAGAAAACCAGATTAGATTTTTTTTTAATTTTGAAAGATATAAAAATTGAGCCAAAATAAAAAAAGTTAATTCTGTTACAGTTGCCGTGGCCTTTACGTTGTACTCTAAGTCTCAGATAAAATAGTCCGTTATGTTGCTATCTAATAATGGACCACGCTCCTTTTGTATTGTTCATGATATTTCTTATAGTTCGCTAAAGAAGATTTCTCTACTCAATGTAGCAAAAATGCTTCTAAGAATTCTTTAAAAATTTTTCCCATGCTGAGAATTTTTTAAAAAGTAATTGACAGGTATCAGTCTTCTTATTTTTATAATGTAGCTGCTGTAAGATAATAGTAACCGCAGTTTTTTTTTAAAATAGTAGGTATTTAAGTATAAAAAATGTTGAAGATTTATATCTTATATTGGGGATATGGCGCTGACAGCTGATACACAGGTCTCCTAGTTTGGCTGCAGATGCTATCTTTTCAG
This sequence comes from Parnassius apollo, assembly GCA_907164705.1. Classification (NCBI taxonomy): domain Eukaryota; kingdom Metazoa; phylum Arthropoda; class Insecta; order Lepidoptera; family Papilionidae; genus Parnassius; species Parnassius apollo. Next base: position 1,701,884 of record CAJQZP010001402.1, on the reverse strand, counting down.
GTATATGTACCAATGTAGCTTTATTAAATGTTAAGCAAATATCTTGATGTTTTACCCATTGATGTATAACCCATTGGAAATAAAGAACTTATTATTATTATTTTTATATATTTTCTACGTTTTCTCAGTTTGTTTTTAACAAAACTGGATTAATGGTTATTACCACGGGACAAAGCCAAGTGGATACCATGAACTTGTTTGGTTATGGGTAGTTTTCTGTAGAGATAAATTTTCTAACTATTCTACAAGTATTAAGTAAAACTGCTTTTTGCAATTGAATATATGTTAGTTTTGGTAAATCTAAAGTTTTTAATGATTGATGAAGCACTTTTGGTATTACACCAGTTGTAGAGAGGACTATAGGGACTATAATGGCGTTATGCAAATTCCACATTCTAATAATTTCATGTTTTAAATTCAGTGTACTTGGAATTTTTTTCATTAATTGTTGTCTGTAAGTTATGTGAGTTAGGTATAGCAATGTCAATAATAAGAGCACATTTATTCGCTTTATCTATTAATGTTATATCCGGTCTATTAAAGTGTTTTGTTTTGTCAGTAAGTATAGCTCTGTCAAAATACATTTTGTGAGTGGTATTTTCAAGGACTATTTCTGGTTTATATTTATAGTATACTTGAGTTGGCTGGTTAGTTAATTTATACTTAAAGGCAAGTTTTTGGTGAATGATATTGGCTTCTTGATCATGCCGATACTTATAGTCCGTCTGAACAATCGCTTTACAGGCACCAGTGATGTGTTGAATACTACATGTGTCGGTATGTAAATTTTTTATTTTAATAATATGCTTTTGATAATATTAGTGTATTCTCATCTGGTTATTATTATTATTATTATTATCTTCAACATTTTATTTTAAGGTTTTTTGCAAAAGAATGGGTACCGCCATTTTGCGGTAATAATCATAGAGTAATGAAAACTAAAGACGCAGATACGCAACAAACATTTGTGCCTATATTATTGTTCAGTTTGTCAATAGTATATGTGTTATTTATTATTGTGTATAATTATTGTGTAAAATAAGTAAATTGTGACTTTTACCTAAATAACCTAAATAATTTTGAAGGTTTCTTCCGCATCATACACTAATAAGTATAAAAGATATGGGTAGTTTTGCTACTCCACTGAAGATGTTTATAAAATTTGTCAATCGACGGAAATGGTTATACGTCGTTTAATTAGGTACAGTGGCGAGAATTGCCTGTCATCTAAATACGACTACAACTACTGCATAGTTAGACAGTGGTAGGGCCACGCGGCAGCTTTGCTGTTGCACGTATGGTCCGGCTCAAACCGGGGTGGTACCACGACCTCACAGAATACCGGCGTGAAGTGGAAGCTCTGCTTCCGCGTTTCGTCTGGTGAGTGCAGGTGGCCGGAGGCCCAAATCCCCCCCCCCCATCAACATGGTAGCGGAATTAAATAATGATAGACTACCCCAGGAGGGTACCAGCACCCCTGGAGAATCCCTCGCTGAGCATCCACGAACATGTTTCTCCACTTCTGAGCGTGGGTGCTCAGGCTGCCCCGCGTATTCTGGGGGGGGGGGGGGGGCAAAATCCGATTACGAAATTCAAGACTACAGCTGCTCGGGGCAAACGGAGCAACAGGACCCTTGGTCTTTCCCCCCCTTTCGACCCCTGCCACGCTGTCCGTGAATTTCTGCAATATCAGGGGACTTCACTCTAACCTAAACGCCGTCCACTACCATCTCGAGACGGCGAGGCCGGCTCTGCTCTTTCTGACCGAGACGCAGGTGATGTCTCGTATCTCTCCTATCCGGGGTACAAACTGGAACACTCCTTTGTGCCTCGGGCTGGAGTTTGCGTTTACGTCAGAGAGGACATCTGTTCTCGACGCCTCGGTGGACTTTAAGGTTCGGACCTGTCCATCCTTTGGCTACGCGTAGACAGCGACGACCATCCGCGCGTCTACGGGTGCCTCTATAGGTCCCATAGCGGTAATGCCGAAACAGACCGACTCTTCGACCACGTCCAAATGGCTACAGATTCGTTGCTACAGCAGATCTCCTCCGCAGAGATCGTGTCCTCGGCACTTTATGCCCTCACGCCGAATGGCTCGGTTCACGTTTAACCGATCATGCGGGGAGATCTGTTCATGATTTTGCCTTGGCATATGGTCTGACACAACTGGTTACTTCGCCTATGCGGATTCCAGATGTGGAGGATCATGCACCTTCCCTGTTGGACCTTCTGCTGACCTCTCACCCGGACGGATATCAGATTTCCGTCGAAGCCCCTTTAGGCTCCTCGGACCATTGTCTTGTCCGGAGTGTGGTGCCACTCACGCTGAAATCGCAGTTGCATTCTGCAGGCTGCCGCCGTGTTTGGCACTATAGGTCAGCCGATTGGGATGGGATGCGGTCTTTCTTTGCATCCTACCCTTGGGTTTGATGGGGCGGGTTTGCATTTCGCCGGACGATCCCAACGTTGTTGCGGATTCTGTCGCTGATGTGGTACTTCAGTGTATGGAACTTTTTATTCCTTCCTCTGTGGTGCCCATTGGAGGCAAATCTCAGCCATGGTTTGGTCGCTCCTGTAAAATAGCATCATGCTATAAGCAGGAGTGCTACCGAGCCTGGGCTGACGCATCAGCGTCCCGGGATGTAAACACCAGCGCTATAAAAAAGAAGTATAATTCCGCCTCTAGGTCCTTCAAAAGAGTCATTGCTAAGGCAAAGTCAGAGCACATTGGCAGATTTGGCGAGAAACTAGTTCGCCTTCCTTCTGGAACCCGTGCATTCTGGTCTCTCGCCAAGGCTGTCCAGGGGAATTTCTGTCAGCCATCTCTTCCATCTCTGCACAGGGAGGACGACTCACTGGCCCATACCGCAAAGGAGAAAGCCGATCTTCTAGGCTCTTTCTTTGCGTCCAACTCGACTCTCGATGACGGGGGGAGTACGCCGCCGACCATCCCGTGGTGTGAGTGCTCCATGCCGGAAGTGCAGTTCACACAGCGCACGGTTCACAAAGCACTCCTCTCCCTGGACATCCACAAGTCGAGTGGGCCTGACGGAATCCCCCCAATTGTGCTGAGTACGTGTGCTCCAGAGTTGGCACCGGTTTTAACGCATCTTTTCCGGTGCTCCTACACCATAGGCGTAGTCCCAAAATCATGGAAGACGGCTTTCGTCTACACGATCCCTAAAAAAGGCGACCGCTCAGACCCGTCCAACTACCGGCCTATCACCATCACCTCCTTGTTCTCCAAAACAATGGAGTCCATTGTAAACTGCCAGCTCATGAGGTACCTTGAGGATCACTAGCTGATTAGTGACCGCCAATACGGTTTTCGCCGTGGTGGGTCAGCTGGTGATCTTCTGGTCTACCTAACTCACAGATGGGCGGAGGCAGTAGATTCCAAGGGGGAGGCATTGGCCGTTAGTTTGGACATTGCGAAGGCCTTCGATCGGGTTTAGCACAAAGTGCTTCTTTCGAAGCTCCCTTCCTATGGGCTTCCCGAGAAATTGTGTGATTGGATCACCAGCTTTCTTGCAGATCGGAGCATCAAGGTCGATGTAAACGGTGCAAGCTCCGATTGCAGGGTAACGATTCGGATTTTTCGGTATTTAAAAAGATATTCACTTTACTATATACTACCTTAATCTATGTAGCATACATTTGGCTCAATAACTGCTTATTTGCTTTTAAAATAATAAAAATCTTGGACGCATTTAACTATACACACTACGAACAGCTCATTTTATCTCTGTAGGTATTATGATGAGTTTTTATTTTGGATAATTGGATATTTCTTTCAGGCAACCTCATGAAATGGAAAAGGTGTGAAAGAAAGTATACCGCGGTAATCCCTGTTTTACACTACTAGAACGTAGATAGCGGTATGTTCAATATAAATTACGCATAACAGCTTAATGCAAATAGTTCAATTGTATTTCCTCTGTAGAAATCAGAAATCCAATATATATATATATATATATATATATATATATATATATATATATATATATATATATCGATTTAATAGATAGAACTACAAAACCATAAAACTGTATTATACTTACTTATTATTTATTATTACTTTTGATTACAGAACTTCAAAATTGGAATTGGGAACACTCTTAATACTTCTTGAACTTTCAATAAAATTAAAAAATACCAAGGTCAAACGTTATTAAAGAAGCAGGATTATATTCGGGTCCGCCATATTTATCCATGGTCAGAACCATGTAGCTAGCTCACGAGTTTCTGGGACCCAAAATCTGCACGTTTCGGATGAGCGTATTTTAATATTGCTTACGGAAAATGGCAACAGAGCGTTCTCCAACCTTCAGTTAAAATAATTTCAATATCAAATAATCGTCTTCTTTAAATTAAAAGAAACTGCGTGCTAAAGAAAATGCGTGAAAACGGAAGTAAATAAACAAAATGAACGAGAAACGCTACCGCTTTCGTGTGTATTTCGTATTTTAATATAATGTAAGTAATATGTAGGTAATTAAAGATATGGACGTATATTAAATAAGTGTTTTGTATGATCTTTATAAAGAATGGCAGGGAAAGAGCACCACCTGCAATCTAATTTCGCTTCCCGAACGAAGAATGTATAAAATACCGTATCACGTAAAATTCATAACTTATTAAAAGAAGTGGGATTTCATTTGGATACGGCATACTGTATTACCTTCTTGCAAACCACTCATTTCTTTTATCACACAATTTTTTACCCTATCATTTAGAGTCTCCCCTTGCGTAATTTCTAATGATCTCATTTCTACAATATAAATTTTCTCTCTTCTTGCTTCTTCAGCCACACCTAACTTTCTCTACCGTACATTAAGATAAAACTAACACAGCAATGTATATACGTGCCGTTATGACACATTATGAGTTTACATAATAAATTATAATAATAAGGCAAACCTTCATAAGTTTCACGCATTTGGATTATGAATGGAGATGAAGTGACTAGCACCCACAAAAATGAAGTTACGACCTGGTAAGATATCCATATCCATTACAGCCTTTAAAAGCCCACTGCTGAACATAGGCCACCCTCATAGTTTGGCTCATAGCGGTGATTTGGCCATAGTTTTCACGCTAGGCAGACCTAAGTACCTGTACTGTACCTGCCTATCTCCTGTTTGAGTTTTCTTCTTTCACCTCTTACGAAATACAGGAGACGATACGGGGTAGTGGATATTTCTAAACCGCAATTACACAATGTACAACTTAGGTTAGACATGTAGGCGGTTAATGGATACAGGTGGAATTGTAAAGGATGAAGGACGACAATGATTTATATTACTACCTAGCGAGGTGTTGTTTTTATAGGTAATCTTATTAACGTAAGCCTTTTTAGTTCGCTATAAAGTTTTGAATTTGTTTAAGTGCTAGTAGCAAACCAATCAACGTGTGTTTGTTTGCTGTTCAGTTTGAAACTATGAATTAAAAAGAGCATTCTAAAATGATTGGGACGGAACGTAGTGTAGCCATTTTATTATCAACTTCTATGTAATTTATACAATACATAAATTTCTGTCATAACTTCTGGAACTAATTATTATCTTAAATATGTTAAAAATTAATGACCAATTCCCACTCCCAACTCCACTAATCATTGTAATAGTGGAGTAACATACGTTGATACAAATAATAACAAAGAAGTATCATAATTAAATATAGAAGATAGTTGTCTTTTTAATTTTTGATTAATAAACGTAGTTTTAAGTACTTGATTGTTCTATTATTTGTAATAGGTATGTTACAAGCTTTGTGTCATATGATTTGCAGTAATTTACGGATATGAAGTTACAAGGTGTCCCTCTTTTCCACGAAGAAATAATGTAAGAAACATGAATGCATATACCATGTAGATGCTCCCCGATAATTGATTAACAGCTGGCCACAGCCATTCTCTCATTTCTCATAGGGTGGAACAATTTAATCATGATGTTTCCTTTCACATACCTTCAAAATATTTTTATGCCTTTTTGCGTATGCGATTTTCTCACGATTTTTTAATCTACACTTAAAATAGCAAATAACAATACCATTGGAATCAGCGGAGATCGAACTTGGGATTCTCGCATACGCGTAAAAATTTACGGTGAGCGCATGTTTGAGCTAACATGGCTACATGTGTAATTAAGTAAGCCAAAAAAAAACGAGAATGGTAGCAGTGTGCCGTGAGAGAATTTATCTAGCCTCCTTCGTCAATCAATAGGGTACCTCCCAGGGAAGCTCCCTGCCTACCGACGCGTGTAATTAAAGGGCTTTGAGAAAACGTTACCATATTCTACTTAACACAAAAACAATAAACTGCGCAATTTCACGAAAAAATTAAAGTAGGGTTTTTTATAAATATTAATAATCGTTGGAGAGTCTGTTAGTGATGACTTGACTTGAAGCCATGTTCACACAATATGTTCGCTTTTTTGTTGAAATTATGATTTATAACTATCTTCAAATCCGAGAGATATCACTTTAATCAAGTCATTAACAGTTACCATTACAGCTTATTAGAATTCACTGCTGAACATAGGCCTCCCTCATAGAATGCCTCGTAGGGATGTTTACCATAGCTACCACGATTGGCGACGGGATGACAACAGCAGCTTTTTATATATTTTGATTTGTTAATCAGGAAGACCCTGCTGCCCATCTCTCTTCCCTCGGTTGCCTCTTGCGACGCCTGCGGAACGATATATGGTATTTCGTAGTTGATTTTCTTGCGCTGCTACCACAGGGCGAAAATAATTTTACTATTTTATAATTAAAATTATTGGAGAATTTAATTTTTTTAAAATATATGAGCAAAAGTACAAAATTACTGAATTATTACAAACTTTATATCAATTATTTTCTCTAATACGTAAGATTTGAAAAGAAATAATTAATTTTACGTTTGTTGAAAGGTATAAATTTAATTAAATACTTGTTAAAGCCATGTCGGTATTCTAGATCTTGAAAAAACATGTTCTATTTTAACGAATATAAAAATCAAAACATTTCGCAATTTAGCAAATTCGATAAGCCTTATTTTTTCAACAGCTTTGTAGTCACTAAAATTAACCTAACTTAACTTAAGTGTGTGCCTGGAAGGGACGACCTAGAAGAAAGTTTATCGACAAAATTGGCGATATAATGAAGATGAGTCAGATTAAGGAAACCCTTGATCGACGAGCATGTATTCGTAGGTATATGGATGTAAATGAGGCGAGAGAGGTGTGTCAGAATCGTGATAAATGGAAGTCCGTAGTCTCTGCCTACCCCTCTGGGTGACAGGCGTGAGTGGTTATATTTTTATCTACTATTTATTTTACAATACAATAAAAAAGTCATGAAATCATCATTTTTTACACACAATACAAAAACAGTTTACTTAAATTGCATTGTGCTTCCAAAATTTTTATGTAATTTTTTTTCTATTTCGTGGAGACATAGTTGCTAGTAAATTTTAATTTAAGTCACTTTTCAATGTTTATTCTGGATTTATAAATTTGAATTCTAGAAAAGTATTAGCAACGAATTACTTCGAACGCTCCCTTGCGACTGTGTTCTGAGCTGAGGTTGGACCGGGCGTGTAACATAGCAGCACGTTCGGAATACATTTGGAGCGGCCTCATCACTTAGCACTTAGTACAAAGTAATACACCATTAGCTTAAGTTTTTCACTGCTTTGATTCACGGCCGATGCTCAGTTCAGTTTCTAGACTTATGAATCAATCGCACTGAAACAGGAGTGTAATTTGTCTTCCTAAAACTCAAGACATTACTAAACTCATTTGGGATGATATTATATTAGTTAACCTAAGAAAGTGCAATTTTTTAGCCTGGCGTTCAATTCCCGTACCGAAATTTCAACAACATCGTCATATATTAGTCAAATTTATTTATATTTTATTTTTTTCTAATAGGATTTTAAAACTTATTTTGTAAATAATATCTTAATTAATAATATTAATTAAAAAAACTAAAGTGACAAAAGAACTCACAGTCCACCTGATAGTGACTGCTGCAGTTCATAGACACCTGCAGCCAACTATAACTACAAGGAAGGTTGCAGATGCGCTCTCACCTCCGATAAGATGAAATGCCTTACACTTGTAATTACACTGGCTCGCTTTACTCTTCAGACCTGAATGTTCCTGAAGTACAAACCTTTTAATGAAGGCTAATTTCTTCTTACAGTCACCAGATGTCACTAGTTGAGACTGAGGTGAAATTATTTGTTACGCAGATGGTCGCACTGTGTCATCATCATTGAAAAGTTGTTTTTTATATAAAACTTTTTAGGTTTCTAGTGTAAGTACGTAAATACAAAAAACAATGCCTCACTGCCGTATTCTTTAAATTTTTACTCATTTTTACTTGTTTTTATTCTACTTGTAGGAATATCCATTACTTGGTATATACATTTCTAATCTATTCAATATAAAATATAATCAATATTTAAGAATCTCTACATTTTTCTAACTAATTAACTTCCCCGATATTAAATCAGTCAAATATTTCATCATCATCATCATTACAGCCCTTCACAAGTCCACTGCTGAACATAGGCCTCCCCCAAGTAATGCCACAAAGCACGGTCCTGAGCCACCTGCATCCATCGACTTCCTGCATGTCTTACCAGGTCGTCACTCCATCTAGTGGGGGGTCGCCCTACACTACGCCTACCGGTACGAGGCTGCCACTCGAGAACCTTTCTTCCCCATCGGTTATCGGTTCTTCGAGCTATATGGCCGGCCCATTGCCACTTCAGCTTACTAATCCGTTGGGCTATGTCGGTCACTATCACGTCAGTCTAAGCGAGATTAGAATGGCTCTCCAGCACCTTAAAAACGGCAGGGCCCCAGGCGAGGATGGAATTACAGCGGAGCTTCTGAAAGCGGGTGGAACACCGGTACTTGAAGTCCTTCAGAAGCTCTTCAATTCCGTCCTCCATGGTGGCACTACACCAGAGGCGTGGAGCAGAAGTGCGGTGGTCTTGTTCTTTAAGAAAGGCGACAACGCTCTCTTAAAGAACTACAGACTGATTTCCCTTCTGAGCCGCGTCTACGTGCTGTTTTCGAGAGTCATTACGAATCGTCTCGCACGCAGACTTGACGACTTCCAGCCTCCCGAACAAGCCGGTTTCCGAAAAGGCTTCAGTACCATAGACCACATACATACCCTGCGGCAGATTGTACAGAAGACTGAAGAGTACAATCTGCCACTTTGCCTGGCGTATGTGGACTATGAGAAAGCCTTTGATTCCGTCGAAATTTGGGCGGTGCTACAGTCCCTTCAGCGGTGCCAAGTTGACTGTCGGTATATCGAAGTGCTGAAGTGTTTGTACAGTAGGGCTACGATGGCTATCCGAGTACAGAACCAGAGCTCGAAACCTATCCAACTGCAGAGAGGTGTAAGACAGGGTGACGTTATATCCCCCGAAACTCTTCACCGCTGCATTGGAAGACGTTTTCAAGCTACTGGACTGGAAAGGATACGGTATTGACATCAATGGCGAGTACATCACTCACCTTCGATTTGCCGACGATATAGTCCTTATGGCAGAATCGCTGGAGGACTTAAGCACTATGCTCAATGACCTCAATAGTGCCTCCCAACGGATAGGTCTTAAGATGAACATGGACAAAACAAAGATCATGTTCAATGTCCATGTCACACCTATGCCGGTAGTTGTTGGGAGCACTATGCTCGAAGTTGTTGATGAATACGTTTACCTGGGACAAATAGTCCGACTAGGTAAGTCCAACTTCGACCGAGAGGTCAATCGACGGATTCAACTCGGCTGGGCAGCGTTCGGGAAATTACGGCATATCTTTTCGTCAGGTATACCTCAATCTCTAAAAACTAGATTGTACAACCAGTGCGTGTTGCCAGTGATGACTTACGGATCTGAGACGTGGTCCTTCACTGCTGGCCGTATGAGGACGCTTAAGGTCGCTCAGCGAGCTATGGAGAGGGCTATGCTCGGAGTTTCTCTGCGTGATAGACTCAGAAATGAGGATATCCGCAGTAAAACCAGAGTCAAATATTTACCTCATTACAAAGTGGCACCGCCCTAGTGATAGAAAAAGGTAAAATATTTACTAGAAATTTAACTGTACTCTTACCTTGCACTGTTATTTTCACAATCCCTCATATGTACAGTTTCCCAAACTTTAGGCTTTATAAGTACAGAGACATTAACATGTTTTCGTATTTAACGTCAGCATGTTGTAACAGTTCAAATACTCGAAAAGCTTTTAAAGCATAACAGTAGCTGAATATTTTAGCGATTGTACTGAACTTGTTTCTTTCCCGCGGCGTATCAGTTACGATTTTGAACACCATGTTCTATTGTCATAAATCTTTTACTCAAATAATGTTCATTAATTAACAGAAACTGTCTCTTACAATACTCACGAGTTAGCTAATACTATTGTATTGTTACTTCAAAGTAAAAGAGTCCTTACAAATCCTTTCCAACATTTTTAACACCATCAAGTAGCGAAGAAATCTCATTAGACTGATGATTAAATTGAACGAAATCATTTTAAAGCGATAAATTATTTATTTATTCTTTACTGTACTCGTTCATAAATAGATTACAAAGGGATTTAATGCCTTCTGGCATTCAACAATATCGTTAATCAGAAAAAGCTACTAATATTTCATATATATACATATAATAACTACCATTTAACACCGAAATAAGTGAAATGTATGGGGATACTAATTTTATAATTAAACGAGGAACACATTTAGTAAATATAATGAAATTTGTCCTTGAGATAAAAATAAATTTCCAACCATGTGCTTTGCAACCATCTTTGCGAAGGAAGTTGATTATGTAATTAATTTTTAACAGACTTCAAACAAAAAATCGTACGTAACGTTATTATTTTTATTTTTTTATTTTATAAAATAAACAATATAAAAAAAAAAAATATTTTTTTTTTTTTTGTTTTTTTTTTTTTTTTTTATATTCGGGTGTTGCGTTTATTTTTTGTGGGGTTTAAAGTTCTTAACATTTGAATTTTTTTTTTTTTTTTTTTTTAATTTTAGCTTTGGTTTGTTTGGGTGTCTGTAAAATATATACTAAAATTCACCCAATATAATAGAATAGAATGATTTTTTTTACAAATACTCAACGAAAATTCTTGTTCTGAAAAAGAAAACCCTGTTCTGAGAAGAACCAGAAAGAAACCGTGCGGGACTTATTATCAAACATTAAATTATAATATATTATGTTGTACAATTAAATATGAAAACGTTTAGAAAAATCATGGTGGGGATCTACTCGTATATCTCTTAAGAAGTAAAATAACTTTTGCTTAATGAAAATTTAGACTTTTTAATTAGTAAGATCCTGCATATTTTCTGGGATTTTATTGTAAAAGCTGTTGATCAAAAACATGCTACAAGTAGTTTTGAGTCCTCTCTTGATGTTATCCTAACACTACCCAGAGAAATTCGAAGAGAGCGAAACATTCGAAAATCTGAGGGTGCAAGGTCAGGACTATATGTTGCATGTATTAACACTTCCCAAACAAGCACTCTCAAGTTTTGCTGAGTAGTCTCAAATGTGTGTGGTCTGGCGTTATCGTGATGAAAGACATTTTCTGTTGATCAATTCCGGCAATTTTTTCTCAATTTCTTGCTTGAGTCTCATTAGTTGTTGGCAGTAGATAACCAAACCGTTGGTTTTGCCCCGCTATAAAAGTTCATAATAAACGCTGCCCTTGCAATCCTACCATACACACAGCATCACCTTATTGCGTGCTAATCCAGGTTTTGCTACAGTCTGTGGAGCTCGACTACCCTTTGACGATGATATTTTTGCACGTTCTTATCGTAGGTGATCCACTTGTCATCTCCAGTGATCAATGTTTTCAAAAATGGTTGGGCTTTATGTTTCAATAGATAATCACAAATGAGTAGACGATTCATTAGGGTTTTTTCAGTGAACTCTTGGGGTACCCAAATATAGATCTTTTTTATATAGGACTTTTTTTCAAATAGGTCAAAACTGTTTTGTGGTCAATTCTCAACTCTTCGGCTTTATTGTAGCTACTAATATGTCGTTATTGCTTCACTTTTACAAAAATAGAATCGTTTTTATCCATGTGAGAGCAATCATAGCGAGTCGCATATTTGACATCAAAATTGTCGGACTAAAAACGCTTGAAACAACTTTGTGGGTGGTTGAAGGGTGACCCTTCCTGATACTGCATTAGGTCCATAAACGTAAAAAAAATTCGCGGCTTGAGTCACATTTTTCCCTTTTTTGTAATAAAACTTCAGAATGTATCGAATTTCTTTGTCATATTCACTTATTTTGCCGGACTAAAAATAATTGAAAAATGGCGGAAAAGTGTTTTTTACTTCTTAAGTTATTTTATTAAAATCAGTCAGTTACAAACAGTATAACTATAGAAATTTTTATTCAACCTTAAACAAATTACGAAGAAACTCTTTTCCAACCTATTACGTTGCTCTATTACTGACTATTTGGAGTCGAGTTACTGGTTGCTGGTGGATTTCGCTTACGCTATTTACATTTACATCGCTATATTTAACTAGGTTTGTTTTTGTATACATATTGTTACGAGCTTGAGGTTCGTGACAATAAAAGTTGCCGATAGAATTACCTAAATTAACACTTTAATTCACTTTACACTAATTAAAGTTAAAAACACTAATAATTAATCACACTGATTCACTTTATTCCGCTCCGAAGCTTCGCTTGTCTCGCCAACTTCAATACTCCCCGATCGCATCTTGCAGCGCCTATTTATATAAATTAGCACGGAAATATCCAGAATATTCAAGTAAACACGCGCAAGGTACCGAGAGTTCGAGTTTCAACTAGGCGCTAGTGCCGTCGACTAAGGCGCGTAACACTGCCCCCTCCTAAGACATGTTCGTCCCGAGTATTATCGGCCCCATAATAACGCGCCAGGCGATCCACATGGACGATCTTAGGAGTCCCTCTTGCGCCTTTCTGTATCCGGTAGGTTACATCGTTGATCCTGGTCACAATCCGGTACGGGCCATCCCATTTAGCTTGAAGCTTAGGAGATTTCCCTTTGCTGCGGACTGGATTGTGCAACCACACGAGTGAACCTTCGTCAAACCCTTTGTTGTTCATTTTGCGGTCGTACCGGGTTTTCATCTTTTCAGACATTTGCTGGCCCGATTGTCTGACGTGCTCATAAACGTCATTCATTTTATTCCGCAAGTCATTTGCATAATCGGTTATACTGCGTGGAGCATCAGGTGGTATCCCGGTGATCAAGTCTGCAGGCAGCCGTAATTCTCTTCCAAAGTTTGCGAAAGCTGGTGTCACTGCTATACTTTCGTGAACAGCGCTTCGATATGACAACAAAAAACGGTTGTATGTGCTTGTCCCAATCTCGTTGCCGATTGTCTACAACTTTTGCTAGGTACCTCTCCAATGTCTGATTAAATCGTTCTACCATTCCATCAGATTGCGGGTGATAAGAAGTCGTTCTTGTTTTATGAGTACCCATAACTCGGCAAGTTTCCTGGAATATTTGAGACTCAAAATTCCTTCCTTGATCGCTGTGAATCTCTAAAGGTACTGCAAAACGACAAAAGACTTCATGAACTAGTTTATCTGCAACTGTTGAAGCTTCTTGATTTGGAATGGCGAAGACTTCTGGCCACTTAGTGAAGTAATTCATCACAACCATGAAATACTTGCTACCGCTTTCACTCTCCGGAGACGGCCCCGCCACGTCAATGGCTATTCTCTCCCATGGTGCACCAACATTGTACAACTTTAATGCACCTCTACTACGAGTCTGAGGTCCCTTTACAGCCGCACAACTTGTACATTTGCGACACCAGTCCTCGACATCGTTTCGACAGTGGACCCAGTAAAACCGTTCTCGGATCTTCGGTAGAGTTCGTTTAACTCCCAGATGGCCTCCTGAATAATCATTATGGTACAGCTGTAGAACATCCGGTACTTTAGCTTTAGGGACAACCATTTGTAAATGACAGCTGTCTCCCCGAACATTTTCCCATTTACGGCACAGAACTCCATCCTGAAGCAGCAAGCTGTCCCACTGGACCCAATAGCTTTTAGTGGTCGAACTCATCGCTGAGACATCGCCCCACTTGGGCTTGGGAGCACTGGCCTTCATCCATTCCAGGATCGGCTTGATGTCCGGATCTTCCTGCTGTGCACGTTGTAAGCTGTCCTTCCACTCGTTGCTGAGGTGGTCTGCCCTGAGCATCCTCACGGATACCACTTCCTTACTCTCTTGCCTAGTATAATGTTTGCAATCTTCAGGACAAGGTCTTCTTGACAATGCATTTGCGTTGCCATGAGATTTCCCGCTGCGATGTTCGATCTCAAAGTCGTATTCCTGCAGTAGTTCAATCCACCTCGCAACTTGTCCTTGCCATTTTAGTGCAGCATGGTCAGGTCGTAAGTGAAATTTTCGCCCCAGAAGATATTTGCTAAAATGCTGCAACGACTTTACCACAGCTAGCAATTCACGTCTTGTGACACAATAGATCCTTTTCGGTTTTGACAACGTCTTGCTGAAGTACGCTATCACGACCTCTTGATCATCATTCCGTTGAGACAACACACCGCCAATCCCTATATCACTTGCGTCTGTGTCAACTATAAATTCTTTGCTTGCATCAGGGTATCCCAAAATAGGTGTTTTGCACAGACGGTCCTTGAGCTCCTGGAATGCGATATTACAACTTTCATCCCAGCAGAAATGTCGCTTCTCCTCGGTTAGCTTATGCAGAGGTTTGGCTATATCTGCAAAGTTCTTCACAAATCGCCGGTAATAGGAGCACAAACCCAAAAATGCTCTAACCTGCGTCTTGTCTTTTGGAACCGGCCAATCCTTTACAGCTGCGATTTTCTGTGGATCCGTGCGGATACCTTCTTCTGAAACTACATACCCCAAAAAGTGGACCTGCCGTTTGAATAGTGAACATTTCTTCGGACTCAAATTGAGGTTGGCACTCTTAATCTTCATGAGCACGCGTTCCAGGTTTTGAAGGTGTTCCTCAAACGTACGGCCCACGATGATGATGTCATCCAAGTAGACCAGACAGGCATCGCCAATGAGCCCGGTAAGTACAAGTTCCATCAGCCTTTCAAACGTTGCTGGAGCATTGCACAACCCAAACGGAATTACTTTAAATTGCCACAGACCCTTTCCCTTCGAGAACGCAGTTTTCTCCTTGTCCTTAGGGTCAATTTCAACTTGCCAGTAGCCACTTTTTAGATCCAGCGTGCTAAACCACTTTACTCATGTAAGCATGTCCAGCGTGTCGTCAATTCTTGGCAAAGGATAGCTGTCCTTCTTAGTAATGTCGTTCAGACGGCGGTAATCAACACAAAACCGCATGCTGCCATCCTTCTTCTTTACCAGTACCACGGGTGAATACCATGGACTAGATGAAGGTTCAATAACACCATCCTTCACCATTCCCTCAATCATGGTTTTCACGTGCTACCGGCAATCTTCTCGGCCGCTAACGGATAGGCAATTCTTCACCTGTGTTTATTTTGTGTTGAACTAAGCCAGTCTTTCCTATGTCAGCATCCTTTGATGAGAATACATCGGCATACTTGAGTAACAACTTCTTCGCTTTGACCATTTCATTCGGGGAGAGAACGCTGCGACAGTCTTCTAAAAGTGTGCTCACTCTCGTGTGCATCCTTGCTGGGGGTCCCAGTCGATAGATATTGGCACCGACGTAACCAATCCACTTCCTCACAAGTAGCAACCAGTGTGCCTTTTTCTATAATCTGTTCCTGGCCACAAAGGTTCAGCACACGTACTCCTGAGATGTTAGTGGTCCTGACCAAGGTTCGAGCCACTTTCCATGGAAGGTCATTTTCTAACCTTTCCAAGAGTACACAACGATGAGGTTGCCCAGGATTTCGAGGAAGACTAATCGGCACAATCGTTTCCGATCTCGGCGGAAGAACAATCTTCTCAAGGCTGTACACGTTCCCTGGTAACGCTCCTTCCACAAAAAGTTCCTCTTGTCCACATTTCAAGACACCTTGCTTAACGTCAATCGCACAACAATTCTTCCTCATGAAGTCTAGGTCCAGGATGCAGTCGTCCACTATATCAGCCACGATGACATTATGCAGGTAGATCATGTTGCCTTGCTTCAACTCCATCTCTTTCTCTCCACGGACGGGTATACGCTGACCGTTGGCTGTTAACAAATTAATGCGTTCTCGGTTGTATGCGGAGTCCCCAAGGAACTGACTTATTAGTTGGGAACTAACAACCGTACGAGAGGCTCCAGTGTCTATGGTCAGTTTACACGGCATTCCGTTGACCTCGCCCTTGATGATTAGACTATTCCCATCGTGGGTTTGTGAGATCGAGATCCTTGGGGCTCTTTTAACATTAGTCAGCATCCGCCCCGTAGTTCTGGCTTTTACTCGTTTCCCTGCTGCTGCTGGGCGGTGCTGTTGGCCGCACTACCCTCCTGATATCGTTCACCTTCCCTTTCTGCGGTTAGCTTAGGGCAGCTGGATCGAAGATGGCCCTTTTACAGCCATAGCACCTAGGGCTGTATCCTTTGTTGCGGTCGCGAACTGTAGCTGCTACAACCTCCCTGACGCGATTGGAACGACGATCCTGACGCACGGCTTCCACCTCCAGTGCATGGGCCAAGGCGTCCTTAAGCGTCTCGTGGTGCCCGAGCCTCACAGCACCTCTGACTTCCAGGTCGCGGATGCCGTCGATGAATGTCTGCACCAGGTTCCCTTCAATGAGGGCAGGTACAGATCGGTATGCTTTTCGCACCAGCTTCTCCACCTCTAGAGCCCACTCCTGCAGGTTTTCGTTGATGCGCTGCACGCGATCTTTAAGCTGCGCACGAAAGACGTGTTCCAGGTGAGCGTCACCATATCTCGCCTCCAACGCCTCAAGGAGTTGCTCATAAGTCACTTCTTCACCGAGAGCTTCCAGAACTGTTAAGGCCTGGTCGCGCAGGCCTATTGTGAGAGCAGTCATGGCCTGACTTTTATTCCAGCCGTTCGCCTTCATAACAGCCTCGAACTGGATTTTGTAGGCTGACCAGGAAGAGGTACCGTCGAACGGTGGCACCTTGAACCCACGTAGCGAAGGTGTTGTAGCTACTACGGGAGCTGTAGCTCCCTCTCCAAGTTTGAGTTCGTCCAGTGATTTCTTCATGTCAGCCATTACGTTGTCAACCCGATTGTTTACTTGGTCGATTCGGGTTTCAGCTTTCGCGATTTGGGTTACAGCTTCCGACAGGCGGTTGTCATGCTGAGCAACCCTATCCTTCACCTCCTTTATATCCTTCCCGAAGGTAGCGTGAAGGTCCTTCATGAGGAGCATCTGCTCTTCCAACCGACGGGCCTGTTCCTCCTGTCCACCGCGCAGCTGCTCTTCAAATCGGCGTGCCTGTTCCGCCTGCTGGCGAGCCCGTTACTCCTGTCGGCGAGCCTGTTCCTCCTGCTGCTCTTTCAACCAACGGGCCTGTTCATCCTGTCCACCCCGCAGCTGCTCTTCCAACCGACGAACCTGTTCCTCCTGTCAGCGTGCCTGCTCCTGCAGCATCACCATCAGAGCACCTAAGTCAGGTGCTGCAGATGTAGGAGCTACTGACGGGCCTGCAGCCGGCGGCTGACCCTCCGCCGTCTGCGGCGTTGCACCACCAAATTTTTTTGGTCCGTCTCCTGCTGGCGTTGTCTTCGGGTACGGACACCCTCCGTTTCCTCCTTAGGTAAAATCGGTATGATTTTATCCCACTTCTGACACCAATTGTTACGAGCTTGAGGTTCGTGACAATAAAAATTGCCGATAGAATTACCTAAATTAACACTTTAATTCACTTTACACTAATTAAAGTTAAAAACACTAATAATTAATCACACTGAATCACTTTATTCCGCTCCAAGCTTCGTTTGTCTTGCCAACTTCAATACTTCCCCGATCGCATCTTGCAGCGCCTATTTATATAAATTAGCACGGAAATATCCAGAATATTCAAGTAAACACGCGCAAGGTACCGAGAGTCCGAGTTTCAACTAGGCGCTAGTGTCGTCGACTAAGGCGCGTAACAATATATTAAATTTTTGTAAATATATTGAGAGATCAAAGTATATAGTGCCCGGTGTAAGTTATGTTTAAATCTACTTCCACAATATATTAAAGTTTTGATTTTAACAATATAGAGCTACCGAGTTTGTGTATGCATGCAATTTGTACAGGAATGCTCCGTTCCCGCTCTTGGTATGTACTTGAAACCTGTATGTCAACATCTGTGTCGAACTTATTCAAATCAAATTTTATAAAGAGATGCACTTCTGTGACGAAATTTTATAAAAAATTGATAAAATATATGACTTTCCTACATTTAACACTCCCTTAGACAATGGACGAAAAAAATGGCGATAGGAAAAAGTTCAATAAATAATCATCTACGTGGCGGTTTCCACAACGTGCCTTAGCCATCAAACATTGCTTTTACTTAGAACCACAAGCCACTAGAATCCGTCGACTTCCTGCATTTCTTACAAGGTCGTTACTCCATCTCGTGGGGGACTGCCTTACACTTCGTTATTGTATTAGCCTGCCACTCGTTGTCTCGTCGTCACACGCAAACAAGTTTCAATATTTTATTAAAGAAAATTTGTACAAAAAGGGTTATTATAATATAAATGAATACATAAATGAAAATAACCCCTGGGAATGAGGTGATCGCCACCACGCTGGTTCTATAAAAATTCATACAGAAATTGTAACAAAATATATTTATTGTAAATAAATAATGTTTAAAAAAAGTCCCGCTGGGTTTCATGCTGGTTCTTTCCAGGACAGAGGTCTTTTTTGCGAACTAATGGTAAACAAAAAATGATTTTCATAAGTATTATACAGTACAGTTACAGCTTATACACGTCCTACTCCCGGGCACAAACCTCCTTTTATTTCTGAGAGGGTTTTTAAGCCAAGGAAGTGTCCGCCGCGCTGCCCCAATGCATGTTGGCGAACTTCACATGTCTTCGAAATATTTTTTTTTCTTATTTCTCAGACATGCAGGTTTCCTCACGATGTTTTCCTTCGCCGCCGAGCATGTAGTAAATCAGCACTTAAAATTGCAGTTAACAATTTTATTGGTGCCGGCGGGGATCGAACCCGGTTTGCTGGCATATTGTGGAATTTACAGCGATCGCTAACCATCTGAGCTACCAAGGTTCCTCATAAGTATTATACAATAATCTATATTGAATAAAAATCATTTATTTCATTTCATAGTTGCCACGCCATGCAGGCGAGCACAGACTGGACAAGATGCTGGTGTCCATGCCTTGGTTTGTTTCCCTCTTACTCTTACGACCCCTACGGAACAATATAAGGTAGTAGATATTCTTACACCGTAACTAGATGGATGGGCTCTGTAGTAATTCTTTATTATATTAATATTATAAAAATAAGAACATAAAAAATAACGTAGCTATGTCATGTAGTAGTGACGTAAAAGACTCAATCTCCCTTTTATCCAAAAAAAAAAATAGTCCAGCTGGATTTCTTGCTGGTTCTTCACAGGACAGAGGGTTTTTTGGTGAACCAGTGGTAAATAAAAAAAGTGACTTTCAGTGAGTATTGTTTATAATCTACATTGAATATAGAATTTCTGTTTCTGTCACATGTGTGTTGTAAGACTGCCTCTTGGACTAGCAGTCGTTGTGAATTCTGATCATGAGCCTCCGAGTTTTAAAGACCGTGTCGGGATAGAAAAATTAGTTACTTATTAAGTTTATCCGTCAAGAAATTCTCAATAGCAGCCTGGAGTCAGGCAGTTGGCTGTGTTTCAGCTCCGTGTCTCGAAAATCACGTAAAGCTATTGTACTGCATTTAACCTCTTTCCGATCGTACCGTTTTGCCGTCTAATCAGAATATGAGTGAGGGTATAGAGAGCATAATATAAGTTTATTATATAATCCTGTCCCGCGCAGAGTCCCGAGCTAGCCTCGATTGACACTGTTCGCCGTGACCGAAAATAAGTCTAGAGGACATTATCATAAGAGGCCACTATGAGGAAAGCCAGAAAATGTTCATGTTTTTCGATATATTGCGGTATTACCATCTCTTTTATACTAAATATAAAATTTACTGACTGACGGTGGCTTCAACGGTGCGACAAGTTTGGTATTGGCGATCGGTAATCCGTCTACAAAGTGTAATGATTAAGGCAGATCCCAACTACCACGATGTAGGCCACGTCCAGCGATTGTGAGTGCTGGATTTAGGCCTGTTCGAATCCTGGGTCGGGCCAAAAATAAGTTATTGGGTTTGCTATTAAGAAATTTTCAGTAGCAGCCCGGATTCGGCAGATTGGCGTTGTTTCATCCACTTAACTCGAAACGCATGTAAAGCCGAAGGCGTCCCATCGGACTATGATTTTGATGGAATAGACAGTGCAAATGTGCACACTGTACTTTAGAATACATTCAGGAATTATAGGTAAGCCTGTCCTGTGCTGATATATAGTCTCTATTGAACCTGACCGTCGTGATCGAAATTCGGTCTGGAGGACATTATTATGTATAGTAGTTGGCTTTTACGGATTGATGAAGTAAATCTTCATCTCTTTTATTCTTATCAAAGCGGTATATATCTCCGTAATAAGGTTAACAAAATATAATAATTAACGATTTTAAAACAAATATAATATTAAAAATGGTCGACCTATTCAAAACTTTGGACAATATTTATAAATCACAGCATAAAGCTTCGGTAGGGTCAAGTGTGCTTAGAAAGCTGCACTGAAAGTGCAAGGTTTTCTTTTCAAGTTTAGAAATCAGTCTGAAGAATTGCCATTGAGTATTTTATCTATAAATATGTAACAGAAATTCTATCATTTCTTTACTAATTTATACCAACCTATCAAATGCCCACCGCTGGACATGAGCCACATCCATAGATTGTTTCATAGGTAGCATATTTGTCATAGTTGATGCGTTTGACAGGCGGTTTGGCGACCGCAGTATTTATTATTTTAAGTAGTTACAATGAAAGATACCGCAGTCCATATTCTTCCATAATTTCCTTCAATCGCCATTTACGACATCCACGTGATGATATGGGGTAGTGTATAAGCTTACGCAATCATCACACGGTAACCACACGTAACACGGACTGATTATTACTATGAAAAAAGTCTATTTCATTATAGACGAGGCGATTTTGTAAGAAATTATGTTTCTCTCTTATGAAAATAGTACCCAGTTGAACGAGCTTTGCTCGGTATTTTTCGCTCGGTTTCTTTAATTCATGTGTTTTGGAAATTATATTTAGATACAAATTACATACTGATGAAATACGAATAATATTTTTTGATTTAGCGACATAATAGAAAAAACTGAACTGGTTATTTGAATAAAAAATCATGAGTGAAATTAGTTTAATTTATTTTTTCGTGTTTTTAAAAAATACTATAAAAAGGGCTCAAAAAGATTTTCTCAAAAAAGAAAGGAACTTGAAAAATAATTAAAAAAACTCGGTCGGTCGCTAAGCTTCCAATTTAGGTTCCTAATTAGATTTTCTAAAAATTGTATAATGTAATAAGCGCTTAAGCAGCGTTCGGAAAATTATGACATATCTTCTTTTATACCTCAAAACCTGAAATAGGTATTGTACAATCAGTGCGTGTTGCCAGTAATGACTTATGGAACTGAGACGTGGTCCTTTACTGCTGGCCGAGGATGTTCAAGATTGCTAAGCTAGCTATGGAGAGGGCTATGCTCGGGGTTTATCTGCTTGATAAACAAAGGAATGAGGATATTCGCAGTAGAACTAGAGCGAACTACATAGCCAAACGGATTAGTAAGCTGAAGTGGCAATGGGCCGACCATATAGCCTCATTTACATTCAGCCCCTGCCACTGCTCCTCGCGCTGCCGGCAATACTTCGCTAAATACTGCCGTAGCAGGATCGCGGGAAGTGTGTATTACACTCTGCCCTACCACTCACATCACTTTCGGCTTGCGACTATGGCAGACGTCGAACTCGAAATAATTACAGCGTCCACGCTGTGTCTTCTTGCAATACAAAATTATGTTAATAATTTAAAAAGATATCAAGTTCAAAAGAAGATAGATAGATAGATAGAAAATTTATTTGCTTGGTACATAAGATGATCAATGACGTGTAACTGACATGTTTTGCCATAATTGGCATTCATAAATGATATGAAATACAGCTAATTACACAAACCCTATGTTTTACATTTTAAAATTAGTACCCGGTTGACCGAGCTTTGCTCGGTATATTTCGCTCGGTTTTTTTTTAATTCGTATGTTTTGGAAATTACATTTAGATACAATTTACATACTGATGAAATACGAATAATATTTTTTGATCTTAGCGACATAATAGAAAAAACTGAACTGGTTATTTGAATAAAAAATCATGAGTGCAATTAGTTTAATTTAACTTTTTGTGTTTTTAAAAAATACTTGAAAAAGGACTCGAAAAAATAGATTTTCTCAAAAAAAGAAAGGAACTTGAAAAATAATTAAAAAAAATCGGTCGGTAGGTCTGGGCTCTAACCATGGTATAACGATTTTGTGACCGCTCAATATACCAATTAAGCTATTTGTAATCATTAATAGTGTCAAAATTTACCTTCTTATTCTAACGATATTGTAGCAGTTTTTCATTGCCTAAAAACACGGACAAAAAGATATTTTCTAAAAATAAATCCTAGCTAGATCGATTTATTGCCCCCGAAACTCCCTGCACACAAAATTTTATGAAAAACGTTGGAGCCGTTTCCGAGATTCCGATTATTATATATATATATATATACGAGAATTGCTCGTTTAAAGGTATAGGATTATGGTTTGTAAGTTCCAAATAATTCTTGTAAAATAATGAAAAATATATTTGTCCGTGTTTAACTTTATACTGACTCCATCTATTAGAATTTTGGAAACGACTGGGGTCATTTTCATATACTTCCGATTTAATGTTGGACCATTTTTAACAAAGTTGCAAAGACGAGAAGTTTTTAAATTTGTTGCGTATTTTTCATGTATGTTTAATTAGAACCAATTTTAATAATTTTTATTTTATAAATTCCATAAAAATTAAAAATAAATCGCCCCTAAGGGTGGAAATATCGATAATGAAATTTTAAATGTATTGAGACGACTTTCTAGTTGTTACCTTGAACTTGTAACATTCCTTAGTTACCAATAGGGTGAAAAAATTGAAATATTTTTTTTAAATATGTTATAGTACTTTTAAAAAAGTTTAGTTATCACAAAGTAGCTTACATATAATTCGGTTTGATAATAAGTATGTAAGTTGCTCTGTCGTAGGTAAATTGCTAGGTAAACCGCTTGCGTAACTTAATCTCAGGTTCGATTATTTTTTATATTTGTGTGACATATAAACCAACAGATCATTAAAGGTCAGTGATTACTGCAACACGTGGATATTTGCAAAAAAATTCTATTTTGTGCCCCATCGGCTGTCACTTCTTAGGACATATTGTGGTCGGCTCATTGCCACTTCTACTTATCGATCCTATAATTATGTCAGTTACACTGGTTCTAATACGGATATTTATATACATGATAATTATATATTGGATGCAAGAGAATTTACAGCAGCAAAGAAATCTAGTTTTAATTGGTTTCTTCAAAATCTAAGGACAATTATCATAGTTGCGTTTACAGTCATTCATTACACTCAACACAAGTCTTCCATTACCCGTTACAGCCTAACCAAGTCCATTTTTTAACATAGGCCTCCCCCCTAGATTGCCTCATCATCATCATCATCATCATCATCATTACAGCCCTTCAAAAGTCCACTTGAACATAGGCCTCTCCCAAGGAATGCCACAAAGCACGGTCCTCATCCACCTGCATCCATCGCCTTCCTGCATGTCTTACCTCATAAGAAAATATTTGCCATAGTTGTCACGCATGGCAAGTGGGTTGGCAACTGCGATTATAAATAATTTCGAGTTGTTATCATAAAGATGCTGTCACATCTTACGACACCCATGGGATGATATGGGGTAGTGAATATTTTTACAGCATCACTTCACAATTAATAAAAAGGTTGTTTACTAAATGTTGAGAAATTAGAGCTGCGGTTTTAATCATTTCAGCTAATAAGTTAAAATACAAAATTTACTATTACCGCAAATTGGTTACAATAGATTGCTTGTTTATTGTGCGGGTAAACAAATTGTTGGAAACAGTATTAAATAACAACTTTAGTAGAAATATATGTGCTGCACTTGTTCAGATTATTTAATATTTGTGTATAATTTCATAATAATAATGTATGTCAAAATTTAAATAAATTAATAAAGCATAAATATATTATAATTTTGTTACTCTGCCCAATAAGTAACGAAATTTATTCTTAAAGCCCTTTCATTTAATCATTTCAATAATTTTTATCATATTGCCTACTCATATTGGGCATTTTTCATAACGTATTATATACAAAACGAATGCAGTGTTACTGCTACTACTACAGCCTATCACAAGTCCACTGCTGAACAAAGCCCTCCCCCATAAGTTGCCAAAAAGTACGGTCCTGCAGCAAACAACATTCATCGACTGTTTGTGTGTTTCTTCAGGTCACACTCCGTGTAGGTCAGGAATCGCGTGTTACTTTCTGGATATCCACTGTATTAAAGTTGTTAAAAAACTTGCTAAGACTCCCGTAATTAAATAAAATGACGCGTTTAATTTGATTACACCCTGTCACATAATACGACACATATTTCTCCTCCAAACGAGATATCATTAGATGAAAGGACTCATAGGTGGCAGTGGTGGCTTACCGCTGAAGTGAAGTTTCTTCAAACTAATTTAATTAATTAATTTTTGAACATCTTTAATACCATCTACACGTGTTCAGTCACACTGCCATTGTCAGTACGAGGCTACCTTTCTTACCTAATTCAATGCATGCTGTAATTCAATGCACATTCAGCTTAAAGTTAATGGCACATAGGGCGGACATTATGGATTGTGGCATTCTCTCTCAGTCAACCCCTGCAAAGACATAATTAAGTGTACATATTTTAAAAAAATATATATATATATATATTTTTCATATAATATTTATATATACACATATAACATACAATGTGTATAAGTGTATGTATTTATATGTGCACAATGCACATGGTATTTATTATTGTCTATTTATGTATGTTGTAGAGTCAGCCTGCCACTGTATTAAGGCTGCATCATAATGGGTCAGTCATCGTGATCGAAAAATGATCACGCTCTCATAGAATACCACTGAAAATGGTAACATAATACTTTTTTACGGTAATGAGGAAATCTATCGTAGTTCTCAGGAGAGATAACTCATCACATCTCTTCACGATTATAACATCTGCTTATCATCAGCTGGATTGTGTGCTCGTTTGTCATCCGGACTTGTGTAAAATGTTATTAAATTTAATGAAGAAATTCCTGCGATACTTCGGTGTTTAAGAATTTAAGCGCTCACCATTTTGATACTCAAATTCAGCTCTATTACCTGTTTGTGTTTGTTAATTGAATAATATTTATTTTATTTTTTTTTTATATTAAACCAAATATTCGGTCATCAGGTGCTCCGATGTAATTTTAACAGCATATCATATGCCCAATGTTCAGCACAGGCCTTCCATAGATTGCCTTGGTTGTTATTATTTTAGTTGTTATTATTTTGCAGTTTATTATTATTTATTTGTTATTAGGAAGACGCTGCTGAAAATATTTTACGTTCTCGATGAAGTTTGCTATTCAAGTCACAGTTTATCATAAGCAGCCAGTTTAGGACGTGGTAACGCAATCAGCGTCTAAACAATAACTGTTATACACAGCGACAATAAATAATTTTACGTAATACAATAGACGACTAGGCCATTAAAATTACGGCACAAAATTGAAACAACAGTCCATAATAACAATAATTACAATAAGATACAAATATTCTTTATAGTACTCAAAGAAAAGATAAATAAAACAAAGATAAAGTATAAAATATGCACTAAAAAAACAACCTAATTTACATAGAATAGTGAACGTAAAAAACATAATAAGGAGGATGAGAGAGGGGTTACATAAACAAATAGTATTCCTTATAGGCATGTCGATTCACTCTTAAAAAAATCGATCTCTGAATCGATTCGAATCGAAGATACTAGAATCGATTATCAATTATGTGCCGGACGGGCGAAACTCTCCGGAGTAAATGTTGTCGAAGATACTTCGCGAGTCGCTCACGTCCTACACCTATAGGTTCCGGTGGGTACTTTCACTGCCGTCTTTGTGGTTGCCGCTGAAATATTGTGGACTGAGGTTCAAATCAAAATGCACGATTAATAAATACAAATAGCAAGGTAGTGGTCAGCGGTTTGACTGATTAATTAGTCGCGAATAACTATTGACCACGGTTGAACTACGGTTGTTCACTATTGGTTTGTCACTGTATATTTCAAAAGATTTCTTTAAATTTTACGGTGGTATCAAATATCTATTGGTAGTAGCTGGTTTTCTAACACTACTGACTAGCAGCTATTATCAACTAAACTAGCTGATTTTATCACTTGTGTAACTGCGGATATCAGTTACCACTTTCACTATATGTAACTGCGAATATCAGTTACGACCTTTTTCGGCTAGCTAACACTTTCACTATATGTAACTGCGAATATCAGTTACGACCTTTTTTAGGCTAGCTAACACTTTCACTATATGTAACTGCAAATATCAGTTACGACCTTTTTAGGCTAGCTAACACTTTCATTATATGTAACTGCGAATGTCAGTTACGACCTTTTAGGCTAGCTAACACTTTCACTATTCACTATATACTGCTACTAGTCACTTCAGCTACCACCGGATACCACTCACTTCACTTCACTTGTCACTGGTAGTTCTTCACACTACTACTACTACTGGGTCACGAGCCCCTAAGTTAGACTTTAGCAATACTTTACAGTGAGCCGCTTGCCATTTTCCGTTTTGCCTCTTTATTGCATAAACTTTTCACTATGCAAATGGCATAAATTACAATATTTTCTATACAAAACTAATTGCTACACTAACATGCTATACATCAACAAATCGGTAGTCTGGTACTTTATTAGTATATCATAAAGGTAACTGGCCGTCAGCTATGAGGACTGGATCGCCCACCTGGAAATTGGGACCTCGCCCATGGGCCTCCCGCCGGTTTTGAAGTTCCGGTAGATACTCTTGGACCCAACGCTGCCAGAACATGTCAGCGAGTATTTGGGAGCGTCACCAGTGTCTTTTGCTATTCATATCCTTTTCATCAAATACTCCAGATGTCGGTAGTCTCGCAGATCCTCCTAAAAGGAAGTGATTTGGAGTGATGGATTCGTCGTCGTCGCTGTCTACAGAGATGTGAGTCAATGGTCTGATATTTACTGTGTACTCCACCTCGCAGAGCAGCGTGGCTAATACTTCCTCATGCGGATGTCTCTCATGAAGGACGGTGTATAGTGCCGTCTTCACGCACCGTATGAGATGTTCCCTCTTGGTTGGTGTTTTGTGCAGCAAATTGATTGGAAGTCGAGCGAGCTTTAGGTTGAAGCTCAGCTGATCGGTACCCGGTTTCCAGATTAATCTGAGTAGATTTTCCTCGGTTCCTTTGTTTCCCAGATCGACTGACTCAGATGCTTCATGGTCAGGTTCTAATTCTTTTACAACTTCTGGTGCATTGGAAACCCATTTCATTAAGGTGAAGTGCGCGTTTTTGTGTATGTCGCGTACTTCCTTCGATATTCGCATTGCCTCTTCCAGAGACTGGAAACTATCGAGATAGTCATCCATATAGTGGTTTTGAATGATAGCTTCTACGGCTTCTGGATACTTGTCTATGTGTTTTTTAGCGTTCCAGTTCTTCGCGAATATGGCTGTGCAGGGTGAACTGGCTGCACCGAAAATGATCGACGACATTCTGTATTCTTGTGGAGCTTCATTACGTCGATCCCCTCTCCAGAGATATCTTAAGGCATCTCTGTCTTCGGGTCTAACTTTGACCTGCATGAACATTTCGGCTATGTCCGCGGAGACAGCGATATTATGGTGGTGAAAACGCATCATGACTCCTGGTAGTGATTGCAGTAGGTCTGGACCCGTGAGCAGGAAGTCGTTCAATGACACCCCCTTTGTTTTGGCTGCGGCATCGTGTACTATTCGAAACTTCTCTGGCTTCATTGGGTTATGGACGTCGAAATGGGGCAGGTACCATGTTCTTCCCGGTGTGCTAGTTTTCGGTGCTATCTCGGCGTATCCTTTTTGTACTAGGGAATTCATTTGTTCATCATATTTCCTTTTTAGATCTTCGTCTCGATCTAATTTTCTTTCAATGGAAACGAGCCGTTTTATTGCTGTTTCATAATTACCAGGCATCTCGATATCCTTTTTCTTCCAGAGAAGCGCTGTTTCTATGTGCCCGTCTTGTAACTGACGGGTGCTGCTATTTAGTATATCTTCAGCTTTCTTCTCTGGATCGGAGTCTGGCCTTCTCAGATTGACGATGAGAGATTCCAGCGCGAAATATTTGCGGAGTTGGTCATCTATAGTCCCCTCGCTCTTGTGCAGCTCATTGGCCGCGTGGACGTGCTGATACGGGGCTTTAGTGTGTGCCCCGTATAGCACCCATCCTAATTCTGTGAGCGAGGCAATTGGCTGGTGCGGCGGACCTCTTCATTTTAGTGGCTATCAGAAGTCTCCAATTGTCCTGTCCTATTAGGATCCTTGGGTTGCCGGAGTCATATATTAGCTGCTCTTTTATGTCTTTCAAGTGGTTGCACTTGGCTATGTCTGATGCACGCACAGTCTGTGGCCCCAAGTTTAGGCTTGCGACCGTGCGTGCTCTGAATGGCACCCTTTTGCTATGGAGACTCTTCAGCGATACTTTGATTTTTCGGGATTCCGGTGAATCGAGGGTAGTGTTCCCGATAGCGGTGATCTTTAACGGGTCCAACCGCCCTGTAGCTCCAATTTGTTTGGCGATCTCTTCATCCATTAGTGAAACAGTTGACCCATCATCCAGCAGGGCGTGTGTGTTTACAGCTCCCGCCGGTCCAATTACTCGCACTGGAATTATTTTTAAATAGGCTTGATGCTTTGATACAGCGAATGAGTTAGCTACGGTTTCTTGAGGTTCTTTTTGTTTGACCTCAGTCTTCTCCTTTGTATAGTTATGGAGAAGTCGATTGTGTGTCGCGGTGCATCCTTCTATTCCACACTTATTGGTTTTGCATTTGTGTGTCTGATTTCTATAACGTAAACAGCGGAAACATAAATTATTTTGCTTTGCGAGTTCTCATTTTTTGTTGATATCTGCTTCCTTACATTTTTTACATTCGGATCCGTAGTGACCCTCCTTTTCGCACACTCTGCATTTCGGAGACGGCTTAGTAGTAGCCGCGTGTGCTCTATGTACTGAACGATTGCTTTCTGCTTCGTTTATAATTCCTGGTGACGCAAATGCACTGCAGAAGCGAGCTTGTTCGGTAATAAACTCGCTGAAGCAGCCGAGGTCTGGTCTAGAGTCATATTTTTCTGTGTAGATTCTATACCACTGAGCACGTATAGAGTTCGGCAGTTTGTCGGTGAGGTGTCGTAGCAGCTTTGCGTTGACGAGGTAATGATCTCGCTTTAGGGCTCGAAGAGTGACGACGCTTCCCCTCACTTTGCTCGCGAATGTGCAGATGTCTCTGGGTGCTTCTGTACAGCGTGCCCGACGCCCAAATTGTAGCTCCAGTTCTCGCATAATCTCATCTGGCTTAGCATGCCCGATGAGTTCTGAACTGACTGTTTCTAAGGCTCTTCCTTGTAGACTTCGTCTTAGTCTAGCAGTGTTTTCAATGTCATTGAAGTAGCCTCGGGTTGTTTCGTAAATGGCACGGAATGAAAGCCACTCGGTATGTGCTCCGCTAAAGCTTGGCAGTGTCATTATAGCTTTCAACGCTGCGAAAGTATGCGACGATAGTGGCGCACTCTCTAACTTTGATTTGTCAGCGAGCGCGGCTATAGCTGTGATATATAGATGTGAGCTCCGATATAAATGAACGGAGCCCTCTGTCTTCACTTATGACGGGTTCCTGGCTAGGTTTCTTTGGCATGAGATCCTTGGGTACATCTGCTGGATAGGAATCCTGGTACGTGAGCTCTGATAAAATCGGTAGGAGCCCCCTGTCTTCATTAACGGTGGGTTCCTGGCTGAGCTTCTGTGGCATGGGATCCTTTTGTACATCTTCTGGATAGGAATCCTGGTTCGTGAGCTCCTTTTGGGGCTCACTGAGGTCGACAACGTCCGGGGTTGGCTCGGTCCGGTTTTATTAAATGAGGCCTTCCCTCCGGTGGTTGCGCCTTGATTTGGCTTTTGTTTGGCTACAGAATTTTCGAGCCAAGATCGAACGTACTCACTTTTGGAGTGACCATCTTCATCATAGTCGTCTGAATCGTCTTCTTCTTCAGCCATCTGTAAGGAGATCTGCGCAAGTTCTAGTTTGATCTTCAATACTTCTTCACGAGCCTTCAAAATTATTTTATTGGGCCGAACAGTCTTCTTTGACTTCGTGCTGCAATCGGTGTGGCCCCTCGGTGGCTCTTCGGTGTGGGTGTCTTCTCGGGCTGTTGGCGATGATGCACGACTACAGTCATCGTTGCCTTCTATCAGTTCCCTCTGCTTCGTTGTGCGGGCCGTAGTGGCTGGCGTGGGCAGGGGTATGCCCCCTCGGGGGGACAGCATGGCGCCTCAGCGCCCTCTACCGTTGACGGTGAGCGTGGTAGCATCTGGTGGTGGACAGTGGCGTTACTGGCCGACGAACCTCCTTCCAGACCGACGGTTCACGCCTTGGCTTCCCTTCCTTGCGAACGGGTGATCGGCGTCATGAATCTGAAAAATTCTGCGGTTTTAATACGGTAGTGACTATTTACCCGGTTCCGAAATACAAACGGATAGATCCTGCTCGAAGGACCAACGAATGTGCCAGACGGGCGAAACTCTCCGGAGTAAATGTTGTCGAAGATACTTCGCGAGTCACTCACGTCCTACACCTATAGGTTCCGGTGGGTACTTTTACTGCCGTCTTTGTGGTTGCCGCTGAAATATTGTGGACTGAGGTTCAAATCAAAATGCACGATTAATAAATACAAATAGCAAGATAGTGGCCAGCGGTTTGACTGATTAATTAGTTGCGAATAACTATTGACCACGGTTGAACTACGGTTGTTCACTATTGGTTTGTCACTGTATATTTCAAAAGATTTCTTTAAATTTTACGGTGGAATCAAATATCTATTGGTAGTAGCTGGTTTTCTAACACTACTGACTAGCAGCTATTATCAACTGAACTAGCTGATTTTATCACTTGTGTAACTGCGGATATCAGTTACCACTTTCACTATATGTAACTGCGAATAACAGTTACGACCTTTTTCGGCTAGCTAACACTTTCACTATATGTAACTGCGAATATCAGTTACGACCTTTTTAGGCTAGCTAACACTTTCACTATATGTAACTGCAAATATCAGTTACGACCTTTTTTAGGCTAGCTAACACTTTCACTATATGTAACTGCGAATGTCAGTTACGACCTTTTTTAGGCTAGCTAACACTTTCACTATTCACTATATACTGCTACTAGTCACTTCAGCTACCACCGGATACCACTCACTTCACTTCACTTGTCACTGGTAGTTCTTCACACTACTACTACTACTGGGTCACGAGCCCCTAAGGTAGACTTTAGCAATACTTTACAGTGAGCCGCTTGCCATTTTCCGTTTTGCCTATTTATTGCATAAACTTTTCACTATGCAAATGGCATAAATTACAATATTTTCTATACAAAACTAATTGCTACACTAACATGCTATACATCAACAAATCGGTAGTATGGTACTTTATTAGTATATCATAAAGGTTACTCAAAACGTTAATATTGTAAAAAGTTATTAAACGAAATGTCCCAAATTTTCATAATATTTGGGTACATTAATTCTTTAATTTTTATATAACTATCAAATGCGTTTAATTATACAAAATATTCCTACACTTCTTTAATCTATAAGCCATATGCTAATTCAATGTCATATTTATAACTCTTTTAGAACATAAAATTATTTTCATTATTTTTAGTATGAACTATTACGCAGTTAATTAAAAAACTTCTGGAGAGTTCTACAATAAGACGCGTTGTGATTGGTCGATTTTTCTTAATATAATAAAAGTTGTTTACATTACTTTTTATCAAAACGACATTCTATACAAATATACTAAGAGTTATAAACATGCTAAACAACTATATTAATACACGTTTTCACTCAGTTTTGTCGGTAATTTCATTATTAATACAAAAAACAATATTCTTTATAACTTTGTTTCTTAACGTTGTTAGGCCGTCGCGAACAAATTAAATCGAGAATTAAAAGATCGATTTTAGATTAATCGCGACACTTTCAAACATGAAATTTCAAGAATTTGCGATTTTTTCTTTAATTGAACTTTAATATTTTTTCAAATTAAAATATTAGTAATCTTATTAATTAAAATTACTAATATTCCTTTTAATCTCTCCTGGTACGCTTGAAACGCTTGTTTTAGGGGTGGTTCGCCACTCGATCCCTTTTTTACAAAGTGGTTCCATGTATCACTTTTATTTGACATTTTAGGCTAAAAACAACAACAATACTTTAACAAAAGGGCAAACTGCAACGTACATTTCTCGATCAATCTGTTTCAATCTATTAACTCACTATTTATCAAATTGAAATGAATGCTACGAGAACACAATACTGGTTATTTCCTTACTATAAACCTCTATAAACTTCAACATATAATATTTATTTACAGCATCTAGATATATAGAAAGTACTCCGTCTGTACTTACAGCTCACAGTATGTATGTTTTTGATAATAAAGTAAATTCGCGAGTTCACAGTTCAAACAGGTTCACAGCTATAATATTAAATTGTAGTATGTATGTATATGTAGTTTTGTTCACAGCACAGATTAAGTTAGACATTTCAACATTCCACAGGTAAGAATAGAATTAGAAATTTAGAAATGAAAATGAAATGACAACTTTTCGATATTGTTGGATACGTTCATAAATATTTATTTTATACAATATGTAACGTAATTAACGAGGACACCCCAATTAGTATATTACGTTATAACCATAATACATATATACACTGAATTTTTGGTTAAACATTTTTATGCACTGATTATTTATTAAATTAGTTATACTAATTCCGGAAGAATGTTGTGGTCACAGTACAAATCCACGAACGCAAAGACTTTAACGTGCTTGAAAGTGTTGTTGTTGTTTTGCTTAAAGTTTATTTTTCTTTATTTCTATTGAATGATAGAATTAGTAATAATACAAATAAAACTGCACTCTTAAAAGTCTTATTGCCTTAATTTACGGTCCATTTCAGTTTGTTTTGACTGTACAGATTTAGTGTGACTGTAATTTACGTAGTTTTAATTATTTTTGGGATAAAAAATTACCTATATTAAAAATGATGGAAATCGATTCAGTAAACAATTCTGAACAAACTACTTTCTCAAAGTGCGTTAATTATGTTACGTGTTGTATATTGCGTTCAAATTATCAACCAAGTAAGATCGGTTATTATTGCGTCCCCCAACAGCAAAAAATTAAAAAACTGCGGTATCTTACCCCAGCTAAATTAGGAATTTTATCGCTGGTTCTAGAACCAGATGAATCGGCCCAATTCGAGAGGTTTTTGGATCGATTCAGAGAATCGATGCGGTGCTCCGAATCGATCTAAAAATCGATTATTTTACTCCAAAGAATCGATTTTTCGATTAATCGATTTTAGATCGACATGCCTAATTCCTTAACTTGTTTCTTGATCAAATGTGAGGATTGAGCACTTTTAGTTGACCGGGGCAAAGAGTTTCATAGTCTTTCTCCAAGTAGAGAATGATTTAGTTTAATATGTAGAGGAGTGCACAGAACATTGGAAGGAAAGATTTTCCTTGAACCGTAAGGAAAATTTATGAAAGGTGCTGAACAAATTAAAACGTTCTTTTCGATAGACTAGAGATAAAAGGACTTGATATATTAAACAAGACGCAGTTGATGACAGAAAGAGTACGAGTATTTCGACGAAGGCCACTTGAGTTTATTGCGGTTACTGCCTACAATAAACGACTAGATAATTGAAATCCCGGTACAAATTTCCGACATCACTACTAACAGAAAGTTTCGACCCGATAATGATGATTCTCTGATAGATTCAAACAGAGTGTCAATTTAAGAACATTGGCACACACACCCCTTGAAATGGACAGAATAGGCAAAGCGGCGAACCGGAACAAATAGGTGTGTTCCCAGTGGTGTTCCAACCGACGATCAAAGGAAATTTTATCTGCAGGACTGGAGACTGTTGTAGGCTTTTAATCAGATAAGTTTCGGTAGAAGTCAATAAACTTAGCCACATTTGTTCTTATCCTAATTTGAAATTTGAGAAATATATGATTAATATACTAATTTGGCCCAAAAATAATCTATATTAAAAATCTATATTAAATAAAACGTTTGTGTTTCTGATTCAACGTATACATTGTGTAAGATTCAAAGTAAATCATATTCAAGAATATAAGCTGACAGACGTCAAATTATCCTAGGATAATATCGACGGGTGCAAAGTAAAAAAAGTTTACTGCAATTTTGAGATTTTTGGTTTTTTGTAAAAACTAACTTAAAATATGATGTTCTACAACAGAGCAAAAACAAAAATATAAATATCACCTTATTTTGGGTACTTTTGTCACGTAAAAGAAGACAACTACGCCTGTTTTGTGAAATTGCACGATGTAGATGCGGACAACTACCGCTGACCGTTTATACGCGGGACTCGCGGGGGGCCAGCGGTCAGTCATATTGCGTCATCAGTCAGATGACATGTGCTTCGCCGGCCGGCACGAATATTTGTTTGTTTTGGTTTGTTAAGTGTTATAGTGTGTGTAAAAGTGTTATCATATTAGTAAACAGTTTGAGTTCAACACAAAAGACATGGAAAGACGTAAATTATTGGTGAATTTGGGCAAAACGGGACGACAATGCGATATTATGAACCGAGAAGATCTATTACAACTTATCGATAACAACCGTGAAACTAGTTCTGATACGTATTTTTTATAATATAAGTTTAATGTTATTGTTATTTTGAAGTTAAATCATAACTAGTTTTTGTAATTATGAAAATAGGTTATCATTGATATTTTTTTTACGAAACGACGCATAAACGGCTATCT
Source organism: Parnassius apollo (assembly GCA_907164705.1). Classification (NCBI taxonomy): domain Eukaryota; kingdom Metazoa; phylum Arthropoda; class Insecta; order Lepidoptera; family Papilionidae; genus Parnassius; species Parnassius apollo. Next base: position 1,666,530 of record CAJQZP010001402.1, on the reverse strand, counting down.
GCCATATAGATATTTCTACGTTGCGACGACGCATAAACGGCTATCTGCCAAATACATAGCTATTTCTACGTTGCGATTGTGATGTAGATGTCTCAATTTACTTTTGTAAATTAGTATTATTTGTTATGTTTATGAGTACCTACCTATGTTAATTCTTATTGTTAGCTATATATATTAATTGACTTATAATTAAATTATATTTTCTTACTGTTATTTTTTACTATTGTTTCATGTTCAGAAAGTCCGAAACGACCTTTTAAAGAAGATGAAAGCTTACAGAACATAAGCGATGGATTTTTCGACAAAAATGCTATGTTGGCCGATGAAGTTATTGAACATCTTATGGAAGACCTTGATGTGTCAGCGATGAAGACAAATGAGTATCAGTTAACTTCGAAAGATAAGTCCCCATGTTCCGTGTACTCTAGGTCGGTCACACCAGTTCACTCTCAATTTGAAATACAAATTAATTCAGAAAATGTTTATGTTGATAATAGAGATTCTCCGAGCAAATTATCGGATACACCACCGCCCTCAGAATACAACTCATTTACTTCAAGTCCGCCGCGTCCATTATCAGAATTAGATCAAAATATCTGTTTAATAAACTCAGGCAGGCCATCGAGTATGTCACTAATTTCAAACTGTCAATCTTCTTTATAGAAGAAGCATCACTAGTGTTGCTTATGCAACACTAGTGATGCTTCTTCGGCGGTGGAGGCATCAAGTGAATGTTCTACACCTTCGTCGTTAAACGGTGGAAAAAGACGTCAGTTCAGTATTGATAGATCAAAGAAAAGGCGATTGAGAAATGACAAGTGAAGAGAATGAAAAGACAAGTGGATTGATACAAGACGTAAATTACTATTAAATTCAGGTAAACAACATCAGTCCTGAAATGGAAAATTGTAACCTGCGAAACATCTTAAGCCGGCATGTGTTATTTGCAAGTTTAATTGTAGCGCAAAAATATCTCACGAAGATAGAAAACTTATCTTTGATCGTTTTTGGGATCTCAGTGATCACGAAAAGCAATGGGTTTTTATAGGTAAATATACAAAACGTTGTATGAAACGAAGAATTACTATACAGAGAAAGATTCTAAACGCCAACACAGTGTAAACTATACACTTCCAATAAATTTAAAAAAAACCAGCCCTAGAACTGTAAAAGTATGCAAAACAATGTTTAAGAATACGCTGTCGGTAAGTAATCAGTTTATACAGAGTGCTCTTGATAAATATGATAAAAGTATACTGGTAACTGTGAAAAAGACTTCAGAGGTCGTCATAACAATAAAAACAAAGTTTGTACAGCCGCCATAATAAAAGGTGTGTGTGATCATGTAAACTCGTTTCAACCAGTGGAGTCACATTACACAAGAAAAGACACAAACAAAGTTTACTTGGCTGATTTAAATTTATCCACGATGTTTAAGTTGTACCAGACTTGGGCAGAGGAAAATAGTATTGTGGAGAGGGTACACACAGCGCTCCAGTACCGAGATATAGTTAGCAAGGAAATGAACATAGCCTTTTATATTCCTAAAAAAGACCAGTGCGACGTGTGTATAGTATTTAAAAATTGCCTTCCTTCACAAACCAGAGCACAAGATCAGTACTATTGTACTATACAAGATAAAAATATAGCAAGATCTTTGAAGAAACAAGACAAAACTGAAGCTACTTCTAATCCTGAAACCGTAACTTCGGCTACCTTTGATTTTCAAAAAAAATTGTCGACACCACACGGAGAAACCAGTTCATTTTATTATAAGCGTAAACTTTCTGTCTTTAATTTTACTGTTTTTGATATGGGACTTAAAAAAGGAATATGTTATATATGGCCTGAAACAATAGCTAAGTGGGGTTCGAACAAAGTGGCTAGTTGCCTTTATAATTTTATACAACAGTCAACTAATAGAGGCATCAAAGATATCCGCCTGTGGTCCGATAACTGTGGCGGTCAGAACAGGAACCGTATTGTGTTTCTGATGTATGTATACTGCTCTCAAAAGTATAGCATTGATATTCATCACAGATTTTTGGAGAAGGGTCACACCCAGCAATAAGGCGATAGTGTCCACGCATTAATTGAGAAATCGTCGAAGAGAAAATTCATTTTTTTGTCCTGAAGAATGGTATACACTCGTTCGGTGGTGTAAAACGTCCGGCGATGCTTATGAGGTTATAGAAATAACACAAGACCAAATTTTGAATTTAAAAATATGTTTATATGATTTTAAATTAACAAAAAAAATACCGACAATGAGAATGTTAAGTGGAATCAGTTCGAGAAATAGTCGTTAAAGCAGAGAATCCTTACACAATATTTTATAAATATGATCTAAATGACGAAGAACTCAAGCGAATTGAATTGGCGCGAAAAGTAACTACGCGTTCCCATCGTGGCTTTAATGATCCCAAAATATGTTATAATGAACCCATCATGATTACAAGTGCCAACTACAAAGACTTTATAAGCCTCTGCCAGCAAAATCTGATACCTCCTAGATATCATAACTTTTATAAAAATTTGAAACATAGTTCCTGTACTGACGGTAATGAGACTGAATAATTTTTAAATTGGTTTTAAAATAATTAAAAAAAATCCTTCGTAATTTTTTAAGTATTGATACAGAGTTTAATTATTGTTTAGAATTTAATTTTCTACTTACTTTTATCATAAGTGATATACCTATTTTTATAAAAAAAATTTACGAATAGAACGTACTTTAAAGGATTTATTTTTGTTATTGTGTTAACTAGGTCATGGAAACGAACCTAACTTGATTATTATGACTGATGTTATTTTTTTATAAATTATGAAAACTTTAGAATTTTCTAGATTTAATTTTAATTGTTTTTTTTTCTGACGAAGGCTATAATTATAATTTTACTGTTGAATTCTCAACCAAAGATATCGGATCTTTGGTTAAGATAAGATGTAAAACGGTCATTAACTAATTTTAATAATAGGAAGTGTTACAGTTTTCGTATTTACTGAAATATACTAATCTACGTGGGAATTCAAAGACTTAGTAAAGTGTTTTACTAAATCTTTGAATTCCCACGTAGAAACGGCCAAGTGGTAGTTAACACAGTTGTCATATTTTTAAGCGCAATGTAGATGTAGACAACTACAATATCTCGTAAATTAAACATAATTAAAAGAAATGAAATATACACGTGGATACATAATTAAATAATGAAGCAATGATAAAAATTTCAATAAATTTGGTTTAAAATTGACAAAATGGGAGCATTTTTTCCTATTATGCGCTTTCCTGAAAATTAGCTGTTTTGTAGATGACCCTTTTTACTTTGCACCCGTCGATATATAACAATAGTGTCCTCCAAAACTAATTTCGGCCACGGCGGCTCATCTCAACGCAGACTAGTAATCCGTGCAAGATCGGATTATAGTGCACAGGTGCACTCTCTATTCCCGCACTCTCATGGTCCGATGGGATGGTAATCCAATACATCCGAAGAGAGATCAGGCGCTCGGATACCCCCCCCCCCCTTCCCCACATTAGAGATTGCCATCGATTCCTTTCACCCCTGAGCTTATCCACCCATCATCCACACATCATGCTAGCACAGGAATAGCATAATTAAAATGCTGCCTCCCTTTTCCACCATTAAACAACTAGACGCTCATCGAGTATCCACTCCATAGTTATCGACATACCACATATTAAATAATTTGCCAGCATCTGTGTTCCTATTCGACTGCATGGTCGGCGTCTTTAAGGCAAGACTGAATAAGTTTTTAGCGTGTTTTACTATCTTCTACTACATGACCTCTTACTATTTTTTTATATAATAAGGATGACAAACGAGCACACAGTCCACCTGATGTTAAGAAGACCCATAGGCATATAAATTTGGCCTCGATTAAACATCATAATGCAGATGCAATGTCAACCCTGAGGACTAAGATGGAATGCCTCATTTTCAGTAAAAATGGATCTCCGGATCTCTTCGCTCACCATACGAAACACAACAGTATTAAGCCGCTGTTTTACGCTGGTATTCGGTGAGAGTCGTGGTCCTTCCCCGGTCGAGGTCCTTCCCTTGCCACAACCATATTATAGCTGCAGCGTGACTCTACCACGTATAAATCAAATAGAATAGTAGTCATTCACTGTTTGGTAATAATAAAGAAAAAGAAAATATTAATAATAATCAAATAATGCCCAAAAAAGCTGTGGTACTTAACTAAATTATTTCAGGCAGTTATCTAACTTTGATTTTAATCAAGATTTCGAGAACAGTCTACTAAACTGTTTGCCTATTAAACTTTGAGACTTCAGCAGTAATATGTTCAACGTTAGTTTCTTTGTAATAGTTAAGTAGAACACAAGCACAAAACCTTTTTGTGAAAATAACTTTGCCTGGCGAACTATATTTTCATTAAACAAGGGCCACTAAGAACAGCGCAGCGACTAATTCAAGTAACTAGCTGCTATAATTTGCAGCGATGCATTCTACCGTCACTAAGTTCGTATTTATTCGACATGAGTTACTTGGCCATAAATGTCCAAGAAAGGAGAATGCATTTGAGTGACTATGCCCCATTTCTATATTCAAGAAACATCTCGTTCTTTGTTACGATGCGTTTTATTCAATGTATTAAAGTGCACTCAATTTGTACATTTATGTCAGCCAATGAAAAGTCCATTGCTGAGCTTAGGCCTCCCTCATAGTTTATCTCATGGTGGATATTTATTATAGATGTGATGATTGACAGGCGATTTGGTAAAAGCAGTTTTTTTTTAATTTAAATAAATAGAACGAAATAATTTTTATTCAAAATTCCGTTACGGGATGATATTATGGGGTAGTTGATTCCATTCAGTTTTCACTACACAGCTTATAAATCTGGATATTAAATACTACTGCTTTTTTCCAATAAAATGAATCAAAATATTTTTTAATAATATACATATATGTGTAGTTTGCAGGATATTGTACTTACTTCATGTGCCTCATATAAATTCTTTATATTCTAGATTCTATTATTAGATTGTATGAGTTAAAATAAATGGTAATAACACAGACGCTCAGTACGGCCACAATTCAATTATCCTAATAGCGACGTGGCATTTGAATACCACAATAAAATGATAATAGAACCTGCACGTGCACGTGGCTGAGAAGGAGGCAGCAAAGTTTTTTGTAATATTTGACGAACTTTTTATAAAACGAGTACCGAGACCTAGCACTCCGTTTAGTCGTTACCCAAATATAGATTATTTGTGTTAACAAGTATATTGTTACTTCTGATTTTAATGTCGTAAAGATCCAGCCTTGGATGCGGCAAAGCACTCAAAACTTCGCAAATATAAACATTAAAATAATTAGATCATACGTACAAAATCCATTAAATTAATTTCATGGAACTGCGTAGTTTTTCAATTAAGGTTTTAGTAAAAGTATTTCAATTTTTATTAAAAAGTGGTAAAAAAATTTAAGCATTAAAACATTCACATTATATAAATGCAATGGTTGAATTAAATTTTAGTTTTAAAATGCAGTTTCAACAGTCTTGAATAAGTTTGCAAAAAGTTTTGAAAACTTTATTAAAAATTACCTACGTTTATATTTTATTTTGTTTCAAAAATGAGCTTAAATTAATATATTTTAATTTTTTGACTGCGTCGTTGGTCTAGTGGTTATAGTAGTTGTATAAGCGAATGCTAATCATGAAGTCTCGGGTTCAAATCCCGGGTTGGGCCATAATTGAGTTTTTCCATCAAGAAATTCTCAGTAGCTGCCCGAAGTCTGGAAGTTGGCGGTGCCTCACCCCGTGCTTCGAAAAGCACGTAAAGCCGTTGGTCCTGCGCCTGATCTACCTCCGGTTGCGTCGGTTTACGGTTCCATCGGGTCATGAGAGCAGGGGGAATAGAGAGTGCACCTGTGCTTGCGCAAACACTTGGGCACTATAATCCAGTCCCTCGCCGACGGCTAGTCTCCGTTGAGGGTGGCCGCCGTGATCGAAATTCGGTCTGGAGGAAATAATAATTATTTTTTAATTGTTTGTCCGTTGTGTTTTGAGTATTTTGTAGAAATTATATATAATCAGTTTAAAATTAAAATTATACTAAATGAACAATTTTCTAATACTTTGAGTGCGCCATTTTTAACGTAGTGGACCATGTTAAAGCTATATTTGGTTGTAGCACGAATGGAATGGCTAGACCGAAGAAGAAAAACGCTCTAACAAAATTTCCAGCGTGTAATTGCAGCTTAATACAGCTGTGTTTAGTATTGTGGCCGTGGTAGGAAAAGGGGAGATCTCCCGCCGAGCAAGGTGTTCTGCCCGGGGAGCGGCCAACACTCCGAGTGATAGTTCGGAGATGTTCTATATATACTGTTTCTGATTCGGAATGTTGATAGCGTGATTTAAGCTTCGGTTTATTTCGTTTGTGGCGCGACGACAGCGCCGCTACATCACCCCCTGCTCAGACCGGAGGTCGATAGTGCAGCCTCGTTGCCGACGAATGTGCAAGTGCCAGGAGATTGCCTTGTAGTCTGCGGTGAGTCGAGAAGAAGGCAAGTAATCTGCGAGAGTGCCGTGAAGCAGAGGCGAGCAGTAAGGCTCAGAGCCGTGCCGAACACTGTATAGCGCAGAGAGTAGCTTGAAGGAACAGGAAGCATTATTATTCCAGTGCTGCGATGAACCTTGTGAAGCTAGATGGCTTGCAGGATATGAAGACTGCAGTTTATATCTGCTCGGGAGCGAATGGGTGGGGTATTCTATGACGATGATGAAGCTTGAAGTTTCCGAAGGTGGTTTGGTTGCGTGTTCATATCACGTCGGGGTCACCACTGTGGCCGTGGTAGGAAAAGGGGAGATCTCCCGCCGAGCAAGGTGTTCTGCCCGGGGAGCGGCCAACACTCCGAGTGATAGTTCGGAGATGTTCTATATATACTGTTTCTGATTCGGAATGTTGATAGCGTGATTTAAGCTTCGGTTTATTTCGTTTGTGGCGCGACGACAGCGCCGCTACAGTATGGTGAATGTTGAGAACCGGAGAACTTTTTACGGGGTGACAACGCATCTATTAAGAGGTGACAGCGGGAGGCAGGCAGGAGATGGGCAGCATCATCTTCCTGATAACAACAACTATACAATAAAAAACCTGCGGTTGCCACCCGCTCGCCAAGCGTGGCAACTATGGCAAACATCCACCCATAAGGAACGACACAAACAAACGACCCCAGTCCCCGGCGGCCCCGCTATCCCTGGGTCGGTAGCGACCATGGTAATTACGGGGTAAGGGGTACTAAAAATATCCGGTGGAGGTTCGGCCTGACCTGGCAACATATAAAAAACGCACCCTGGGTACTGACGAGGAGATACTGGAGCTAAAAGAAGAGGTAGACAAGTTGCGCTGGCATATAATAGGATTATGTGAGGTCCGAAGAGAGGGGTAGGACACGGTAATCCTCGAATCCGGCAATTTGTTCTATCACAGGGAGGGCGACTATCCGGTCCAAGGAGGTGTTAGATTTATCGTCCACAAGTCTCTCGTCAACAACGTTGTGAAGATTGAGAGTGTGTCGACGAGAGTCGTGTACCTGATGCTCGGAATCACCAACCGGTATTCACTAGAAGTCATACAGGTTTATGCACCAACCTCCGCACATCCTGATGAGGAGGTGGAGGAAATGTACGAGGATATCTCTAGAGCCATGAATTCCTCAAAAGTCCATTATACGGTGTTGCTGGGAGACTTCAACGCAAAACTAGGCACAAGAGAAAGCGGTGAGCTGAAGTAAGGGAAATTTGGAGTAGGGCAACGGAACCGTAGGGGCCAGCAGCTGGCCGACTTTGTGCAGAAAGATGGACTCTTTTTGATGAACTCTTTCTCCTAGAAGCGGCCCCGCAGGAAGTGGACCTGTTCGAGACCTGACGGTTCGACAAAAATGAGATTGACTTCATTATGACGACCAGACGCCAACAGTTCAGTGATGTCTCAGTGATCGCGAGGGTGAAAACTGGCAGCGATCACCGAATGGTGGCCGCCGCATGGCCTTTAGCACACTGAACCTAAACGTTAAGTTGTAGAGGTCTCGTCTAATGAAGTCAACGCTCCGTCCCCCTCGTGCTTTACTGTGGAATTACTGTGGTCCGATAAAAAAGGTATAGAGAGTCATTATGTTCACAGGCTTTATGGCAATCCATCTTATTTCTTAGAGATGATAACGTTTCTGTAGCCTTCTATCTTTGAAGTTGGCTGGAGGTGTCCATGGACAGCCAGCAGTTCGACGGCGCCATAGCGCAATGGCTTAGCAATCAGTTGCAGCTTTTAGGGCTGCGGGTTCGTAACCCGCCCGAAACAGGAATTTGTATGGCCTAAAAGTAATTGTTCTGGGTTAGGATGTTTGTACCTGTGAAACTTATGTATGTAAACTGTTCCTGAGATATAGGAGAAATAATTCCAAATATAGTGGAGAATATTTAAAAAAATAAGTAGTCACTCTCCGTCGGGACGATTGCGAACTAGTTTGTCACTTCAGAATAAAAGAATACTATATTAACTTCAACAAAGAAACAAAGCGTATATTATCGTTGCAATTTCAATGTATATCTAAAATTGTAAAAATTGCTTTGCTGCTTTGAAAATTTATACGATGTCTTGAAGTTTGTATTAATAAAAAATACAGTTTTATATATTTTTACATTTAGTTTATTGCTGTTTCGAAATATAAACACTAAGTAAAACTTCCTTCATAAAACATACTAAGATAATCTCGAACTTTTTATTACTTAAATTTTGAAGATTTTATCATTACTTGGGATATAACTTAAAGTTTGTTTATTTTATGAAGTTTTTATATAAATTTCATTACCCACAAAATAAAAACTGTAATGTAATTATTGTTGCATACGATAGCAGTAGTTTGCGCTAGTACTTACTATTAGAACCTGCAAGCGTTTAATTTATGAAAACATTAGCTATTAGTGTGCTTCATCTAAACGCGTATGCATCAAGAGGCATGCAGTGCGCATTCACAAAGGATGAAAGTGAGATATCAAATATCAACTGTGGGTAGCAGCATCGAATGTGCGAATCATTTGCGGCTGCGATCGTCAACCGGCATAACGTGTAGAAAGTGGCGACTCGTCTCTACGACGGAAGAGGTCCGTGTCGTGCTCTGGAATGACTGAAAAGTTTTGTGGTCATTTATGTATTATCTAAACGTTACAGCCATTAAAGACCCACTGCTGAACAAGAGCTTACGCCATAGATTGCCTCATAGTGGATAGTTGGCATATTTGACGCTTGGCTAGCGGGTTGCCAACCATAGTTTTATATTTTTAGTTGTTATTAGGAATACGCTGCTACAATCTCCTGCTAGGTTTCCGTCTATGGCCTTTAAAGACTGGGTGTCTTTAAAGGCCATAGACGAAAACCTCCTGCATTGCCCCATAATATGAGTGTTAAGGTGTATTTTATAAAATATGTACAACTTATGAATAATATCAATCATGGAATCATATAAGTGTTCTCTTATTTATTTTCATCTTCATCCTTTTTTACGTACTGTTTTTATTATCTGTATTAAAACTATATGAATGTAATTTGCTGAACAAATGCTTGTCGATTGTCTATTGAATATTTAAGCTAACCATATATTTTTAAATTAATTCAAATATAGGATTATGTAAATATCAAACACAGCTTAGTTGAATGGAAGACTTAAAAGGTTACCCAGACAGACTTTACTGGGTTTTTTTAAATGTATAAATATTTTACCTAGGAGACTGTTCTTTAAGCAAAATACTGAAATGATAAATTTATGAACGCAGTGAATTTAGCAGTTCAGTGACCTGATCTTAATTTGGAGATTTTGTAAAATTTTTAAATTCAAATACGTTTAAATTTGTAAATAATATTGGAGACATTATGAAACATGTTGGTCTATTCTTTTTATTTTCATAACCTTTATTACAGTTTGAATTTAGTAACTGCATTGTTTTCATTGTTGAATTACTTAGAGATTTGTTTGTTTTTATTTGCTTATTAAAAGTCAGTTTAGTTATTTTTTGTGTGAATAATTTATAACGCAGGTTGATTTTACTTAACTCGAGTTTAAGGATTAATTTAATGTAGATTTTATATATATTAGAGCGACGCTGTAAGCTATATTACGGCTAAGGGCCAAGCTCTCATAAAATATTTGCATGAAATTACAGCACAATGTTGCTATGTTTAAGGACCAATACTACCTCAGCTCAAATTCTAATTTCGCCTCCACTTCCCCGCGCCTCGTATGCTATCTACCTACATGTTTGTAATCACTAATACTGTAAGTAGATAGGTCGTAAGATAATTATTTCATTAGGTTTATCATATTTATGCCCGTTTCTTTAAGCCAAATCAGTCGCTTCTTATTTTTATTACGGTCATATCCAATTTTAGTATTACGTCATCCTGTTATGTAATGTCTGATCTCTGTCTGTCTGATCTGATCGTAAGCGACACAGACACATTTCCCGTTAGAAAGCCGAAGCGAGACTGAGTGGGAGTATTGGACGGCAGGGAACAAGCAACAGGACGCCGATAGTTTAGGTAATTTCTTTATACAGTAAAAATAATGGTAATAAAAAAAACATACGCCCTCCTTTATAATTAGTTCAGTTAGTATGCAAAGTTTTATGATATAATTTAAAGTATTTTAAGAATACCAGCTTTTTATTGTTCGGTTTGGAGGTAACTTAGGATGTTTTTTCTATCGAGAAAATTTTACGGAATGGTGTTTTCATCTTACTTAATATTAATCCTCCACTTTACCATATATTTATTCCAGAATTAATACTGCATTATTTTCAGCATAACGGAGGATCTTTCATGCAAAAATCTGCCCAACCCTAAGTTTGGGTGATTAGGCGTGAAGTGAACATATAGTATGCAGAAATGATGAACAAGAAAATTGAATTTCGAAACTATTGAAAGTAAATTTTTAATATTATAGAGAGACATCATAAGATCGAAAATTCTGCAGAGGGAACAAAATTATAATTTAATAACAAATTAGTTTTCAACGTTTTTGATTGCATCTATTTAGCTTGTCACTATAGCAAGTACAATTTTAAAATCGATAATATTTTCCGGTCTACCGGCATCAGTAAAATTTTGTAACATTTATAGTACAGCTGTTTTAACTCATTAATATTTTTTTACTTTTGTTTCTAATTTTATACAAATTCGACTAACAGCTGTTTTTCCGACACGTAATTATCACTCAATTCGGTATTTTTGAAGAGAAGTGTAGACATTTATAGGTGTGAATTGACATGTTAGTGGCCACACAGGAACCGCCCACTCCTCCGTTCAATTGTGTATATTATTATCTCTTTTATTAATAAACTAGATAAGTGGTAAATATTATTTAGAATCAATATTTACTTGTCTTGACCAGTTAAGCTTATATTCAAACAATGTATTTATTATGGCAAGATTTCCTATTCTAAGCTAAATTACGATAATTAACGCTCTAGTCGATTTATTCTATATTAAGGAACCCGAAAGGACTCATATTCAAAATGTATTTATTTATACGTTAACCACATGTGATTAAAACAATAACTTAGAAAACCCGACAGCGTCAGTAAGCTTACTAATATATAATAATATATAATTTCCTCCGTTTTTTTCTATTTGCAGATGCAATGTGTATATATTATGTGATATTATATAGCCTGTGTCACTTCCACAATTAGAATGAATCTAACTAAAAACCCATCAAGCCATTTAGGCTTCAGAGCGTGCCAAGGAAATAGACATACTTATATATATTATATACTCACACTCGAAAAACATTACCCTCCTTCTGGAGCTGTTGGGTAAATAGGAAATCTCGAAACTGGACTGGTAAATATAAAATTTTGTGAGCATTTATAGCCGCAGGTGCCCATAGGTAGCCCTATATACGATGGACTCTTGAGTATTACAGCCCTTCACAAGTCTATTGAGTATTACAGCCCTTCCCATTTATCGCATCTTCCCATGCTGTGGGTGCCGATTATTAGGGATGAAGTAACAGTAATAAGTCTCCGTATACTCTTCATCTAAAATTAAATATCCCTTGAGGAGTACCTCCCATCTTGTCGGTGTCCTCTCTTTTGTAATGAGATAAACACGTCATTTATTCATTATCCCGTTTTCATTTTTGCATAAACTACTTTTGAAGTAAAAATAAAAAAAGCAAAAAAACATTGTTATTAGTAATGAGCCATTCCATCCGTAGGCTAAAATAAAGCTGGCGTATTTGAGACGGTTATTTTGTCAAAATCTGCCGTAAGACGATTAAGGGACATTTTCAAATTAAGCCGTTGGGAAAGCTCCTGAACAGAATTATTATTAAAAGAAATACAGTAGTGTCTAAGAAAGCGTTTATATATGTCTATGAGTTATTTTAATAGAAATGACACAAAAATTATATGTTCATCTTACCATGTCCATACTCAAAGAATCCTACGTAAAACAGCAGCGTAATGCTGAAATGTATCGTATGATGAGTCACAAAAATCCGAACTCCACTTAACTGCTGGTGAAGCATTCCATCTTAGACCACAGAGATGTTAGTAAAAATTATTATAAGTATAAAAAGAGGAATAGGAGTGAGGGAATAACTAGTAACCTCTACTTGTTACAGCGATATATTATAGTTAGACGTATTCAAGATATTTAAACGGTTATCTTGTATACTAGTGGTTCCGTCTCTTGTGGTTATTCCGCTAGAAGAAGAAGACAAGAGTATTCTGAGGTGAAATGTATACATTGTAACTACGTGCATCACTCTGATTGTGACCGACGTAAATAACGTTATTCGAAATTTAATCGCGCTACGATGAATGTTTAGTGCGTTAAGCTCTTTTGTTGCTGATAATAAATACCATATATAATAACCCACACTGTATTATTTTTGACAACAACTCATGTTCTCGCAAATGTACCGTAGACGGCAATAGTTGTTAATTTTAATCGCTGTCATCTTGTAAAGTTGAATATTCACTTTTGAAATTTGATGTGAAAGTTTAAATTACTTCGAATAGAAGCCCGTTTGGCTCAACCAGGACTCCGAGGTTAAGTAAAACGATTGTTACCTAACTTTTGTGGTGCTGGTTTCAAACACTAGCGTGCCATGGAACCCTGTGTATGCTGTTCATTCTCAACGCTTGGAGGGTATTCAGCGTGCGTTCACTAGGTGCGTTATCGTCTTGCCTTTTTTAAAATGAACTCGTTGCGTAGCCGTCGAAGGGACCAGGATTTGGTGTTTTTGCACGAACTTGTCAACGGTAAAATAAAATGTACTGGAACGTGTTAAATCGACGGTGCCAGCTCGCATACCCCGACATCCGATCAAAAAAACTTTTACATTGCCTTCTGTAAGGACTAACCTTGGACGCCATTCTCCTCTCGCCAGATGTTGCGCACAGTACCACGAGATGTATATTGAAACGTTAGATATTTTCTCTGACTCGTTGTTTAAATTTAAATGAAAACTGTCCGGCCTTTTGTGAAGAGGCATTTGTTCTCAGTTAAGTTTTAGTTTTGCTTTAGTGAATTTTATTGTTTTAAATTTATTAGATATATATCGTGTTGTTATTTAATATCTCCTGTCAATGTGTACGTCTACAATAGGTATGTGTATAAGGAATTTTACTTTAAAAATGTAACTTTTATAATATATATACATGTACTGTTGGTGTACCTTTTTAAATAAATACCAGATCAGGATAACATTTTTGTACGGTAGCATTGACCGAGTCACAATTGCCGCACTGGCTAAGCGTTTGGCTATGCACCAACGGGTAGCTGGTTTGAATCCCTCACGGAACAAGTGTTTGTAAAGTTCAACAAAAAAATCTGCATGTCAAGCGCGATGCAAAATAACGATATGATTATACCGAAATCTGTTACAGCCCTTCAAAGTCCACTGCTGAACATAGGCCTCCCCCATAGAGTGCATCATAATATCTTCCATATTTTCCATAGTTGCTAAGATTAGCAGGCGGGTAAGCAAATGCATTCTTTTTTATAATTAAGGCTGTTAACAAGACGTGATTCTGCCCATTTCCTCACGTATTTCAGTTTCTCTCTGTCGCCTCTTACGACAACCAAGATGATATGGCGTACTGGATATATACTTTGTACTGATCGTAAAAGTACCGCCACTACAATGTATGTACTCATCATTAATCCTAATAGACGAGAACTGTTTTTTATATACAACGAACTGCGAAATTGAAGGTATAAATAAAGTAAACAACTAAGTAAAAAAAACTCAAGATAATGATAGTTGAGAATAAGTATGATAGATACAATAAGTAGGGAAATATTAGAGTTCCAAGTACACTTGACTTGCTTGTATATTTGAGTAACCGCATTGATTTTGTAATGAAGTCAGCCTTTAATCTTCTTGTTCATTGGCGAGTAAAAGTACTTTCCTGAAGAGTTCCTACCAAGTGTAAATGCTATGTTTTATAATCCAGTGGTTTTTAAGTATTTTTAAATTCGAATGATATTTTCATAGTGTCTAACCCTGGGATAAAACATAACATCTGGATATTATCTTTCGATGTATTATGTAATAACTAAGTAGTTTTTGGTAGGTAGGAGGGAGTCCCCTTCTCTTAAGCAGTCCGCATGTGTAGGTGCCACTGTTTATTTGTATTTGTCCACTTCAGATCACCGCCACCATCTATCGGAATCTATTAGATTTTTTTGGCATTTCCTAGAGTCATTATTTACGACACAGCCCCACGGGATGATGTTTAAAAAATTCAATTATCTAGATGAATGAATTCTGGAGCATCATACAGGAAAATCTCAGCGTTCCATTTTGCTGTATTTGGCACGTTTTTAAAAACAAAGCTAAGCATCCATTCGTCATGTTGCAAATCAAATAAATTCGATAACGATGACCATCCATTTTCTTTTTTTGACTGAAATTACATTTGGTTGAGTTCGGTCCTACGTAACGTATCGAAACCGGCCGTCATTATTTCTGAATCCATTTGTCTAGCGATATTTAACGTCCTTCCGTTAGAAAGGTTTTTCCCGTTATATAACCCCTAATTCTTAATGCTCACAAATAAATCAAGTTCTCACCATTCAACAGCGGAAAGGATATAAATTAACATATTTTTTAGTATAGTAAACGTTATATATTAGTTTTAGTGTAGTAAACGTTATATATTATGTGTTTAACTACTAACCGTAATGTAGACTGTAAGTTAGTTACTCGTTTCACTTTTTTTAATATGTAATAGACTAGATTGAACAAAAATTGTTTTTTTTTCTAATATTTCGAACACGCGCAGGAGCAAGATGGCGGGCTAATCGATCTATAAAGTCTTAGAAATTAGAGAAGACCTGTACCCAGCCGTGGAACGTATGTAGGCTGCTGCTCCTTGTCACCGTCTGCTTTTCCCCACAGATTTTCTTATAAGGTTAGTTATTGTCAAAATACTACCCCGTTGATACAGTGGTTTTAAAAATATATATTATAAAATATTTTTTACAGGATGAGGATGACAAACGCGCACACAGTCTACCTGATGGTAAGTTATTATACTGCGGTCCATAGATCCATAGATAGTCCATTACGAATCAAAATGCAGATGCGTCACTTATGAGGACTAAGGTGGAATGCCTCGTTTTCACTAAAAAGGGTCTCCGGCTCTCTACACTTACCATTCGAAACACAGCAGCGTCAAGCTGCATTTTACGCTGGTATGCGTGATCCTTTCCCGGTCGAGCCGACCCATTCGTGCTACAACTATATCAGTAATATAGTTGCAGCATGGCTCTACCACGCAAAAGGCAAAGTATATATTTAAATAAATATAATATATAGTTATTAAAAAATCCCGGGTCAGGCCAAAATTATTTTTTATAGAATAAGGGTGACAATAGCATAGCTCAATATCAAGCATTATCAAGCGTCAAAAATGTATTGCCTTGTTTCTCTCTGACCTTACAAAGGCCTTATCCGTTTGTTTTATTAAAACTGTTTCGATACCTATCCTAATTTCAAAACTTCAATCATTAGGAGTAAGAGGAATTCAGTTATCTTTATTTCAAAGTTATTTAAGTAATAGAACTCAATGTGTTAGTATTGGTCCTTATAGTAGTTCTGACCTGCAAATTACATACGGTGTACTGCAGGGAAGTATTCTCGGCCCAAGTTTGTTTTTAGTATATATAAATGACTTGTGTAACATCAATCTTTTAAACGGGATTATCTTTTCCTACGCAGATGATACTGCACTTGTGTTTCACTCGAATACATGGAGTGAAACCTATTCCCTTGCTCAAAAATGGTTTGACGTTGTAAAGAAATGGTTAAACGCGCATTTACTTACGTTGAACACAGATAAAACAAAATAATAAACTTTTCTATTCGAAACACAAAAAAATCCACAACAAACTCATTACAAATCGATGTTAAGCCCCCCCTTGATATATGAAATAGTACAGCCAATAATGACCTACACTATTTAAAAAAGTGACATCTATAAAATATCTTGGAATTATAATTGATAATAACCTCACATTTAAAGCTTACATTGAACACCTGTCAAACAGAGTCCGTAAACTTATCTACATTTTTAAGCAATTACATCAATCTGCAGATTCAGATATCATGAAGATGGTTTATTTGGCATTGTGTCAATCAATATCTTATTGCATATCCACGTGGGGTGGTGCAGCTAAAAGTAAATTTATACAACCTGAATTGGGCACAAAGATCTGTTTTGAAAGTATGTTGTTTTAAACTGCGTATGTTTCCTACAGACTAACTTTACGACTATTGCCAAGTACTAACAGTTAGACAATTATTCATTTTAACCACCGCTCTCAAACAACATGCCTCAACCAAATATATCCCTGAATGGACACGACGTAACCAACTAGTTGCAAAGTCTACTCAAGTTAAAACTGCATTTGGTCACAGATTATTCATATTCCTTGGCCCGTATTTATATAATAAATTGCATAAAACCTTATCCCTCTTTTCTCAAAATCAATATGAGTGCAAAAACATTATTCTCAAGTGGCTCCTTAAGCAAACCTATGCAAAAACAGAAAGTCTTTTGGAGGTTGTCGTGTAAAATACACATACACATACATACATACACACACACACACACACACACACACACACACACACACACACACACACACACACACACACACACACACACACACACACACACACACACACTTTTCTAAGTTTTCTTAACCATAACCAAATGTTTCAATTAGGTATGACAAATAAGGAAATAGAGTTGATCTTTATGTGTTAATTGTTTTAGATATAAATAGCATTCCTCGTAGAGGTGGAGACCTCGTAACCTGTAATACAGGTATCTTACATATATACGTCCCACTGCTGGGCACAGGTCAGAGGATTTTAGGACAAAGAAAAGTCCGGCGCGTTGCCCCAATGCGTGTTCACATTTCTTCGAAATATTTCTTTCTTATTTCTCAGACGTGCAGGTTTCCTCACGTTGTTTTACTTCACCGCCGAGCACACTCAAAATATAAAGGTTTTTTAATTAATTTACACCTACAGATAAATACATTAAAGGAACCATAAAAAACTACGCCTTGTGACTAGATATAAAAATTCTACATGCCCTTCAACGCCAACTCACGCATGCTTGAACTTATATTTAAAAAATTGGATGGAACAGGTAAACAACACAGCGTAAAAATTGAAGTGGATGAAACGTACAAAAACAAAATTTATTTAATATGCCTCACTCTTTCGTCTGATATATTTTCCAGTTAGATTAAAATACACTTTTTTATAAAACTCAAGTTACTAACGAACTTTATGTGGTAGAGTCATGAAACAGCTATATTTTGGTAGTAGTACTAATGTTTCGGCTCGATCAGGAAACCGCCAAGCTCTCACAGAGTACCGGCGTAAAATAGTAACTTAATGCTGCTGTGTTTAATTTTGGTGATAGTATAGAACTAGAAACTCTTTTTTATGGAAACAAGGCATTCAATATCGGTTCTCAGTGGTGATAACACATCTGCATTTTGATTCTTAACTAAAAATTGATGAACGTCTATGGGCCACAGCATTCACTTACCGTCAGGTAAACTGTGTGCTCGTTTGTCACCCTTATGCCATGATAAAAAACTTACAGTTCAACTGATGGTTTGGTAAGTAACTACTGAAACCCCTGCAACAAACTTCGACCAAAAAAGTTGTCACCTGTACGACTAAACTTTAAACTGGCTGCATTCTATTATAATACTATTAATAGCAGTTATAACAGGCAAGAAAAGAATCTTCATTTAAAATTCCACTGTTAAACATTGGCCTCTCCCTCATATTGTCTCATAGATGGGTAAAGTTGTGCTGGAAATTATTTTATGCTATTTTCAGAGAGATACTGTCCATATTCCGTTACAATTTACCTCCGTTGCCGTATACGACACCCACGGGATGATATAGAGTACTGGATTGTTTTACGTATTTTTAACAGTACATAATATATCATAGATATACTTTTATTAGTATTGATGCAAAAAAATACCCAACCAAAATATTACGTAATGAAAACATATTATTATTGAGCCTTTATTGCTGATACTAATTTTTTTTTATTTAAATTTAGTATATGATTTTTTTAATTTAATTATAATCTAGCATATCGGTTTTCCAAGTTTAGTGATCAGTGTGTCCTGTGACAAATAGGCCTCTTCCAGCTCTTTCCACTCTTCTCTGTTGTTAGCTTTTCTATTCCAGATCGTACCTTCAATAATCTTGATATCGTCTGCCCATCTTTTTGCTTGTCTGCCTCTTTTTCTTTTGCCATCACGTGGTTGCCATTCTGTTATGATTTGCGTCCATTTTATCCTGCTTTCTCTTGCCATATACTCTACTCTGATTGCATTTGTCAACTGTTGTAGCATGTGTTGAAGTGTATAAGCGTTGTCACTGATGAGGACTATATCATCCGCGAATATTAAATGGTTGAGTTGCCTGCCGTTGATATTGATGCCAAAATTGTCCCACTCGAGATCCATAAATATGTTTTCCAATATTACAGAGAAAAGTTTTGGGGAAAGTGGATGCCCTTGCCTCACCACTCTAGCTCTTGGGAACTCTTCGCCAGCTGTTTCCAGTTTTATTTGCGCTATGCTATTCGCGTATATATTTTTATGTATATATGTTAATGAAAACATATACATAGTGATAAACTCTTCTAAATCTTTCTTTATTGGTCTTCTGGACCTCAGACCAATAAAGTAAGATAGACGGAGCGCCGCGTATATTATGGATCAAATATGTATACTTCAGCATAAACTACCCTAGTGGTAAGACAAAGTGTATCCCAAACTAGAATATAAAATATTTATCGTTCTACTAAACTTTTTCTGCAGTCGGGTATTTTAATGACCGTTTTAATCTTTGAACTTATTAGTTATTTGTAGTCAGATTTATTTTATTTTTTAAAGTTTAAATATTTTTATTTAGGCTAGAGTTCCTTCTCCGCTTAGAAGTCCATCTGGATAGTTACCACACCTCATACCTGGTTCTGTCGCCAAGCAGCAGTGCAGTGGATCCACTTCTGTTATAATTAGATGGATGAGAAAGTCTGTATAAATGGTTTTGTCGCATTCCTTTTTTAATCCCCTACAAAACAGAGGGGTGCTATATGTTTGTAGTGTATATCTATGTTTCTGTGTGTGCGTGTGTGTGTGTGTGTGTGCGTGTATGTGCGTCTATCTATAGCATCATAGCTTCAGAACGGAAAAATCGATTTTGATTAATTATTTTTCGTTTGAAAACTGTCTTTATCAAGAATGCTCTTAGCTATATTTCAAGAAAGTCTGTTCAGCCATTTGAAGTTCATCAACTCTTTTTGTTTTTTTTTTATTTTTTATTTCTTATTTAAGTTCGTACTTTATAGTGTTCAAGTGTAACAATGAAAGTGTTTTTATTACGTTATATTTTTGTTGAGTGTTTTTGTATATCAATACCAATAAACATATATCTATGAAATATTCAAGTATTATAAAAACGATTAATGATCACGAGAGATGTCATAGCGAGCCAAGTAAAAAATTGTTGTTTGAAGAGAAGAGCCATGCTCGCACAGAACACCAAAATAAAATAACAATATAATGCGTTTGCGTTTGCAATATGCTTAGTAAGCTGAGTGACGAAATCGGACCTGACCAGAAAATATTTTTACTAGTAAAGAGGTAATCCATCTTAGTCCTCACGGTTGACAATGCTTCAGCATTATAGCTACCCATACTTGTTTAAAGAAAATCATTTCAACAAGAAACGTAAATAGTTCAGTTGCTGTTGCTGTTAGTTTGAACGCGTCCCTAGTGTGTTATAATTCAAGTTATGCATTTGCTTTGGCGTTGTGAAGTATCAAAGAGACTGCGATATTTGTTAATCATAAGTTTTTGACAAACAAGGTCCGCTGTTAATGAATTGCGATTCACCTGTTTATCAACACAATTTATTTACAAGTACACGTCGACAAGTTGCCATAGAACATTAAGAACATTAATGCTCTCTACCGAAATAGTATTACTGATTATATTATTATTCCTTTATTGAAAATGAATTTTTTTTAGTGTGGTTTGCAAGATGATGTTGTGACCAAGATTAAGAAAGGAATGCTTCGGTGGTTTGGTCATGTGGAAAGAATGAATGAGGAAAGAGTGACAAAGAAAATTTATGGTGCACAAGTGAATGGCAGAGTCGGAAAGGGACGTCCTAGGCGAAAATTTATCGACCAAATTGGCGATTTATTGAAAACGGGCCAAATTAGGAGTACCCTTAACCGACGAGCATGTATGCGTAGGTGTATGGATGTGAAGGAGGCAAGGGAGGTGTGTCAGGATCGTGCCAAATGGAAGTCTGTAGTCTCTGCCTACCCCTCTGGGTGACAGGCATGTTTATATTATGAAAATGAAATTTTAGAACATTTGTCCGTCTTTTGTACAGCAAAGGAGTAAAATTATCGGCAAATTATTTAGTAAAAAAATATTTTTTTAAGATTTGCGGTTGTCAAGCTGCCTGCCAATCACGGAAACTTTTTGGACAGATTTGACAGGCGACATTCTCTAGGAGTATCTCCGATAATTTTTTGGTCTTAATAACCTGGACCTGTCTCGCACAGAAAAAACCCGCGGCGTCTTTAAGTATACTCCCAAGGAAAGAATCGAATAACCACCGAAAATACCATCAGGTGAGTGTAAATTTTTATTTACGAACTTTTTTCCGAACCTCACCTCAACTTTCTTTTAGTCGTGGTAAATCTACGCTGCACCAATACGAGTATTATATGATTGGAGTAAAGTCTCTTATATTCTTGTATTATAACTTTTATCATATAGGTATTTCGTTCATTAGGTGGTATTAATTATTATTTTAAAAATTAAGGCTTTAATAAAATGAAAAGTCAGTGTCAAAAGATATTTTAAAAGCTTACGCTAATCTAATCATATCAAATTACGTAAAAGAAGATATGAACTATTTTGAGAAAGTAATTTATGTAGATTTTAAGTCTGAATTGATCATGGTTGTAACTCAGTCTCAAAGTAAAGCTAGCAACAGACCCAGCATCTATTTCGAGTAAATTACATGTTGCGTCAAAGGCAGTCCTATTTAAACTACCAAATATAACATCTCCTAGATTTTCAGGAAAATATACCGATCGAACTATATACAAAGGCTTACCTATTTCTTTAGTTATTAGTAATAATGAAACTTTGTGTAATGTAAAAAGTTGTATAACCTAAAATCTATTTATCGGGTAATGTAGTTTCTTAGGCATATTATATCTATTACAGAACATGCTTATTAAAGTCTCGTAGGAAATATGAGTGAATAATATTTTAAAACGTATTGTGAACCAATGGAGTATTGTATCTGAGTCATAAGTTATCTTAAAAGATTCGATACTAGTAATGATTGTTAATAAATATTTAAGTGATCCTACAAACATTGGTACTTTCCTAAATAGATTTCCTCATAGAGGAAATTTTGCAATAGGAACTACACTTGGCAGTTAGGTGCGCAACTTTTTTTAAATAATTTTTGTTGTTATTAGGAAGATGCTATTGAAAAATATTTTAAAACTTTGCCACCACGATCTCAATGATGGGAAGTTAACCTATTATTTGGACTTTTTTGTTGAACTTCGCGACGCCCGCCAGTAGACTGTCTCGCAGGAAACGAGCTTGACCACGGACGATCATTGCAATATTGATATTACAATGATCGTCCGTGATCAAGAAATTTCCTCAATATGTTTAGCGGTTGACCTGTATAATAGCATTATTAGCGAATTTTCTCTCTCTACTACGAATTTTTCTACTCTACATTGTATAAAGTATTTTATTATTTTTAGTTCCTGAAATCGGCTTTTATTTCTTAGTAAAAGTTATTTTGTTGCCACCGCACAAAATAATATAATATTACGTAAACGAGTTGATTATACGGCCCTTTATCGGAAGCCTTTTCCATAATCGTCTCTTATGAGTATGACTGTCAAGGCACGAAATTAATTTTCTTAAGCTGCAACGCATTTATGAAATTGTTAATTACAATTTATTACTGATTAAATACGTGCTCGACGGTGAAGGAAATCATTATTAGAATACCAGAATTATAAATATAAATTTCGAGAATTTGGAAAGATGCCTCTAATATTATGGGATAGAGGGGACTCTTATATATACTTGTTACTGCTAACAGTTAAAACCCAAAAATATTATTCATCATATTTTCACATAACAATACTTTTCATTTAGGAGAATACATACATTGAAGATGGGGCAAAGTAAAAGTTAAAATTTAATTTTCAAAGGCCTCTCACTGCAGAGTTTTATAGCACGGAATGTTCGGCCGTGCTGCTACAATATACATAATTAAAAGTACCTGGATTACCGAGCTACGATCGATATTTTTTTTAAATTGTGTTTTTTGCAAATTATATTTAGACACAAATTACATACTGGTGAAAAATGAATAATATTTTTTTAATTTATTGACATAATAGAAAAAACTGAACTGGTTATTTGAATAAAAAATCATGAGTGCAATTAGTTTAATTTAAATTTTCGTATTTTTAAAAAAATACTAAAAAAAGGGCTCGAAATAAAAGATTTTCTCACAAAAGTAGGGAACTTGAAAAAAAAGGAGAAAAAGTCGGACCAAAAACAGGACGCGAACCAGGGCATTATGCTTTTGCGACCGCCCGTAATCCTACTTGAGCTATTACGATCATTAATACACTGTCAAAATTTACCTTCTTATATTGTATCAGTTTTTCGTTGTCTGAAAACACGAACAAAAAGACATTTTCTAAAAATGAACCCCAGCTAGATCGATTTATTTCCCCCGAAACACTCTGGACACTAAATTTTATGAAAATCGTTGGAGCCGTTTCCGAGATTCCGATTATATATATTGATGCTTTATATGAAAATTGCTCGTTTAAACGTATATAATAGAATAGGGATAGGTAGGGTACATAAGTAGTCAATATTTGAATATCATTGCATATGCCTGAAAATTAAATTATTTGCTCAAAAATTTATTTTTTATTATAAATTTAAAGTACTTACATGAAAACGATAATTAAGAGGCGTTTAGTCCTCTTAAAAATGAGAAGGCTGTACTTTAACTTTGACAAAAATATATGTTTGAGAATATTTAATTTCGCAAACTAACAACGCTTTTGAAAAAATAGCAATCATGCAGTTAAGATTTCTATTTCTTATATTAAAAAGGATAGGAACATCATACCATCTTTTCTCAAAAAGAATTTATGTAACTCAATCACGATCGAATAATATGCTTCTGCAAGTGTGTATTTTCGCACATCACATCGCATTCACACAAACTAGTACAGAATTTCGACAAATTAAATCATTACTTTAAATGTAGTAAGGAAAAACGTCTCTTCAAATTTAAAGCAAAGTTTTCAAAATAAGATACGCGTATTTTAGAAAAGCTCCAAATATGAAGAAATATTTAAGTCAATACACGAACATTAATCACTTTACCTATTATAAAAAAAAAAAACATATATTATAACCGTTTTTACTTTTATAATTGGTATATGATTGCCCTAAAGTTTTATTAATTACGGCTATTTAAGTAAAATAAAACTAATTTTTACATATTAACTTATTTTTTATATTAACTAACATATTTTATATCCAAATTATTTTCATATAACATTTTTGTGTCACCATTATGTCAATATTCGAAATAAATTATTTAACTTTATATATTATGGATATTGCTATAAATTCTTTTTTACATTTTTGAAGTTTTTAGACAACTTTCCATACAATTGGTTTAATTTTGCATAGCAGTATGGCAAATGAGCATCCTACTCACGTAATGAAAGTGAACACCACACAAACAACTGCAATACTGGGGGAATTGCAGATGCCTTGCTGGCATTTTAAAAAGGATATATAAAAGGAAGCCGAGGAGTTTTAAAAAAGAGGTCTTGAAAAACTAATGTTAATAAAAAAAGTCTACAAAGTGGTTGATTATATTATAAAGGTTATGTTATAATGTTGTTGTAATGTTGTAATGTTGTTTGAAATTCTTTATTATAAATACTAATATTTTTCTGATAAAAGTATAGACATTTTTCATATACATAATATCATTAGACTACTATTTCGTTTATAATATTTTATATCAAACCGACCAATCTCATTAGAAATAAATTCCCTATAGTCACGACTGTGCTTAATTGTTCGCAAATTCATTATTCGAGCCGAGGAACAGTAGACTTGGAGGCATAGATACTTAATTAAACACAAACGTGTCCTGTAGCATAGAAGCCAATACATGATATTCATTTATAATTTAGATTAACGCAGAACATATTCCATATAATATATACAATAAACATAATATACAAATCATATCAAGTGCTTGGCCAGAGGGGGGCAGGGAGTTGCAGCTGCCCCTCCCCCTATGGCAGAATCGCTGGAGGCCCTATGCACTATGCTCAATGACCTCAATAGTGTCTCCTAACATATAAGTCTTAGGATGTACTAACAAAGATACATGATCGTAACGTCCATGTTACGCCTATGCTGGTAGTTGTTGGGAGCACTAAGCCCGAACTTGATGACGAGTATGTTTACCTGGGACAAATAGTCGGACTAGGTAAATCCAACTTCGAACGAGAGGTCAATCGACGGATTCAACTCGGCTGAGCAGCGTTCGGGAGATTATGACACATTTCGTCAGGTACGCCTCAATCCTTGAAAACCAGATTATACAACCAGTGCGCCTTGCCAGTGATGACTTATGGATTTAATGATGATGTTGGGCTATGCTCGGGGTTTCGCTGCGTGATAAGCACAGGAATGATGATAACCGCAGAAGAACCAAAGTAGTTACATAGCCCAACGGATTAGTAAGCTCAAGTGGACTCAAGAGTAGTTCTAGCGTTGCAGCTTCGTACCCGAAGTATAGGGATGACTCATACTCCTTTAGATGGAGTGATGACCTGATAAGATATGCAGGAAGTCGATGGATGCAGGTTTTTTATAGCATAAGGGTGACAAACGAGCACACAGTCCACATGACGGTAAGTGGTTGCTGTGGCCCATAAACATCTACATCTATCCTCGATTACGAACCAAATGCAGATGCGTTGTCATCCGTGAGATTTCGCTAATAATGTTATTGTATAGGTCACCCGCTACTCATATTGAGGAAAGTACTTGACCACGGACGGTCATTGCAATATTTAGGACGCGTTTCTTGCGAGACAATCTACTGGCGGGCGTTGTGGAATTCAACAAATAAAGTTCAAATAATATATTGACCTTCCGTCATTAAGGTCGTGAAGGAGAAGTCCTAAAATGGTTTCTAGCATCTCTTTAATTACAACGAAATTATTTAAAATAGCTGCAGTTGCACACCAAGCGTAGCAATTGTGGTAAAATCCTCCTGTAACGAAATCTATGGGGAAAGCATCAATACTTATAAGAACACAAAATATAGAATCATATTATCAAATTACCTATTATCAAATTTCTTAAGATAACAGATGACTCAGAAATAATATTTTTACGATATATATTTTTACGACAATTTAATAAAAAAACAATTTATTTAAATAAGCATGATCTGTTATAAATATGGTATTACCCGATAAATAGCTTTTTAGGTGATACAACTTTTGTACATTCTGCAAACTTTTATTATTATGATAATTTAATAAATAAGTAAATCTATAAATGCAGTCCATTTCGTATATATCCTGAAAATACAGGGGTTGTAATATTTGTATACAAAAGGGATTATAACCGCTCAATATACTAACTGAAGACTTAAGACATTGGCCAACTGATTGGGAACTCATTTGGAGACGGCAGGGATGCCTGAGCTCCATCCGAAATGGCCACCGGGTCCTCCAATCCAGTCGCCAACTGACATGGTGTAGCATTTTGGGATTTTTCGCGAGTTGTTAGGCCAGCCTTTGGCCCGCAACTACCTACGGTCGGCCAACGGCTAGACCATGCTTTGGATCCCGTTACCCCTACAGAATGAGTTACCCAGTATAGCTTTGTTCAGAAGTCCAGATTAGCCTTGAGCGGCGTAACTTGTGACAATTCTGTCTCCTAAATGCACTGGTTTTTCCGCTCACAGATGGACCGTAGTGAGCTGCTTTGCGGAGGGTGGTGGTAAGCTAGGCGGCCTTCCACCGCATGATAGGATCGTGAGCCGTCAACACACGCTAAAGTAACCAGTGATGCCGTGATGCATCACTGGTTACTTCTACAAGATGATATTCCAAAATATAATCATTTAAATAAAATAAATTTTGCACCATTGTATTGGAAAATCTCAGCGTTCCATTTTGCTTTACTTGGCACGATTTAAATAGGAAACTAAGCATTTATTCGATATTTGTTGCAAATCAAATAAATTCGATAACGATGGCCATCCATTTTCTTGTCCAAATACAGACTGAGATTATACGAGTATTGGGTGAAGTTACAGCTCCAGCCGTGCGTATCGTATCTAAACTGGCCGACTACAGAATCCATTTACTTGCGATATTTTTGCGTCTTGATAAAAAGTTTTTCCGTTTGAGGCATAAAGCCCCTAATTCATAAAGATCGAAAATAAATCACGTTGCGCTCATTTAACTGAGTGAAGGATATGAATACCATTTTTTTACTACATGTATCAATTTGTGTGCAAAACTAAATTGTTTTTACGATATTTTAGCAAGCCTTCGTCAATATCGACAGTCAAAGTTTCAGCTAAGCTTTGCTTCAAGTTGGCGGTGGGTGTCCTTGAGCTGCAACAGCCACTTACCCTCAGGTGATCTGTGAGCTCGTCTGTCATTCCAGTTTTGTAAAAAAATTCTGAGACAAAAATGTGTATAAAAATGACGTATAATGATTGACACCATAGGGTTGAAATGGCTCTTTGATAATAAATAAAAGGAATATTTCGCCATAACGACTTTAAGTTATAAAATTCAGGCTCTTCGCAACATCACCTCCTTTTATAGATTTTTTTATAGAATAAGGGTAACAAAAAAAGCACACAGTCTACCTGGTAGTAAGTGGATGCTGTGGCTCGTGGACATCTTTACATATCCTCACAATATAGATGTGTTTTTACTCCTGAGGACTAAGGTAGAATGCTTCGTTTCTAGTAAAAAGGGTCTTCGGTTCTTTACACTCACCACACGAGACACAACAGCATTAAGCTGTTATTTCACGCTAGTATTTTGTGAGAGCGTGGTCTTTCTATGGTCGAGTCAACCTAGTCTTGCTACAACTATAAAGCTGCAGCATAACTCTACCACGTAAAAATATACATTAATAATAAGGTTGGAATCAGAAATTTTTACCACTCGGTCACTACTTTTACCTTGCAAAATTTAACTACGAACATAGTTATGATCAAAGAGTAAAACTTTAAATTATTAATATTCTGAAATAGAAATACAGACACGCATAATTAACGTAAAGTTAGAGGTTGGGGTACAAGTTTCACAGTGCAAGATTGAAATATAAAACTTCAGCTTAGAGCTTCGCATGGATTCACTGAAACTTTAAGTTTGCGTTAGCTACATATACTATTTCATTATGGTTCCCAGATCTGATCAGATCGCTGTACAAAAACCATCCACATTGTAATTCGAATTGTTAATGTATTCACATCAAGCATAAAATAGTAATGAACTGGACCCTGGAGTTTTGGCGGGATCTTAACCACCGGCGGATTGCTCATGCAGTTTTGTTTAAGTAATAGTTTAAAGTGGACTATAATAAGTGAAAGTGGCGCGGTTTTTAGTATTAAATATCTAAGCATGTGAACTATTGAAAGTGATGAAACAAATGCTCCGATGGTGATGTGAACCTCAAGATAATGTGTCTGCTTAGACACCTTGAGATGCTGTCGTCATCGAAATTCTGGTTAACTGCCATCAAAATTTTCCAAAAATTTCACAATTTGACGCATAAAAATATTGTTAAGAAATTTTGAAACTAATTGTTGTAACGGATAACTTCTTATTACTTGATACTGAAAAAAGTACGAGTGAAAATTACAATTTTTTTTATAAGAAATAGGTGACAAACAGAAAACAATAAACATATGTTTGTTTAGTGGGCACTTAATTTTTTTTGAATTCTGCCGTTGACCACTAATCCAATATTAAACAGTCAATTTTTTGATATAATTATAGGAAGCACATTTTATTATCACTCAATTTTTTATGTTTCTCATTAGGAAAACTAATTCTTAGTAGTTTCTTTGCACGAAAAGTTATTTTTGCGGTGTGTTTGCTAATACACACGTTTCCCGCGTCATAACTCACAAACAATAGTTATTAAATAATATGTGAAAAACAAAAAATAATGAACTCCAACCCGCTTCTAACTGAACCGCCAGCAGCGGATGCTGTTTATGGAGAGAACGTGAGCTTGTAGTTAAATATTTGGGACAGTATTTCGCATATTAGACATAATTTTTTTTATTTAATCTACCATTAAATTCTTTATGTCATTTAAATGTTACGGAAGTAACAAATAGAAATGTCTTGTGACGGGGGGTATAAAAAGCCATTACGTCAATTTCGTCCCAAAGGTTTCATGAACGGTGACTATGGGAAACGCACCAATAATCTCATGGCATCTGAAAGATGTAGGAATAACATATAAGTAATTTTCCAGGTCAATTTCAATCATGGCGATAATTACCTTATGAAGAATAAATTAAATGAATAGTTGATTTCATTGACGTAGCAAATCAACATGTCGTTTGTCCACGTAATCTTTATATTAACAATAAAATAGTACATGTTATTTTTAATAACAATAAAATAGTACATACATTTATTTCAGGCATCAAGGACTTAAAATAGTAAGAGAATTGGCCCATAGCAATATGCCATAACTTAAAAATATATATAACATAAAAAAGTTACTTAACAAAACTTGGGGATGTTCAATTAGGGAACACGAATAAAATAGGCAACTCACACGATAGGCAAATTGTTTATTTGAATAATCAAAATAAAAACTAATTTGGCGGTGATCGGGTCGCGAGCTATCGGCGAGTGACGGCCTTAGGCGCGGTGGTGAGAAAGCCCCCCGCGCTTCTCGTACTCCCCGCGAACACCATCGGTGCTGACGTAACGGCGCCGACATACTCCCGGCGCTGGAAAGCTTAACAGCTTTCAAGAACTTTCAACTCATCGGGCTTCGGTAGTAGAACGATTCTATTTAGGGCGCGCCGCACAATTCCTCTTGCAGTGTCTATGTCTGCGACGCGTGTCAATCCGTCAGTTCCCGTGAAGAGTCTTCTTACACGTCCGAGACGCCAACAGAGCGGTGGAGCGTTTTCTTCTTTCAGCGGTACTAGGTCGTCAATTTGTAGGCTCTCTTTGGACTTCGTGCGCCACTTCGTCCTTAACTGCAGCTCCGCAATATATTCGTGGCTCCAGCGTCACCAAAAGTGTTGTTTAAACTGCTCGATGCGCTGGAATCTGTCGAGACAATTGCCATTATCGGATTGTAGACAAGGAGATGGCAGCGAGCTTAGTGGTCTACTAATTAAAAAGTGGCCCAGAGTTAAGAGATAATAGTCAGTAGTAGAGGAACTTAGTGGACATAGGGGACGGCTGTTAAGGATGCATTCTATTTGTGTGAACAAGGATGACAATTCCTCATAGGTTAGGTGCGTAGTCCCTAATATCCTAGCCAGGTGGAATTTGGCTGACTTTACACCGGCTTCCATCAGACCATTGAAGTGAGGAGCGTATGCAGGCGAGAAACAAAATTCAACGCCTTCGTTGCAGGCAAAATCAGCGATAGCTTTGGCGTTACCGTCAAAAAACCTTTTAAGTTCCTTTGAAGCAGCAACAAAGTCTCCACCATTGTCGCAGAATATCTGCTTTGGTGCCCCTCTCTGCGAAACAAAGCGTTTTAAAGTTAATATAAAATCCATTCCATCCTTGGACAACTCACTAACAGCCTCCAAGTGGATGCTCTTATACCTAAAACATATGAAAATACACAAATAACATTTCGTATATTTACAACCACGACCTTTGCGATCCGTGATCATAAATGGCCCAGCGAAATCAGTCCCTACTGTAATAAAGGAAAAGTCGGGCATTAGTCTTTGAGCAGGACCAGTCCGTTTGTGAAAGAGTCCGTTCGTCACCGCGTACGGTCGCCTGCGACCCAACCGTGAAGTGCAGTTGTTCGGTTGAGCCCATGCGCTCCCAGTGCGTTGTTCTCAAGAACGAAGAAAGAAGACAAAGACATTTTACCTGTTCGCGCGAGTGCTCAGTGTCGTTGTGCTCCTTTACGGCCGCCAGGTACATCGGGCCGCCGGCCCATTGTTCTGTTGGCCCATTGTTCTATAGTGTGTAGTGCTAGTTTTAGTGCCCCACGTTCTCCGGATTTCCAGAAAAAACTGTAAGTAGTTTATTGCACACCAGCAGTTCTATTGTTTAAATTCTGTGTTCGCTTGTCGCATTAGGCAACAGCTAGGTACACACCCTAGCGTACCAACGCGCTAGTTGTATAAGTGTTCGTTTAGGCACACACCTTCCCCGCCGAAAGGTGGGGGGGCTTGATACAAAAGTGTTTATTTTTACTCACTAACACGATGGCGGCTATCTCAGCAGCCGAACTTACCGACTTTTTAAGTCGAGTGTGCCTCGACGTTTGGGCTACGTTCCTAGCCCAACGTAATGTGC
Organism: Parnassius apollo; assembly: GCA_907164705.1. NCBI lineage: Eukaryota > Metazoa > Arthropoda > Insecta > Lepidoptera > Papilionidae > Parnassius > Parnassius apollo. The sequence continues at coordinate 1,635,240 of CAJQZP010001402.1, read as the reverse complement.
CCACCGCTGAACGCCCCGTACTACGGATCGACGACCCTATGTCGCTGAGCACCGGGCCCTCGACCCCTGTGTCCATAGACACAATTTACGACACCGCGTCCCCCGCGCCTTCTGCGCTCTCCATCGACGGTCCGTCTCCGTTGTTTTCGGATGCCGAATCAGGCTCCGAGATGGAAACAGAAAACCACCGACCCGAAAAACCCGATGACGAAGGCTTCACCCTAGTCTCGGGTAAAAAAAGTAAGCACATCGCCGCGAAAAAGGGAAACGAGCCTCACTCGGCCCCTACGTCGCCCAACGTCACTCCGGCCAAACAAGTCGCGTCTTCCGCGCGCAATAGAACCGCGAACAAAGCCGCGAACCAGACTCCCCCCGTAGTAAGGAAGGAGAAGCCGCCGTCTCCAATAATTTTGCAGGATAAATCCCGCTGGAGCAACCTATCGAAGTGGATAGACTCAAAAAAGATCTTCTGCCAAAAGTCCACAATAGACCGCAGGGCATTCGTATCCACGTCGCAACGACGGACGATTTCCGCGCTTTAACTGCGCATTTAAAAGCTCAAAACTTGAGCTTTCACACCTACTCTCTCGCGGAGGACCGTAACCTCCGTGTAGTAGTTCGCGGACTCCCCTAAGGAGCTAGAAACCGAGCACATATTCATCATCATCATCATCATCACAGCCCTTCACAAGTCCACTGCTGAACATAGGCCTCCCCCAAGTAATGCCACAAAGCACGGTCCTGAGCCACCTGCATCCATCGACTTCCTGCATATCTTACCAGGTCGTCACTCCATCTAGTGGGGGGTCGCCCTACACTACGCCTACCGGTACGAGGCTGCCACTCGAGAACCTTTCTTCCCCATCGGTTATCGGTTCTTCGAGCTATATGGCCGGCCCATTGCCACTTCAGCTTACTAATCCGTTGGGCTATGTCGGTCAATCTGGTTTTACTGCGGATATCCTCATTTCTGAGTCTATCACGCAGAGAAACTCCGAGCATAGCCCTCTCCATAGCTCGCTGAGCGACCTTGAGCGTCCTCATACGGCCAGCAGTGAAGGACCACGTCTCTGATCCGTAAGTCATCACTGGCAACACGCACTGGTTGTACACTTTAGTTTTCAGAGATTGAGGTATACCTGACGAGAAGATATGTCGTAATTTCCCGAACGCTGCCCAGCCGAGTTGAATCCGTCGATTGACCTCTCGGTCGAAGTTGGACTTACCTAGTCGGACTATTTGTCCCAGGTAAACGTACTCGTCAACAACTTCGAGCATAGTGCTCCCAACAACTACCGGCATAGGTGTGACATGGACATTAAACATAATCTTTGTTTTGTCCATGTTCATCTTAAGACCTATCCGTTGGGAGGCACTATTGAGGTCATTGAGCATAGTGCTTAAGTCCTCCAGCGATTCTGCCATAAGGACTATATCGTCGGCAAATCGAAGGTGAGTGATGTACTCGCCATTGATGTTAATACCGTATCCTTTCCAGTCCAGTAGCTTGAAAACGTCTTCCAAAGCAGCGGTGAAGAGTTTCGGGGATATAACGTCACCCTGTCTTACACCTCTCTGCAGTTGGATAGGTTTCGAGCTCTGGTTCTGTACTCGGATAGCCATCGTAGCCCTACTGTACAAACACTTCAGCACTTCAATATACCGACAGTCAACTTGGCACCACTGAAGGGACTGCAGCACCGCCCAAATTTCGACGGAATCAAAGGCTTTCTCATAGTCCACATACGCCAGGCAAAGTGGCAAATTGTACTCTTCAGTCTTCTGTACAATCTGCCGCAGGGTATGTATGTGGTCTATGGTACTGAAGCCTTTTCGGAAACCGGCTTGTTCGGGAGGCTGGAAGTCGTCGAGTCTGCGTGCGAGACGATTCGTAATGACTCTCGAAAACAGCACGTAGACGCGGCTCAGAAGGGAAATCGGTCTGTAGTTCTTCAAGAGAGCGTTGTCGCCTTTCTTAAAGAACAAGACCACCGCACTTCTGCTCCACGCCTCTGGAGTAGTGCCACCATGGAGGACGGAATTGAAGAGCTTCTGAAGGACTTCAAGTACCGGTGTTCCACCCGCTTTCAGAAGCTCCGCTGTAATTCCATCCTCGCCTGGGGCCCTGCCGTTTTTAAGGTGCTGGAGAGCCATTCTAATCTCGCTTAGACTGACGTCCGGGATATCATCGGAATAGTGTCGGATAAGACTTGCTCTTGGATCGTTACTCACACTTGCGTGTGGCTCCAACGATGATGTGTACAGCTGCCCATAGAACCTCTCAATCTCACTCAAAATCTCAGGTGTCCCGGAAACGATGCTGCCACACTCAGTCTTCAGCCTTGACAGTTGGCTCTTTCTGGCAGATAGATCTCTGGCAAAGAGCACATATTAAGCGATCTTAAATCGCAAAATCTGCCTGTTAGAGAAGTGCACAGGATGCACCATCCAACCGATAAAAACGTTACCTTGATCTTTGTCTAGTAATATTGGACCTGTCTCCAGAGGGCAAAGAGATATTTAACATCTCACGAATATGCAATCTCACGGGGATTGTTGTAGAGTTTCTGCGTAATAGGAGTCCATCGTTGGCCAATGCCACCGATGCCAATTATACGGCCACTTGGCCAGGAATTGTTTCGCCCGGTCTAGGTGCGTCAAGTGCCTAGGCGATCATGGCACTACCAAGCTCCCCTGAACGCCGGAGACGGAGGGCCCTCCAAGCTGTGTTCTGTGCGGTGAAGAGGGACACCCAGGAGTTGCGGGTGTTCCAAAGCGCCGCGTAGGAAGCAGAATGGAAGAGAAATCCGATGCGGACGAGCGGGTAACTCCAGTAGGTCGCGCCAACGGCATTCGGCCCCATTGGGCACACCAACCTCGGTGCCGCAACCCGCGCCCGCTCAGGTTACAGCCAAGCCCGCCCCCGTTAAAGGGACTTCCGGGCAAGGCTCAAGCCTTCCGGTGCCTTCAGCACCTAAGCCCAACGCATGGGTTAAGCCCCCGGCGATAGACAGTGCCTCCTTGCCAGGCCCAGAAGCCCAAACCCGCCCCTCAGGCACCGTCAAACAACGACACTAACCTTTCGTTAGTGTTCAACTTCGCCAGTAACATTAGTGTGTCCGAAGTCACAACCCTAGCCCGCAAACTTCGCGAAGCTAAGTCTATCCAAGATAGGCTCAATGCTTCCATTGAGCATATTAGTCTTATCCAAGCGATAGGTTCGTTCCTATAGCACCTACCGTCCATCCGCCAATAATAATTGCATCAACATACCTGTCTCCCTTAAAAAGTATAATAGATTCCGACATATCGGCTCTATTAAACCTAGGCCCTAGCGTATTAATCGCAGGAGACCTAAATAGTAAACACATTATCTGGAATTCTAACGTTAAAAATCCTAACGGAATTATTCTAAGAGACCTCACGGAGAGACTTAACTTCGATGTTATCGCTCCCGAGAGTCCAATACGCTATCCTTTTGCAAACAACCAACATCCGGGCGTCCTTGATATAGCACTGCTAAAAGACATCCGACTTACTATTAATTCGATAGAGACCATTATCGAGCTAGTCTCAGACCACAGGCCGGTCGTTTTACAACTAGGCCGGCCGGCAGGTGAGGTCCCTCAGACCAAAACTATTGTCGACTGGCGTAAACTTGAGGTCAAACTTAAGTCTACGAACTCCCAGCATTTGGACACTATACCTGACAAGATATACTCGCTGGAGGAGGCCGATAGGGCCATTAGCGCCCTTTCGACTCACTAAGGTTCGTGTGTCGAGTGATCAATACACGAAACTTCCGGCGGGTGTTCGACGGCTGATTAGAGCGAAGAATTCCGCGCTTAAAACTTACGACCGCTACTGCACGGAAACCAATAAACTTCGAATACGTTCTCTACAAAACGAGATAAAACAACGAGTAGCCGAGTTTAGAAACGATAGCTGGGATAAACTCTTAGAAGGTATCGAACCATACCAAGACGCCCTCTGGAAACTAACGAGAGCTCTTAAAGCCGACAAATCCTCACCGATGTCGCCTCTCGTGAGGCTGGACCACCCCGATCTCGCCCTAGACGATCTCGAAAAAGCCGAATGCCTAGCCGACAGTCTAAAGTACCAGTGCACGCAATCCACTGCACCAATAGATCCTGCTCACCTATTAGAGGTAGAAACGGAAGTAGAACGTAGGTCTGCGCTGCCACCAGCGGGTGAACCACTCGATCATGTGACAGTAGATAAAGTCACCGAAACCATCAAAAGTCTTAAAAATAGATCAGCCCCTGGGTCAGGCGGCATCAGCAACAAGGTGATCAAATCCCTTTCGGCGCCACTTGCCTCCTTGTAGGATTAACACCTTTCTCACGAACTGTTCCTTCCCGGACATCTGGAAAGAAGCAGACGTAATAGGGATCGCAAAACCGAGTAAACCGCGTAATCGTCCCTCTAGCTACAGAGCCATTAGCCTGCTCAACACATTTGGCAAACTACACAAGCGCATTATTCATAAGCGTCTCCGTCATTACACCGAATCTAACGGACTCCTCCCAGACGAACAGTTTGGCTTTAGAGCCAATCACTCATGCACCCACCAGATTCATCGCCTAACGGAATACATTCTGTCTGGCTTCAACCAAAACCCGATAAGGAAAAAGGCTCGAAACACGGGAGCCCTCTTCTTCAATGTCGTTCCGATAACAAACGTCGCGCCCTATCTCCGTAGACCGCAAAATGTGTTAATAGAACCACCTCAACCGCTCGATCCCGTCGACCCAAACGTCGCAGGCACATTACACAACGACACTACACCCACACTAAATGGGACAAACACTAATAGGACAACGAATGCGACGCGTCGCACCCGCAGACGGGCAGCGGGCGTTCCAGCTCACACCGCGTACACACCGTACACCCGCGTACCTGGATGGTTCTCACCGCCCAGATCTTCGACAGACACGAGCTGAGCAGTCAGAGATGGGGGTCCGCACTCCCCCCTCGGACTGCAGTTAGATAGCTCAGAGAAAAACGCCCTAAAACGGCGACATGATGATTAGTAACAATATCAAATCATAAACCATTTCATCATCATCCTCTCCTCATTGCCTTTCCCTTTTTTTTTAATCAGATGAGATTGATGAAGACTGAGACCCTGAGACAGATGAAGCTGTAAGAGTCGCATAGACTAACAGCACTAACATCTAGATAATAGACAAATAATATTTTGTATATTTACTACCACGACCTTTGCGATCCGTGATCATAAATGGCCCAGCGAAATCAGTCCCTACTGTAATAAAGGGAAAGTCGGGCATTAGTCTTTGAGCAGGTAGGTTGCCTATTATGTTTTTCATAGGCTGACCCTTAAAACGCCTACATACGGTGCAATTATGCACAGTACGTCTAGCCAGACTTCTTCCAACTATGGGCCAAAAACGCGTTCTAATAGAAGCTAGTAAGGCTTGGGTCCCTAGATGTAGAAGACGTACGTGTTCTTATTGGAATAAAAGTTGCACAACAATTTATAATTCTTTACAATAAATTCAGTGTTAGATCGACTTTCATTGGGTTTGTTTCGCACACTAAGTTTCCCTTGCATCCCATCTGCACTCACTCATCTTATATACTGTATACATCTTATATAATGTATACACCTTACAGTGTTTTTGGTCCTTCGAAAAGACAAGATCATATCTGTGGATTTCCATCGACATTTGGAAAATACAGGTACAGTGGTTCCTACGCTTACGTCACTTTATTTTCTTTGTGGATTTTGTGCGACTGCGAATCGGTTGACTGGCTTCCCAGAAGCGGGTCCCACCAGTTTTATTGAGAAGGCGCAAAAAAAGGTCGTACAAGTTTTGCGAAGATATAGAGTGGCCTGGACCGCTAGACAAACACCTGCTACAGCTGCTATCAAAGTGGACAGTTGTCGTCGACATTCGACACAGTGAACAGTGCTAAGACTCGGTGAGCAGTGAACTTAGAGTGTACCTTTTTTCGTCCTCGGAGTGTCACACAGTGAACAAGCATAATGGAGAATCTACTTCAGCGCCAACAGGAGATTGTTGAAGCGATCAAGAAGATAGAGAGAAACTTCAGCAAGGATTCCGCAACACGCAAGACTCGTAAGTACTTGAATGAGCGACTCGATGTCCTTGATAAACTGTGGGCCGAGTTCCAAGTAAACAACCATAAGTTATCCGAGTATGAGAATGACACTGATCGTTACTTTACGGAAAATCAGTACCAACAAGCAAGAACGTACTTTGATACTGTGCGCATCAAGATATTGACCAGCGCCCCTGCACGTGAACCTGTTTCTCCGGCACCAGAAGCGCTGCCTAAGATCGTAGCAACACCGGAGCCGAATCCCTCTACGGCTCCACCTAAACTACAGCCGAGAGTCACTTTGCCATCGACGTCAAATGCAACAACGGTCTCGCCTACAGATCGTCGCCAGGCAGATGAATTGGTATCTCTGCAAAGAACCAACTTCAGAGCTTTCCATCGACAAGTGAATAGCTTGCGACTTGACGAGATACGCGACAAGTGGGAGCTGGAAGATGAATTGCGTAACATTCAGACGCGCTGGGCTGCAATCGACGCTTTGCATTTACAAATCGAACACATTCTCCAAGGTTCGGATACGCAGTATGACGATGAGTTTTATGCTTACGAAGACTCGTACAAGAGCATCAAGAAGGCTTTGAATCTCAAGCTCGCGTCCACATTACATCTTCAGCAGTCGACACCACATATCGACATACCTACATTCACGGGCAAGTATACACAATGGCCTACATTCTATGATCTCTACGTAGAAAGCATACATAACAATAATTTGCTCACGAAAACCCAGAAGACTATTCAGCATCTAAACATCTCGGCAGACAACTACGATACAGCGTGGGAATTGCTGACATACAGATATAACAACCCCCAGCTGTTATTTACAAAACAGATTGAGATTTTTCTCAATCAACCCGTCGCTCACAAGCAAGTAGCGTACGAGATCAGACGCCTCTACGACACGTCCATGGAATGTATCTACGCCATACAGAACCTCGGTATCGATACAAGTACCTGGAATCCGTTGCTAGTACACATCATAGCGAAGAAGCTAGATGCTGAAACATACAGCGAATACAAAGAGGCACGAAAATCGCCGAGAGACATACCATCGCTTTCTGATCTAATGGACTTCCTAGAGAGCAAATTCGACGCCTTAGAGTCAATAAGTAAAAAGGAACTAGAGATCTCAACATCATCAAATAGATCTTATCCTCCGAAAATCATCAACAATAAACCATATAAGCCTCAGTTTCAACATGCTGGTGGTCATCGCTATGGAAAATTCCCGAACAGAGAATTTCAAGCTGTTGCGACATGCTCGTCAATTTTTCCGATTTGTAACAATAATCACTACCTATACAAATGCAGCAAATTCATCAAGTTTACACCGGACGAGCGGCTATTGGCCGTCAAGAAACACGATATTTGCCACAATTGTGCTGAAAGTTGGTGGACGATTGAACAACTCATTGCTTAGTCAATCAGCAAAGCATCCCACAATACTACCAAGTCATGGCAAACTCACTGAGTTCATCATACAGAAGGCTCACTCCACCACACTACACGGTGGACTTAGCTTGACTTTGTCTCACACCCGAGAAAACTACTGGATTCTCACTGGGCTTCGCACAGTGAAGAGAGAACTTCGCAAATGTGTGACATGTCGACGCATCAAAGAAGAGAAAAGAACACAGATTATGGCTGATTTACCAGCCTCGCGTCACACCTTCGCGCGCATTCACTCATTGTGGCGTTGACTTCACTGGAGCCTTTGACATCAAAGCAAACAAAGGTCGTGGAGTACGATACATAAGGGCTATGTCGCAGTGTTTGTTTGTCTCTCGACAAAGGCTGTCCATCTTGAGTTGGTGTCCGACCTTAGTAAACCTGGATTTCTGGCTGCATTTCGACGTTTCTGCGCCAGAAGATCTACCCCGAAACACATGTACAGCGATCAGGGTAGAAACTTCATCGGAGCATCCAAAGAACTTAAGAAGGAATACAAAGATATCCTCGCAACGATAAATGAAGAGCTAAGGAACAAGATCGACGACCTTGACATACAGTGCCATTTCAATGCGCCAGCCTACCCTTCTGCAGGTGGACTATGGGAGGCTGCCGTTAAGAGCTTGAAACACCATCTTCGTCGCGTGATAGGAGAGCAAAATCTCACGTAGGAAGAGTTCATCACACTGCTTCACCAGATCGAAGCGTGTCTAAACTCTAGGCCTCTACTAGCCTTGACTGAAAGCCCAGAGGATGAATTACCTAACACCGGGACATTTCTTAGTTGGAGGATCACTGATATCAAGACCACAAACAGATCCTAATCACATGAACTTGACAACAAGATGGCAGATGATTCAAGCCATGAACAAACAGTTGTGGAAGACATGGTCATCTGACTACCTACAATAGCTGCAAGTTCGTACCAAGTAGAGAACACCCTCAAAAAACATCGAGATCAACGATATTGTCCTAATCAAGGATGAAAACTTACCCCCTGGCAAACGGTTAATGGGTAGGGTCATTGATGTTCACCCTGGCAAGGATGGATACGTACGGGTGATCTCAGTCAAAACCAAAAATGGAATCATGCAGTGGCCGATCTTAAAACTATCCGTTCTACCGGTGAGAGAAGAACTCACGGAACAACCTACAAGCAACGACGTTCAATCATCTACATGTGATGACGTCACAACAACTGACTCGCAAGCAAAAGCACAACGACCAAGGCGCACGACGAGAAGGCCTGTCAGAACATTCTTTACGATGGTGATGATGCTGTTCCTATGTCTGTTCACCCCTAGCCAATGTTCATACAACATATCAGCATTGGATAACAACCAAAACATTTATTTTGACAAAATGTATGACATAAATCTTATACGGGATGAATGGAAATTAATTGTGTACTATAATATGAGTACATACTGGTCAGCATTAAGTCACGTGAAAAGTTACGTCAGTCACTTGGAAGAGTACTTACACGGCATTACGCTTCCAGTACAATACAAGAGTATCATATATCAGCTGCAACATGAAATATCCGAAATTCAACATTACAACAAGATACTCAAGAACGGTGTTCACAGAAGACAAAAAAGAGGACTGATCAATGGTGTGGGATATGTGGCCCATTCCTTATTCGGTGTCCTGGACGAGCGTTTCGCGAAGAAATATGAAAAGGACATAGAAAAAATTTCTATGAACGAAAATCATCTACAACTTCTGCTTCGAAACCAAACAAGTGTCATAGAAGCACAGTACAATATTCTTCAAAGAAACGAAGCCATCATGAACAAGCAGTTTGGATTGGTTCAGAAATACCTACAGAATATAACCTTCACTACCAACCGAATAGAGAAAATGAATAACGACGAGCTACATATCCTGTCAGCATCCATGTAAGCCATGATTATTATCACTAATGTTCGGCACTTGCAGGAAAGTGTTATTAACACCCTAACAGACCTTGCAAATGGTCATATGGACGCTCACTTATTGCCTCCAGAACAATTGGAAGAGCAGTTCAATATTATATACAGATACATACCAAATGACCTGACTTTGCCTGCCGATATGCACGACTTTAGGGAACTATACAAATTGATGAAGATAAGTGGTGACCTGAGCAACTCTTATCTGATTATCGAAATTGAGATTCCTCTGGTCAAAAAGGAAACCTTTGAGCTGGATAAGGCTATAAGTCTTCCGCAACAGAACTACATTGTGGAATTTATAACACCCTATATCGCATTCAATCTGAAAAAAGACCTGCTCCTCACGCTATCAGAATCCGACATTCAAAATTGTGTCCATACACAGACATACAGATTGTTATGCTCTATAGATAAACCGAGTTCTGAGTTACAAATGAAACAAGCAATTTGTAACTTGAGCATACACGATAAAATATTGTGACATACAAAGGAGGCGCCGTGTCGCGAGCGATGGATTAAGTTACAATGCGATAACAGGTGGCTATTCTCTTGCTGTGGGAAATGCACAGTGCGCATATTTTGCATTGACACTGGAATAATAATGAAGTCACTGACCGGGAATGGCTTACTACAAATCGGTCAAGGTTGTACCATCAAGAGTGACATCTTTTCTATTTTTGGTCACAACAACTACTTGAGCCAAGTTCAAGTTCAAGAGGACATACCGATCCCATCAGACACTTTCATATTGAATTCCGTCCTAAATACTACTTCAGGCTTCGAGCAATTTACATCCGAAGACTATGGAGACGAGTGGCGTCGCATGAAGGCTCAGATTACAAACCTCAAAGAACAAGAAAGCGCACCACTCAGCGTACAAGACATACATCAATATTCAGTTATGTACACAATACTGGGATTGATCATACTAGCGGCATCCATTTACATCATTATACAATGTTGCAGAACCAAGAGAGCACTGAACATGACGGCAAACACTCCCGTAATCTCCATTCCTATGGCGGCTGTCACGAGCGGAGACCAGGAACCTGCGTCAAGGATGAGACCGCGATCCGTGCGACTGGACATTCCATCACAAGTGTAGTGTAGTGATGAAATATTTAAGGAATTCGTTTATATCATTTTACGATTTTATTTTTGTACTTTGAATTGTTATCATATTATTTTTTTTTTAACATTCTTAGTACCTTTGTGTTTATAGTTTTCCCTCTTTTGGGTCGGCAGAATGTACGGGTTACCGCACATATTTTATGTAATTTTATTTCAATGACTCGTTTATTTAGGTCACGCAGAAACAATGCATTTGTCACTTGTGAAATCATGTAACTTCCGTACTTGCCTATACATCAATTTATAATTCTTTACAATAAATTCAGTGTTAGGGAACTATACAAATTGTTGAAGATTACATTCTTATACATTTTGTAAAAAGCTGTTATTTTGACATTAAAAACAGACACTTCAAATTTATTTATTTGTGTAGATTATGCGAGAAAAATCTTATGATAACCGTTTGATGGCGGTTTAATCATCTCGTTTACGTCAGACGCAAAATACCTAGACCCGCTACGAGAGCAACGTCAAATGTACGCGACGTCTGGCGCTGCAATCGTCAATTCCGCTACCAAGCGATCTTCCCTACAACGGCTCCTTTGTGAAATTATTTACCAACGGCGACTTTTCTGGACCAACAAGACTTGGAGACCTTCAAGAAACAAGCTTACTCTTTTTTTAGGCCCTTCAACGCACCTGTAATACCCCTGGTGTTGCAGTTGTTTATGGGCCGCGGTCGACAATTACCATTGCTCGAGCCGCAAGCACGTTTGACCCCTCTTCTAAAAAAATGGGATTCCAGCAATGAGCCTTTACAGATCGTTAAAGAAAGCAAGAAAAGAAAGAAAACCCGCATTAAAATCAGTGCAGAAATTACTGATCAAGTAATACTTTTTTGATAAGTGTTTCATTTTTTTAACCCGAAGTTAATTTTAGGAGTTCGTTAGACCCTGATCTATTTTATAATAACATTCAATGGATAGAAATGATGTCGTTATAGTTTCGTCGTATGAAAAGATATTTGACAACTATGTATCGTATATATCTGTTCTAAACATCTCAACTAAAGACACATAAATGTTCAATATTACGAGATTTGCGTAGATGTCTGAGAATATGAGACGAACTTGGTTACGGCGAGAAAAATCTGTCTCGATGCGGGGTGAGACGGGGTGGTGTGCTCAGACATTGCACACCAGACAGTGAGAGTCTTACGAGTTAAATATGTAATATAATATGCAGATATATTATGTAACTTAAATAATATTTCCTTCAGCCTTGGCTTAGGGATTGTCGACCGGCGTAAATTTCACCGTGTGTGAGCAAATATTAAAAAAAAGGTAAAAAAATCAAGCTCGATACCCGTTTCCGTTACGGAGTATTAAAGTCTACTGCTAAACAAAGGCCTCCCCCACAGATTGCCTCAAAGGGGGGATATTTGCCACAGTTGCCACGCTTGGTAAGCGGATTAGCAACCGCATGTTTTTATTTTTAGTCGTTATAAGGAAGACGCTATTGACCATCTCCTGATTCGTTCCCTCTGTCGTTTCTTACGCAACCCGTGGGATAATATGGAGTAGTGATCATTCTGGCACCGCCGCTACACACGCCGCGCGACAAAAAAAAATTTAATTTTAATTGACTATGATCATATGTTCATATTGTGAGGTTACAGCATTAGCACACTATACCCTGCCGGTAATTCCATGTCAAAGGAGAACACTGTCCTGCTATGAAGTGTGCTCGTTTTTTACCCTAACTTCCGTAAAACAAAACGTACTTTTGCGGAGTAGTTCAGAAAATATCGAAACAAACTATTTGGTCAGCCAGCCGATTGAGAGTAAGCAGCGCTCGGTAAATGACACCTTGCGTATTAACATGTATGTGGGCTCTGCACTGCCAGCAACTACAGCTGTTGCCACCGCTAAACACTTTGAACTTGCACGCACAGCTTCACCACCTGCTGGATAACTGCGATGTTTATATCCCTATACTCAAATCTTATTTCTGAGCAATAGTGTTTGCAAACTCCATTCTAAAACTTATATTTATGACGTAATTGTTTGATTTCTGTCTGAGGGTGATATAAATAACTAAAAAATAACAGCCATAGTATAATTTAAATCTGTATAAGTGATAGTGTATCGCCATTTTGCACACGTTGCATGTTTATATTGTGCTAGTGAACAAAATAATTTACTTATCATTATGAGGGAAAAAGAAAAGATTCGGTGCAGTAAAGAAGATCATGTCAAAATCTGGATAAAAGTTAACCAATACTATTCCCAAGCCAAGGTTTTTCATCTTTAATACGAGAGTTTTCTCTAAAGAGAATTATATGTTATTTTAAAAAACTGCTATATGGTGTAAGTAATAAAAATATTCTATTATACGACTTATTAAAAACTGATGGCTCCATGATAGAATCCATAACATACATAGTAGAGCTAATAAGACTATAAGACCTTCGAAATGCCGTTTAGGTTATTTAGTAAATCACTGCCATTTTAGGACCAATAAAAACAAAAGTTAAAATATAATTTTAGGATTATTACACATTAATTTTAGCCGATACTATTATTTTTAGTTTGACTAATCATCACTGTGCTTCAATGTACCTTCATATTTATTAATTTCATATATTTTTTATTCTAAACTATACAACCGATATTTTAATTACCCTATTTAGTATTTCATCTATATATTGTTTGGTTATTTTGCTAGCGCGGCAATTTTTTTGATAAAAACATATACAAGTTTATCGTAAATCTATATATTACTTTCAATTCACTAATTATCATCCTCAAAACTCAAATCCAATCCGAGTTTAATATTAAATATATTAATATTTAAATGTCGCCATCATTCAATAAATTACATAAATACAATCTAGCCATGGAAAATAAATCCCTTTTTGTTTTACATTTATGTAATTCTTCATCCGCCGTGTAGTGGCGGTTAAGAATATCCACTACCCCATATCTTCCCGTGGGTGTCGTAAAAGGCGACAGAGGGAAACAGGCAGGAGATGGGCAGCAGCATCTTCCTGATAACAGCAACTGTACGATAAAAAAAAACTGCGGTTGCCAATCCGCTCGCCAAGCGTGGCAACTATGGCAATATACCCCCCATGAACAATTACACAAATAGACGGCCCCCAGTCCCCGGCGGCTCCGCTATTCCTGGCTACGGTGGCGACCATGGTAACGGCGGGGCAGGGGGTGCTAAGAATCTCCGGTGGAGGTTCGGTTGCCACCTACGACGACTCGACCTGGCAACATTTAACGCACGCACACTGAGGACTGACGAGAAGATCCTGGAGCTGGAAGAAGAGATAGACAAGTTGCGCTGGAGTATTATAGGATTATCCGAGGTCCGAAGAGAGGGGGGAGGACACGGTGATTCTCGAATCCGGCAACTTGTTCTATCACCTGGAGGGCGACCATCTGTCCCAAGGAGGTGTCGGATTTATCGTCCACAAGTCTCTCGTCAACAACGTTGTAAAGATTGGGAGTGTGTCGACGAGGGTCGCGTACCTGATACTCAGAATCACCAAACGGTATTCGCTGAAGGTCATACAGGTTTACGCACCAACCTCGGCACATTCCGATGAGGAGGTGGAGGAAATGTATGAGGATATTTCCAAAGCCATGCATTCCTCCAAAACCCACTACACGGTGTTGATGGGAGACTTCAACGCAAAACTAGGCACAAGAGAAAACGGTGAGCTGAAGTTAGGGAAATTTGGAATAGGGCAACGGAACCGAAGGGGCCCGCAGCTGGCCGACTTTATGGAGAAAGAGGGACTCTTTATGATGAACTCTTTCTTCCAGAAGCGGCCCCACAGGAAGTGGACCTGGTCGAGCCCCGACGGTTCGACAAAAAATGAGATTGACTTCATTATGACGACCAGACGCCAACTGTTCAGTGATGTCTCAGTGATCGCAAGGGTGAAAACTGGCAGCGATCACCGAATGGTTAGAGGCACACTGAACCTAAACGTTAAGTTGGAGAGGTCTCATCTAATGAAGTCAACGCTCCGTCCCCCCTCGTGCTCTAATCCAGAATCCCGAAAACTTTCAGCTCGAGTTACACAACCGCTTTCAGTGCCTACAAGATTGCAATGCAGTGGACGATATGAATGACAAGCTCGTGGAAACTGTCCATGCGGTCGGAGCTAAGTTCTGCAAGACCCGCCGCAGAAGAACACAAAAACTCTCCGATCACACTCTTAATCTCATGGCTGTTAGACGGGAGATGAGGCTGCAATCGTCAACAGATTTGACAGCATACAGGCAACTGAACAGACAGATCTCCAAATGCATGCGGCGAGACTTACGCAACTTTAATACTTCTCGTATTAAAGAAGCGATCGAGCGGAACCAGGGCTCCAAAGTCTTTGCCAGAGATCTGTCTGCCAGAAAGAGCCAACTGTCAAAGCTGAAGACTGAGTGTGGCAACATCGTTTCCGGGACACCTGAGATTCTGAGTGAGATTGAGAGGTTCTATGGGCAGCTGTACACATCATCGTTGAAGCCACACTCAAGTGTGAGTAACGATCCAAGAGCAAGTCTTATCCGACACTATTCCGATGATATCCCGGACGTCAGTCTGAGCGAGATTAGAATGGCTCTCCAACACCTTAAAAACGGCAAGGCCCCGGGCGAGGATGGAATTACAGCGGAGCTTCTGAAAGCGGGTGGAACACCGGTACTTGAAGTCCTTCAGAAGCTCTTCAATTCCGTCCTCCATGGTGGCACTACTCCAGAGGCGTGGAGCAGAAGTGCGGTGGTCTTGTTCTTTAAGAAAGGCGACAACGCTCTCTTGAAGAACTACAGACCGATTTCCCTTCTGAGCCGCGTCTACGTGCTGTTTTCGAGAGTCATTACGAATCGTCTCGCAAGCAGACTCGACGACTTCCAGCCTTCCGAACAAGCCGGTTTCCGAAAAGGCTTCAGTACCATAGACCACATACATACCCTGCGGCAGATTGTACAGAAGACTGAAGAGTACAATTTGCCACTTTGCCTGGCGTATGTGGACTATGAGAAAGCCTTTGATTCCGTCGAAATTTGGGCGGTGCTGCAGTCCCTTCAGCGGTGCCAAGTTGACTGTCGGTATATCGAAGTGCTGAAGTGTTTGTACAGTAGGGCTACGATGGCTATCCGAGTACAGAACCAGAGCTCGAAACCTATCCAACTGCAGAGAGGTGTAAGACAGGGTGACGTTATATCCCCGAAACTCTTCACCGCTGCTTTGGAAGACGTTTTCAAGCTACTGGACTGGAAAGGATACGGTATTAACATCAATGGCGAGTACATCACTCACCTTCGATTTGCCGACGATATAGTCCTTATGGCAGAATCGCTGGAGGACCTTAGCACTATGCTCAATGACCTCAATGGTGTCTCCCAACGGATAGGTCTTAAGATGAACATAGACAAAACAAAGATTATGTTCAATGTCCATGTCACACCTATGCCGGTAGTTGTGGGGAGCACTATGCTCGAAGTTGTTGACGAGTACGTTTACCTGGGACAAATAGTCCGACTAGGTAAGTCCAACTTCGACCGAGAGGTCAATCGACGGATTCAACTCGGCTGGGCAGCGTTCGGGAAATTACGACACATCTTCTCGTCAGGTATACCTCAATCTCTGAAAACTAAAGTGTATAACCAGTGCGTGTTGCCAGTGATGACTTACGGATCAGAGACGTGGTCCTTCACTGCTGGCCGTATGAGGACGCTCAAGGTCGCTCAGCGAGCTATGGAGAGGGCTATGCTCGGAGTTTCTCTGCGTGATAGACTCAGAAATGAGGATATCCGCAGTAGAACCAGAGTGACCGACATAGCCCAACGGATTAGTAAGCTGAAGTGGCAATGGGCCGGCCGTATAGCTCGAAGAACCGATAACCGATGGGGAAGAAAGGTTCTCGAGTGGCAGCCTCGTACCGGTAGGCGTAGTGTAGGGCGACCCCCCACGAGATGGAGTGATGACCTGGTAAGATATGCAGTCGATGGATGCAGGTGGCTCAGGACCGTGCTTTGTGACATTACTTGGGGGAGGCCTATGTTCAGCAGTGGACTTGTGAAGGGCTGTAATGATGATGATGATGATGAATTCTTCATCTTTAAAAGTTACTTATAAAACAATATCTATAGTGTAATAGTTTCTTTGCACACTAAATAAGAGCTGAAATACATCTGTTATACAGAGTATTTGATGCTTGTACAAATACTGCGCTAGTAACGCATTAATTTGTATGATTTGTGCTAATTTTTTCTGTCACAAAAATTGTATTAGCGCTAATACAGCCTTTGGCATAAAAACGAACAAGATACAGCTTGTATACTGCTTGGGGATTGCTATGCCACCTAACTAATTGTAAGTGGTGATGTAGCCAAAGATGATAAATTGCACTGCTTTAGTGTAACTAAGCAAACAAAAACCTACAACAAGGGATAAAATAAAAGAAATTGTACACCCGACTTCAATATAAACTAGGATCGATGCAGATGCAAAGGTTAAACCTTTTGCTACTATTATAAATAAAAAGCGGCCAAGAGCGTGTCGGGCCACGCTCAGTGTAGGGTTCCGTAGTTTCCCGTCCGTCACAATAAGTGTTCCCACTTAGTGTTTAAGGTGGGTATCCATTATGTTCGCGCTTCAGCAGCGCTCCGCGCTCCTGCAACTACTCCCGGTAGTGGGTACTGTTGTTTCCATCCAAGTTCAAAATGATTTTCCTAGAAAGTCCTTATAAAGTTCTACTTTCCAGATTTTTTTTCATATTTTCTAAACTTATGGTTCAAAAGTTAGAGGGGGGGGGGACACATTGTTTTTTACTTTTGGAGCGATTATTTCCGAAATTATTGACATTATCAAAAAATGATTTTAGTAAACCCCTATTCATTTTTAAATACCTTTCCAACAATATATCACACGTTAGGTTTGAAATTAAAAAAAAAATCACTTCCCACTTTACATATAGGGGGGGCTACCCTAATAAAACATTTTTTTCCATTTTTATACCTTTTTCGGCGTGATTGATACACATATAGGTACCAAATTTCAGCTTTCTAATGCTAACGGTCACAGAGATTAAGCGAGGACGGACAGACGGACCGACAGACATGCGAAACTATAAGGGTTCCTAGTTGACTACGGAACCCTAAAAAATATAATAAAGAGCGCAGTAAAAGTCTTAAGTCATAATTATCTTTATTTCAACAAAAGATTCAATCAAATGGTGTGACACTGCGCAGATGTACATAACTCTATTGATTAGATAGTAAAAGAAAAAAAAATTCAAATTCAGATTTTTTTTGTTTACAAATCTTGTCTGCGTTGAGCTACAAACACTGCCGAAAAAATTATGTAAATTGGCGGGTTACGGAGGAGATAGATTTCAAAGAATCGTTTTCTTGCATCATGGGAAATAGCTCGCTTCGCTCGCTCCGCTGCAATAAAAGAACGACATCATCAATGTATTCAAAGTCAATTAAATACGCATTATTAAAAATAACTCAAAAACTACTGGTCAGATCTTGACCAAATTGATATGAAACTACAAAACAAGCACCAGCTTTCAAATAAAAAAGAATCATCAAAATCAGATCACCCAGAAGTTCTGAAAAGTCCTTAAATAAATATACAGTCGAATCAAATGCCTCCTTCTTTTTGAATTCGTTTAAAAAGTAAACAGATGAAAAGACAGATGCTGGTAAACACCAATGATTTGTTATAACAATACGAACGACAAAGCAAATAATAATAGAATACTGTTCCCATCTCTGGGCTGGGGCTCCCCAGTACCAGCTCCTTCCACTTGACCGCATCCAGTGCAGAGCGGCTCGAATCGTCGACGACCGAGTGCTTTCCGATCGGCTCGATTCACTGGCACTGCGAAGAGATGTTGCATCTCTTTGCATTTTATTTCGCATATACCATGGAGAGTGCTCTGAGGAATTGTTTGGATTAATCCCAGCCGCCAAATTTAGTGAACGCACTACGCGGCAAACGTCCCGATACCATCCACACAGGTTCAAGTTAAGAGCTTACTCCTTTCTAAAGGGCCGGCAACGCACTTGCAATTCCCCTGGTGTTGCGGTTGATCATGTGCGGCGGTATTCAATTAACATCAGGTGAGCCGCATGCTCGTTTGCCCCCTCTTCTATAAAAAAAATTAATACTTTGGTCTTCCTAACTAAACGTGAACGCGTCTCTGGTCACGTTCGCTATAATTAAATTCCAATAATTAAATTTATGGAAAGTGCCGTCCGCCAGCACTCAATTTTCATGGAGCCACTTTAGACGGGACCTTTATTAGCCGACTTGAAAAAGGGAGGAGATTCGCTATTCGTTCGCATATTTTTTCTCTTGTTTTTTGTTATATTGTCTGTTATATGGTTATATGGTCATAAAATAAAGTAAAGAAAAAGTAAAAGTTGACTTAAAAAACTAAAAAGATTAAAATAATTTTCCACGTATTAGAATTAGAGTAACTCCAGAAGCTACTACGTGGAAGTTTCCTTTTATCCTTTTTCAGTCATCTTTTCTTTTTAATAAAAGTTTATTTCTTTAAATTCATTTTAAATGGAAATGCTTAATATTGCATAATATGCATTTATTTGGATAGTGGCGTCACACACTCCTCACAAATGTCTAAGTACGCAAGTGATTCGGTTTCAATCTCCGGCACCTATAAAATAGTTAATTGTAATTTTTAGTGTTGCTTTACCACAAGCGACGATTAAAGAAATCTCGCAATAAAATCTCACACTAGGATTTTCTCCCGTATCATAGAGGCAGTTTACAAATATAAATTTCACAAGAACAGACATCCAAATTCAGAACAATTATTTGTACTCAAAATTACTTAAGTATATTTACATTAGTTTAAGAACTTAGTTATAAGGCTTAATTAAAAACTCAAAATAATTACAAAAATATATACTTAGGTACATTTACATTAGTTTAAGAACTTAGTTATTAAGGTAAAAGAAAAAGGTTTATTATTTTTTGCTTTTCAGTTTTTTCGGCGGTTTAATTTTTTTTGTTAAAAAGTTTTTATTTTATATTTTTTTGTAGCTATAATCTACTAATTACTGCATGCTTAATTTTTGATTACTTTTAAAATAGCTAACTTGCCTTACATTAGCTATTAACTGTTATATAATCTTATTTTAACTATTATTTATTTAAGGCTGTAATCGACCCCGGACAGAAAGTGTTTGCAAAAGGGTAGGCATATCTAGCACTGAGTAGAGTAAAAACGCTTGAGGATTATTCTTTATCTGATCTAGAACCAAATAAGTTATTACACAAAACTCACGATGAACGAGTTTTATCAAAAATGCAGAGACTGAGAGGTCTACACACAAGAGACTAACAGGTCTAAAGCTTATTCATCGTGATTTTTTGTCATATAATGTATTTATTATGTAATGTTGCAGTACACAACTTTATATAAAAATCTGTGAGTAAACAATAAATCACACCTATTTTCACATCCTTTGGGTATTTTTTTCCAAATTTAAATGAGACCAATTTCAAGGTATACTCTATCCAATAAAAAAGGATACCACCATACCGTATACCCTATATATACCACCCGATAAGTAAAACCCTGTCTAATAAGTAAAAAATAATCAAAATAGGACTACTCTCTAATAAATCACCCCTATTTTCCCACCCTTAGGTAAATATTTTTTCCAAATTTATATGGAACCAGTTTCGAGGTACTCTATCCAATAAAAAAAGAATTATCAAAATCGGACTACTCTGTAAAAAGTTATGCGTGGTCATACATTAAAAACTCGTCGTCGCGTCGACTTGAGTACCACCTCTTCCTTTTTATCGTCGGTTGAAAATACTCAGCTAGTTTAGAAAGGTTTCAAAAGAAATTTCTTTCTTTAACTGTAGAGTGTCTACTAGATCGTAGCCTTTCTTTCGATATATCTATTTGCCACACAAACATCCATACTATCGTGCACCTAGTTGTGGATCATATTGATATTTTTGTAAATAGTGCAAACGTTTATACTAACACACGACAGTGAAAATGTACAGGTGTATAAAATTCTCAACCTGTAAAAATAATGTGTTCAAAATACTCGTGTTAAACGGTATGGATGTCACAATTGCCAATAATGTATAGGTTAGCACTATTATAACCGGTTGTTATTGTGATACTGTTTGTTTACCCAATAAATTGAAAAATAAAATGGTCATAAACCTCCTCATATATGTGTCTCTCTCACTTTCTTCTATTTATGAAAACAAACTGACAAACTAACTTATCGTCCACTTGATGTTAAGTAGCTACGGAACTAACAAGCGTATCTGCAGCCGGCTTCAAACAAAGAATACACTTACGTCGTCACCTCAGAGGACTAAGATGATATGCCTGACATCTGCTTGGCTCTCTTTACACTGCAGACCGGAACACAGCACGCACTGCCGTTTGCCGACAGAAATAGGAAAGAGAGTGGTGCCTACACAGATGGATTCCTGGTAGGAAAGGAGTCCTGCCACCTAGAAACATTTTTTTATAGAATAAGGGTGACAAACGAGCGCACAGTCCACCTGATGGTAAGTGTATACTGTGGTCCTTTATACATCTGTTACGTATTATATCTTTATGTATTGGCGATAATCAAAATGCAGATGCGTTGTTAATTCTGAGGACTAAGCCAGAATGCCTCATTTTCAGTAAAAAGAGTCTCTGGTTTTCTACACTCACTATACGAAACACTGCGTAAAATAGAAGCTTTACGCTCTTATTTTACGCCAGTATTCTGTGAGGGCGTGGTCCCTCCCCGATCGAGCCTACCCATTTATGCTATAACTATAATACAGCTGCAGCATGGCTGTATTCTGCCTTTTATTACATAATATCCATTACATCACATAATACAGAAAAAAAAACACTGAAACTTATAAATAATGTTGAATATTTAATGTGCAATATAATAACTGATAAATTAATTTAAAAGCGGATAACCGCTTAGTAACTATAAAGTTACTTTTGAAAATGATGCTGTGAGCCGCTCGCTCTTATGAAATCTTCGTCTTAATTAACCGTCATCGCTTTGTCAGATATCGCCACTGCCTCGTTGTTAATATCATTAATTACTGTAGAAATTAGAGATTGTTCCTCCTTAATAATATAATTTTAGATAAAAATTAAATTTGTCTCGAAAAGCATAGACCGCATAATTATTTTAAACTGCTGAAATGTGTTTACGTCATTAAATGTCCCTTTAATGAATAAATGAATATATTATTTATTGTACACCAGTACACATAAAAACACAAATCAAAATGAAATAAGTTGTAAAGAAAGTTCTTTATAATTTATTTCGGTCCAATACAATTGCTCTGGAAGCGATTTCTTCCAGACAACCTTTTTGTGCAAAGAAATATGGTTTTTGTACAACCAATTGCGAAAATAGGTGTGTATAAATTAAGCAACCAAATAATTAAAAAGATGATGACTGTTGAAAATTAGAATGACAGATACAAGAAACGATGGTAAGTATGATAGGGAAATACGAGAGTTCAAAGTAATAAGCTTTTAGTAAAATTTGCGGCAGGAACAAAACTCGCTTGTATATTTGAGTAACCGCATTCTGTAATTAAGTCAGCCTTTAATCTTCATCTTCTTCGGCGCGTAAAAGTACTTTCCAGGGAGTGTTTCTGTCAAGTGTATACCCTATGTTTTATATCAAGTTATTTTTAAGTCTTATTATATCCGAATGTTCCGTCGGTGCCTAATCCTGGGATAAATATTATCTGGTCTTTATAAATAAAAATCAATTGCTGTCGGTTAGTCTCTCCAAAACTCAAGACCAATTCGACCAATTTTGATGAAATTTTTTGTGTTTGTTTGCGCGAGTTCCTAGATGGTTTAGATTTACAATTACACCCGGTAGGTGGCGCTGTTTCCGACCACCAGAAGTCACCTTCGCAAAGCGGGGGCGAATTGTTATTCTTTCAATATATTGTGTAATAAGTAAGTGGTAGGTAAGAAGGGACAAGTCCTTTTCTGTCCAAGAGTCTTCCTGTGTAGGTCCATATTACGTCCCTTTTTGTATTTGTCCACTTCGTATCATCATCAGCATCTATCGGAATCCATTAGATTTTTCTGGCAATTACTAATGTCGTCTTTTACGACACCCACGGGATGATGTTCAAAAACTAAATAATTTAAACGATTTAGTTAAAAACGAAACTAGTCGTCTATTCGACATCTAGTGCAAATCAAATAAATTCGATAACGATGACCATCCATTTTCTAGTCCGAATACAGTTCGGTGAAGTTTCAGCTCCGGACGTGCGTAACATATCGAAACTGGCCTACTCTGTTACAGATCCATTTGTCTTGCGATATTTTACGGTTCTTCGGTCAAAAAGATTTTCCCGTTCGGCACATTTGACCCCTAATTGTTAAGACTTGAAAATACATCAAGTTCCGGCCATATAACTGAGGGAAGGATATGAATAAACACATTTTTGAGTTCAGCTAGCAAACCAAACGTAGGGATGAATTTTAGTACAAAAGTGGCATTCATTTTCTAATAATCTAGTAAAAGAACTGAAAAATGTTTAGCAAAAAACAATTATCTTAGAAATATCTGTAATAATAAAGATATATTGATGAAGTTTACAAACTTGTTTGTGACGAATGTCACGCCGTTTACGTGGGTCAGACTGGTCGCAACTTCGGGACACGTTATAAAGAGCATTTAGCCGCGTACAGAAATTGCAATCCTGAAAACTCCAATTTTGCATCTCAATATATTTAATAAACATCTCTTGGACACTGGACACAGGCTAGTCAACAACCGCTCCTTTAAAGTCTTACCTATATGTAATAAGATTTGAAAAAAAAAATGATAATGTTGCACTGTTATATGACCAACAAATGTTTCTAACTCATCTCTATTAAACATCTTTAATCCTGCTCTCTAATAAAAGACAGCCTCGCCATATGGTCGTTAATCACCCTTGTGGTGATCAGCGAATCGTTACGTGGTTGGAGGGTAGGCGGACTTTTGCGGCGGTTTGTTGTTTGTTATTTTTACATCAAACGGCTGCGTACGTCAGGTGGTGATTGGTTGCATGTTTTTATCGCATAACACGGTCGCACACCACTTTAGCGATGAGTGCTTGCGTCATTGAGTAGTATAACAGCAGCTGTTTTGACTTACCGCTCACTTAGGGGTCAGTTACTATAGAGTATACGTCACCTGAGGATGCCTCGTCGACGTCGACGTGTCGACGGTGTGTCTTTCATAGTGAAATGGTGTTGGGAGTAGTGCTGCTGGGATGAGTGGTGACAAGATTAGTGGTGGCGGGATTAGTGCACGCAATTGAGGGAGGGCGGGAGGTGCCCTTAAAACTAGGTAAGACACATCATTTCATTTTATTGAACGGATATGTGCGAGATAGTTCTTACCAACTTTATTAGAATTCTTAGTCAAACAATTTTTTTTAATTTGAAATGGCCAGTACTGCAGAACGGCAATTTCGTAGGTAAGGTTCTGTTAATTATCGAACTGCCGTCTGTGTGTTAACTTCGGATTTTCTGCTTAACTTGTATCGGTTGTCCTTGAATCTGATAACTTGCTGGGAGGTGAAGGAAAGGAACGTAGGGATAATTGCATGTGTAAGACTTTTTGTTAACTGAAGTGACAAAAGAACTTACAGTGCACCTGATGGTAAGTGGCTACTGCAGTCTAACCATACCTGCACCCAACTTCAGAGAATAAAGGCAACTAACACTCTGAGGCCTAATATCTCACAGCCAGTAATTATAGTGGCTTTCTATAGACTTCAGACGGGAACACAGCAGGGTAAGTACTGCTATTTGACAGAAATAGAGATATTTCAATGATATGTGATTTCCGCCAACCTGAAATAAGATACTTAAGATTTGCAGTGGAACGTTGTTAAATAGACTGTACCTTAAATATTTGCTATCGTAATGAATTATCGTATTTAAATAATTACAATTAGAAACTCACGTAGTAGTACCACATGAATGGGATGATACGACTGGGGATGGATTACGCTCTCACAGAATACCAGCAAGAAATAGCAGCTTAATGTATCGCGGAGTCTTGAAATATTATAATATATTGCTACGTAGTGGTTACATACATTATGTCTGGTACTTCTGAATCTGGTACACAGAACAATATTACTCTACTGCGAGATCTGGTATATTTTTATATGTAGTTATTATATACTACTTGATAAATAATATAAAGATCAAAAAAGCATTGTGTTAAATTATCTATTGTGATAAGTACGTAAAACAATTTTACGCACTTTATCGCGTTTATTTGTTTTTACAAAGTTTAACAGTCTCATACATCCTACTAATGGGCATATTTAGCGTTGAGTTTCTCGAGTGGTACTCTTGGATGGATAAGCTATGTGCTAGGCGGATCGCCCCTAGATGGAGTGGCAACGTGCTAAGAGAAATTCTCCGGAAGACGCTTATGTTCAGCAATGGACTTTTCCATGGCTTAGCAATGATAACAAAGAAAGGGCAGGTCTTTTCCTAACTTCAGTTTTAATTATTTTTTGATGATATTGTAGCCCTAATCTATTCTGCCGCATTTAAGATACACTACACCATTCTGATTGTGTCGATTTTCACCCTTGCAATCAGTGAAACATCATTGAACAGTTATCGTCTGATCGTACTTTTCACCTTTGACGTACCTATAAAGTAAAATTTATTAAATGTACCATACGTATATATTTCTACCAGTGGATTAGCCACGCAGAATCCGTGCTACAAAAGGTCCCATCCGCAGAGATCATGGTACTTGACGATTTTAACGCCCACCACGCTGAATGGTTTGGTTCTCGTTTAACCGATCATGCTGGTAGATCTGTTTATGGCTTTGCTTTGGCATATGGTCTTACACAACTGGTTACCTCGCCTACGCGGATCCCAGATGTGGAAGATCATGTACCTTCCCTGTTGGACTTTCTGCTGACCTCTCATCCGGACGGATATCAGGTCTCTGTTGATGCTCCTCTTGGCTCCTCAGACCATTGTCTGATCCGGAGTATGGTGCCGCTCACGCTCCTATCGCGGTTTCGTTCTGCAGGTTGCCGCTGTGTTTGGCATTATAGGTCAGCCGATTGGGACAGGATGTGATTTTTTTGCATCCTACCCTTGGAGGCGGGTTTGCTTCTCGCCGGATGATTCCAGCGTTGTTGCTGATTCTGTCACTGATGTGTTGCTACAGGGAATGGAACTTTATATTCCATCATCTGTGGTACCTACCTGCGGCAGAATCCAGCCATGGTTTGGTCGCTCTTTCAAAATTGTAAAACGCTATAAACAGGAGTGCTACCAACCCTGGGCTCACGCAACGACGTCTCGTTATTCAAATACCAACGCTCTTAAAAAGAAATATAATTTCGCCTCCAGGTCCTTCAAAAGTATTATTGTCAAGGTAAAGTCAGAGCACATCGGAAGAATTAGCGAGAAACTAGTTCGACTTCCTTCGCGAACACGTGCATTCTGGTCTCTCGCCAAGGTATTCCAAGGGAACTTCTGTCAGCCATTTCTCCAACCTCTGCACAGGGAGGACGACTCACTGGCCCATGCCGCAAAGGATAAGGCCGATCTGCTGGGCTCTCTCTTTGCATCCAACTCGACTCTTGATGAGGGGGGAACACACCGCCGACTATCCCACGGTGTGAGTGCTCCGTGCAGAATGTGCTGTTTAACCAACGCTCGATGCGCAGAGCAGTTCTCTCCCTAGACGTCAAAAAGTCGAGTATGCCTGTGTGTCCCACCTATTGTACTGAAGACGTGTGCTCCGAAGTTGGAACCGGTGCTAACGCGTCTTTTCCGGCACTCCTACTCCCTAGACCCAAAATCATGGAAGACAGCTTTCGTGCACCCGATCCCTAAAAAGGTAACCGCTCTGATCCGTCTAACTATAGGCCTACTGCCATCACCTCCTTGTTCTCTAAAATAATGGAGTCCGTTATTAACAGCCAGCTCATGCGGTACCAGCCGTGATTAGTGACCACCTGTACGATTTCCGTCGCAGTCGCTCAACTGGTGATCTTCTGGGTTACCTAACTCATAAATCGGTGGAGGCAGTAGAGTCCAAGGCGTGGACCGTTACTTTTGGATATAGCGAAGGCCTTCGATCGGGTTTGGCACAACGCGTTTCTTACGAAGCTTCCTTCCTATTGGCTTCCCGAGAAATCGTGCAATTGGATCACCAGTTTTCTTGCAGATCTGAGCATCAAGGTTGTAGTAGACAGCGCATGCTCCGATTACACAAGGCTGCGTGCACCAACGCTGTTTCTTCTGCAGATCAATGACATGTTGCAAACCAGTAGCATTCATTGCTATGCGGATGATAGCACTGATGATGCTTTGTACACCGCCAGCCAAAATTTCTCTCGAAAACGTCGTTGAGCTGCTTTCGAATAGTTTCTTTTTTCTTCTTTCTTCTGAAAGACCACGTAACAAATCTATATGTCATCACTTGTAACTGTTCAATTATCTACTGAAAATACTTGTGAAACATTAATTTTGTTTAACATACATTTTCGCACACGTTTATATATTGCGTTTCTCGACAGGTTCTTATCAACAAAATGCTCCTTGAGAGTAGTAAAGAGTCGGGTCGAGTGGGAAATACGCGTCTCGTTTCAGTTTGTCTACGTTTAATATTTTAACAGCATTACTTTCTTTCGTCCTATTTTCCGCTTTCAAATCGCATGTAAGTTTTGAGAAAGAAAGCAGCAAAACATTCAGCCTAAGTGCGTTATTTCCGCGGAGTTTCTTATCCGTTTCTTATTGTAACAGTATTTTATTTGTTATCTTCCTCTTTGTTTTTTTAAGTTACCTCTATATTATGATTTTCTCCTGTTTTAAAAACATAAACTTTACAAGAACAAACATTAAATTTTATTTTAACAGTATCTAAGTATATCATATGTTTACATACTAGTAACAAAATCTTACATAATAATGATACCAATGATTATACTACTAAGTCTCAAATAGTTTGTTACCTTTAAAGGTATGAAAAAAATGATTTGACAGCAGTAAAATGCAAGAGGGTAGTACCTATTTAGACGGACTCCTAGGCCTTTCGACGAAACTTTTCAGGAGTCCTACCATCTACATTTGCAGCTACCTCATGATATTTCTCTTTTGATGGGCATATGGTACCAGTACTTAAATTTGGAACTAACATTGTCATTCGTGCCTGCAAAAATTCGCCATTGTTCGCTTGCGTACTAAGTAAGATAGAATGAAGAATGGGTTTTGCCTACATAAAAGTAAAATAGACTAGACTATTGGTATAATTGGAAGTAGAAAATAAAAGTAAATACAATGAGGTAAGGGTGTAAACGACCGCGTACTTGCGTGGTAACCAGCATGGTAGCAATCACTTCGTTCCCAGGGATGAGGCAGTTTATGGGGTGGACTTTTGGTAGGCTATATCGGATTATAGAACTTGAAACTCCCACTTATTTGAGCAGTTTACAGTGTGACCACTAAAGGCAGCTAGCTGCTGCCTGCAGCAAGGGACAATCTGGGGTGTACAGTGATCGCGGCAATATCAGAACTGTCTCTATACACATGCCTGCCGTTCAGTATAAGAGTATAAGTCACGCTTAACACACGCGTTGAAAATCGTCGCCAGTGTTATTGAAATATTAACGGTATATATAGCCTTGGCTCTTTTTTGAACAAATGAGCGAAGTCTGCCTGATGGTAAATGGATTTTGTGGCCCATAGACACCCATATTTATCGATAAAACAAATAATTAATTAATATTTACTACCATAATATAGTGATTGTAACCTGAAGCATGGCTTTACTACATTTAAAATGTTGCCACGTTCAAATAACATTCATTCTGCGGTGCAACCGTAAAAAATGAGAAAAAGGAGATATTGGGTGAAGAAGCCGCTCTTTATACACTTCTATCATCAGTGTTCAACTTTCACACTTTTATTTGTATTCATTGTAATTCTAGAGTCTTAAGGCGGCTACTCTGTCGCAGGAGCAATCTAGGGTGTAGGAGTGAGGATGGCCCTTAATTGTGATGTGTATTTGCAAGAAGGGGTAATTTCCCTTGGCCCTGCGGCAGGGTGACAGGGATGCAAGAACTTCCTTGCTGCCCAGATCACAATTGCCGCTGCCGCGTGTGTTTCGCAATTGGTAAATTCTATTAGTTCGTTGGCATCTTTCGCGTGTAAGTACAAATGGCAATTAATTATTTTAACGTAGTAACATTTCTCAATATGGCAGAGCCATGCTGAGGCTACATGTTTGCAATTATTAATTAATTAGTTGTATTATATATTTAAATGTAGGTGTAGATAGGCTACGGTATCCACATACCATAAGGTGTACTGTGTACTTTGTTACCTTTATTCTATACAAAAAGAGCCAAGGTTATATACACCATTGATATTTCGGTAAAATTGGCGCCATTCTCCACGCGTGTGTTTAGCGGGATGTACACTCTCATACTGAAATATATTATCACGTTGATAAAAGTAATTTCCATTGAAAGTTATTCTTAAAAATGATTATTTACAACCCGAAAATTATTTTTATAAGTTTGTGAAGGTAAGAAATTTTCACTTCTGACGTGCAGCCCTACCTGACTGATTGTTTTTTTTTAATTAAACCTTATTTTCAAATTAGGATTTTCTCCTGTATCAAGGGACGGTTTACATACACATAAATTTCACAAAGACAAATAACTAGACCCGACACAATTAATTTTTAACAGGATTAGAGTTAGAAATAGGACGAGTACTCGGTTTGGATTCGGTATTCGGCGGATTTGGCCTTTTTTAGGGTTCGGCCGAACACCGGGTATTAACGGTCGAATACCCGATAATTATATTCCAGAGAAAAATAAAGACAAAAGCCAGTTTTTATCATTATTATATTAGACACATTAGAACATCTGGAACATGAGAAACAGCGGAAATATTGAAGAAATTATTATTACTAATATTTGAAATTTATGAGAGGAATACTGTGATGCAAAAACACTAGTTTTTCGGCCCTATTTGGGTCTAGTTTGCTTCTTTTTGCTTCATATATGTACTAAGCCCACCTCTGACAAAACCCTTCACTTTAAACTGAACTGGCGAGTGTTGATAAGTATTGAGCTGCAACTTTTCCCAAGATGGGGCAATAGCTTTTATTAGAAACCCACCATTTATATGGATTTGCATGTCTTATGGCCCTTAGTATGCTAGTAGTTACGTTGTACCAGTTCTGGCGCACTTGTAGAAAGGTTGTACCAGTTCTGGCGCACGACATTCGTCGACTCACAATCCTAAAAAAAAAAAAAAAAAAAAAAAAAAAAAAAAAAAAAAGTTTTGGCATGCTCTGATCACGAATCTGCGGTCCATTTTTGCGTAGGATGCACGGTTTCGGAGATGTGCAGATCAATTAACTCTTATCTAATTGATATCCGCTGCAAGCCTCAACCGTCATTAGCGCTCCATTGTCCTTATCTACTTATCTATTGTTGATTGACTACCGTCATTATCTATTATTCGTCCAGCGTGTGGGTCGGCTTATGCTATTGTATTATACTCCT
Source organism: Parnassius apollo (assembly GCA_907164705.1). Taxonomy (NCBI): domain Eukaryota; kingdom Metazoa; phylum Arthropoda; class Insecta; order Lepidoptera; family Papilionidae; genus Parnassius; species Parnassius apollo. Next base: position 1,605,022 of record CAJQZP010001402.1, on the reverse strand, counting down.
TTGTTCCTATCTACAACACTAATCTGAATCATCAATAAAACACATTACCTAATTTTGTTAAAATTTTTATTTATGAAATACAAAATCTTATTACTTATTATCTATAAAATAGGAGCGAAACATCTCATCCACTAAAATATCGTTGTACAATGTGTTCTCTGTAAATATACTCGTAAAACTATGCATTGAACATCCCTGAAACTTATATAGCAAATACATTAAGCAATATTCGCCACAAACTGAAGTCCACTCATTCTGAATCCTATCAACATTCCAGTTCCATCTTTTACAATTTCTTTTAAAAAACTCTAGATGATATCGTACAGGTGCCCGTCCGAATGAATCAAAATATTGACCGACGTCATTCGTATCGATATATAAAGATACCCAATGTGACCCTGGTTTATCATCTGTATCCAAATTGCATATTATATACGTTGGTACGTGGGTGTACATGGGTAGTTTATTGGCAGCATAATATTACTGCTATTAGTAGATTATTACAGTACCAATCTACTCAATGACTAATATAGGAATCATCAATTATAGTGATATCTAAATATTAAATTGCTTTCTTTGTGTTATACAAAACGTATTTGAGTCACCAATACACTGAACAAGACATGACAGGAAGGACGTAGTAATGTAGAGATAACCAACAGAATGTAAGGTAAGCTTGTTGACGCATAAAGATACTATCAATTCTACTGCAGAAATTCTTTAGATTAGAATTATTACTCACTGGTACTATATAAGACCAAGCAACTGCAGTCATGGAGTTAGTGTATGGTCGTTTGACCGCAGTGGATCTATCAATACTACGTTTGTGTTACTTCAACGCATCAAAGGCCATGGATGTAAGTGTTTATTCTATTGACAAACTTACTTTTCTTTCTGTTATTTTCTTACGTGTGTATGATTTAGTGTTAACAAATTATATTTAAATATTATGTGTGTGTATATGGTTAAGTAGCTCAGATGGTTAGCGCAAAATGTAAACTTCATAGTACACGTCCCGGGTTCGATCCCCGCCGGCACCAATTAAATTGTTAATTACAATTTTAAGTGCTGATTTACCACGTGCTCAGCGGTGAAGGAAAACATCGTGAGGAATGCATGTCTGAGAAAATTTCGAAGGCATGTGAAGTTTGCCAACACGCATTGAGGTATCGCAGCGAACATTTCCTAGCCCTAAAACCCTCTCAGAAATGAGAGGAGGCCTATGTTCAGCAGTGGACTTTAATAGGTTGTAACTTTAGCTTTTTTAACTTTTATGATTAAGTGTTAACAAATTGATATTAACATGATAACTGTGTTGTTGCAGAAATCATTGAGCTTCGATGAAAATACCTATAAACAGTATTACTACTCGCCACTCTCCCCTCAAGAAGAGAGTGATGACATCGTCATTAATAATAACACATGCGATGGTGGAAAAAGAAAATCGCAATCGATTGATCATTTTTTTGAAGCTGAATCAAAAATAAAAAAGAGGAAGCTGTTATCATCAACCGTAGCACGAGCCGCTAGAGATGGTGTATCATACATTTCTACTAATTCTGACGACGGAGACCAAGCGACGCATCTCATCAAAATTGAAATGTACGATATGAAGAAGCTATCCAAGATTCCAACTACTGATCATTGGAAACATGCTTCCACGAGGATTAAATATTACGTAAAGACTAATAAGGATAGCATCTACGACAACACAAACGCTCTCGTATACAATATTACAAAGACAATAGCAGAAAGTGAAAAAGTTAAAAAATACTTTTTTAACAATGACAGTCATTAGCTGATCATTAGTGAATGTGATTCTGTTTACTTAAATTACAGGAAGACAAGAGCAGAAGAAAGAGATGAGTGTGGCATACGTGTACAGAACACATCATTGAAGAACAAAACTACAACACTGAGTGGAGATGAAAACGAGAATATGCAGTACTCAAGAGCTGAATATCCATTCTTCAGTTTAAAATCTAGCCGGTTGCTCAGTTTCGAAAACTGGCCTCTCGTTATGCGACAGAAACCTGAAGATCTTGTAGAAGCCGGTTTCTTTTATACTGGCCATGCAGACAGGACCAAGTGTTTCCATTGTGGTGGTGGCTTAAAAGATTGGGAAGATGATGATGATCCTTGGCAGCAGCATGTTCAGTGGTTTAGTCAGTGTGCTTATGTAAAATTTAATCTCGAACAGAGTTTTGTATTAGATTAAATAGAATATTTATAAAGAAATAAAAAATAATATATTGCATACAATTTGTTTTATTTAATTTTATAATGTTTCACATAGTTACATACACACAAAATGCATTACACATAACTCATAAAATCTAACACACAACACATATTATAACCTTAACTATTATAGTCTACAGTAACATTTCTGTTTTTATCTATCTCAATAATATTATCAAACTCAGCATAAACTATACAGTTAATTGTTTGTATTAGTGAGGATTCAAATCGTACTTCTAATCTTACACTACCATGCTTTATGAGATTCCAATGAGCTGATGAGTTGGCTGATAAATCAGGAGTTAAGTCAAATGCTAATAGACAGTAACCTTTGGCATACTGTTCACAAGAGATTCCATTTCCTTCATTAAGAAAGTGAATACCAGTTCCCGAGAATAGAGTATGATATGCTGATGTAAATATGCTATTATTAAAAGATGGTTGCAAAGCTTTTGAAGGTATTTGTTGACCATCAATATATAAGCTGAAAGAATTAATACCATAGTTTTCAAAGTTAAATGGATTTTTAGTAAGGGAACCATTAAATGCAGAATTGTTCACAAATCCAATTATACATCTTTTGGATACCTGCCCTAAAAATATATTATCAAGAGTTTTTCCTTGAACACCCGATGGAATTGTTAAAACTTTTACTTCAGCTCGAGTAATAGGATATTTAGCAGTGGTAGAAGCTAAAACTTTTTGATGTGCGAGTAATACACTTGGATTAATTCGTGCTCGTCGAACAATAAGAGTTGCGTCCGTAATGCAAACTTTAAACTTTACATCGTTTGACCCAGCAATTAAATTAAAGCTCTCTCTCGATCGAACCAATTTAACACTCATTTCAACACCATTAATTAAAAATTTATCTTGGTTGAAAATGTCACCGTGAAGATGACCAATCATTTCTATTTCCTTACTTTCACTAATCAATTCCTGTCTTTTAACAAATCCTATGTTTTTACCATCCGTAGAATCCATTTTTCCTGCTGTATCATCATACCAAAGACTACAAGTAAGATGAGATTGTTTAGCAGCAGGAGCATAGTTTAAAAGGGTTTCCATGTATGCTCGATATGCATAGGTATTATTAGGTGGTGATACAAGTTTTTGGTTTAAATAAACATCAAGTTGACTAAAAAGTGAATGCAGCCAATTATTTACAGGTGCTACTATTGTAGTAGATATCAAGTTAGTTGAATCTTGATTTAATACTTTTGCCTTTATGTGGAGTAATGTATGAGACAAATCTATGTAGTCATCGCCTGTCCCAGGAACTTGAAACTCGATAGGTCCATCATCACCAAGAGATGAAATTGGTTTATAATGAATCCACAATCCATTTTCAATGCTAGTTTGTGTAGACGGTAGTGCAAACAAATCCAATTCTGACTTAACGCACTCGCAAGAATGATTATGAAGGAAAGACATATTTAATTTGAAAATATATCTTTGTTATTTTTTGGCTTTAGACCAAGTTTTTTCGCAGCTTTCACTTTAGCAGTTAATGGTGGAATGAACGAGGTCAATCGTTTTCTTTTAGTTTTATACCCAGATCCTGTCATGTTAAATTGATCAATTTTCTCATCAGCCTTTCGTTTTAAATTCGTACTAACTTGCTTTAGACGATCTTTTATTGAGGCTTCCATAGGACGCGCTTGAACCATATCCGATAAAAGTCCTACTCCAGCGCTTAATGCCTCCTTACCAATCACTCGAGCACCACTTGAAAGTAAAGGTAAAACTGATCTAAATAACCCCCCTAAGAAGCTCCCAATACCATGACCGCGTTGGTATGGTGCACCCTTATAAATTACTCCAACTCCTGACCCAGCTTGATGTGTATAATAATTTTCATATGGACATTTATGATGATCACGAAGAGAATTCATTATTATAATTTTCGGAAATGTAGTTTAATACACACGGTTCCAAACTGGAATGGTATTTTTTGTCCTGTGCTCGATCTTATAACTATTTCCAGCGTATCGAACTCTCTTCGCATAACAGGTAAGTAGTGAGGTTGAGAGAAAACGTGCATTTTATTTGCACCATAAATGTATTTTGTAGGATCTAATGAAATGACTCTTAGTAAAGGAGTCATAACATCACCCACAATCTGAGGATCGATAATGTCGCAATATATAAAGAGTTGAGATGGTAACCCTAAGTGTAAATTAGCAGGACACTTTCCAAAACTTCTCTCTAGGAGATTTTTATTTGGTTCATAACCTAGTTGTAAACTTAATTTGGGTGATAATGTTACGGAAGTTATATTTTTATCCAAAACAGAAATAGACACAAATTTTGTTATTTCATCATAGCGAAATTTCAAGTTCTCTCCGATACCATTTAACACTCTTAAAATATGCTCAACGTTATCATAGTTGGTAGCTGGAATATGTTTTTTGTAGTACACTGTGGATGGTTTATCTTCATTAGGCATTAACATAGATTTTGTAATGTATATAACATTTTCATGATCTTGAACAGTAAACATGGTACATGGATATTGAAACTCGACAACTCCAACCGACCATTCACCTTTAATTTAATAGCTTTCGGTAATTTCGTTGAAAAATTTGTGGTCTTGTTATCAGGAAAGTATTCCATTGAACTATTGCTGAGCAAAGTTAAATAAAAACTTTCTTTATTCATATTTCTTTTAAACTAGAAGCTAAAATCCAACTGTTAAATTTATCTGGATAACCTTTCCACTTCACTAATACTTCTTTTCTGTTACCTGAGTAACGAGTGTCAATTATTTTATCTATTTTATATTGTGAGGTGGGGTTGTAAGTGATTTTCTGTAATTCTCTTTCATAAAAAGTACCAACTATTGGTTCATTTTGTAAATCTGTTATTGTATAAACAACCCATGGAGATCTATCAATTATTGAAGATATAATAAATATTTCATCACTCCAATTTGATTCATATCCTTTTTTGGAAAGCATGTTTATATTTAGTTATTCGAACATAATCACCCACATTGAAATTTGGTTTAGGATTTTCTAAAGAAAGTTTGTTTGACCGTCTTTCATAAAGATTAGTCCAAACTGTCATAATATTGTTGGAATTTACATCACATGGGCACATCTTAATACTAGAGTGAAAGCTGTGATTGTAAGAGTATATTAAATCTTGTAAAACATCTATATATCTATAAGTATTATTATGAGTGAAATAACGCCACATTTTCATTTTTAGTGTTCTTTGAAATCGTTCAACAATACTGGCCTTAATGTCAGGATTGTTAGTGGTATAGTAATTAATCTTTTTGGATTTAAAGTATTTTTGTACATCTTTTGAAACAAATTCTGTACCTTTATCAGATTGTATGTGAGTAGGTGTTAAATTACTTTCAGTAAATATACTTTCAAAACATTCTTTAGTTGTTTCTGAGTTTTTCTTTTTCATTGGTCTTGCAAAAGCATATTTACTAAATACATCAATAACACAAAGTATATACTTGAAACCATCATTATATTGAGAATAAGTTCGCATATCACTTAAATCAGCTTGCCACAGTTCATTAATATTTGATAGAATGTACCTATTACGCGGGAATTTTTTTCGAATGGGTTTATGTAATGTGTATGTTTCTTGTGATTTTAACCATTCCTTTACTTGCTTTTTATTCATTTTACCCTTCATGGCTTTTGACAATTTATCAATACTACCAAAACCAGCGGGATTAGATGGATCATAATAAATCCTGTTAATTTCTTCTAGTACGGGGTCCATTTTTCCCACTCAAGCCTTTTACGTATTTTAGTTGTAGACTTTTTATCTCTACTGCTCGGTGTAGAAAACTCTTGAAATTCAATCTCAGAGGGTTTGTTCAGATCTTTTGCTTGAAGTTGGTTAATAAACTCACATCTCTTTGGATTTCCAATATAAGTAAGTGGTACTTTAATATCTTTTAATGCTTCAGCAAATCTATCCCACCCTACTGGATCACTTCTTTTTAAGGGTCTTAGTGAATCATTTATTAAATCAACAATATTACTTCCAGGAATTTTTTCATTATCAATTATGACTGTACCTTCATTATCCCAATGTATTTTACCTTTACTTGTTTCAACTAAGTTTAATAATAACTGTCCTTTTTTATTATAAGTTTTTGGTATTAAACTGAGTATTTGAGCTGGTGTATAAAGTGGATTTTCAACATTTTCTTTACTTTTGATGGATCGATTCTCCTCCAACAAAGATTCAGCATCAACTGAAGTTTTTAGATCTCTATCTTTATTTTTAAAACCAATTTTAGACTCGTTTGAATCTTCATTAGATGTATCAGAATAAATTGGTAATCTGAGTGGTTGACGATCCTCTTCGGTAAAATGAAGGTATCTTTGCAGTGTTTGTAAATATAACATCCATTTCTTTCGGTCTTCCATCTTACTATTCATAATATTTTGCATTTCAATATCTAATCGAGATAAACTACTACTCGTATTAACCTTATTTTCTTGTTTTAATTTTTTAATTAATCCAGGTTCGATAAGTATCATTTTCTTTGCATTTTCCATGTTAACTGGCTAGTCCACTCACTAATCCACTCAATATTGCACCTAATATTATTGGTAAGAAAGCCCCTCCTTTTTGTATAATTATATTTTTTCTTAGTTTATGTTTACACTTACGCACTAGTTGACGGAGTATATTTTTGTGTTTATTCAATTTTTGTTTATCTTGATCTTTAAGAGGTACTTTTCCTTGTAAAACGTTATGAATACACTCACAAATACAGTTAATTTCTTCTTCATCACACGTTTTAAGTAATGCTCTTTGATATTTTGGTTTAAGCGTATGCAAAACGTTTAGCAAATGTTTATGCGTTGTGAGTCGACGATGCATCATTTAGCAATGATTTGAAATGTTTGATTCTTGGTGTATTTAAACTCTTTTGTGGGGACGTAGACTGTGCAGAAACCATTAAATGGGAAGACATTTGTCTTGATACGACAAAAATCATTGGTATTTTGTTTTAAATCTACCATTAAATATCCATGTGCCTCTAGAGTTGCATCCCTGTAGGCATCTTCAATAAATTTTGGGTTATCTGGTGACACTTGTCGTGCTAAATATCTTATTTGAGTTTTATCTCGAGGGTTTTTAAAATATATTATATAACTTGAGTTTAAGGATATGTCTCTTTGCCCTTTACCCTGATGAAATAAATTTTGTGTTAAATAAAATACACTAAGATTCCTGTGATGACTACCTTTTGTAAATATATCCACAATTCTTCCATCGGACTCTCTCATTAGATCATCAATAATAACAAGATGTGGGTTTTCACCGTCAAACATATTAACATTTGGAATTCCTTGATGGTAGTTAACATTTGGTAAATTATATAAAGGTTGCATTTCATCAAAGCACCATGTGATCTGATTAAAATCACAATTACATATTTCTGTAACTGATTTTATAAAATTTGTTACAAAATTTGACTTCCCACATCCACTTGGCCCCGCCACAATAGCAGTAAACGGATGGATAAAGTGAAACATTACACACGTCTAAAGTTCTAAGGGGTGAAATAAAAAATGAAAGTGTTGGTGTTAACAATTAATATATATTGCAAACATTATATAAAACAGAATGTATACTATTTCTAACACAATTAGTACATCATAATTTTACAGTCAACTCAACCTCAAATAAATGCACACATACACACGCAAATATAAACAACAATTAACTTAAATTATTTACAATAAATCAACGATTAAATATGTAATAAACTCTACGTCATATTATACTATTATCATTATTTTACAATCAATACAAATTTTATTTACATGCAGACATAAAATTAAAAACTATCAACACTTAACGCAGTTTATAATGACCCCAAGCTAATGTTTCAATATTATTATCTAAAATATACCTCTTTGTGTCATTATATGATAAACCAATCTTATTTAATTTTTGTGTAAAAATTGTGTGTTTAATTGATTTAAATCTAAGCATACTATAATATTGCATTTTTTTATTAAATAGAGAAGACTTATAATTATCCATGGTCATCTTTTTAGTGATACATTTATTTACCCCTTTTGCCTTGGCTATAGTCTTATTCTCTAAGTTAAAAGCGTACATTTTGGATCGTAAACCCACAAATTCTTTCATGATTTTACCATTATTTTCATCTTTAAAAAAACCTAATTTCTTTTTATTTAATTTTGGATATTCAAAAATATTATTTGCATCATAAGCTGAGGTATCAAAGTATGATGAAAGGTCAGGTTTTATATCAGAGTAAAAATCATCTGTAAATATATGATATATTAAACTATCCGTATCTGTATACAATAATTTGATTTTACTAAACTTTTTAACCATATAGTTATAATGAAAATCATACATTAATGTTTTTGAAATATCTAAAATGCAAAACCCTAAATAAATTGGTTTGTTATATATTAACTTTGTTTTTCGCAACTGAACCGCAACTAGGTTTTCCGAAAATACTGAAAGACTATGAAATTGTGGTTTAGCGATTAGATCTTGAGCACCTAAAGCTTTGCCCTGGTTCTCCCAGTGTGTAACTAATTTTATGTTAACCCTTTTTTCAATATTCTCCATAGTCTTTCCGAAGACTGAATTATTCATTAATTTATAAAAATCTTTTTTCGAAATCTGATTTTGCTAACGTTCTTAATTTTGTGTTTAGATCTATGTACATCTTCAACCAGCGAGACTGTTTAAATTTTAAAACTCTATGAATTTTAGTTAATTTAACCCCCATTTCTATGCACTGCTTTAAATTTCTGTAATGAATTACATATTTATCTTTATTATTTAAATTTGGGACTAGTTTATTTTCATTAATATTGTCTGCACAAATGTTTTCGGGGCATAAAGGAAAGTCCGAATGTAAATCATGAAGTTCATCTGGATATTCCAAATCAACTTCTAAAATAAAACCGAAGTTCGATGTCTCAGACACATTAAATTCTGTATTCGGATTTACCCATTCGAATCCACCAGTAGGAAGACATTGAGACATAGCCCAACCATATAAATTGTTGGCATCAAAATATGTGATATATGAATTTGGTTTCCCCTGCATCATAATCCCCCATATATTTGTTATTAGCTCTAGCATAACGATTACTACATTGAGATACACCACCCCTGATACCTGATCTAATAAATGCAATTTTCTCAAAATCTGTTAAAAGTTCTAATTCTATTTTTGTATATTTTAACATTGCATCCCAACTTAAACCGGGTGCTGTGTAATAATGGGCAGGGTCTAAATCATAAGTATTAATACATAACTTTCTAAAGTTTTCAAATACATCGGTTAAAAGTAAAACGTCTGTTTTTAAATACAGGTTTGAATAATCTAGCATATTACAACACCCAAAGTGTTCCCAAACATCTTTAGCATGATTGTAATCATCATTTGAAATATGGGAATCTGTGAGCGAGCTATAAAAAAATTTTTGTTCGGGGAGCGATGTTAGGCTTAAACTATCATAATTAGTCATAAGTTCATATGGATAAACGCCTTTCCGTTTTAAACGAAAGAAATCTTCATCATTAGGATAATTTCTACGTAATTCTTGAAATTGATCATTACTGAGATTTTTGGCCAATTCTTCTAATTTACATGATAAAAACTTAAATGAATCTATGAATCTTAATATAATTTCGTGGTTATTCATTTTTAATTTTTTGGAAAAGGATATATATTTTTCTTTATTTTGAGGGATAACTTCGACTTCATCATCACAAAAGTTTAACGCGTGAACAATAAAATGAGCATCATAGTGACTAAGGTTGTGTAAAAATATTGGTATATAACGAGGTTTCCTGAACTTCGAGCTACATGATTCGTGAGCAACACCTATAAAACTACCGGTGTACCAATCAAAATCATAAAAATGTTCTGCTAACTCTGTTTCACAAATATGACAAATGGTTGCATTTGAAATTTGGTTTTTGTCTTCATTTGTTAGCGGAAGTGGAGGATATTTTTGAAGTCTATTTATTTCTTTGAGATTGTTAGATAAACTTTCCATAAACACTTGTGCACAGTTGGGTCCGCAATACGTTACATATTTTGATAATTTATCATCATATGAACATTTTATATAATAACCAAAACTATGTACTTCATGTTTCTGAATATTGTGTGTGAAAGGTTTGGAAGGATCGTTAGAACATGATTCTATTGGTTTTAAAAATGCTTCAAAATCAGCATAAACTACGAATGGTATCTTCAACTTTTTTTCATAACTATCAAATTTAATTTTATCATTTGAAATAGGTTGACCAAACCAATTCTTTTTTTTAAAAGTTTCACTGTTTGGTAATTCTGTACAAATGTGGGCACAATCGTATTGTTCATGGTTAGTTAAACTTTCCTTAGATGGAAAGTGAAGTAGACATGCTTCGCAAATGTACATGATGTGACCGTCTTTTGAAATTTGTTTACTAACTAACCGCGATAAATTTTTTATGTAACAATAATGATTTTTTGTATCCTTGGAAAAAAATAATAAATTGATATGTCTATCTTTACGACACTTTGTTAAAAATAATGGACCTACTATAGAATTACATCGTTTTTCTTTATTATATTCTAACCCAAAAACATTAATACTAATATCATTTAATTTCTCTACTTTTGCTATGTCAGAAATTTTAACTGGAAAGGAAATACCATTAAATTTAAGTTTATTTGCATGTTTAACGTACGATGATACACGATCCGCGTCTTTGTTTACGGGATATAACGCCGAGAGTAACGCCCATTTAAAACAAAAATAATCCTTGCTTTTTACATTTATAACAGCCTTTTTTAATTTTATGTCACGAGGAACATCTATGTATGAAGTACCGCGTAGGGGGTTAAATTTATTAACATTCATGTCTATAGATTTTATGTTTTTTAGACTCCATCCACTATCTTTTTTTTCAAATGCACTAATTTTAGTAGTAATTGTATCATTTAAAGATGAAAAAAAAATATTTAAGTCATCTCCTTGACAAATAATATAGTTAAGCGTTTGAAAATCGAACGTATCATGAATATCTTTAGTTTGTTGAACAAAATCAGCATGCAATATGAAGTTTACTTTAAAAAATTATGTGTTGATGAATACACTCTTGTATTAAAAATAAAATATTATCTTTAATAGAATTTAAAAATAGTTCAGGAGTTTCAAAATTTACCAATGTCGAACTATCTACTCTACTCTTGATTTTATAAGTTAAAATCCTATTTCCAAAAGCAGATTCAATAACACTAACGTTTGATAAAGAATTATGTGAATTTAAAAGATTATTTTTGTGAACATTACTTTTAAAATGATTAGCTAAATACCGTTTCTTGATAAATATATGACACGTTAGACATTCCACTTGATCTTCGTTACTGATACTGTTCCCTGCAGAGGTAGGCGCTTCCGCTTCCGTTGTTGGTTTTTTGCTGAACTTGGGTTCTTTGCTGCTCGTTCGCTTCGTTCCTCTTCCAAGTTGTAGTGGATGACTACTAAAATGTTTAAATTTATTAAAAACTGTACAAGACATTGTGTAAATTATGATCGAAATGAATTTTTATTTTACTTACTTAAACTGTGTTTCAACCATCGCACAGTGATTATACAACTCATCATCATACGATGAATCGAACAGTTGATCCTTCTCCATTTCATCACAAACTTTAGACAACTCCTGATTTAATTCGCTGTTGAATAGTTCCGTATTCTCTTCCATGGTTGTGGAGAACAAAGCACTGGTGCACACTTCACTGAAGTTTGCCATCCTTATAGTAAAGAAGAAAATAGGTAGCAGAGTAAGTAACAGTTCAGTGTTGGTAGACCAACTGATACCCAAATTTCAAATAATGTCCGATATTTAAGTTTAACAAAGGATTAGAAATATAATATAATGAGTACAAGGAAGTAATTTAAGTAAACAGAATCACATTCACTAATGATCAGCTAATGACTGTCATTGTTAAAAAAGTATTTTTAACTTTTTCACTTTCTGCTATTGTCTTTGTAATATTGTATACGAGGGCGTTTGTGTTGTCGTAGATGCTATCCTTATTAGTCTTTACGTAATATTTAATCCTCGTGGAAGCATGTTTCCAATGATCAGTAGTTGGAATCTTGGATAGCTTCTTCATATCGTACATTTCAATTTTGATGAGATGCGTCGCTTGGTCTCCGTCGTCAGAATTAGTAGAAATGTATGATACACCATCTCTAGCGGCTCGTGCTACGGTTGATGATAACAGCTTCCTCTTTTTTATTTTTGATTCAGCTTCAAAAAAATGATCAATCGATTGCGATTTTCTTTTTCCACCATCGCATGTGTTATTATTAATGACGATGTCATCACTCTCTTCTTGAGGGGAGAGTGGCGAGTAGTAATACTGTTTATAGGTATTTTCATCGAAGCTCAATGATTTCTGCAACAACACAGTTATCATGTTAATATCAATTTGTTAACACTTAATCATAAAAGTTAAAAAAGCTAAAGTTACAACCTATTAAAGTCCACTGCTGAACATAGGCCTCCTCTCATTTCTGAGAGGGTTTTTGGGGCTAGGAAATGTTCGCTGCGACACCTCAATGCGTGTTGGCAAACTTCACATGCCTTCGAAATTTTCTCAGACATGCATTCCTCACGATGTTTTCCTTCACCGCTGAGCACGTGGTAAATCAGCACTTAAAATTGTAATTAACAATTTAATTGGTGCCGGCGGGGATCGAACCCGGGACGTGTACTATGAAGTTTACATTTTGCGCTAACCATCTGAGCTACTTAACCATATACACACACATAATATTTAAATATAATTTGTTAACACTAAATCATACACACGTAAGAAAATAACAGAAAGAAAAGTAAGTTTGTCAATAGAATAAACACTTACATCCATGGCCTTTGATGCGTTGAAGTAACACAAACGTAGTATTGATAGATCCACTGCGGTCAAACGACCATACACTAACTCCATGACTGCAGTTGCTTGGTCTTATATAGTACCAGTGAGTAATAATTCTAATCTAAAGAATTTCTGCAGTAGAATTGATAGTATCTTTATGCGTCAACAAGCTTACCTTACATTCTGTTGGTTATCTCTACATTACTACGTCCTTCCTGTCATGTCTTGTTCAGTGTATTGGTGACTCAAATACGTTTTGTATAACACAAAGAAAGCAATTTAATATTTAGATATCACTATAATTGATGATTCCTATATTAGTCATTGAGTAGATTGGTACTGTAATAATCTACTAATAGCAGTAATATTATGGATACACTAGATGTACAACAACATCTGAAAAAGATTCACCCCACTCTAGAAAATAATGTTTATGCTGCCAATAAACTACCCATGTACACCCACGTACCAACGTATATAATATGCAATTTGGATACAGATGATAAACCAGGGTCACATTGGGTATCTTTATATATCGATACGAATGACGTCGGTCAATATTTTGATTCATTCGGACGGGCACCTGTACGATATCATCTAGAGTTTTTTAAAAGAAATTGTAAAAGATGGAACTGGAATGTTGATAGGATTCAGAATGAGTGGACTTCAGTTTGTGGCGAATATTGCTTAATGTATTTGCTATATAAGTTTCAGGGATGTTCAATGCATAGTTTTACGAGTATATTTACAGAGAACACATTGTACAACGATATTTTAGTGGATGAGATGTTTCGCTCCTATTTTATAGATAATAAGTAATAAGATTTTGTATTTCATAAATAAAAATTTTAACAAAATTAGGTAATGTGTTTTATTGATGATTCAGATTAGTGTTGTAGATAGGAACAAAGGAGTATAATACAATAGCATAAGCCGACCCACACGCTGGACGAATAATAGATAATGACGGTAGTCACGGTTGAGGCTCGTAGCGGATATCAATTAGATAAGAGTTAATTGATCTGCACATCTCCGGAACCGTGCATCCTACGCAAAAATGGACCGCAGATTCGTGATCAGAGCATGCCAAAACCTTTTTTTTTTTTTTTTTTTTTTTAGGATTGTGAGTCGACGAACGTCGTGCGCCAGAACTGGTACAACCTTTCTACAAGTGCGCCAAAACTGGTACAACGTAACTACTTATGCTTAAGTAATGATCTAACTCTGCTGCAGCGGAATTTTTAGGATAATTAGGTTGGCAACTGCTTGACGCGTCAGAAGCTTCTTTCTTCTTCAGAAGCATGTTTTCAATGATTTTTTATGTGTTTCCTAAGATCAATAATTTTTCTAGATGTTTTCCGATAAAATATTTTTATAAGCAGTCATTTTCGCGCCAGACAACGAAAACAATCTCTCGAATATGAGTTATTTGATGTTATTTGAGTTATGAGATGGAATGCCTCTTTTACAGTAAAAAAGGGTCTCCGGTTCTCTACACTCACCATACGAAACATTAAGAGCCTTCTTACATATCGGCGTTACGCAAATGTTAGTATTTGACGCTCCGAGCGGGCGATGACCCACGAGAGCGACACTTTATTTCATATCTTTTCAATCGCTCGCACTACGGTACTGTGAGTATAGCGACTAAACGATCTTGACCTTCCATTATACAAGTTTTCTTAGGATGGACTTCAGTGGATGAAAAATTTTTTGTGTGTCATTTTTATATTATCTAATTAATTTATTATAATCTATTTGATATATTTTTCATTACTTATGGACCTTAGTTTTGAAATAAGTACACATAAATATTTTGTTTCACAGTAATCGGTCGTTAACCGATGATGTATAATAATCGATTATATCTACTAACGGTAGCATAGTGGTATAAATAAATTAATGGTACGGTTGCAACCTGTTTTAATAAATAAAATAACCAACTATAACTTACATTTTTTTAATCGGTACTTACAGTCAATTACCATATTTTTATTATAAAAATATTTGCCGCAACGGCATTGACCGAGCTTATTCTTATAGTCAATAATTACAGGCAGTACACACTTTTTATAAAACGCTTGTAACTTGGCTAACATATTCAAAATCCAAAATTTGTCGCCTTTTTAGATTTTTAGTACTTTTATTGCATAATCTGGGCCAGTCCATATGACAAGCATGCGGACATTTTTATTCTCAATTATTTTTTCTCCAGAGATAGCATATTTCTTTTTTTTTACGTTAAGTGACACATTGATACTTGTATTTTTTCCCCATTCGGACTGGTAAGAAAGTTCAGCTACAATCAAAATAACTACAATGAGTTAATTATCTGGTATAATAATAATATACGAACTTTATACTAATTGAAATATACTGTACTAAATAAAAATATTTCTAACGATTAAAATTTGCGGGCGTAATTGGAGATGGTCTAGCACAAAATAGAATCGCCACAGCTAGGGTTGCCAGGCCTTAAGATCGAGAAGCCGGATAGAAAAACGAGCTTAGCTGGACATTTTGGTAAAAAGGCCGGACACTCTTAACTTTGTTAGTCTTAGTATAACATGACAATTTCTTTTAAAGTAAAATAATACTTTTTTATTATTTACCATAAAATATTCCCAAATTCTAATGAAATAGCAATAACATAGAATAAATCAGTCTTCTTTATCATTAATCAATTAATCATTCAATATTCATTAAAATATTAATTTAAATCAATATTATGTATGTAAATACGTGAGAAAGGTAATTTCTTTTGTATGGAGAATAGGCTTACCACAAATTTTGTCGTAACTTAATGAAATGCATATCGATTTATTACTTATATCTCTAGATTACACTAGTGATATTAGTTTTACCGCATCTAACGGGAATAGTGAGAAATTAACTCTCAAACGGCAATCTCATTATAACCTAAAACTTATATGTGCGACTGTCTAGTAGTTTTTATCGATATTCTATGTTATAATAGTGCAGTGTTAATAATAAAAAGTATAAAAATGTTGTAGGTTCTTCAAAATATTAAATACTAGGTGCATTCTGCGGAAGTACTAAAAGAATATTTTTAGTAGTTCCGGAGAAAACAGTTCACGAATAAACAGACTGCGGTGATTTATATGTAGGTATTGATTCTTAATTGTATTATATATCATTGTACCGGTTAGATTTTCATATAATCTTTAGCCAATTTACTATAGTAAATTGATATTTTTTATGAGTTAAGTTACGTTAAAATATCTGGTTGGCCCAAAAACGATTGCCTCCTTTAAAAATCCTAACAAAAGCCAGACGAGCCAGACACCGTTTATTTGGCCGGACAAGCGGCCAAAAGTCTGTCCGGTTTTATCCGGACGCCTGGCAACACTAGCCACGGCCATCGATGCATACTACGAACGAGCCGGAACGCACGAAATATATTGATACAGGTCCGACCCAGAGGAGCGCTCGCGCTTAAACGCAAAGGGCCGGTGCAGTTGATTTATGGTACTTTTATGTAGTTAATTAAAAATAATAGTAACGATTTAAAAAGTAAAATCAAAGTTGAGTTTAAGCGAATGTTGATGATTATTTTGATACAAATTTTACATCGAAATGATGTAGAACTTCGGAGATATTTGGGCTTGTATCGAAGTTTTTCGGTGATAATGGAATTATATCGATTTTTTCCCTTACGTGAAAGGCATACAACGAAAATGTATTTAAAAATTATTAAAGTATAGGATATTTGTGACTTAAAAGTATTTTTTTCTATAATTTAAAAGAATCTATAAATTAGAGCTCCCAAATCATGTATCTCAGAGTTTTGGCCTAAACATACACCGGGAGAATGATTATTACTAAATAAACAAATAAGTTGTCTAAAATTTGCCTTGAGCTTGTTGTAGAAGACAAAACGAGCTATTTTTTACCAAGTAATTGTTATTTCAAGCAATAAACGGTAAACATATAATTTCAACGAGGAAACCTTGTACTTTTGCATTTTTTGTAAGACTCCTCTTAAGCTCTACTATTTTACGCGGATATTCTGTGAGAGCGCGGTCCTTCCCCCGTCGACAGGTATAGACTATACATATACACCCTAGCACTAAATCTTATTACTTGGCACTCTAATATTTCCCTACATACTGTCCATCCTTTCTTGTATTTATCATACTTATTTTCAACTGTCATAATCTCGTTTTTTTGTTATTTACTTGTTTAATTTATATACATCAATTTTTGCCATTTATTGCACAAAAACAATTCTTTGCGCAACAAGTTTGTCACGAAGAAATTACTTCCAGAGCGAAGAGGATTGGGTTGAAATATAAATAAGATTAAACTCTCTTTATAACTTATTTCTCGTTTAAAGTTTTAATGTATATTGTTGTACAATATATACTATATTGTTTTATTCATTAAAGGTATATTTAATGCCGAAAACGCATTTCAGCAGTTTAAAATAATTATGTTGGTTATGCTTATCGCCACAAATTTATTTCACAATCTTTAATTGCTACAGTAATTAATGATATTAACAACGAGGTAGTGGCGTTGTCTGACAAAGCCAGTAAAATGTCGTTTAATTACGACGAAGATCTCATGCGAGCAATCGGCTCACAGCATCATTTTCAAAAGTAAATATAACGACTCTTAAATAAATTTGTCAGTAATTATATAGCACATTAAATTTTGAACATTATTTATAAAATATTTTTTTTTGTATTGTGTAATGTAATGAATATTGAGTAATTAAAGGCAGAATAGAGCCATGCTGCAGATGTATTATGGTTGTAGCACGTATGGGGCGGCTCGACCGGGGAGCGACCACGCTGTCACAGAATACCATCGCAAAATATAGAGATTAATGCTGCTGTGTTTCGTATTGTGAGTGCAGTGAACCAGATACCTTTTTTACTGGAAATAAGACATTCCAGTTTAGTCCTCAGAAGTGACAACGCATCTGCATTTTCATTTGATTTTGAATCGCCATAGTATATACAGATGTGTAAAGGGCCACAATAACCACTTACCATCAGGTAGACTGTGTGCTCGTTTGTCACCCTTATTCTATATAGAAATTGTTTCTAGGTGGCAGGACTCCTTTCCTACCAGGAATCCATCTGGGTAGGCACCACTCTCTTTCCTATTTCTGTCGGCAAACGGCAGTGCGTGCTGTGTCCAGGTCCTGTAGTGTAAAGAGAGCCAGTACAAATACAGGCTATCAGGAATTCCATCTTAGTCCACCGAGGAAGCAACGTAAGTGTATTCTTTCTTTGAAGCTGGCTGCAGATGCCCATGTTACTGCAGGAGCCACTTAACATAAAGTGGACGCTAAGTTCGTTTGTCACTTTATTTCCATCGAGATAACAGAGACAGAGAGGGAGAGAGAGAGAAAGAGATGACAGGAGGCTATCACCATCCACTGCTAAGCCGCTTGCTCTCATTAACATTCTGCATGTCTTCCCAGGTCTTCACTCCATCTTGTGGGGAGCTGCCATATTCGTCATTCATCGCTGTGCTATATTTATTCATTCATTCATTGCAGCCTATCAAAAGTCGACTGCTCAACATAGGGCTCCCTCACAGATTGATTCATAATGGGGACATTTGCTACAGTTGCCCGCTTGGAAGGTATGTCGGTAACCACAGTTTAAATTATTTTGATTTATGCTGTTATCAAAACTTCTGCTGCCCACCTTTTGTTTCAATTTCCTTAAGTCTTGTTTTACGACACCCACAGGATGATATATAATAGTGAATTGTATAACGCCACGAATACACGCTGTGACTTAATAGATTTTCTGGACCTTTTCCTGGGTTTCATTTTATGGCACCCACGGGATGAGCTACCCTCCAATCTTGGTGCTGCGTATAAATTTTTGAGTATCAGGTTTATGATGGCAGCGTGTCCTTGTAGGTGTTATTATATTGTAATAAATTAATCTCAAAATCATTAAAAATAAAGGAATATTACGCGATAACCATTTTTTTACTATTGGAAGTTATTCTGGAGGTTAAATATTAAAAATAATAAATTTGTGAGAGCGGATGTTCAACTTGCTCTTTTACAAAATTAATCATTATCAGAAATAAGACAGCGTACTGCACTACGCATTCAGTATAGAGCAAATACAGTATGACTGACCGTAATATGTCACCGCCACAATCACACATTGGTGTAACGCGAGGAACATAATTACATAACACCAAAGAATGTAAACCAACAGCAACGTTACTAATATAACACAGGGCAGCCCTATCAGCAACACGATCTTCCTTGCTAACACTAGTTGAATAGCCCAACGAGCATGGTAACGACAGTGAGACTCGTAGAATCACCGACTGATCCATCTTAGTCGCATGCGCGGTACTTTATACCGCTAGAACGAGTGGGAGATTATAGTTCTACCTTCATTTGTTCGTATTTTATTTTATTTTTTACCCTCATTCCCAATATGGTGTCTCTGTCTCTGTCCTGACAGAAAACCGACCTCGGACTCCCTTTAGCTTTGAATACGGCATGGGGCAAGCACCCTCCTGTGGAGGTTAAAGTAACGTTACAAACTTAATAAAGATTTCCCGTCTCGGCCTTTTTTGACCAAGAAATACAGACTAAGCTTTTACAGAATTGAGAACATTGCCCTCAGAGTTTAGTATACAATGCTTCCTACCAGAGCTTAACAAAGGTCGCAGATAACATAATCTTCTTTGAGAAACACTATGCCCAGGGCAAAGGTCACATACACGTCATATACACTGAAGACGCAGGCCATCCAGCTAAACGCGCTCCAGTGAGCGGTTCCGTTGCGTTTGCGCCAGTGAGCCGCTACGCCGCACCATTGCCAGCGAGCCACTGCCACGCACTAGCGCCGGCAAGCCGTTGCGCTGCACTCGCATCACCGAGCCGTAGCGCTGCACTCGCACAGGTGAGCCGTTTCCCGGCATTCGCGGCTCTCGCGCTAGCGAGCTGTCTCGGCGCACTCGCGCTAGTGAAGAACGCTGCATACGTATCGAGTATTAATTCTCCCCGCCACTGAACCATGTGTTTGGCGGCCGCGCGAGCCGTCCCGAAACTGATGGTTGCAGCCGATGTAGTCTCAAGTCCAGGACTCAGCCACACATGACCATGTCCAATTAGCCGTCAACTATTTGAGTTAAACTGTAACACTCGTCAACACATTAGAATACAAACGGCTACTTATTTTCTTTCAATTCATAGCACGTAAAAACTAAACATTTATTTTGGCACATCGCTTAAATATTTTGACTTTAAACAGTAACAGCATAAATAGTAAACATGTATATCACATTTCGCATTAAATATTTAAATTTCACTTTAAACTTTTACTTTATACTTTAATGGTACGTCAATGTCGTAAACAGTACAGCAAATTTTATTACGGCATATAACATGAAAACAAAACGCAAGGCGTGTCATGTCGTCGCCACACACGGTCGGTTTCACTGATGAATCCAACTGAGCAGTTCCAACTACAGCTGATATTTTTTAAAATATTGGATTTTCGATATATCGATACTTATATATAAAACTTAGATACTGATGTATTTATAATTATTGATATATCGAAAATTCAATATTTTAATTTAAAAAAATATCAACAGTTTTAGTTTGAACTGATCAGTAGAATTGATCAGTCAAACTGACCGCGTGTGGCGCCCATCAGTCTTTCACTAACACCATTCGCAGATTTATTACGTGAGCGATAACAGGGACTTTATACCACATAAGCGATAACAGAGAATATCTAACAATCATATTGAACACATAAATTATATAAAAAGCACATCGTTAGAAAGATAAATGATTGTTGAACTTATTATTATTATTTCTAAATCGATTAATTGCTATTTTTACATTAAAAAGTGGTTTTAGTGGTTTATGGTGTCGATTTATCAAGTCCGCATGACGGGGTAAACACGATAACTTTTGGAAATATTAGTATGGAATATTACCGAAAGCTTAACGATATGTGCGAAATATCAAAAGTGATATAGTACAATTGATGGCCGACTTGGCTACAGAAAAAAAGCGTTAACTGTTTTAAAACTTAGACTAGAGAGTAACCCTGACATGAAATTGTATTGTATATTAGTGATAGATGAAATGAAAATGAAACAATTGACGGAGTACCATGCAAGTTTTAAAGGACATTTTGGCTATATACATAACGCCTTTGGCTGCTGGCATGGTATTCCGTCAATTGCTTAATTTTCATTTCATCCATGACCAAGGTACAATAATTTTTTTTTTATCAGGGTTACTCACCGCTGTCAATTTTAATGCCGTCAGCGCTTCTTGAGTAAAACTTGGTCGGTGATCTATGGTTGTACCACTTAGTCAATGTCCGAGGTGCAGGCAAACAAGTTCCAAAAATTTTACGTACATAGCGATAGGCTTTTGGTGAATAATAGTTAAGAACTTGTGAAGCCTGTTTATGATATTGTTTTTTATGTCAAGGCATTTTTTCAGTTTAATTTTCCTTGGCGTATCTTTTAAGTGTTGGCTCGTACTCGCAGTGGGAGTAAGACTAGTTCGGGCTATATTAGGATTTTTTTCGAATTGTTACTTTTGAGACCGACAACTAATGAAATTTTTCCGGAACATCCAGCTTTCTTTTTTAGATGTAGACGATACTGTGCAATCACCACGATCACGCTAAAATAAATAATTTACTTATGTAAGTCAGACGGTTCAATTAATTAACTAATTCATATACTTATATACATGTATATATATATATATAATATATATATATTTTATACACACATATATATATATATATATATATATATCGGGTTATATCCGTCATGCCCCGACTAAAACCTCATGGTTTTATTCCTTCTACGTAACTTCGTCACAAAATGTGTAATTTAATTATTAGATAATCACTGCTGTGGTTTTTATACAATATCAATGATAATATCAATCACACAGTCCACCTGATAGTAAATGGATACTATTGTGCTAAATACTTGTGCTCCGGAGTTGTCACCGGTTTTGACGCGTCTTTTCCGGTACTCCTATTCCGTAGGCATAGTCCCGAAATCATGAAAGACAGCCTTCGTGCACTAGGTCTCATAAAAAGGTTATCGCTCTGATCCGTCCAAATATAGACCTATCGCCATCACCTCCTCGTTCTCAAAAATGATGGAATCTATTGTAATTTTTAGCTCATGCGGTACATTGAGGATCACCAGCTGATTAGTGACAGCCAGCACGGTTTATGCCGTGGTAGCTCGGCTGGTGATCTTCTGGGTTAACTAACTCATAAATGGGCGGAGGCAGTAGTGTCCAAGGGGAGGTGTTGGCCGTTAGTTTGGAGATAGCAAAGGCCTTCGATTGGGTTTGGCACAAAGCGCCTTTTACGAAGCTTCCTTCCTATGGGCTTCCCGAGAAATTGTGTAATTGCATCACCAGTTTTCTTGCCGATCTGAGCATCAAGGTCGTAGTGGTCAGTGCATGCTCTGATTACAAGCCCAAATGCTGGTGTTCCACAAGGCTGCGTGCTATCACAAACGCCGTTTCTTCTGCATATCAATGACATATTGCAAATCAGTAACATTCATTACTATGCAGACGACAGCATTGGTGATGCTTTATAAACCGGCCGTGCCAATATTTCTCGGGAAACGTCGCCGAGTACCTGGACAAACTTGTGTGTGAAGTCGAGACTTTGTTGAACAAAGTCTCAGGCTGGGGGCGACTAAATCTAGTCCGGTTTAATTCCCAGAAGACAGAGGTTTGCACGTTTACCGTTAAAAATAACCCCGTCGTCTTATCTCCTCAGATTCAAGGCCCTCCCCTTGTTGTCTCAGCCAGTATCGGAATCTTCGGCGTCGATATGTCCAGTGACGTGCAGTTTTGTGGTGACTTGGAAGAGAAGGCCAAATTGGCCAGCTTGGCGTGCTCAGCAGAGCGGGACAGTATTTCATGCCGGCTCACCGCCTGCAACTTTACAAAGCACAGATTCGGCCGCACATGGAATACTGTTCCCATCTCTAGGCTGGGGCTCCCCAGTACCAACTTCTTCCATTTGAGCGTGTGACGGCCCAATATTATTATTAATAATTAAATTCAATATAAAGGGGCGTCAAAAATAGTCTTAAAAGATATATATTAAGCAATTAAGTTAAATTAATAAACATAAAGTTAATATATTTCAGACATTATCCCAATAACATAGTAAATTAAAGGCAAAATTATTGTTTTTCGTAATAAATAAATTTATTTAAAAACTTGAAAAAATATTTAAAATAAGATAAATAATAGAAATACAAGTCAAAAAATATTATAAAATTAAGTTAAATAACGTTTATAAGATAATTAGAAAATTTATAAAAATTGTTTAAGTCATGGGAGGTGTTCGTGTATAAAAGAAAATTTTTCTAAGTTGTTGAAGGAGTTCATGTATTAAAGAAAATTTTCCTAAGTTATGGAAGGTGTTCACGTATAGACGTCTTGTATGGAGGAAGCTGTCGGAGGTACATACCTGCAGTTGTACATATATATGGGGTGGTCGGGAGCCCGACTGCCTGAAGTACTGTAGCACAATGACTAGTCCTATATTAGGGACTTATGATATTAAACTCAATGATACAAAAGCAATACTAAAGAAGGTCTCCATGATGAATTTGCATTACAATAGTAGGGTCGTGGGTTCGAACCCTATATATTAATGACTTATGAAAGTAAGGTCTATGATCCAAAAGCAATACTATAGAAGGTCTCTATGATTAATATGCATTACAATAGTAGGGTCGTGAGTTCGAATCCTATATATACATGAATTATGAAAGTAAGGTCTATGATACAAAAGCAATATTATAGGAGGTCTCCTTGATGCATAAGCATTGTATGGGGTGGTCGGGTGACTGACTGCTCCTAGTACTGTAGCAAAATGACTAGTCCTTATTAGGGACTTGAAAAGGAATATTATGGTGGCGTGTGTGCTGCTTCACGAGCAATTGGTCCGAGGTAAACTTGGACTCGCTAACCGATGTGTCCTAGACATATCATCTTAGTGCCGGTGGTAAGCGGGTTTGTTGTAGCAATACGGCTTTCCCGTGGACATCGCACACCCATACCGTTTGTGGGCGATGTCGTTGCACATAGCGATGTGTCGTCTATCTTGCGGATTGGGATGAT
The DNA here is from genome assembly GCA_907164705.1 of Parnassius apollo. Taxonomy (NCBI): domain Eukaryota; kingdom Metazoa; phylum Arthropoda; class Insecta; order Lepidoptera; family Papilionidae; genus Parnassius; species Parnassius apollo. The sequence continues at coordinate 1,580,699 of CAJQZP010001402.1, read as the reverse complement.
GAGTGTGTTTGGTAGCACTTTTAAGTGTAACAGGCATACTCAACTTCATGTCTTAGTGCATTAGCGCAATGATACGTGGAGTTTTGTTCATTGGCGTCTTAGTAGCGTGCTACTATGATACGTTGGTGATATTTTTTATATAACAACAATACAAACTTTGTTACCAAAGTCGATAGGGGTCATGTGGGTGTGTTGTGAGGGTGCGCCATCCGTATGATAGTTGCATTGATGCTTACTGCTACTTGCGGTATTGCGTCTTGTGATGGATCTGCGGGTGTGCTGCGCCTGATTCGACGCATTCCTGTGGTTCTGGTCGATGGAGGTATACAATTAACATCTAAGTGCCGGTGGTAAGCGGGTTTGTTGTAGCAATACGGCTTTCCCGTGGACATCGCACACCCATACCGTTTGTGGGCGACGTCGTTGCGCATAGCGATGTGTCGTCTATCTTTCGGATTGGGATGATGAGCGTGTTTGGTAGCACTTTTAAGTGTAACAGGCATAATCAACTTCATGTCTTAGTGCATTAGCGCTATGATACGTGGAGTTTTGTTCATTGGCGTCTTAGTAGCGTGCTACTATGATACGTTGGTGATATTTTTTATATAACAACAATACAAACTTTGTTACCAAAGTCGATAGGGGTCATGTGGGTGTGTTGTGAGGGTGCGCCATCCGTATGATAGTTGCATTGATGCTTACTGCTACTTGCGGTATTGCGTCTTGTGATGGATCTGCGGGTGTGCTGCGCCTGATTCGACGCATTCCTGTGGTTCTGGTCGATGGAGGTATACAATTGACATCTTAGTGCTGGTGGTAAGCGGGTTTGTTGTAGCAATACGGCTTTCCCGTGGACATCGCACACCCATACCGTTTGTGGGCGACGTCGTTGCGCATAGCGATGTGTCGTCTATCTTTCGGATTGGGATGATGAGTGTGTTTGGTAGCACTTTTAAGTGTAACAGGCATACTCAACTTCATGTCTTAGTGCATTAGCGCTATGATACGTGGAGTTTTGTTCATTGGCGTCTTAGTAGCGTGCTACTATGATACGTTGGTGATATTTTTTATATAACAACAATACCAACTTTGTTACCAAAGTCGATAGGGATCATGTTGGGTGTGTTGTGAGGGGGCGCCATCCGTATGATAGTTGCATTGATGCTTACTGCTACCTGCGGTATTGCGTCTTGTGATGGATCTGCGGGTGTGCTGCGCCTGATTCGACGCTCTCTTGTGGTTCTGGTCGATGGAGGTATGCGGGTGGTGATGTCTGCTGGGATGTATGGGGGACCTTGGGATGGTGTAAGCCCGACGATAGTCGTATTGATGCTTGTTGCGTTCTGCAGCATTGCGTCTCTGCGATGTTTGTTTGGTGGGACGCTATTCTCAATGGCGATCTTTGCGTTTTGGTGTGACTCACACCTAAGTAGCTTTGCCCAAGTCGGGTCCCTTCATTGCGGGGCTGCAGACTGTCTGCCCTCCACGATGTTTTATATAACAACGTAATATTATATCTCTGTAACTTTCCCACCTTTGAATGATTGAAGGCAACTTGTTGGTGGGTGAGACAAACATGATCGAAAATGCATTTACTCAACGTCAGTGACACAAACCCTTTCTGATGGCGAATTATTACTCTTATTTTATAACTGCCTTTTGGCTATATCTGCCGTTGTATTGGTTGGTGGAGCATATGTGTCGACCTCATGCGGGTGGTAGCTGGCGGGAGGATCTGAGGAGACTCTCAAGGCTGCGGCCGAAAGCCGCACAACGTGGGACCCCATTCCCTTGAGGTGAGCAGTAGACTCATGACACGCTCTGCGGCTAGTAGCCGTGCTGATCATGCAATTGGTGGTGATGCCATACACTTACATCACGTCTGCAGGAGCGGCGGTCTGGCAGGTGGTGGCGCTCACGGAGGGTTTACGGCCAGTGTGCCTATTTGCCTAAACCGTGTGACGTACATTCACTGTGGCTGGATTCGTTCGTATTCTGTATGGCGTTTACACGCATTGACATGCGCGACTTCGGTCGATGTTTGTGCTTACGCACTAACAAGGGGCCAAGCCTCTTTTACTGGTTCGCCAGTTATTTTGCTGTGGACTACGGTCCAGTTCCCGAATTAGCTTTCCCTTCGGGGGGGAGTGCATCAAAATGGTTGGCACTCACCGTGCACGGCGTGTGTGGGGCCGTGTACCTCCCCTACATTTTTTTAAATAAATGTAGGAGAGCGAAGCCCTTGTATCCGGGTATTTTTGTATAAATATATTGTGAGCCTTTTCCAAGCGGGAAGGGATAAATAATAATAGATTAATAATGTAAACCTGATGCAAGTGGAATAGGGACGTTTTATGTTCTTAACCTTTTTCGAGCCCTGTCTTCGTGAACGGGGTTCACTTAGCTTATAAGGCATTACCAACAGCTTTCAATTGCTCTAGTGAATATTCATTCTTCCAAAAGACACCTAAAGGAACTAAGTTACTAAACAAACACAACGTAAATAAGGGTCCTAACTAAGACGATCACGCCAAAATATTAAAACCGGCCTATTAATAAACCTTTTTGAAAGATCATTTAGAAAGATCAAAACATATTTTATTTATCCTGGTCACATATATATAATTATTATGTAAAGGGGAATATAATATATTTAGTATTTTATATATTTATTATTATGAGAGGGGGGGAAGCGTTACAAGCGCATCCAACGGGGAGATGTTCGAATTGTTGGCGACCGAGCTCTTTCCGATCGGCTTGATTCAATGGAACTGCGAAGAGATGTCGGACCAATTCCAGCCGCACAATTTCATAATCGCACACCGCGACAAAACTCGCGATATTATCCTTACCATCTGGATGACTGGCGGTCTACCACTGTGCGATTTAAAAGAAGTTTCTTCCTCGCACAAATTCCTGGTGGAATCAACTACCACCAGATATTTTACCGATACGACTGAGGGACCTTCAAGAAAAGAGCCTATTCCTTTTTAAAAGGTCGGAAATGCATCTGCAATTCCCCTGGTGGTGCAGTTATTTATGTGCAGCGATAATCACTTATATTCGGGTGAGCTGTATGCTCGTTTGCCCCCTGTCCTATAAAAAAGCCTCACATTTGACACCAATGTCGGAATAAAATAACAAACTAAATACCACTTAAAGTGCTTTTTCAGTTCAAAGTATAGGACGTACACCACTTTCTACACAAGTCCCCTCTGTGCAGCCATTGTAAAGAAGTACCATATTTGAGACACAAACCACCACATCCATTAAAATAATTAAACATTACTAGAAACAATGAGAAACTCTGATGATGATTATTCTATCCTATACTCTAATTACATTCCTTCAGATGTTGAAAGTCAGCTTTCCCCGATATCACCAATTACATCATTATCTTACATTCAACCCTCTCCACCATATACAATGGACAAGTCACACCTGTCTTTTAAAATAGTATCAGTAAACTCCATTAGTCAAAGTCTAGAAGAAGAGACTGATTCTATAAGTTTAACATGGGACGGTAACAAGGATTCTATCCGAAAGATTTTATACAAAGAATTGATCCTAGAAAAAAATATAGATTTTCATAAGCCGAGAAAAGACCAATGCTGGTGTCATAAGTTTGAGTAGTTACCCGAAAGAGATGAGAAAGACAATCATTAAGAGTGTGAATTATTAGAGAATGAAAATCAACCTTAATTTCATATGTTCATATTAAATTAAAGTTGATTTTCATTTAAAATTTAAAGTATTTAATGCAATGGAAGATATCTGTATCGGAAACACATTAAAACCCACGATTGGCACGCTTTTAAAATGGGCAAACGTTAGATTGATACAAGTGAGGAGGATTGAAAAATTAAGGAAGTAAGCTGTGCTATGGAAATAAATCTATACTCAGAACTACTTTCGTAAGGATGAAACTATTCCAAGGAATTACGAAATTTTGCCTTTTGTAGAAAACAAAATTTGGAGACAGGAGCTAATAATAAAAGTAGCTAATGAGAAAATAATGACGACGACGGGTTAGTCTTTGCTGCAACAAAAGCATTTTATTACTGCGTCGACCTAGAAATAAAAACAATAAATATATCTTGACATGCCTCTTTGATGCAATTTCTCATTTAGAAACTAAAAGATATTTAACTTACTAAATATTGACATAACATTTAATACCAGTATTGCAATAAGAATTGCTAATTTGTCATCCTTTAATAATTTAATGGCAAATTGCATTAATGAGGCATGCCAAGATTGTTAACAGAATAAGACTAGTAAAGAAAACTTAAGTATCTTGTACATCACTTGTGCAATTTTTCCCACGCTCTCATTTCTTGGAAACTTTTATTTTGTTTCATAATGTTTTGGAGAAATTATTATACTTGGCTGTCATAAGTTTCTTTTAAAGACTTAGATTTTATTTTCGATGAAAATCTCATGTTTCTTGAATCTCAAATCAAATCTCAAAGCATTTTCTTTAATTTGAAATAAATCAGTTCTTATGAATTATGTATCAAATTTAATTTTTTACAAGTTCCCCTTAAGATTTCAGTTTTTTTTTAGTTTCTACTAATGTCTTATGTTCAATTTTAGATGTTTGTGATTTTATGTCATTTTAAATAATTATATTCAGATTTATGAATAAATTTTATTTTTATATACTTATTTTTTCACCTAGAGAATATGAAATTGCTACCATTTGTTGTTCTTTTCTTGTTTTTTAAACAAAAATGGTCTATAATTCTACTTTGAAACCAAACACCTCTCAATATTAACGCCAAGCCAAATAGGCGTAAAATTTTTAAAATTACGGCAATTACGACTTCCATCATTACCGACTAGTCGAACCACAGGGCCCGGGTTCGATTCCGAGAATAATGGCCCCGAAATTTTGATGGCGCGCGATTAACGAAAGTGTTCTGGGTTGTAGTTAGTTATAACCAAAACAAAGTGGCGAATGTGGCACGTGGCGGGTTTTGAATAGTATACTTGCTATATCTATATCTAATTTGCTATATTAGCTGGCGCAACGAAAAATATGAACGGGCACTTCTCCTACTAGCCTCTTACTAAGGCCTCAATAGGCTGGTGAAACTACGTTGCAACTGGGCAGCGGTGCGCGACAATAAATGCACTTGTGCACGACAAAATTGCAGTGTGCGCGGTCACCACGACTAAGGTTTGTGCTATTCTGTGGCTTGAGTGCCACAGGGTGCTATCACTGTGCGCGGTCACCACGACTAAGGTTTGTGCTATTCTGTGGCTTGAGTGCCACAGGGTGCTATCACTGTGCGCGGTCACCACGACTAAGGTTTGTGCTATTCTGTTGCTTGACTGCCACAGGGTGCTATCACTGTGCGCGGTCACCACGATAAGGTTTGTGCTATTCTGTTGCTTGACTGCCACAGGGTGCTTCTGCGCGGTCACCACGTCTAAGGTTTGTGCTATTCTGTGGCTTGGCTACCACAGGGTGCTATCACTGTCTGTGCGCGGTCACCACGACTAAGGTTTGTGCGCAAAATGAAATAAAATCATCTAATTCGTAAAAGCTATTTCCGATATTGATTTATCCTTATATGGAAGCTCGCTTAAACAGAAACAGAAACTTTTTTAATCAATATACATTACAAATAATACTTATTGAGTTTTTTTTTAATTTACCACTGATTCGGAAAAACCTCTGTCCTGGGAAGAACCAGCATGTATACCACAATCACTAAACAAATTAGAAATAGCTTGGAACTAAAGTTGAATCAAAAGTATTAACAGTATTAAGATACCTACGTAATATATCTAAGTAATATATTTATTTTTTGTATAGGGTGACAAATGTGCACACAGTTCACCCGATGGCAAGTGGTCGCTGTGGCCCATTGACATCTATCCTCGATTACGAATCAAAATGCAGCTGCGTTGCCACCCTTGAGGACCAAGATGGAATGACTCATTTCTAGTAAAATGGGTCTTCGGTTCACTACACTCACCATGCGAAACACAGCAGCACTCCCTTATAACAACTCTAAAATATTGTTCTTTACTCAATTATATTTTTACAATTATACAATTGACTGGTAATCACTTAAGGCGTCTACCTCTTTTGTAACAAAGTTTATGGTTAAAAACTAAATCAGTGTTTATTATTACTAAAATAATGATGTTACAAAGTAGTCGGAACGTCGGGAATATAGAATACGGAATATTAAACGTATTACATCCATAAAACTTAATTTTATTTAGCATTTAATATTATAATATGTATAAGAAATCATAATAAGAACTCAAAGATGCAATAAAAAAATGGTCGTCTGTAAAGACGGTTTACAAACGTTAGTTTGACATAATAACGTCATAACAAAACCTTGATGAAATGATTGCATACTTTTATGAATAAAATTGAAATATTTTTATTAAATTATCACTATTTTGTATGGAACAAAGAAGGAGTGAAATGAAGTCTACATTAGATCGGCTTGAGCGTTCGGCTTGCGCTGATCGTGCCTTTCACTCGTTCGTGCCGCGCTTTCGCTCCGATCGTGCTCGGTTTGGCTGGATCGTAACGGGACAATGAGTCATCATTTTTCGTGCATGTAGTCGGCGTTTGTCGATTTATTAGACGTTTTCAGGTCAAAAAGCTTTCAGCTTCTTATGAAATATCGTGATTGTATAATACTCTCTGCCTGCCTATATCGACTTTTCAAGTCCCAGCGTGGCTTTTGAAGTTGTCATTTCGTATAGTGGTGGTCAATCTACAGAGTACTTACTTTACTTCAAAGTTTTCTTTTCTAAAAATACTAGTGTAATCCAATTCCCATAAGTACTCTTACTTTTTCACAGTCTAGATTTTACAATGTAAGTCAACAATCTACTGTCTTAAGAAATAATAGTGTACACCATGATCCACATTTACAAGAAGAGCAGCGTGGACATATCTGCGGGGCTAACCAAGATAAAATCTGCAATCGCAAACGCTAATAGAAATCTATTAAAGTGACTTAAATCAACGGTAAGTCATGTGACTGTAGTGTAACGTTGAGTGATACGTGAAGGGAAAACGATATACCCCTTTCTAAGCATATTGCGCGCATAGAGAAATGTGATATTTGGAATAGTATTAGTCCTATATATATATATATATATATATATATATATATATATATATATATATATATATATATATCTTCGGTGTTGTGCATAATGATTGTTAAATATACAAACCTAATAATTTAATCCATTACGGCATAATTTCGATCACTAGACGACTTCAAGTATTTACCTAAAAATTAAATAGGTTTAATGAATTTATTTCTCACAAGAAATAGTTTCGCTTACAATGAGATACACAGTAAATGACATAAAAACAGTCTTATTGCCTCTGGTGCTTGATTAAAATTTATAACTAATAGACGTAAAAGGAGAATAGAATTTCTAGGCCTGAAGTTAACTGGTTTATACTTTTTATCTAACAATATAATATTAAATCTATATTTTTATAAAGTAAAATACAAATAACTCTTTTTAAAGTCTAGAATTCGAAAAATCAATAAATTAAGAAATAAGTTCTAACTTATTTCTTGTTTTATTGTTTTTTCAAAATTTCGATTAACTAAAATTTCGACTAATACAATCGATTTTGAATTTATTCGGATCCAAAAAATAAAATGAAAAACCTTGCAACATTAAAATCCTGTCATATATTTGGAATGATGATATTCATTTGGAAGTGAAATATATTAGATATTTTGTGCTATAACATACGTACTGTTGCATGAATAAGTCAACTAGCGCCATCTAGTGGCAGGAACGAGAGCGAGGGGAGCATTGAGAAAATGACATCACAAATCACTCAACCGACAGCGCCTAGTCGAAACTCGAACTCTCGGTACCTTGCGCGTGTTTACTTGAACATTCTGGATATTTCTTTGCTAATTTAAATATATAGGCGCTGCAAGATGCGATGGGAGTAGTGTTGATTTGGCGAAACAAGCGAAGCTTCGGAGCGGAATTAAGTGAATTAGTGTGTTTAATTATTAGTGTTTTTAACTTTAATTTGTGTAAAGTAAATTAAAGTGTTAATTTAGGTAATTTTATCGGCAATTTTTATTGTCACGAACCTCAAGCTCGTAACAATTGGTGTCAGAAGAGGGATAAAATCATGCCGATTTTACCTAAGGAGGAAACCGAGGGTGTCCGTACCCGAAGTCAACGCCAGCAGGAGACGGACCAACGAAGATTTGGTGGTGCAACGCCGCAGACGTCGGAGGGCCAGCCACCGGCTGAAGGCCCGTCGGTAGCTCCTACATCTGCAGCACCTGACTTAGGTGCTCTGATGGTGATGCTGCAGGAGCAGGCTCGCCGACAGGAGGAACAGGCTCGCCGACAGGAGGAACAGGCTCGCTGACAGGAGGAACAGGCTCGCCGACAGGAGGAACAGGTCCGTCAGTTGAAAGAGCAGCTGCGGGGGCGGACAAGAGGAGCAGGCCCGCCGACAGGAGGAACAGGCCCGTCGGTCAGAAGAGCAGATGCTCCTCATTAAGGACCTTCATGCTACCTTTGGGAAAGAGATAAAGGAGGTGAAGGATAAGGTTTCTCAACATGATAACCGCCTGTCGGAAGCTGAAACCCAAATCAAGGAAGCTAAAACCCAAATCGACCAAGTGAACAATCGGGTTGATTACGTGGTGGCTGACATGAAGAAAACGCTGGACGACCTCAAACTGGGTGATGGAACTACAGCTCCCGTAGTAGCTACTACACCTTCGCTACGTGGGTTCAAAGTGCCACCGTTCGACGGGACTTCTTCCTGGTCAGCCTACAAAATCCAGTTCGCGGCTGTTATGAAGGCGAACGGCTGGAATAAAAATCAGGCCATGACTGCTCTCACACTAGGCCTGCGTGACCAGGCCTTAACAGTTCTGGAAGCTCTCGGTGAGGAAGTGACTTATGAGCAACTCCTTGAGGCATTGGAGGCGAGATATGGCGACGCTCACCTGGAACACGTCTTTCGTGCGCAGCTTAAAGATCGTGTGCAGCGCATCAACGAAAACCTGCAGCAGTGGGCTCTAGAAGTGGAGAAGCTGGTGCGAAAAGCATACCGGTCTGTACCTGCGCTCATTGAAGGGAACCTGGTGCAGACATTCATCGACGGCATCCGCGACCTGGAAGTCAGAGCTGCTGTGAGGCTCGGGCACCACGAGACGCTTAAGGACGCCTTGGCCCATGCACTGGAAGTGGAAGCCGTGCGGCAGGATCATCGTTCCCATCGCGTCAGGGAGGTTGCAGCAGCTACAGTTCGCTACCGCAACAATGGATACAGCCCAAGGTGCTATGGCTGTGGGGAAAAGGGCCATCTTCGATCCAGCTGCCCTAAGCGAACCCTAGAAAGGGAAGGTGAACGATCTCAGGAGGGTAGTGCGGCCAACAGCACCGCCCAGCAGCAGCAGGGAAACGAGTAAAAGCCAGAACTGCGGGGCGGGTGCTGGCTGATGTTAAAAGAGCCCCAAGGATCTCGATCTCACAAACCCATGATGGGAACAGTCTAATCATCAAGGGCGAGGTCAACGGAATGCCGTGTAAACTGACCATAGACGCTGGAGCCTCTCGTACGGTTGTTAGTTCCCAACTTATAACTCAGTTCCTTGGGGACTCCGCATACAACCGAGAACGCATTAATTTGGTAACAGCCACCGGTCAGCGTATACCCGTCCGTGGAGAGAAGGAGATGGAGTTGAAGCTAGGCAACGTGATCTACCTGCATAATGTCATCGTGGCTGATATAATGGACGACTGCATCCTAGGCCTAGACTTTATGAGGAATAATTGTTGTGAGATCGACGTTAAGCAAGGTGTTTTGAAATGTGGACAGGAGGAACTTTTTATGGAAGGTGCGTTACCAGGGAACGTGTACAGCATTAAGAAGATTGTTCTTCCGCCGAGATCGGAAACGATTGTTCCGGTTAGTCTTCCTCGAAACGCTGGGCAAGCCCACCGTTGTGTACTTGTGGAAAGGGTAAACAATGACCTTCCATGGAAAGTAGCTCGAACCTTGGTCAGGACCACTGACATCTCAGGAGTACGTGTGCTGAACCTTTGCGACCGGGACCAGATTATAGAAAAAGGCACACTGATTGGTACTTGTGAGGAAGTGGATTGGTTACGTCGGTGCCAATATATATCGAGTGGCACCCACAGCAAGGATGCAGAAACGAGAGTGACCACACTTTTGGAAGACTGTCGGAGTGTTCTCTCCCCGAACGAATTGGTCAAGGCGAAGAAGTTGTTACTCAAGTACGCCGATGTATTCTCATCAAACGATGCTGACATAGGAAAGACTGGCTTAGTTCAACACAAAATAAACACAGGAGAAGAATTGCCTATCCGTCAGCGGCCAAGAAGATTGCCGGTAGCACGTGAAAATGAAGTGGAAACCATGATTGAAGGAATGGTGAAGGATGGTGTTATTGAACCTTCCTCTAGTCCGTGGTGTTCACCAGTGGTGCTGGTGAAGAAGAAGGATGGCAGCATGCGGTTTTGTGTTGACTACCGCCGTCTGAACGACGTTACGAAGAAGGACAGCTATCCCTTGCCAAGAATTGATGACACGCTGGACATGCTTACAGGAGTAAAGTGGTTTAGCACGCTGGATCTAAAAAGTGGCTACTGGCAAGTTGAAATTGACCCTAAGGACAAGGAGAAAACTGCGTTCTCGACGGGAAAGGGTCTGTGGCAATTTAAAGTAATGCCGTTTGGGTTGTGCAATGCTCCAGCAACGTTTGAAAGGCTGATGGAACTTGTACTTACCGGGCTAATTGGCGATGCCTGTCTGGTCTACTTGGATGACATCATCATTGTAGGCCGTACGTTTGAGGAACACCTTCAAAACCTGGAACGCGTGCTCATGAAGATTCAGAGTGCCAACCTCAAGTTGAGTCCGAAGAAATGTTCACTATTCCAACGGCAAGTTAACTTTTTGGGGTTTGTAGTATCGGAAGAAGGTATCCGCACAGATCCAGAGAAAATCGCCGCTGTCAAGGATTGGCCGGTTCCAAAAGACAAGACGCAGGTTAGAGCATTTTTGGGTTTGTGCTCCTATTACCGGCGATTTGTGAAGAACTTTGCAGATATAGCCAAACCTCTGCATAAGCTAACCGAGGAGAAGCGACATTTCTGCTGGGATGAAAGTTGCAATATCGCATTCCAGGAGCTCAAGGACCGTCTGTGCAAAACACCTATTTTGGGATATCCTGATGCAAGCAAAGAATTTATAGTTGACACAGACGCAAGTGATATAGGACTTGGCGGTGTGTTGTCCCAACGGAATGGTGACCAAGAGGTCGTGATAGCGTACTTCAGCAAGTCGTTATCAAAACCGGAAAGGAACTACTGTGTCACAAGACTAGAATTGCTAGCTGTGGTAAAGTCGTTTCAGCATTTTAGCAAATATCTTCTGGGGCGAAAATTTCACTTACGAACTGACCATGCTGCACTAAAATGGCTATTGCAGTTTAAAAATCCAGAAGGACAAGTTGCGAGGTGGATTGAACTATTGCAGGAATACGACTTTGAGATCGAACATCGCAACGAGAAATCTCATGGCAACGCAGATGCATTGTCAAGAAGACCTTGTCCTGAAGATTGCAAACATTGTACTAGGCAAGAGAGTAAGGAAGTGGTATCCGTGAGGATGCTCAGGGCAGACCACCTCAGCAACGAGTGGAAGGACAGCTTACAACGTGCACAGCAGGAAGATCCGGACATCAAGCCGATCCTGGAATGGATGAAGGCCAGTGCTCCCAAGCCCAAGTGGAGCGACGTCTCAGCGATGAGTTCGACCACTAAAAGCTATTGGGCCCAGTGGGACAGCTTGCTGCTTCAGGATGGAGTTCTGTGCCGTAAATGGGAAAATGTTCGGGGAGACAGCTGTCATTTACAAATGGTTGTCCCTAAAGCTAAAGTACCGGATGTTCTACAGCTGTACCATAATTCAGCAGGCCATCTGGGAGTTAAACGAACTCTACTGAAGATCCGAGAACGGTTTTACTGGGTCCACTGTCGAAACGATGTCGAGGACTGGTGTCGCAAATGTACAAGTTATGCGGCTGTAAAGGGACCTCAGACTCGTAGTAGAGGTGCATTGAAGTTGTACAATGTTGGTGCACCATGGGAGAGAATAGCCATTGACGTGGCGGGGCCGTTTCCGGAGAGTGAAAGCGGTAACAAGTATTTCATGGTTGTGATGGATTACTTCACTAAGTGGCCAGAAGTCTTCGCCATTCCAAATCAAGAAGCTTCAACAGTTGCAGATAAACTAGTTCATGAAGTCTTCTGTCGTTTTGGAGTACCTTTAGAGATTCACAGCGATCAAGGAAGGAATTTTGAGTCTCAAATATTCCAGGAAACTTGCCGAGTTATGGGTACTCATAAAACAAGAACGACTTCTTATCACCCGCAATCTGATGGAATGGTGGAACGATTTAATCAGACATTGGAGAGGTACCTAGCAAAAGTTGTAGACAATCGGCAACGAGATTGGGACAAGCACATACAACCGTTTTTGTTGTCATATCGAAGTTCTGTTCACGAAAGTACAACAGTGACACCAGCTTTCGCAAACTTTGGAAGAGAATTACGGCTGCCTGCAGACCTGTTCACCGGGATACCACCTGATGCTCCACGCAGTATAACCGATTATGCAAATGACTTGCGGAAAAAAATGAATGACGTTTATGAGCACGTCAGACAATCGGGCCAGCAAATGTCTGAAAAGATGAAAACCCGGTATGACCGCAAAATGAACAACAAAGGGTTCGACGAAGGTTCACTTGTGTGGTTGCACAATCCAGTCCGCAGCAAAGGGAAATCTCCTAAGCTTCAAGCTAAATGGGACGGCCCGTACCGGATTGTAACCAGGATCAACGATGTGACCTACCGGATACAGAAAGGCGCAAGAGGGACTCCTAAGATCGTCCATGTGGATTGCTTGGCGCGTTATTATGGGACCGATAATGCTCGGGACGAGCATGTCTTAGGAGGGGGCAGTGTTGCATGAATAAGTCAACTAGCGCCATCTAGTGGCAGGAACGAGAGCGAGGGGAGCATTGAGAAAATGACATCACAAATCACTCAACCGACAGCGCCTAGTCGAAACTCGAACGCTCGGTACCTTGCGCGTGTTTACTTGAACATTCTGGATATTTCTTTGCTAATTTAAATATATAGGCGCTGCAAGATGCGATGGGAGTAGTGTTGATTTGGCGAAACAAGCGAAGCTTCGGAGCGGAATTAAGTGAATTAGTGTGTTTAATTATTAGTGATTTTAACTTTAACTTGTGTAAAGTAAATTAAAGTGTTAATTTAGGTAATCGGCAATTTTTATTGTCATGAACCTCAAGCTCGTAACAGTACGTATATACTCCAAAACTAAATAAATTATAGTTGCGCCACACAAGCTTGAAGTTCTTATTTTTTCACCAGATTCAAAGATTAGATGTGAATGAAATGATATATTTGAAACTTTCTGAGAATTACTACGGTAATAGTTAGTTATTTATCGAAACGGAATTAATAGCTTTTAATCTAAGAAGACTCGCAAATGAATCTATCAAAAATACATCTATAACTTTAGCAACAAAAACGAAGTCTACGGCGTGATATTTAGCAGCAATAACCTTTATATATGACAGGATAAACCATTAATTTCTGAAGTTTGTTTTTTCTTCACATGAAGAGATAGTTTTGATATGAATCGGCCGTAAGAAATGTTGTTGTTATTCGAACTACCAACATAAACTGTTTAATGTGCGATATCGATATTACTCTTTCTCTCTCTTTATATATATATATATATATATATATATATATATATATATATATATGTATATATAAGGCAATAATCTCCCTTCCTACTTCCTTCCGCACGGGTATTTTTACGTGTGCCACCGATACTCGCACAGTTGTAGCACGATCTTGGCCGTGATAGCACCCTGACGCAGTCAAGCCACAGAATAGCACAAACCTTAGTCGTGGTGACCGCGCACAGTGATAGCACCCTGTGGCAGTCAAGCCACAGAATAGCACAAACCTTAGTCGTGGTGACCGCGCACAGTGATAGCACCCTGTGGCAGTCAAGCCACACGGTACTAATTGAAAGGGTCATAAAAGAAACTGATGGAAAAAATTGGGATGTGCAAGCGGGATTTAGAAAGAGAATGGGGTGTAGAGATCAAGACTTTTCAATGCGCATGATCGCGAAGAAGTATTTGGCCAAAAACCAAAAAGTTTTTTGTGTATTCATGGACTTGGAAAAGGCTTATAACTCCACAGAGTGGACAGGGAGGATGTGTTATGGCAAACACTGAACTCATTTGGGTTGAGCGCTGGGTTGATGAGTCGCAATGAAAGTTAACAAATACTCAATCTCGTAGTTTGAGAAAGAAAATACGGGTCGTGAAATTAGTGACTCAAATATCATGCACACGTTCGAGCCGTAAACGAGATCTGTTGCCAGAAGCCATGATAGATATTCAAATGTATTACGCGATGTATTTATTGTATACAATTTTAGTGAAATTTGAGGGTTGATGAGAAAAAATTCGAAGATTAGAATAAAAGAAGGGAATCTATTTATCGTAACATGATGGTCCTGTTTTGTCTTACTGTTTTTTATTATCTGTGCATGCTTTGACTACCTTTGAGGTTTATACATAATTGGTTAATATATGTGGGACTCGGCATGAAAAAATACTATATATATATTGTTCCTCCTGACCTTAATTTTCCTTTCGCATCTCTCTCCTGCTACTCGCTTACTCATATCTTTCCTCTCTCTGTTACCGTTCCTATATATAATTATTATATAAATTACCACATACTAAATTATCTTTCCAAAAGCTCCACATTTATGGAACATTCGTGCGTGAGGTCGAATAAATTTATTGTATCGATTTTAAACTCGCTAAAGTTATTGATGGGTATTGTTATTTATGGTCATATGAGGAAACTCAAAGTCACTCAACAAGTTATGGAGATGGCTATGCTTGGGGTTTCTCTGCGTGATAAACTTTCTTCTCCATCGGTGGTCGGTTCTTCAAGCTATATGGCCGGCCCATTGCAACTTTAGTTTACTTATCCGTTGGAATGTCAGTTACTCTAGTTCTACTGCGAATATCCTCATTCCCAAGTTTATCACGCAGAGAAACCCCGAGCATAGCCGTCTCCATAACTTGTTGAGGGACCTTGAGTTTCCACATAAGGCCATAGATAACAGTATACCCATCAATAACTTTAGCGACTTTAAAATCGATGCAATAAATTTATTCTACCATTACTCATATTTGTTTGCCACCTCTTCTATAAAAAAATCGGGAGTCCAGCAATGGACTTTTACAGTTAACAGAATAAAAAATGAAATAAGCTCCGAATGGGAATCAGTGCAGAAATTACTGATCATGTAATCTTTTTTTGACATGTATTTCATTGATTTAACCCGAATTTAGTTTTCTATTTTCTAACAACATTCAATGGATAGAAATAATGTCGTTAGGGTTTCGTCATATGAAAACATATTTGAAACTATATAACTACAGGTAAGCCGCATGCTTGTTTGCCCCTCTTATATAAAAAAAATATAAAAACAAAATGTACAAACATTTATTACTACTACTAAACACTGTGACGTGAAAAAAGCGAGAGAAGTAGGGATATGATGATCGTATCACTCGAAAGCCAGTAGTCTCTGCCTTGAGCGACAGGTATGAGTGTTTATGTACGTGTTTAATACACACGTATTAAATACTTGTTCCGTACGAAAAACGAAAGCAAGAGAAGACGCAGGCTTATCTACTGCTATTGCGCTCCACAACTAACTCCTCTTTCGCCTAACAGTCGGTCTGGCCTACCCAGACCACATTTGACCCTATTTCTGCTGACGAACATAAGTGCCTGCACTGATGTGTTCCGGTATGAGGTGTAAGGAGATCTATATTATTACAGGTACTGAGGCATTCCTTCTCTGTCCTCGGAGTTGACAAAGCATTTAAGCACAAAGCCTACTTTGCTTGAAGTTGGTGGCGCTTGTTCACGGACGGCAGCAGCCACCTACTATCAGGTAGAATCTGAGTACGTTGGGCACTAAATTTTTTATTAATAATAATAAATTACCGCCTGTATGAAATATTATCACTGGATAACGGCTGGACCGATATTGATGATTTTTTGAGTTTGAGTGGGACTCTAGATGCTTTAGATTCACTATTGATGGTTGTCGAGATTAAGAAATCACACGTGCGAAGTCGGAGCAGATCACTAGATTTATATATAAAATAGTGTAATAGAAATACAATTCCACTAAAGTAAAGAAAATAAATTGTGTATTTGTATGTACTTGTATGTTAAGAACGACGAAGTTTATTTACGATCCGAAAGAGTAATTTATTATGTCCAAGACAACAGTTTTCCTGACACAAAACTTAAGAAGCTAGTACAGGAAATTGAAATTAAACTAGTTTTATGGATTATATATTTTTTTAATTTAACTTATTTTTACTTATTTTAATTCCCCGAGACAGCGACTAAACGCTTATTTACAGCGCAAGTAACCATCGCACCTTCCGATCCTGTGGTTGCCGATTATTGATGATGAATTAACATTAATAAGTCTGCATATACACTTCATGTGTAAACGCAGACTTATTAGTGTCAATATCCGTTGACGAGTAAGATGGCTCGGGGCCATACTTAGGGGCACAACATATTAGAGCCACCCGGCACCCGACCCTCACCGCCTCGTCGCCAGGCGTCTCGTAGTCGACAGATGGACCACGGGCGGACGCTGCGTTTTTACCACTGAACATCGCGTGGTCATCGAGTGGACCTCGCGTCGTCAACGAACGAACCTAGCGTGATCAACGAGTGACCCTTAAATCATAAAATAAATTATACTTCCGAACTTCTTCTATAAGTTTTTCTTTGTTCATTTTAAAAACAAACAA
The DNA here is from genome assembly GCA_907164705.1 of Parnassius apollo. Lineage (NCBI taxonomy): Eukaryota > Metazoa > Arthropoda > Insecta > Lepidoptera > Papilionidae > Parnassius > Parnassius apollo. The sequence goes on along the minus strand of CAJQZP010001402.1, from coordinate 1,563,711 downwards.
CAATGCATTCGACACATTCGAAAGGAAGGCTCGAAATGAAGGGTTGGTGGAGAGCGCCGCATCGCACTCGCGTGAACCGCGCGTTGCCAGCTCGCGCTTCACGCGAGGCAATCATATCAACAGGGAGCTATCATCGTGATGGTACGGAGTTGATGTAGTGAGTGCAGGCCCATACAAGTCCATACGAAGAATACGAACCGCTCGAGGCGAGGCGGTGAGGGTTGGGTGCCGGGTAGCTCTAATGAGCTGTGACCTTTAGTATGTAAAAGTTTTTAATACCTTTCAGTCGAGGCGTTGTTCTCTCTTTTGTAATGAGATTTTATTTATTTATTTATTTATTTAATCGGAAATCCCTCGGTTAACAAAAAACAGAGTAGGTAGAAAACAATTAAGATAGCTTTGGCTTAGCTATAACAATTTAGATTAGATAAACTTATCATTTATTTCTTATCCCATTTTTATTTACCACTCAATTTTTTTAGGCAGAATTAAAAACGGCACAAAAATAACGGAGGATCTGTTTACTGGTAATGAGCCATACAATCCACAGGCTAAAATAAATCTGGCGTATTTGAGACGATTATTTTGTCGGAATCCCCTATAAAAAGATAATGGAAAATATTCAAATTAAATCGTTGGAATTATTATTAAAAGTAGTACAGTTGTATATAAGTAAGTATATGTTCATCTTACCGTGCCCACCTTCAATGAATCCAACGCAAAATAGCAGCATAATGCTGATGTATCATATGATGGGTCACGGGTATCCGAGCACGATTTTACTGTTGATGAAACATTCCATCTTAGTCGTCAGGGATAGAGATATTAGTATACATTATTGTATGTTGGCTAATATACAGAATAGAAGATAAAAATAAAAATGGCAGTTAGGGAAGAACTCGAAGCCCCCACTTGTTACTGCGAAATATGGTTTGACGCATTCAAGATATTCAGTCGGTTTTCTTGTGTATAGTGATTCAATCCTTTTTATGGTTATTCTGCTAGAAAAAGCAGACAAGGGTATTCTGCGGTGAAAATTAAGCATGGACGTTGTAATTTCAACCAATGTTTATTGCGTTACCCTCTTTTGTTATTAATAATGATTTTTATAATATTACACTGTATTTTTTCGAAGGAAACCTGTGAAAATGATTTTATCCTTCATCTCAAACATAGGATAACTTCTCTTACAACGCAACTATAATTCGAACCTTAATCGAGAATATATCCGCTAACAATCCACGTGCTCGTTTCTCAACCCGATTAACAACTAGGCGACACTTTCATCGATGTAACATATAATATGAACAGATGAAGAGATATATTAACAAAACACAAGTGGCAGATTTGTACAAGCCGTTCGGATACCAGCAGCGGTTACCATGTGGGAGAACAGATTAAGCGACAGCAGCTTAATGGTAGAGTGCGGTTCGCGAACTTGAAATTTGTGGTTCCACCATTCGACTACTGTCATGAACCACTCCTATCACAAGCGTTTTAACCTTACCATGTTTGGTTATAATTTTAATAGCATTGCTAGCCTTAAAAAGATAAATACACCGGTGGTGACAGGAGGTAGCGGAGAAGCACGAAGTGATAGATATTGTCATTTCGTATTGTGGTGGTCAATCTACAGAGTACTTACTTTAATTCAAAGTTTTCTTTTCTAAAAAATACTAGCGTAATCCAATTCCCATAAGTACTCTGCAACAATCTACTGTCTTAAGAAATAATAGTGTACACCATGATCCACATTTACAAGAAGAGCAGCGTGGACATATCTGCGGGGCTAACCAAGATAAAATCTGCAATCGCAAACGCTAATAGAAATCTATTAAAGTGACCTAAATCAACGGTAAGTCATGTGACTGTAGTGTAACGTTGAGTGATACGTGAAGGGAAAACGATATACCCCTTTCTAAGCATATTGCGCGCATAGAGTAATGTGATATTTGGAATAGTATTAGTCCTATATATATATATATATATATATATATATATATATATATATATATAATCTTCGGTGTTGTGCATAATGATTGTTAAATATACAAACCTAATAATTTAATCCATTACGGCATAATTTCGATCACTAGACGACTTCAAGTTTTTACCTAAAAATTAAATAGGTTTAATGAATGTATTTCTCACAAGAAATAGTTTCGCTTACAATGAGATACACGGTAAATGACATAAAAACAGTTATTGCCTCTGGTGCTTGATTAAAATTTATAGCTAATAGACGTAAAAGGAGAATAGAATTTCTAGGCCTGAAGTTAACTGGTTTATACTTTTTATCTAACAATATAATATTAAATCTATATTTTTATAAAGTAAAATACAAATAACTCTTTTTAAAGTCTAGAATTCGAAAAATCAATAAATTAAGAAATAAGTTCTAACTTATTTCTTGTTTTATTGTTTTTTTTTCAAAATTTCGATTAACTAAAATTTCGACTAATACAATCGATTTTGAATTTATTCGGATCCAAAAAATAAAATGAAAAACCTTGCAACATTAAAATCCTGTCATATATTTGGAATGATGATATTCATTTGGAAGTGAAATATATTAGATATTTTGTGCTATAACATACGTACGTATATACTCCAAAACTAAATAAATTATAGTTGCGCCACACAAGCTTGAAGTTCTTATTTTTTCACCAGATTCAAATATTAGATGTGAATGAAATGATATATTTGAAACTTTCTGAGAATTACTACGGTAATAGTTATATTTATCGAAACGGAATTAATAGCTTTTAATCTAAGAAGACTCGCAAATGAATCTATCAAAAATACATCTATGACTTTAGCAACAAAAACGAAGTCTAAGTCGTGATATTTAGCAGCAATAACCTTTGTATATGACAGGATAAACCATTAATTCCTGAAGTTTGTTTTTTCTTCACATGAAGAGATAGTTTTGATATGAATCGGCCGTAAGAAATGTTGTTGTTATTCGAACTACCAACATAAACTGTTTAATGTGTGATATCGATATTACTCTTTCTCTCTCTTTATATATATATATATATATATATATATATATATATATATATATATGTATATATAAGGCAATAATCTCCCTTCCTACTTCCTTCCGCACGGGCATTTTTACGTGTGCCGCCGATGCTCGCACAGTTGTAGCACGATCTTGGCCGTGATAGCACCCTGACGCAGTCAAGCCACAGAATAGCACAAACCTTAGTCGTGGTGACCGCGCACAGTGATAGCACCCTGTGGCAGTCAAGCAACAGAATAGCACAAACCTTAGTCGTGGTGACCGCGCACAGTGATAGCACCCTGTGGCAGTCAAGCCACACGGTACTAATTGAAAGGGTCATAAAAGAAACTGATGGAAAAATTTGGGATGTGCAAGCGGGATTTAGAAAGAGAATGGGGTGTAGAGATCAAGTCTTTTCAATGCGCGTGATCGCGAAGAAGTATTTGGCCAAAAACCAAAAAGGTTTTTTGTGTATTCATGGACTTGGAAAAAGGCTTATAACTCCACAGAGTGGACAGGGAGGATGTGTTATGGCAAACACTGAACTCATTTGGGTTGAGCGCTGGGTTGATGAGTCGCATTGAAAGTTAACAAATACTCAATCTCGTAGTTTGAGAAAGAAAATACGGGTCGTGAAATTAGTGACTCAAATATCATGCACACGTTCGAGCCGTAAACGAGATCTGTTATATAGCGGACAGAATCTGCCATGATAGATATTCAAATGTATTCCTCGATGTATTTATTGTATACAGTTTTAGTGAAATTTGAGGGTTGATGAGAAAAAATTCGAAGATTAGAATAAAAGAAGGGAATCTATTTATCGTAACATGATGGTCCTGTTTTGTCTTACTGTTTTTTTATTATCTGTGCATGCTTTGACTACCTTTGAGGTTTATACATAATTGGTAAATATATGTGGGACTCGGCATGAAAAAATATTATGTATATATATTGTTCCTCCTGACCTTAATTTTCCTTTCGCATCTCTCTCCTGCTACTCGCTTACTCATATCTTTCCTCTCTCTGTTACCGTTTCTATATATAATTATTATATAAATTACCACATACTAAATTATGTTTACAAAAGCTCCACATTTATGGAACATTCGTGCGTGAGGTCGAATAAATTTATTGTATCGATTTTAAGCTCGCTAAAGTTATTGATGGGTATTGTTATTTATGGTCATATGAGGAAACTCAAAGTCGCTCATCAAGTTATGGAGATGGCTATGCTTGGGGTTTCTCTGCGTGATAAACTTTCTTCTCCATCGGTGGTCGGTTCTTCAAGCTATATGGCCGGCCCATTGCAACTTTAGTTTACTTATCCGTTGGAATGTCAGTTACTCTAGTTCTACTGCGAATATCCTCATTCCCAAGTTTATCACGCAGAGAAACCCCGAGCATAGCCGTCTCCATAACTTGTTGAGGGACCTTGAGTTTCCACATAAGGCCATAGATAACAGTATACCCATCAATAACTTTAGCGACTTTAAAATCGATGCAATAAATTTATTCTACCATTACTCATATTTGTTTGCCACCTCTTCTATAAAAAAATCGGGAGTCCAGCAATGGACTTTTACAGTTAACAGAATAAGAAATTAAATAAGCTCCGCATGGGAATCAGTGCAGAAATTACTGATCATGTAATCTTTTTTTGACATGTATTTCATTGATTTAACCCGAACTTAGTTTTCGGAGAACGCTGGACCTGATCTATTTTCTAACAACATTCAATGGATAGAAATAATGTCGTTAGGGTTTCGTCATATGAAAAGATATTTGAAACTATATACCTACAGGTAAGCCGCATGCTTGTTTGCCCCTCTTATATAAAAAAAATATAAAAACAAAATGTACAAACATTTATTACTACTACTAAACTACTAAACACTGTGACGTGAAAAAAGCGAGAGAAGTAGGGATATGACGATCGTATCACTCGAAAGCCAGTAGTCTCTGCCTTGAGCGACAGGTATGAGTGTTTATGTACGTGTTTAATACACACGTATTAAATACTTGTTCCGTACGAAAAACGAAAGCAAGAGAAGACGCAGGCCTATCTACTGCTATTGCGCTCTACAACTAACTCCTCTTTCGCCTAACAGTCGGTCTGGCCTACCCAGACCACATTTGACCCTATTTCTGCTGACGAACATAAGTGCCTGCACTGATGTGTTCCGGTATGAGGTGTAAGGAGATCTATATTATTACAGGTACTGAGGCATTCCTTCTCTGTCCTCGGAGTTGACAAAGCATTTAAGCACAAAGCCTACTTTGCTTGAAGTTGGTGGCGCTTGTTCACGGACGGCAGCAGCCACCTACTATCAGGTAGAATCTGAGTACGTTGGGCACTAAATTTTTTATTAATAATAATAAATTACCGCCTGTATGAAATATTATCACTGGATAACGGCTGGACCGATATTGATGATTTTTTGAGTTTGAGTGGGACTCTAGATGCTTTAGATTCACTATTGATGGTTGTCGAGATTAAGAAATCACCCGTGCGAAGTCGGAGCAGATCACCAGATTTATATATAAAATAGTGTAATAGAAATACAATTCCACTAAAGTAAAGAAAATAAATTGTGTATTTGTATGTACTTGTATGTTAAGAACGACGAAGTTTATTTACGATCCGAAAGAGTAATTTATTATGTCCAAGACCAACATTTTTCCTGACACAAAACTTAAGAAGCTAGTACAGGAAATTGAAATTAAACTAGTTTTATGGATTATATATTTTTTTAATTTAACTTATTTTTACTTATTTTAATTCCCCGAGACAGCGACTAAACGCTTATTTACAGCGCAAGTAACCATCGCACCTTCCGATCCTGTGGTTGCCGATTATTGATGATGAATTAACATTAATAAGTCTGCATATACACTTCATGTGTAAACGCAGACTTATTAGTGTCAATATCCGTTGACGAGTAAGATGGCTCGGGGCCATACTTAGGGTCACAACATATTAGAGCCACCCGGCACCCGACCCTCACCGCCTCGTCGCCAGGCGTCTCGTAGTCGACAGATGGACCACGGGCGGACGCTGCGTTTTTACCAGTGAACATCGCGTGGTCATCGAGTGGAACTCGCGTCGTCAACGAGCGAACCTCGCGTGATCAACGAGTGACCCTTAAATCATAAAATAAATTATGCTTCCGAACTTATTCTATAAGTTTTTCTTTGTTCACTTTAAAAACAAACAACAATGCATTCGACACATTCGAAAGGAAGGCTCGAAATGAAGGGTTGGTGGAGAGCGCCGCATCGCACTCGCGTAAACCGCGCGTTGCCAGCTCGCGCTTCACGCGAGGCAATCATATCAACAGGGAGATATCATCGTGATGGTACGGAGTTGATGTAGTGAGTGCAGGCCCATACAAGTCCATACGAAAAATACCAACCGCTCGAGGCGAGGCGGTGAGGGTTGGGTGCCGGGTAGCTCTAATGACCTTGTTTAGTATGTAAAAGTTTTTAATACCTCTCAGTCGAGGCGTTGTTCTCTCTTTTGTAATGAGATTTTATTTATTTATTTATTTATCGGAAATCCCTCGGTTAACAAAAAACAGAGTAGGTAGAAAACAATTAAGATAGCTTTGGCTTAGCTATAACAATTTAGATTAGATAAACTTATCATTTATTTCTTATCCCATTTTTATTTACCACTCAATTTTTTTAGGCAGAATTAAAAACGGCACAAAAATAACGGAGGATCTGTTTACTGGTAATGAGCCATACAATCCACAGGCTAAAATAAATCTGGCGTATTTGAGACGATTATTTTGTCGGAATCCCCTATAAAAAGATAATGGAAAATATTCAAATTAAATCGTTAGAATTATTATGTATGTTCATCTTACCGTGCCCACCTTCAATGAATCCAACGCAAAATAGCAGCATAATGCTGATGTATCATATGATGGGTCACGGGTATCCGAGCACCATTTTACTGTTGATGAAACATTCCATCTTAGTCGTCAGGGATAGAGATATTAGTATACATTATTGTATGTTGGCTAATATACAGAATAGAAGATAAAAATAAAAATGGCAGTTAGGGAAGAACTCGAAGCCCCCACTTGTTACTGCGATATATGGTTTGACGCATTCAAGATATTCAGTCGGTTTTCTTGTGTATAGTGATTCAATCCTTTTATGGTTATTCTGCTAGAAAAAGCAGACAAGGGTATTCTGCGGTGAAAATTAAGCATGGACGTTGTAATTTCAAGCAATGTTTATTGCGTTACCCTCTTTTGTTATTAATAATGATATTTATAAATTTACACTGTATTTTTTCGAAGAAAACCTGTGAAAATGATTTTATCCTTCATCTCAAACATAGGATAACTTCTCTTACAACGCAACTATAATTCGAATCTTAATCGAGAATATATCCGCTAACAATCCACGTGCTCGTTTCTCAACCCGATTAACAACTAGGCGACACTTTCATCGATGTAACATATAATATGAACAGATGAAGAGATATATTAACAAAACACAAGTGGCAGATTTGTACAAGCCGTTCGGATACCAGCAGCGGTTACCATGTGGGGGAACAGATTAAGCGACAGCAGCTTAATGGTAGAGTGCGGTTCGCGAACTTGAAATTTGTGGTTCCACCATTCGACTACTGTCATGAACCACTCCTATCACAAGCGTTTTAACCTTACCATGTTTGGTTATAATTTTAATAGCATTGCTAGCCTTAAAAAGATAAATACACCGGTGGTGACAGGAGGTAGCGGAGAAGCACGAAGTGATATATATTATTGTACCAAAATTCCAACGAACATCATATTACGTTGTAAACAGTTCACAGTTTGCATTTCAGGAAGTATGTTCCTTAGGACTCTAATTATCATTTTGAAGTTAAAACTTCTTTAGACGCGTTCTTTTTGAAGAGTAAACGAAGTTAAACCATCATGCTCGGGTCGGTGACGATGCAACGCTCCCACGTTGGTGTATACACATACCCTACGTTTCCAATATCCAAAATTTTCCAATATTTGAACCCTACGTTTGGCGTCAGACACTTGACACTTCTCAGCGGGCGCGTAAGAACTAATTTATACCATGTTTTCTGTAATTCATGTTTTATTCGAATATATCCACGTCACAAATAAAACGTGTAGGTAAAAATGCTATTCAAATTTATGATTAATAATGCAAACCAAATACATAAATATGTAGAATCCAATGTGTTATTTCCTCAATGTTTAAAATTCATGTTTCGTATCTAAACATAACTAGAATAGAAATACATTTTTTTTAATTTTGCGCCTCGCACTTTCCCTTTCACGTTAATAACAAAAATGATACCCTTAGATGGGTAGGTACTCACTAGGTATGCCTTTACCCTCTTCCCGTACTGTTTAATTTAATTTAGCATCGCGATATTTTGAATACATTTAATATTATAAATATATTCGTATCGCCTTACTAAATCAATGAGCTGTTCATCTATAACGCATGCAAACGTAGCATGTCATAAACAAATAGGTGCAAAGACCTATTTGCTATTGACGTGCTACGCATAGGTTCTAGGAACACACTGGTCGTACGCTGGAATTGCGTACGAACATGCATTCCACCTTCCCACGCCGATCTAGATCTAGTCGCAAATCGACGTTGTGTCGGACGCATGCGATTGCCTTGCATACGATAAGTGTGTTTCTTATTTATAGTCTTTCATACAAAATCAATGGTTCAGATGGCATAATGTGTTGCGTACGTTTCATACGTGGGACCCGTTTGTCTCTAACTTAAATGCTAATTTACCACGTGCTCGGCGGTGAACGAAAATGTGGGGAAAAATCTGCATATCTGAGAAACTAAAAAAAATATTTCGATATCATGTGAAGTCGGCCAACAACACGCATTACGGCTACGCGGCGGACATTTCCTTGCCCTAAGACCTTCCCAAAAATAAGAGCTGTAATTTTACTAAACATTAAGTCGTTAGTCAAACACATCAGTCGGCGTTTAGTTTTGAAGACTTATTAAACCAGAGAGTGAAATACAACAATAAGTACATCCGTCCGTAACCATAAGAAACATCTGTTACCGCGCGTATAAGGCAACCATTTGAAATAATTTTGTAATTTGCACTCCTCACGCTCTTGCAAATCTACTGTAGGCGGATAAAGTTGTTACTTTTAATCGTTGTCATGTGGTAGAGTTGAAAATTTACTTTTGAAATTTTGAGTGAAAGTACATTAAGACTGTTTAGTTCAACGATCACTTTGAACTTTGGAGTAATGGTTTCGAAATACCAGAATGAGAATAACATTTTTATATAGTCGCAGTGACCGAGCTTTCACAGTTGGCGCACTGGCAGGCTGTGCACCTGCGGTTCACTAGTTTGAATCCCACACAAAACAAGTGTTTGTATCATTTATAAAAAAAATTAAGTCTGAATGTCTGCCGTTGCGTAAATCATGTATGTTACGCCATTACGTTTTTTAAAATAATACAAAGAACCAATACAATATAAAAAAAATGTTTAAAATCCATCTATCTACACCAGGATTTCCCAACCAGTGATGCAGGGAGAGATAGATGAGTAGATATAGATATAGATAGATGGCTGAGAGGGAAGGGGGCAGCATGGTTTACATTTTAAAAATAAAAATCACTTAAACCCAGATACTTGATGTTATCACGTTATGAACATTGTTCAGTTTTCGTTGACATACTTATGTGAGACATGTATTTCAGGTCTAATTTTAAAAAACTAAGTAGCTAAATCATTGTGACGTCGATAGTGACCTGACAATAGCTCTGGCAAAACAGAACCTAGCATCAACCAGTTGGTACAAACATGCATCATTCTCTAGACCATTTCCCATTATCTGGGGTCGGCGCAGTAAATCTTCTTGTTCCATTCCTCTCTATCAGCCGTCATTTCCATACTTACTCCTTTCATTCTCATATCACTCTTCACACAATCGATCCATCTTTTATTCGGCCTTCCTCTGCCCGTGTGTCCCTCCACATTCATATTCAACACTCGTTTTGTGACATGACTTTCATCCCTCCGCATCACATGCCCAAACCATGCCAATCTGCTTCCTCTCACCTTTTCTACCACTGGCGCTACTTTCAGGCTTCCTCTTATATACTCATTCCTTATCTTATCCATCCTTGTCACACCACACATCCATCGTAACATTCTCATTTCATTCGCATGCAATCTATTTTCATCCTTCTTCTTGACGGCCCGGCATTCACTTCCATACATGACGACAGGTCGGATGATCGATTTGTAAATTTTCCCCTTCAGCCTTATTGGCATTCGGGGATCGCACGTTGTGGCTATGACCTGTCGCCATTTCATCCACCCTGCGTTAATCCTATGCTGCATACACAGTTGGTACAAACATGCAAGCTCAAATAACTCCTTGGTAACACTATTACAAATAAAATAAATCTCACGTTTATTCTTAGTTTCGTTAAATTTGAATAGTTTATAATTGACATATAAATGTTGTTAAAATAATATGCGTTTACATATTGTCTCTGGGGAGGCTCGACTGATAAAAGTTTTGGAAACCCAGTTCAAGATGAGTGAACTTTGGATCAACATTCAGAGAATCTCAGCGTTCCATTTTGCTGTATCCGGCATGATTCCTAATACACTAAACATGTATTCGACATATTTTGCAAATCAAATAAATTTGGTAACGATGACCATCCATTTCCTTGTCCGAATACAGACTGAAATTACATTGGGTTAAGTTACACATCCGGCCGTGCGTAACGTATTGAAACTGGCCGACTTTGTAACTGAATCCATTTGTCTTGCGATATTTTAGCGTCCTTCGGTCAAAAAGATGTTCCCGTTCGAGGCGCTTAATCCCTATTTCGTAAGCCTCGAAAATAAATAAATCAGGCAACAAAAATATATTTTAAGTTTTGATAGTGAAAATAATATATTAAGTGTGCATTTATTTAAATAATTAAGATTTACTTCAATAAATTCTACGAAAGGATCGTAGACGAGTTGTACATTATAGGAAAGTTATGTTTGAAGTTAGGGGATAGTCCAACGACTACAATAATTACTTACCATAAGGTGGACGGTAAGTTCCTTTGTCACTTCATTTTTTTTTAAATATATTACATTACACTAGATTGAACAAAGATGTTTTGCTAATATTTCAAGGACATATAAAAATAGGAATAAAGTGCGTCAGTGAAAATATTTTTGCGCAAGTGAAAATATTTCCCAATAAAATATTTTTAACAACCCAAAACTAATTTTTACAAGCTTGTGAAGCTCAAATCAATCTGCAAAAATACTACGTCAATCATATAATTTATAAACTCTGATAGTTAAGCAGCACTACTAGCGCTGAGGTCAAACTTAGTGAACTCGAAGCTAGTTGGAGACTGCTTGAACCGTTTAAGCGCCCTGGGATGTAACAATAGGGTTGTTTTAAGATTGACCCGCGGGTTACGCGGGTAATGTAGGCAATGAATTTGTTGAGTTTGCTTGAGTTTTCACTTAAGACGTGCAGTCCTACGACTGACAGTTTTTATTTAGGGTTGCGACGACGACTGACAGTTATAAAGTATCTTTGTTATATACGTGATACCACTATACCATTAGGCTGTTATAACTTATATAATAATTTCATACATCAAACCTATAAAGCTCATTAGAAATGAATTCCCTATAGTCATGACTCTGCTTAATTGTTCGCAAATTCAATATGGAGCTGAAGGAACAATATACTTGGGAGCATTGATACTGAATTATAGACGAACGTGTCCTGTTACATAGATATCGAAGGCAATATACATGACATTCATACATAATTTAGATTAACGCAGAACTTATTCCGTGTTATTACAAAAAGTGGTTCATAATTAGTTCTCAAGGACAAACATCCAGACACGGAACAATCATTTGTAGGTCATACAAATACTTGTTCCGTACGTGATTCAAACCCACGGCCAATAGTTTAAAGTCTAGATTTTGTAATAAGGCGGATTAAGTTTTATTTAGATTCGCAATAAATATTGTCTCAAACTCGCTGATAGCTGCAAAAGATAGCAGTTTTACAGAATATCTTTAACAATGCAACATATCATCAGGTCTTACACAAGCTCACCGATAAACACTCCCGAAGAACGCCACAAAGCACGGTCCAGAGCCACCTGCATCCATCGACTTCTTACCAAGCCGATTACTTCATTTTGTGGAGAGCCGCCCAACACTTCGCTTACTGGCAGAATATGCCACTCGAAACCATTTCTTTCAAATCTGTTGTCTCTATATGTCCAGCTCATTGCTACTTCGGATTACTGATTCGTTTAGGTATGTCGCTTACTCCAGTTCTACTGCGGTACTGTATATTTTCATTACAAAATCTATCCCGCGGAGAAACTCCGACTATAACCCTCTGCATAGCTCGCTGAGCAAAATAAAGTTTCCTCATACGACCAGTGTGACCTCTCGGAAAACCTTACTGTCGGATATGTTCTACTATCTCTGCCAAATATCGTTTTTCACGATGACGCAATTTAGGTTACGTGTATGATTAAAGCCCGTGTAAGAGCGAAAGAAAAAGCAGGTCATATATAGTTCTTTATTTTTTAATTACTTTTTATTATTTATTTTAGTATTCATTTATTATTTTTGTGTTTTAATATTGTAGTTTTTTCTGTATATTCATGTTGTAGTATCATGCTCATGAATTCGGATAGGAACAGCAATGCATCGCTGTTGTGGTAGATATGTTTATCATAGCTCCTCCGCAGACATTGCTGGCAGAAAACAATGAGCTACTTCAGTTTGTTTCGGTAAACTACAGTAACTTTTCAGACATAACACAAGTCCACAATGTAGTAGCACGTTCAGTAGGTCAAAGGATACAAGTCAGTTACGAGGGTGACACAACAAAGTTCTTAGAAAATCAAAAAACTGAACAAACTAGTAAGTTATTAGTTTTATTATATATTTTTTTAAAATAGTGTCCATTTGCATAAATACATGGCTGCATCCGATCACTGAGAAAAGCACTTAGCCCACTCGTCTTTAGGGGTCTCTTCGATGGCATTTTGAAAGAAAGAAAGAAAGAAGAAAGAAGAAAGAAACATTTATTTGCACAGAATACAGGTGGTACCAGATTTAACAGTGGTGCATAGTTCAAGCTATATTCTGCCTTTAATAGGCATGCAAATATTTATAATTACATAAAACAATTAAAATACAAATTATTATGTTACTTACAAAAATGTCAAGTTATGTTATTATTTATCATAAATTATATAGAAAATGTTATTATTATTATATATTATTATTATTATATTATATTTTTTATTATATTACATTTTATTTAAAATTACAAATAATCATATACATTAGTTTTATGTTGCATGAACTCTTGTATCGTATAAAAACACTTATCCACTAGCCATTTTCTTAACTTACTTTTAAAATATTTTATTGGAAGTTCCCGTAGACTCCTAAGCAGTTTATTAAAAACTGATATGCACATATGATATACATTCAGTTTATTTAAGGCTGTTCTACAAAATGAAATCATTATTTTAGTTGGATCTCTTGGTCTGTATTTACTAAAATGATCCCCCCTTGAATTTAAAAAAAATCCTTATACTTCCTTACAAAGACTGATACCTCAAGAACATACATGCAGGTTAATGTCAGTAAATTAAGTTTTTTAAATAAAGGTTTACAGGAGTCAAGTGGACTTGCTCCACAAATAGCTCTTAAACATTTCTTTTGTGCAATGAATGCTTGACCAACATCAGTGGAATTCCCCCATATTATTAACCTATATCTAAGGATTGATTCTACATGGCTTTTATACGCTATACCTGCAGTCTTTTCATCTGATACGGTCCGAAGCTTTCTAAGGGCATAGGAAAATCTATTTAGTTTGAGACAAGCATCATTTACATGTTGTTTCCAATTACAAAATCTGTCCAAAGTTATACCCAGAAATTTTATGCTGTCAGCTTCTTCTATACTATCATTTTCTATTTTTATGTTAATATTATTATCAGGGCGTTTACTTTTATTCGTACAAAATTTTATGAATTTTGTTTTCGACAAATTTACATTTAATTTGTTTGCTTTTAGCCATTTTAATACAGATTGTACCTCTTTACTTATTTTAATTTCGTGAGATGTATCTTGATCCTTATATGGCACTATTATAGATATGTCGTCTGCGAATAGAACACTTTGACAGTTTATTGAATCTGGTAGGTCATTAATGTACAGTAAGAATAATAAGGGGCCTAGTACGCTCCCTTGTGGAACTCCATGTTTATTGACCCTGGATGGAGATCTGTGCACACTGCATTCATGTCTGTCATTTAAAGTAGTGATTTCAACATATTGTTTACGATTGATTAGAAAACTTTTTATCCAGTCTAAAGCTACACCTCTAATGCCATATTTTTCGCATTTGGTGAGCAAAATCCCATGGTCTACAAAATCAAAAGCTTTACTCATATCAAAGAATATGGCTACCACTGGAATTTTCTCATCAATGTATCCAGTTATACTTTTTACAAGAGAGAATGCCGCTAAAGAAGTTGATTTATTGTGTTGAAAACCATTCTGTTCTTTTTTAATAATATTATGTTTATTAAGGAATTTAATTAACCTGTTGTAAAAAACCCTTTCAAAAATTTTTGATATAATAGGTACAAGCGTAATAGGACGATAGTTATTAGGTGCTTTTCTATCACCTTTCTTGTACAATGGTTTAATAATAGAGTGTTTTAATTTATCTGGAAATATTCCTTGAATCAAGGAATTTGTGATTATATGGTTAAGAATGGGGGCAATGACACGAGCACTTGCTTTGATTATTTCTGTCGATATAGAGTCATACCCCACAGCTTTGGTATTATTTAATGATTTAATTATATTTATGATTTCAAGCTCTGAAGTAGGTATCAAGAATATTGATTTATCATTAACATTTATTGATATTTTTTGATATTGTTCGTTTGGCGCATGTAAATTATTTCCATTACTAATATTAATAAAAAAGTCATTAAAAACGTTGCTATTTGGGTAGGATTATGAATAATATTTCCGTCGTTTTGTATTGATTTCACACTGTTAATCGAGTTGATACTATTATTTTTATCTTTTATTATGTTCCAAGTGGCTTTTCCTTTATTTTTTGCCCGCTTAAGATGTTTTCTGTTAATATTTTTTTTGACCATATTATGCATTTCTTTAATATTTTTCCATAAATATTATATTTTTCCAATGTATCTTGTTTCTTAAATTTATAATATGAAAACCTTAACTGTCTTTTAATGGCACTGGCTTTTCTCAGGCCTTTAGTGATCCATGCAGGAGATCGACTGTTTGTAGTTATTTTAGATTTATGGTAGGGAAAACATAATTCGAAACGCAGCCACTGCTTCCTCGGCGTCCATAAAACGTTTTCCTCGAAGTTTTTCTTTCATTTTTGGAAATAAATAAAAATCGCAAGGTCGGGTCTATAGGGCGGATGACCTAGTAATTTCACGTCTGACGTCACCAAGCAGTTGATTGTTTGCTTGGCGGTGTGACGGGGTGTTGTAGTGTTGAAGGAGGATCCTAATGCGATGTCTTTTCTCCCGAACTTTTCCCAAACAATTTTTAGTGTACCACTGTACAGTAATTGTTTTTCGATCAACTAAAACAAATGTTTCGTAATGACCTGTCCTTCCGAAGAACGAGGCCATCATCTTTTTTCTCACGTTTTGACCTCTCTTCACTTTAGTTAGCAACTTCTCGCAAGCAAACACCCAGACAGCAGACTATCTCTTAGTTTCAGGATCATAACAATAAATCCAGCTTTCATCACCTGTAAGTGTCGAACACAGCATTTGAGTCACCTCCGTTAAATTTTTGAACCATTTAACGATACCAGTCAACACGACGAAGTTTTTGGGCCTCTGTCAAATTATGAGATTGTTATTATCCACCGGATACAAAGCTTCCTGGCCGCTAAATGTTCATGATGGATTTTGTGCACTTAACTCATAAAGATGCCTAAGATCGTCCGAATCTGCTGATAAGTTACTATTTTATCAGCCTCTATCATATGCCGCATAACACTGATATTATCTTCAGTCGTCACCGTAGAAGGCCGTCCCTCACACAGATCATCAGTGAGATTAGTGCGAATACGTTTAAACTCATTAAACCAGTTGTAAACAGTGGCACGAGATGAAGATTCATCGTGAAAGGCCAATCGAAGTCTATCATAATTTTCTTGTCGACTAAAATGATATCGAAAGAAAAATGTCTCGCGTTAAATTGATGCCGACTCAACACAGACAATTTCCAATTTGCCGCCAAATCGTAAACAAATGGCAAATTGATAAAATACATACACATACATAAGTATTGGCAAAATTTTCAAAATTTGCACTTATTTTTTATAATATCGTTTAGAGGTGGACAGTTTTAAAAACTTTCAGTGTCGCCTTCGTATACAAGGGTATACAAGTTCTCTTTCTGATTGTTCTGAACTTGTTTTGAAGGCCATCCAGGCTTGTTCTGCTGTCAGATTAAATAACTCCATCATAGAATAATTTTCATCGAAAGCAAAATACTTTGTGAATAACAAATTACGGCTACACTTACAACATAACTTGTTAAAAGTTTCTGACTTAATGATTTCTTATATTTACGCGAACACTACACATTGAAATAATACTAGTTTTTTTGCACTGAGCTTTACAGCACCCATGGTCACGGGAAGGACTGAGATGTTCAACGTCCAGATGTCATAGTTAACCGCGGTTACCATAGATTAAAATTTAACTTTCGTTCCGATCTACACAGTATGAACTTATGGTATCATGAAGTCTTGCAGTTGTATGCTTGGGTTGGGATTTAATTTAATTTATTATAGGATCCCAAGCAGATGGTACCACCCAGCCATCTTCTCTATTGAAATTAGGATGTTTTATGATTTCAATAGCCTCGCGAATCATCCATGAATATGTCGGCGACAATGGGAGATACAGGTGAGCCCATCGCCACACCATCTACTTGCTTGTAGAACTCCTCCTTCCACAATAGGTAGCCGGATGTAATGCAGTGTCTGAGTAATACTGCATATTCTACGGGCATGTTGTTTTCTTTCTACCTTCTAGTTACCCAAAAAAGACCCATACGGATAGATATTTAAACGGTGATTCTCATCACCATCTTTCACAGTTAGCTACCGTGGGTAAATCTTTGTTTCAGAGAGCACGAGGGATCTGTGACAGTAAACACCTGGTCGCCGAGCTCCAACAAGTCAAGTAAGTTTTGCACGACAACAAGTTTAGGTCCCGCGCCTACGTCACAGTGAACGAGTGAAACCGGCCACAGTCGAGCGTGTACCTGCTGTACTGCCATATGTTAGAGGAGTCACTGACAAGATTGGCTACATCTTGAAGCGCGCTTCCATGAAAACATACTTCAAGCCGCCGAAGAAGATTGGTCAGTTTTTACCATCAGTCAAGTGTAACGTTCCTCTGCAAGATGCAGGAGTGTACAAGCTTGATTGTGAATGTGGTCTCTCCTACATAGGACAAGCTAAAAGATCAATTCAAACCCGCGTTAAAGAACATATAGCTGATGTGAAGAATCGATGCTCCGGGAAGTCTGCAGTCTGTGAACACGTACAGGATCGCCCCCGTCACTACATCAGATTTGACAGACCATAAATCCTCGCTAAAGAACACCGATTCCTTCCAAGGATGATTCGTGAGGCTATTGAAATCAAAAAAACATCCTAATTTCAATAGAGAAGATGGCTGGGTGCTACCATCTGCTTGGGATCCTATAATAAATAAAATTAAATCCCAACCCAAGCATACAACTGCAAGACTTCATGATACCATAAGTTCATACTGTGTAGATCGGAACAAAAGTTAAATTTTAATCTATGGTAACCGCGGTTAACTATGACATCTGGACGTTGAACATCTCAGTCCTTCCCGTGACCATGGGTGCTGTAAGAATCTCGAAGCGTCGGGTATTTAAAAAGTTTAATATACGCGATAAATTCCGTAAAAACTAGTATAGTTTCTGAATTATTATGTTACCACATACAACTGATTCTGTTATTGCGAAACAAACCCGCGGTCTTTAAAGTTAAACTCATTGCTAAGCCACTCCGCCACGAAGCCGTCCAATATATCTTTTATAGTGATAAATATTTGACCTTAGTTTAGTTTTAGTTATATTACTTACTGTTAAATAAACTTACAAAACTATTAATAATTAAATTATATAATATCATTTAACAAAGTATCAAAGAAGCTTTAAATCGAATTACTATAGAGGGATTTATTCCAGCTAACAAGTATTTATCAGAAGTTTTGAGCGTTCTGACTGAATTTTTTAAAAAAGAGGCATCCAAAAACTATTTTTTAATGAAAAATTTACATGCCCTGAAAATAGTTGAAAATGCTAAAGAGTCGTACAATAAAAAAGTAGAGTATGATATTTTACTTAAAAATTGTCCCTCAACAATTTTTACCTAATGCCAATTTGCAGACATGTAAGTTTAGGTGGACATAATAGTAGTAAGTATCAAAACCCTCTATTATCCCGTGAGTGTTGTAAGAGGCGACGGAAGGAAAAAAATCAGAAGATAGGCAGCAGCGTTTTTCTTATTAGAACCTTCAATTAAACTATGGATGCTAAACCGCCCTCCAAGCGTGGCGATTGTGGCAAATAGTCACCCTACGAGACAATCTACGAATTCTCTAAGGATATGAAATCAGTTTCCGTGGTGACCCGAAACAGGATCTTTACTGACGGGTTCGCTCCTGTTAGGGCAGAAAAGACATCGTTCGAGGCCCGTCTGTAACAACTGTGGCACTGCCAATATAATTTGATCTTCATTAGGAAATTATCGCCTTGATCGAAAT
This sequence comes from Parnassius apollo, assembly GCA_907164705.1. Lineage (NCBI taxonomy): Eukaryota > Metazoa > Arthropoda > Insecta > Lepidoptera > Papilionidae > Parnassius > Parnassius apollo. The sequence continues at coordinate 1,544,771 of CAJQZP010001402.1, read as the reverse complement.
CGGTCTAGAAAATTTGTTATGGTATTCTTACACCTTTCTAATGCCATGTGATCATTCTGGCATTCCCCATAGTCACCTCTGATGAAACGCTCGGGACGAAATTGACGTAATGGCTTTTTATACCCTCGCCACGTGGCGGCTATGCTTGTTACTTCCGTAACGTATAAATGACATACAGAATTTAATGGTAGATTAAATAAAATAAATTATGCCGCATATGCAAAAATACTAATCCAAATATTTAACTACAAGCTCACGTTCTCTCCATAAACAGCATCCACTGCTGCGATACATTTAGCAGCTGGTTGGATTTCATTATTTTTAAATTTTTCTTATATGTTTAATAACTATTGTGTGTGAGCTGAGACGCGTGAAACGTGTATATAGACCCATTGTAACCACACCGCTAAAATAACTATTCGCTGCAAACAAACTACTAAGAATTAGTTTTCTAATAGAGAAATATAAAAAATTTAATGATAATACTCGTAAAATGTGCTTCTTATGATAATTATAGTATTAGTATGACTGCTCAGTATGATTATGGAGTATGAGTAAAAGAAATGAGTGGTAATGGTAATTTTTTTACCGACTAAACATACGTGTGTTGTTTTTCGTTTGTAACTTCATTTTTATAAAAAAAATTGTAAGGTGTAACTGTCGTACGATTTTCAGTATCAAATATTAAGAAGTCATCCGTTATAACAGTTCGTTTTAAAATTTCTATTACATAATTTTGATGCATCACATTGTGAAGTTATTGGGAGATTTCGACGGCAGCTTATGCATTGCAGCAGACATTCGATGACGAGCACTTTACAGTATCCATGGTAACGGGGGGAGGGACTCAGATGTTCGACGTCCAGATGTCACAGTTAACCGCGGATTCTATACATTATATATATATATATATATATATATATATATATATATATATATATATATATATATATATAATTTTAAGTAAATCTGTATTGTAAAATGAGTGCCTAGTTGGTCTATTGATTGTAGTAGTGCGACTGCTGATCATCAGGTTCGAATCCCGGGTCGGGCCAAAAAATTAATTATTGAGTTTTCCATCAAGAAACGGCTACTCTCCGTTGAGGCAGATATTATTATTATTATTGTAAAATATATGTAATTTAAATCATTTTTGAATATTATTTGAGCAGCCAACTAGTCAAATTAGTCTTTCAGTTAATAGCCCAGCATCGTTACTATCAACTAGCGGCCTGAATGATAATCGGGATTTCGCCGTCTTATTGAATCGATGTCACATATTAAACAGTTTATGTTGGTAGTTTGAATAACAACAACATTTTTTATGGCCGATTAATTTCAGAGCTGTCTCTTCCTGAGAAGAAAAAGCAATATTCAGGAATGAATGGTTTATCCTGTCGTATACAAAAGTTATTGCTGCTAAAGTTCACGTGAAGTTCGTGTAGATTTGATAAATTTGTTTACGAGTCTTCTTAGAGGAAAGGCTATGAATTCCGTTTCGCTAAATATCTGATTAATACCGTAGTAATTCTCAGAAAGTTTAAAATCTGGGTGTTTTCACAATAATCTTTGAATCTGGAAAAAAATGAACTTCGAGATTTTGAGGCGCAACTATAATTAAATTAGTTTTGGAGTATATACGTACGTATGTTATAGTACAAAATATCCAATATATTTCATTTCCAAATGAATATCAGCATTCCTAATAAATTATAGGATTTTAATGTTGCAAGATTTTTCATTTTATTTTTTGGATCCGAATAAATGTAAAATCGATTGCATTAGTACAATCGATTTTCTAACTTATTTCTTATTTTATTGTATTTTTCAAATTCTGGACTGTAAAAAGAGCTATTTTTGTATTTTAGTTTAGAAAAATATGGCTTTTTTTACGTTTTTGGCCTTCTTCCCAATTTCCATTTTACTTTTACATCTATTAGCCATAATTTTTAATCAAGCACCAGATGCAATAAGATTGTTTTCTTATGAGTAATCAATTCATTATACCTATTTAATTTTTAGGAAAATACTTGAAGTTGTCTAGTGATCGAAATTAGGTCGTTATTTAATAAATTATTAGATTTGTATATTTAGCAAGCTGTATTACACTGACTGCACAACACAGATATCTAATATACAAAATAAACGTTATTTTCGACACACCATTGAAAAAGTAAAATTTAAAATCACACAAGATTCATAGCTTTTTAATCAAAAGATTGATTAAATCTTTCAGATATGTTGGCCACATTTTAAAATTCTGGACTACAATCTCTACTCTGTGCGACTGTTTGATAGCAGTCTATTAAGTGTTTGACCTTAGAGTAATAACATACGGTTATTATTTATTTGGCAACATGAACGGAAACAATTTATGTTTTATTTTATTTAATGTATTTGTAACACATATTAATATCTTCGTCATATATAAAAATTAATTGCAGTCCGTTAGTCTCGCTAAAACTCGAACATGGCTCGACTGATTTAGATAAAATTTGTGATTGTGTTTGAATGGGTCCCTGGATAGTTTTGATTGATAATTACACCCGGTAGGTAGCGCTGTTGTCGAGATCCAGAAATCATCTGTGTGAAACCAGGAATAGCCAGTATAATATAAATTTCAACTTTCTACACTCGTCCTTTGTATAAACTTATACTGTTTCAAATATCTCATATCTCTGTGCGCGCAATATGCTTAAAAGAGATATAAAGTTTTCCCTTCACATAACACTTAACGATACGCGATAGTCACGTGGCTTATCGTTGAATTAAATCACTTTAATAGATTTTTATTAGCGATTACGATTGCAAATTTTTAACTTGGTTAGTTCCGCAGTTATGTCTACGCTTATTTTTTCTTGTAAATTTGACCTTTTATTGACTTACCTTCTATAGAATGATATTTATATACTGTAAATTCTAGACTTAGAAAAAGTGAGAGCACTTATGGGAATTGGATAAAACTATATTTTTAGAAAAGAAAACTTTGAAGTTAAAGTAAATATATGGACTCTGTAGATTGACCACCACTATACGAAGTGGCAACTTGAAAAGTCGCGCTGGGACTTGAAAAGTCGATATATGCACGCGGCCAAAGAGTATTATACAATCGCTACATTTCACAAGAAGCTGAAAGCTTTTTATTGCATCTTTGAGTTCTCATAATGATTTTTTATACATATGCGAATTTACATACTAAATAAAACTAAATATTATGGATATTACATCCATAATTTTAGTATTTCGTTTAATATTTCGTATTTTATATTCCCCACGTTTAGGCAACTTTGCAGCATTCATGGTGACGAGTGGACTAAAATAGTTAAGTAATAATTAACATTAATTTATTTAACTTTATTACCCAAAAGATAGATTTAACGCTTTGAGGGATTCTCTACCAGTCAACCTACAATTGAGTAGATAACACTATTTTAGAGGTATTTTAGGTTTATAAAGAAATATTAAAAATCAACAAAATCAATATTTTTTTTAAATATAAACAATGTTATAAACATTACTAATATTTCCCTTATCCACTCGTGGTAAGCTTAAATTGCTTGTGTTACGCGTGGTTCACGCCAGTAGTCGAATGGGGGATTCGAACCCACGACCTTTTTTGAGTTCGCGGTTCGCGCCCTGCCATTAGGCTACTGTCGCTTCATATATATATATATTAAATACATTATATATTATTTAGATATATTACGTTAACTTAATACTGTTAATACTTTAAGTGAGCTATTCTCTCATCCATATTGGTTGGGCGGCGCGGCCTAAGGGATCCCGAGTTCGATTCCCAGGTTGAGCCTTGACCCTATAGTGCGAGATGTTACACTAGGTGGACTGTATACGCGATGGCTTCTTATGCCCCAACAAGATGGCGGATGTGGCACGCGGTATCTTGGACAATGCACTCGCTCTTCCAAAATCTATTGCTAGCCAAGGTTAAGGAGGCAATTCTACTTGAGCACATTAGGAGAAACAAAATGGGGTTAACTAAACAAAATATTCAAATAGGAATAAAATTACGGGAGACACACTTACCGGGGTGTGATTCTGCCTCACCTCGCATCACCGCAACGAAGCTTCCGTTGCGGTGATGCGAGGTGAGGTGGGTTCTTCTGGGGTGCCCCAGAGATGCGATCCAGGCCAGTGGTGCGAAGGAAGAGAGCGGTGCGCGACGATATCTCACACTATGTGAGGCAGTTACTTCTGGAGCACGACTGCTCCAGGTGATGCGGTTCATATTAGCGGCACGTGGCAAGAGGCTGCATGAGGGCAGCGCGCGAGCTTTTATTGCCTCGGCTTTTCCCACCAAGCACCTCGGTCGGACGCGCTTATCATTGGTCAAAAGAATCGCATCACTTTCTAGACTCCCCCCTTTCCCCTTTCAGTGTGTACGGAAGGGATATTAGATCAAAGGATGGGTAAACACTTGGCAATATGAATGTCCTCGAATAAAATTAAAATACACGAATCGTTTCCGCGTAACCATCCCCGCCGGCTTGAAGGGTCCCCTTAAAAATATCTAACACTAAGATTAAACCTAATTTTCGACTACAATTTCTAATCTAGAAAGCTAATTCAAACTATTGAATAGGCAAAGGGCACAAACGGACAACAGGGCGCATGTAAGAACTAGTTGTGCTCTTAACGCGAGCTACCCTAGTTACCCCGTCGGAACCGGGAAAAACTTCTTCAACGATCCCTAATGGCCAATGGAGAGGCGGTGTACTCTCCTTTGTGAGCACAACCACAGTTCCGACAGTTAAAGGTTCAGTTGTTGTGTTCCATTTTTGCTGAGACTGCAACGTATTCAAGTATTCCATCTTCCATCGTTTTCAAAACGACTGCACCAACCGGTCAAATAATTTATGGCGTGCGGAAATACTAAGTTTATTCTCGTCCATGTCTATGGCGAGCAGATATTTCAAAGGCGTTAAATTCAAAAAATGTGCTGGAGTTAGAGCCGACAAAACGTACGACAAAGGGGGCGACTATACATGATGCACTCAATTTGAGCGAGCACAGTACTTCGAAGGTACCGAGTAATAGGATATCAAATTTTTTTCCCTCGAACTCTTCGAAGGACAAAATTTTATCTCCTATTACCCGGTATAAATGACTCTTTAGACTCTTAATATTAGTCTCCCAATTCCCCCAAAATGGCTCGCGGCCGGGACGTTCAGAGACCAATCGATGCGGTTCTCGGCTAGGATGTGAGCGAACTCCGAATTATAATATTTACTGGTTAAAAGCTCATGTAGTTCTGATAAAATACGTTTCGCGCCGACGTAGTTTGTACCGGTATCCGACTACAATTTACTTACTGGGCCACGGCGGGAAAGAAATCTTTTAAATGCATCCATGAAGCCTGCTGTGCTTAGATAACCAACGAGTTCTATATGCACAGCCCGAGTAGTCAGACATACGAAAATGCAAACGTAAGCTTTTGTGGATCTACAGCGGATAGCGTGACCTTAACAGACCAGCAAATTCAGACCCGGTGTGCATAAAGGGCTTTATGGATTGTGTTACTCGACAAGACCTAAGGTCCGCCATTTCCGGAAATGACGGCTTAGGACGTACTCGAAAGCAACCCATACATCTGTGCACCCGATTGCGGATTAAATTATGTGCTGAAAGAATCCAATAATTATGACGCAAGATTGACATCAGCAAGTCGGGGCCAGCTTGAGAATTCAATTTATAGTGGTAATCTACTAATAAATTCATGATATGGTCCTTACGCGGTAAAACAATAGGGTGCCGTTGGTCGAAACTCAACTGCGAGTTAGACAAGCGCCCACCTACCCAGACGATTCATAAAGTAAAAAGGGTCTTCGCTTCTCTATACTCACCATACGAAATACAGCGGCATTAAGCTACTATTTTACGCTGGTATTCTGTGAGAGCGTGGTCTTTCTCCGATCGAGTCGACCCATTCGTGTTACAACTATACTCACGACCGCTCGATTCAGTCGACCCAAACGTCGCAGCTACATCAAACAATGACACTACACCCACACAAATTGGAACAAACACTAATAGTATTGACGAATGGGGCGCATCGCACCCGCAGACAGGCACGACGCGTTCCGGCACACACTGCGTACACACCGTACACCCGCGTACCTGGGCGGTTCTTCCCGCCCAGAGCATCGACCGTCACGAGATGAGTAGTCAGAGGCGATGTTCCGTACTTCCCCCCTCGTACAGCTGTTAGATATCTAAATAACGCCTTACATGGCGACATGATGATTGGTAACAATACCAAACCATAAACCATTAGCAGCATCATCCTCACGTTCATTGCCTTTCCCTTTTTAATTAGAGCCCTGAGTCAGATGAAGCTGTAAATTCGCATAGACTAACAGCAAAAACATCTCGAAAATAACTAATTCTTACTATGTTTTCCTTCTCAATTGAGCAGGTGGTAAATATAGCCTACAATATTATTATATTAATTAACTTATGTTTTCATTTAGTTTTTAATTTATTGTTAAAATAGATAATGTTTTGAACAGTAACAGTATAATATTTTCTCAAGAAAAAAAAGTATCGCAAAAATAACAAAGTTAAAATACTATTTTAACGAAGTAGATTAGCTATTGAAAGCGTGGACAAAATCGATCAGAAGGCCAATACTATAGTAAACCCAGCTAATGTCGATACAAAACATTTCCAAATTTTGACCTACCTGTCTCAGCCGACAACTCGGTACCCGATTTACGTATAAAAATTGTGCCACATATAAAAGAGTTAGCGATAAAACTATTGGTTTCTCGAATGAGTTAGGGAAAAGGATTCAGAAATGAGGTCTAGAGGACATTGTTTTTATTTTTGCATATCAAACATTGCTTTGTTTTACAAGTCTGTTTTGTTTTTCAGAAAAATAAGTTAGATAAATTCATCTAAAATTGATGATTTTTTCTTACTTAAGGTCGCACGAAAGAGCACGAAATATGTTAAATTAAAAAAAATTTGGGTCACTTATGAGATAATTTTGATTATTTAATTGGCTCGTTTATACTGGATGAAATATAATTTGGCTTAAAGGACATTATTATGATTATTTTTGAATACTTTCAAATATATATAATATATAGTAAAAGTGGCTTAAGACGTTGAAAAGCACGACTACAAGTTCTATTCGATTGTAATCTTGTAATTTCATCGGAAAAATGCGCACGTTGAAGTTCACGCAATACTAGCAACGCGGCATAGCTGTAATTGGACGCTACGATATACAAACGTCGCGGTAAAAGCTTTGCGAATCGACAAACGTATATCACGCTATGCAATAATTACGACCAAGAGGACAAACGGTTCGCCAAAGCAATGAATGGAGAAACCTCGCTCGAAACGTTCGCAACCAGAGCGTGCCTCTTCACTTCCGGTGGTTGGGACACTGACGAAGGGTCGAAATCGGTTATTGGCCACTGCGAGGCTTCCAAGTGAACCCAAGAAGGTCCATGGAACCAAAGCGGATGGTCCATTATTTGCACGGGGTAGACAATCGGCAGGGTTTTCCGTACCGGACACGTGATAAAAGTTCCGCGATCCTAACTCGTCTTGGATCTTGGCCACTCGGTTCGCGACAAACGTATCCCAACGGTGGGGTGAAGAATGAACCCAACATAAAGCGACGGTTGAGTCAGAAAAGGCAAATATTCTTTCTATGTGAACTCTGTCACTACATGCACTGGTAACTGCGGTGATAAGCTTGGAAAGGACTAATATCGCGCAAAGCTCTAAGCGCGCGAGAGAGACAACTATACGGGGGGAGACTCTTGACTTAGAGCTAATGAGGCTGATCGAATTTCTACCATTATTCTGGACGTTAAAATATACAAAGCCCCCGTAAGCCTTCTCGCTAGCGTCTGCAAACCCAACGACAGTGATGACGCTATTTCTATCGACGTTTATGTGACGTGGTATTTTAATTTCGCTTAGTAAAGGAAGTTCCTCTCTAAAATGTAGCCACGAACGAACAATGCTATCAGGAGGCGGGTCATCCCAATCGTATTCACATAACCAAAGTTGTTTAATCAAAGCTTAGTGTATAGCACCACCGGGGCTACGAAACCCATGACATCCCATAATCTAGCAACGCACGACAGCATTGTGCGCTTTGTGCACGTTTCTGCGGGCGGGTTTACCTTAAGGCTAAACACGTCGGACTCCGGTGACCAACACAAACCGAGCACCTTGTGCGTATCAGAATCTTCAAATTCCTTTCCGGTGATAGTGATAAAACCGTACGCGAATTACTAGTCCACTTGATGAAATCGAATTGACCCGATTTCATGAGCTTTATAACCTCGGCGGTGGTTAGGATGGCCTCCACGCTATAGACCGAGTACACAAAATCATCCATATATAACCCATTCTCAATTACCCTCTTAGCTTTAGGATAAGAGGGACCTTCATCAGAGGCGAGCTGTCTCACCGTACGTAGCGCATGAAATGGGCTCGACTTTAAACCAAAGCAAACACCATTAAATTAAAACACCATCAGAGGTTCCTTTGGGTCAAAGCGATATAAAATGCGTTGAAATCGACGCTCGCATTCACGGACCCCTATGCAAAGAAACATTTGGCGAATATCGGCGGATAGTGCTATACTGAACAAACGAAAATTTGCTATTATATTAAATAAATTGCGCTGTAAATTTTGCCCACTATAGAGAATATCGTTAAGAGAAAGGTGAGTGCTAGTTCTAGCACTAGCATCGAGCACTACACGTAACTTGGACGTAAGTTTGTCTTCCCTAATGACACCGTGATGTGGTATGAAATACAACGGCGCGTCTTGGCGAAGCGAGCATCCTGCGCTCCAAACAATAGAAACTTCAGTGACGCGAGTCGCCGAGAGACAAAAACATCTCCTTTAAAGGGTAGCTCTACACTATATCAACCGTCGCGATCACGAAAGGTCGTGCGGACGTAAATTTCCTCGCATAATCTATCATCTGGGTTAACTATAGGTGGAACGTTCACCTCCTCCATCTCCCATAATTTGCGAACTAACGACTCCAGCGGTTCGACAGCCGTACAACAATAAGAGGTTGCCGAAATATTATCCATGATAGGGGCGGAACCAACGATGACGTAGCGTAAGGCAAGGTCTCCAGTGCGTAAGGCGCGGTATGCGAGGAGTTGCCCCTGACCTTATTGTGTAACAAAAGATGAGGAAAAAGCGATGCTCCAATGAGCATGTCTATATCTCCGGGGACGGCGTAAGTATCGTCTGCCAGAGTCAAATTCTCAAAATCAATCACTGCCGAGGTGTCGACCGAAACGGTTGGCAGACGCTCGGGGACTTTATCTACTACTAATGCATTTATATTAAAGTTAATACTACGATCTAGCCGAGAATAAAATTTCAAATTTATAGGGGTAGTTTACCCTGGGTAATTTTATTAGTACCTCCAATGCCTTTGACTACTGGACATGAAGGTATCTTATTTATTAACAATCCTAAACGCTGGCAACATTGTCGTGTTATAAAGCTACTCTGTGATCCGCTGTCTAGCAACGTACGGATACTTTGTTCGTTTCCACGCGAATCTCTAACTACGATACGGGCTGTACCCAGCAACACGGTGGAAGGAGACTGCGTTCCCGTATTCGATAGTGAGCACAGGGCGACGTCATCCGGTCGACCGTTAGAAGCGTCGACTTTAGTATGTGTAGTTTCCTTGTCCGAATTACTCGACGCGAATATGTTCACCTTCGAATGTAATAACGTGTGATGTGCTGGCGCACTTGTTACACACGGAACTAGAATTGCATTTAGTAAGTAAATGTCTATCGTTTAGGCAATTTAAACATAAGTTGTTCGTCTTTACTATTCCATAACGTTCGATAGCTGAATGTTTACGGAAGGTCGCACAATTCTACAAATTACCGTGTTGTTTATTCTTATATAGAACACAGGCCCTATGAGGCGATGTAGGCGCAGCGGTTACGTACGTCAGAGACCCAGCGAATATTAAATTAGAGGGTATTGTCCAAGGAATCATTCAATATCGCATTTCTGTTCAGTATATCACTTGTGAGAGATCTTTGAAGTTAATGAAGATTAAAATTAAAAAATAAGTGTGATGCTGCTTATTTACTAAAAATGTGCTGTTTACGCCCGATCGTTACAAGCTGGAGCTTGCGGGACGCTAGTCCAGGGCGAGGGGCCGGTTTGCGCGGGGGGGGGGGGCGTTCGCCTTGCGCCTACGGCGGTGCCATCAGTCTGGTAGAATTTTTGAACGCTGTGGCCGTGCCGGTGGGGGTCGCGGGATTAGTCTAGAAGAAGAAGAATCTTTGTGCGCAACGACCGTGTCGATTAGAGTCGCGAGTTACCTAAGAATTGCTACGTCGCATCACGACGGCCTCCATTTTGTTGTTTTATTTCGTTACTATACGTGACAACGAGGCTTTTCTTTTGAGTTTTGAGTGACTATTTTAACTTCGATTGCTATTAATTAGCAACGACGCGTGGCTTGTGTTGTGTAGTTAATATTGTACGAAGGAATTTTGATTTATCAGTTGAACGCTAAATTTTGTAATCCGGGTGGACATAGCGCTCGATTATAGTTTGTGCTAAGTGACGTTAAACTTTGAGTTCCGATAGCGGTAAACGCCTTGTGGAGCGGTCAACGCATGTGGTTCTGCTGAACGATTTCCTCGGTGACGTCAGGTTACATTATACACTTTCCTACACCACTTACACATACCATTTACTTACCCCTGACGGTGCCTTGTGGTCTACACTACCTTCCGAGCTCGGTAAGTTTGCTTATACAGCCGTTATAAATTAGTTATCCATAGGCCATTAGGGCCCTCCCCTCAGTTGCTCGTCGAGTTGGGTTACTAAGGGCCCTAGCCCAGTCGACTTTCGTCGGGGTAACTGAGGGCCGTAACATATGCAATACTGGCTATTGGTCGCTGCATAAAATAAAGGTCGCATTGAAAGTTAGCAAACACTCAATCTCGCAGTTTGAGAAAGAAAATATGAGACGTGAAAATATTGACTCAAATACACGTTTGAGCCGTAAATGACATGGGTTGCCAGAAGCCATGATACTTAAATGAATTCCGCGATGATATATTATTGTATCCAAATTTAGTAAAATTTGAATGTTGACAGGAAAAAAATATGGGGATTAGAATAGAAGAAGGGAAATTATATATTTGCGAACATTTCACGCGTAAATAAATTTATATAAGTGTAGTGTAATATGTAATAATCGTATAGTCGCGGTGTAAGAATTATCCACTACTCCATATCATCCCGTGAGTGTCATCAGAGGTGACAGAAAGAAACTGAACTAGAGGAGCACATTTCTGATAATAGCTGCTTCAAAATAGAAAAACTACGGTTGCCAACACATTTGGCAAGCGTGGCGACTAAGACAAGTATTTCAGTGTATAATGTAGTCTTCGGAGGATGGCCCATGTTCAGCACTGAAAATTGTATAGGCCCTATTCTCATAGCATATCGTTGTTAGTTAAGACTGTGAGAACTTTTTTATTTAAACTTCAGTGTCTTTGTTGACTTAGCAAGCCATATATTAGCGGTGTTAGAATATCCATTAACATATCATACAATCATATCATCCCGTGGGTGTCGTAGAAGGCGACAGAGGGAAAACAACAGAAGATGAGAAGCACCTTCTTCTTCAAGAAAGCAATAATAATAAAACATTTTTCCTAAAGCCAACCCGCTAAACGTGACTCTTAATGTATAATGTATATCCACTCCATGTCCCGACGTTAACAGAAAACCCAGCAGTGGACTTTAACAGGTTGATAAAGTAGAAGAACAATCGATTTACTAATGCTAGGGTTCAATTTTTTTAATAGATTAATGGTGAAAAACGAGCGCACAGTCCGCCTGATTGTAAGTGGATACTTAGACCCGTCGACATCTGCATTTATCCTCGATTTTGAATCAAAATGTAGATGTGTTGTTACCCCTGAGAACTAAGATAAAATGCCCCGTTTCCAGCAAATGAAGTCTCCGGTTCTCTACCTACTACACAAAACACAGCATTAAGCTGCTATTTTACGTTTGTATTCTATTCTCTCCCGGTCGAACCGACCCATTCGTGCTACAACCATAATATCGTTGCAGCGTGGCTCTACCGCATATACTTCCATTCCGCAAAGTATTCCGTCTGCGTTAATAACACCATTTTATTACTTCTATTCTAAATGCACTCTTACTCAACTAGCCTTTTGTGTAAGAGTATGAAACGTAATAAATAGTATGAAATTTTAATCTTATTTTAATCCATAGGAAATATTCTCAGAAAACTGGAAATTTGACAGAAACTATACCAGTATAATAATACGATAATCCCGTATCATCCCGTAAGTGTTACCTTATGATAAAGTGGTGACAAAAGGAAACAAGAGATGGGCAGCACAAAAGCTTTCAACTAACAACACAAAATAATAAAAAACTGTGGATGCCAACCCCCCTGCCAACCGTGGAAACAATGGCAGCAGCTTTTGTTAAGCAGTGGACTTTGATGGGCTGAGGGGATAATGTGATGATGTTGTTTCAATTGAGCTACAAATGCATCATGCTCTGAGGACTGAAATGTAATATCTCATAGACATAAACGTATAAAAGTATCTATTTTCTAATACTCGAAGTAAGTCAAAGCACTAATCTCTTTCTAACTTAAAGTAAACCCTTTTCCGACCTATTTATTTTTCAATTAAAACATTTCAAAAAAGGAGTTTTCACATATTTATATTTGAATAAAAAAAGTTACATTAAAGATACATCTTTGTTTCCTAAGCTTTGTTCATAGCCGTAGAATATATAAACATTTTATTTATTTACTCATATTGTTGACTTAAACTAATGTCTGTGCGAAAACAGAACCTCGGGGCGGGAATGTTAACATTTATTTAGATAAGTACGTTTTTTATAGAACAAAAATGGCGAACGAGCACATAGTCCACCTGATGGTAAGTAGATACTGTGGTTCGTAGGCATCTAACTCTATCCTCAATTAAGAATAAAAATGCAGATAGAATGATTCGTATTCGGTTTAAAGAGTCTTTGGGGTGAAAAAAGTAAAGTAAAGTTTCAGCATATATACGTCCCACTGCTGGGCATAGACCTCCTCTCATTTCTGAGAGGGTTTTAGGGCAAGGGAGTGTCCGCCGCGCAGCCCCAATGCGTGTTAGCGAACTTCACATGTCTTCGAAAATATTATTTTTTCTTATTCCTCAGACATGCAGGTTTCCTCACGATGTTTTCCTTCACCGCCGAGCACGTGGTAAATCAGCACTCAAAATTTCAATTAACAATTGCATTTGTGCCTGCAGGGATCGAACCCGGGTTACTCACGTTCTGTTAAATTAAAGCGAGCGTTAACCATCTGAGCTACCACGGCTCTTTGGTGTAGTAGTAAAAAAAAAACTCAAAATCCTACTAGATAGAACCAATATTTATCATTCATGCGTCTGTTAGTGATTGTGTAACCTCTAAACAACTTGAATGTTTAAGGTTATATTCAAACAATGTATTTATTTTGTCGAGACAGTGGTTCATATTCTATGTTAGATTCCGATAGGGACGCTGTATTCGAGCTTTATATATTTACAAACTAAAATTATTCACATTTACAATATACAGTGCAACCTTAATATAACGTACATCAATATAACGACTTCCTCGATTTAACAAGTTTTTCGTGATCTCATGAGGCGTGAAACACAAGTGCGTTGATCTTGTTGCGTGTCGTTGGCGCGCTCCAGATGCTCGTCGATCTGCGAGAACTTCATGATCTGCCGCACCGGGCCGAAGATCTCTCGGCGCGCGATGTCCATGTGGTCGCACACGTCGCAGAACACGGTCGGCTGCACGAAGTAGCCAGAAGTAGTAGTTTCAAGAAAAGAAGTCTTGTTCTTGAAGTACTAAATACCGATTTACCTTCTGAGGTGCGTCTACGTGCTGTTTTCAAAAGACATAATGAAACGTCTCGCAATCAGTTTTGACGACTTCCACCCTTCCGAACAAGCTGATTTCCAAAATGGAATTAGTACCATAGACCACATACATACCCTTTGGCATACTTTGCCGGGCGTATGGAACTATGAGAAAACCGTCAAAATTTGGGCGGTGCTACAGTCCATACAGCGATGCCAAGTTGACTGTCGGTATATTGAAGTGCTAAAATGTTTGTACAGTTGGACTACGATGGCTATCCGAGTACAGAATATGAGTACAAAACCTATCCAACTGCAGAGAGGTGTAAGACAGGGTTACGTTATATCGCCAAAACTCTTTACCGCTGCATTGGAAAACATTTTCAATTATCAATGGCAATTAGATCACTCACCTTCGATTAGATGACGGTATAGTCCTTCTGATAGAATCGCTGGAGGACTTAAGCACTATGCTTACCTGTGTAAGATGAACATGAACAAAACAAAGATAACGTGTAACGTTGATGTCACACCTATACCGGTAGTTGTTGGGAGCACTAAGCTCCGAAGATGTTGACGAGCCTATTCACCTGGGACAAATAATATTGTTGCGAGCTTGAGGTTCGTGACAATAAAAACTGCCGATTGAATGTACACTTTTATTACCGAACACCAATTAAAACTTAAAAGACACTAATAATTATCACACTGATTCACTTTATTTCGCTCCGAAGCTTCGCTTGTTTACATGACGTCAACTCAGGCGCGCAACAACATGACTAGGTAAGTCCAACTTCGGCCGAGAGGTCAATCGACGGATTCAACTCGGCTAAAGCGGTTATTACATTATATAATTTTTAGGAAATCTAATTAGGAAATAGGAAGGTGTAATCGTAGTTAGAACGGTTAGGATCCGATTTAGTCAAATTGGAGGTCCCAATCGCTCTACTTCCGAAATTGTTTAAATTTAGGACAGTGTAATCGCAACGTTACGATTTAGAACAACCAGTCGGCGCCCGCGCTTTGATCTAAGTGGAAATATCGTGGCTTCTTTTTCAATATGTTTTGATACCAAACTTAATAAATAATCAAACTGTTTATAATCAACTCTTAAAAACTTTCTACAGTCGCCAGGTTCGAACATATGCACTATATTCATATTGGGCAGTTTTTTTTCTCAATTTATTCTTTAATCCAGTCTTTTCTCTTTTTCCTTTTTTTTATATCCATTGTTCCCACCACGGCTAAGGCAAGTCCTATTTTCTGCTATTTTGATAAATACGGCGCCATCGATCAAACGTGCAACCCCGTCGATACTTCTTTACGAATGCGCTTCGTCACGATTTAGAATTCAATTTAGTGTAGTGTGATCACTAGCTTCCAATTTAGGTTCCTAATTAGATTTTCTAAAAATTGTATAATGTAATAAGCGCTTAAGCAGCGTTCGGAAAATTATGACACATCTTCTTGTCAGTTATACCTCAAAACCTGAAATAGGTATTGTACAACCAGTGCATGTTGCCAGTAATGAGTTATGGAACTGAGACGTGGTCCTTTACTGCTGGCCGAAGATGTTCAAGATTGCTAAGCTAGCTATGGAGAGGGTTGGGGTTTATCTGCTTGTTAAACAAAGGAATGAGGATATTCGCAGTAGAACTAGAGCGAACTACATAGCCAAACGGATTAGTAAGCTGAAGTGGCAATGGGCCGACCATATAGCCTCATTTACATTCAGCCCCTGCCACTGCTCCTCGCGCTGCCGGCAATACTTCGCTGAATACTGCCGTAGCAGGATCGCGGGAAGTGTGTATTACACTCTGCCCTACCACTCACATCACTTTCGGCTTTCGACTATGGCAGACGTCGAACTCGAAATAATTACAGCGTCCACGCTGTGTCTTCTTGCAATACAAAATTATGTTAATAATTTAAAAAGATATCAAGTTCAAAAGAAGATAGATAGATGTAGATAGAAAATTTATTTGCTACTGGTACTGATGATTTTTTTGATTGAAATCAATGACGTGTAACTGACATGTTTTGCCATAATTGGCATTCATAAATGATATGAAATACAGCTAATTACACAAACCCTATGTTTTACATTTTAAAATTAGTACCCGGTTGACCGAGCTTTGCTCGGTATTTTTCGCTCGGTTTTTTTTAATTCGTGTGTTTTGGAAATTACATTTAGATACAAATTACATACTGATGAAATACGAATAATATTTTTTGATCTTAGCGACATAATAGAAAAAACTGAACTGGTTATTTGAATAAAAAATCATGAGTGCAATTAGTTTAATTTAACTTTTCGTGTTTTTAAAAAAATACTTGAAAAAGGACTCGAAAAAATAGATTTTCTCAAAAAAAGAAAGGAACTTAAAAAAATTAAAAAAGTCGGTCGGTCGGTCTGGGCTCGAACCATGGTATTACGATTTTGTGACCGCCCAATATGCCAATTAAGCTATTTGTAATCATTAATAAATTGTCAAAATTAACCTTCATATTCTAACGATATTGTACCAGTTTTTCATTGCCTAAAAACACGGATAAAAAGAAATTTTCTAAAAATAAATTCCTAGCTAGATCGATTTATTGCCCCCGAAACTCACTGCATACAAAATTTTATGAAAATCGTTGGAGCCGTTTCCGAGATTCCGATTATATACATGTAGCAAAAAATGTTCAACAAAAGACTTTCTCGTCAAACACATTTCACACAGTCATAAGCAAAAGAACTCGTATATCACTGCAGTTCGGACACAAGTGAAACCCCAACAAGTTCACCGCATCGTGGAATATATCCTCAGCGGTTTCTATCCTCGTCGTCATAAGACCATCGCGGTCTTTTTCGATATAGCTAAAGCTTTCGATAGAGTCTGGCACACAGGCCTCATCTACAAGCTCTACAAAATAGGTCTCCCCGATCGCCTAGTTCGTCTCGTGGCCTCCTATTTAAAACATCGTACCTTTCGTTTTAGACACGAAGGCACGCTTTCTACACAGCGAACTATCAAGGCTGGTGTCCCTCAGGGCTCAGTACTTGCTCCTCTGCTGTACATCCTGTTCACCAACGACATTCCCATCCCGTCGAAAGGTGTTCAACTCTCCCTCTTCGCAGACGACACTGCCATCTACTGCAAAGGTGTCTCACTACCCTTCATACGGAACAAGATCCAAAAGTCAGTTGATGACCTAGGAGCTTGGTTCAAAAAATGGCGCATCGATGTGAACCCGGAGAAGAGCTCCGCTGTTCATTTCGATTATAAACGACGCCGTCTCAAAAACACTCCACCAATACGTATGCTAGGGACCCCTGTCCCCTGGCATACGTCCGCCAAATATTTAGGTGTCACTCTAGACACAGGGCTCACTTTCAGGCCCCACGTCAAAAGAGTAACCCGTCACGCACGGTTTTATCTGAGTAGGCTCAACAAAAGTAAAATAAGTTGGGCCCAGTAAAATGTCCCTTCGAAACAAGCGTACCCTTTACAAGGTCTATATACGACCAGTCATGTCCTACGCGGGCCCCGTCTTTGCCCACGCAAACCCTAATATTATAAATGAACTCCAAATAGTTCAGAATCTCTTCTGTCGTCGAGCTGCGAACGCACCTTGGTACGTCCGTAATGCCGACCTTCATCGGGACTTAGAGCTCCCAACAATTCAACAATTTCTAAAAAAACTCTCTGAGAACTTCTTCAAAGCCTCAGAGTCGCACCCAAACCAATTAATTCGTGAGGCAGCCTCTTATGCAGCCCCACCCCCCCTCTCGCTATCGTGTCCGCAGGCCGAGAAACTCTCTCTCGGACCCGCCTAATAAACTGTCAAACGACCTGAACTGTCTCCTGGCGGCTCAGGCCAACTCTAATTAAATTAAATTATTGTAATAACTAACATTAATTTGCCTTCGTAGGCACTCCCTCAGCGGCACTTAGCTGCCTGCGCCCTCTTTTCCCAAAAGAGGGTCGCTCATGATAAGGCACAATACAGCTTAATCAGCCGGCTGCCTGTCCCCAAAGGCGGTTTTTAGAGGGTATCACTTAGGGTCCCCGGTAGGACAGTGAGCCCCTCTTAACCACGATAGACCGGCTATCGTGGTATGCGTAATGCATTTTCCGCCTCCCTACGTATAGGGTAGCCCTTTAATTGCTTCGGGCGCAAAAAAAAAAAAACAAGTGAAACAAACTCCAGTCCTACA
Organism: Parnassius apollo; assembly: GCA_907164705.1. Classification (NCBI taxonomy): domain Eukaryota; kingdom Metazoa; phylum Arthropoda; class Insecta; order Lepidoptera; family Papilionidae; genus Parnassius; species Parnassius apollo. The sequence goes on along the minus strand of CAJQZP010001402.1, from coordinate 1,526,620 downwards.
ACTAACGGAAATGTTTAATTGTGATATATATATATATGTATATATATATATATATATATATATATATATATTTATATATATATATATCAAGAATTGCTCGTTTAAAGGTATAGGATTGCATTGCTTAAAACTTAGGTAGGTACAAATATTCTTTTTGAATTCAAATATTATGTACAATTAAATATTTATACATCCTCTCTATTTGAATTCTTATACAGTAAATTGTTCATAAATTATTAATTGAATTATTACATTATTGTTATATAAATAATATTAAATGTTATATGAGATTAGTGAAGCTATTATTATTTTAATAATACCACTACAGTATAAATTAATTCGCAATTTTAATTACAATCAAATTATAATTTAAAAATCTCAGGCTATTATGCAAATATTACCATTTAACTTATTTTACATTTTAATAAATAAATAATCAATATGAGTTACTAATCGTTTTTAGAAATAAAATGTCAATGTTCATTAATTCCTTAAACTAAATTTTATATATAATACTAGCTGACCCGGCAAACGTTGTTTTGCCATATAAATAATTTCCTAGTAATTTCTAGTGTAGACAAAAAAATAGCTTACTTATTGTAAGTATGTATGTATGTTAGAATGTATATATTGTATGTATGTAAGAATGTGGTATATGCGTGAAATAAGCATGGAGCGCCGTGAACGATGAGGGAATATAAAAATAACAAAAGGCAAACATTATTTTTAAGTTATTATAATTTATTCCTTAAAATTATATATCATTAATTAAACAATTACGACAGTAACACTATTAAACAATATCAATCTCTTAATGCTATAGCGTGAACAATATTTTTTGTTAGTCCATCTTTAGCTAACACAAACAAACTGGATGGTTTACCCACTCGAGAGCATGCCACGTATAATTGTCCGTGTGAAAAACATGGTGTTCTCAAATCTAATCCACAAACAGACATCGTTTGACCTTGGGATTTGTTGATAGTCATTGCAAATGCCAATCTAATCGGAAACTGAATACGTTTGAATTGAATTGGCACATCTGTAGGTATAATAGGAATCCGTGGTATGAGTATATTTTCACCTCTGAACTTGCCATTTAAAATCCTGGCTTCGATCACGTTTTTCATTAATTTTTGAATGACTAATCGCGTACCGTTGCACAGCCGGGGCGGGTTCAAATTACGAAGCAAGATAATTGGAGATCCAACCTTTAATTGTAAATTATGCGGTGGCATGCCTGGCAAATCCAGTGAGTTCAAAAACTCTGTGGGAAAATTTACTGCTTCGCTGTCGTCGCAAACTGTATCAATAGATTTATATGATACCAAGTTCCCTGGCAACAAAATTTGTATCTTCAGATTTAAATTGTCAACGTCTACATTTTTTGCCGCTAAAATCGCTCTTTCTGCAAGCCACTCATGATTTACGTACTGTGTGTGTGCATCGGGAAATATTTGTTCAATGAGAGTATCTTGCGAATCAGCGATTGTGCAGAAATCGGTCGGTAATTTTACGTATCCAGTTTCATCTATAGCAACTTTTCCATCACCGATATCTAAGAGTTGTTTTGAAAATGTTTCAGCGGATGGATCTTGAAGCATTTGAACGCGCATATTTATTTTTAGCTGTAATTTTTCAACATTACGCCACAATGGAGATGATTTTAAGCAAGCGTTGATCTCATCAGCGTATGTTGAACGTGGAATGACTGGAAGTGTTTGTCTGAAATCACCTGAAAGGACCAACAGAGTTCCGCCAAATAGTTTGTCACTGTTTTTAATATCTTTCAATGTCCTGTTCAACGCCTCAAGTGAATGTTTGTGTGCCATAGTACATTCATCCCAAATAATAATTTTACACCGTTTCAGCACAGTGGCCATGGACGATTGTTTCTTAATGTTGCATACTGCGTCAGGGTTATTCTGAATATTTAGTGGCAGCTTAAATACTGAATGAGCTGTTCTACCTCCATCCAATAAAGTTGCTGCAATGCCCGATGATGCAACGGCCAATGCGATGCCATTAGTTGATCGTATTTCAGCAAGAATTAGCGAAATAACGAATGTTTTGCCAGTTCCACCCGGTGCATCCAAAAAGAAGAACCCACCTTGTCCAGCTGAAACTGCGAGCATAATGCGATCATAAATGGTTCTTTGTTCCTCATTCATTAGTGGGACATTGCGGGCAACAATCGCTGCCATTTCTACAGTACTGTACTGCAGTTCACGATTCATTTCAGTATTCATTAAATCAGATGCAGTTCGATTTGGCGAATTCATACCGAAATTACTAAGTGGTAAGTTGGCAATGACAATGCAAAGATCCTCAATAGCAATCAATGCTTCATTGTACATTTTATCGCTGAATGATATGTTGATGCAATATATCATCAGTCATTGAATCTTTGTGATTTTCCCATAATATCTGTGCTCGGGCTGGGAAACATGTAGTCAACACTATAGCGAATAGTAGACGAATTTGTATTGCTGTACAGTTCAATGCAGCTTCAGCAAGCATGCATTCCCACTGGTTGTCGTCTTCCAGCAAGCCGAGTGCAAGGCATGCATCTTTATACGTTGGATATTGTTGCCCATTCACTTTACGTATATCTTGAAATGATAATGGGCCAGTAACATTAACCAACAACAGTCGAAGATAAAAGCACTCCGTGTGTCTTGGATTGACTGTAAATAATCGCCCCAAGGCGTTTGATTTAAATAAATTGAGACATGCAGCAACTGGTGAGCCTTGCTTGCGGGGCATCCATGTTTTTGTTTGAGTCCATGTGAAATAGCGTGGTACTTGTGAATAGAGTAATGTTCGTGCAAAGGCACCAAAATCATCCGCACGATTACACAATTCAAAAAATGCAGTGAGTGTAGTTTTAGGTGGATTTATTGCACGATCAATCGCTGTCTCGTTCGTGAAAAATACACGCTGACCGTTTTCAAGATGGATGGCTAACTGAACAACTGCTGGATCCCGTTCATGAATTGGAAAACCAAAGATACGCCAAGCAGCTTCATTGGAGCTGATGTACCGACCAATTTGGTAGAGCGTTATTTCATCGTTTTTATTCACTGGAGGAGCATTCACATTAGTATTTTCCACTCTAAACACAGCCATATCACTGCCTTTATGGACATACTTGCAAATGTATTTGATGCTCTTCACAGAACTGCAGAACTCAACATTAATATGAGCATTATATGTCTTGCTCAGCAGAGGCGAATATGGCACCACCCAACGATTGTCAATATCAATGTCTGTGTTGATGATATTTTTAATAAATAATTGTCCGCCATTTTCAGGATTTCTTCGACGATATATTGGGTATCCGTCGACATTTGTGACCGTATCATTGGTAAAATCTTTAGGGAAATTTTTAGTACATTTTCCATCAGCCATGCAAGGCGATGAACTATTAAGAGTACCACATGGACCATGAATCATGTTTTTTGTAACAATATCAAACAGCAGTTGGTCAGTGGATGGATCTGGAATTTCCGCAGAAATGATACTATCGATTTCTTCAGGACGGATTTTGTCGATGAACCAAACCAAAATGTGTGCATGAGGTAATCCTCGCTTTTGCCACTCAACCGAATACATCCAGCAACGTGTGGGACCAAATACATGTGATTTAGTAATGAAACTTATTAAAGACTTCAACTTTTGTCTGAACACACGTGCTGTAATGTCATGGCGATGTATTGCATTTTGGCCAGGCAGTAGCAAAGATGTAATCTCTGGCCATTTTGGATTACATGTGAACGTGATAAATAAACATGGTCGTCCATATTCGCGCACGAAAGTCAGAGCATCCTGTATATATTCTTGCATATGACGTGGACTGCCTACGTACGATGATGGTAAAATGACATGGTTACCAATTTCGGCGACGTCGGCGTTGTTGTTGATAGCGTCTCGCAAATGAATGTACTCTTCCGCGCGCAGCTTTTGTTGATTATATCGTAAGTATCGTAGTCGTTCGCTCTCAATCTTCGCGTACATGTCAACCATGAATTGTTGACAAAGCTCACGACATCGTAAAATGACGTTGTCCAGTCCACGTCTAATCATTAATCGGTACGCATAATAATCCTTTGAGCTAACCTTCTTGTTTGTTTCAGCTCCTGTAATATTTGTTCATAAAAATTAATTTAAATTTATTACGTTCAATAATTTAATTGTTTTGTTAAATGATTAATGATCAATTTAATAATCAATGAAGTACCTGATACGGGATCTCGTTGTTTTATGTTTATGCAATATCCGTCTTGTCCCTTCCAGAATATTAGTGGATATTGGAGAGCGTCATATGAACGATGTGTGTCAGCAATGAACTGAAGATTATTATTTCTTCTACGAATCACAATTTCTCGTGCAGCTGTACAATCGCCAACCATGATTCCAGCAACATCATCAACAATGGGTGCATTGAATCTACGAATATGCTCTCCAGCTGGTGTTTTATCAGGATTAATGACGATAGCGTGATTATCGCTTTGTAATTGGTGCATATGTGATTTGAATATTTTCAACAACTCGTTGTGCTCGTTCAAAAGAGCATCTAGCTCGCTGACGATGCGCCTGGCATAAAGTGAATCAAGGTTATTATAATCACAACGTGCATTCACGCGATTGGCAAGTGCGCTTCCGGAATCCTCGCCGCCCATAAAGTAGATTTGTAAGAATTTATGTGGTTCGTTTGGCATTGGCAGCAGTGAGCCCATTTTATGATAAACTTGGCCTCTGATTTTGAATGTAGAATTGAATTGTTGACCATTTGCATTAGTATTTCGAACTATTTCTGTTGCTCCGAACGATGTCATTTGAAAGCATGAATTGAATCTTCGAATTGACTTCAGGAACATGTTAGAATCTGGATCCGTGCCGATAAGTAAGCCGTTCAATGGTTCAGGTGGTGTTTCAATTTCAGGTAGTTGCACTTTTCCTGACGCGCAACACATCCCAGCTGGCTCATTTTTGAATTTCAGAGCATGACAATGCGGACATTCCTTGTCCATAGCACCAATTACCACTTTTGAATGAGCATAATATTCAATATCGGGCTCATACTGGAATGCTAGACGCAGGAATGAATCAGATATAAATGCTCGATGTACCTGTTGTCGTTGTTGGTCGTTTGTTCTTCGTCTACTGACTGTGAAACGGCGTGATTGTCGTTGTTCTAATCTTCTGACTTCATTGCGTTCAGCTCGTGTATCTTCTGGCTCTTCTTGATGCAATTGCGCCATTCTGACACGTGCATCAGTATTTTGTTGCTGGATTTGTTCTTCTGTTCTTTCGGATCTGCTATTTCGCAAGTTTCGAGCTTTACTTGTACTGCGGCTCAAATCAGCCCCTTTGCGTTTTCTTGGCATTGCTCACTGTACAAAACATACATAAATAGAATTAATGAAATTATTTAATGATGAAAAATGTTAAAAGTATAATTAGGGCCAGGATTTTTGCCGCAGTTTTGAAATGATTAGTTTTAATTTATGAAATTATAACAAAAATATAAGTTTTATGGAAAAAAAATTCAAACAAAAGTAAAAAATTTAATTTTATGAAAACATTGTCTCTTATAATTTTTTCATACAACCAATATTTCCATTGACATTTCAAAATAAAGATTCATAATGATTGATTTTTTTGGAAACTATGAAAATCTTAATTGTTCAATTACATTTTTTTTAATAAAATTAAATTAAAATTACATTTTTATAAGATCAACAACATTTTCGATATAAATAAAAAAAGTATACTTACAACACAAAATCCGTTGTTATTGGAAGCTCGTGTCACGTGTTGAGTACTTTTGAGGATATAAAATCACTTGATTAACTAATCGTGCAAAATACACTCGAAATTGATAATTTAATTATTATTGATAAAATAGGAATGATTAAAAGTTAATATGAGAGTTACACTGGGATAGCAAAATAATAATTGTCAACGTTACTACTACAGTTGATGCATAAACAATAATGATGGCCGACAACTGTGTAGGGAGTGAGAAAGAAAGGAGACCGGCTTCGTTCTCATCCCTACTCCGTGCTGTTTACTGGGTCAGAAGTGACACCTGTAGACATCTGGCGGGGATAACTAATTAAATGACGATTGATCAGTTTTCGACCGGAGAGGAAAAATGATTAAATTACTAAAATGGCTATTAAAAAATAAGAGTTGATCGTAGAAGGGTGAAAATTGAGGATTGTATGTATTTTTGTATGTTGTATCATAAAAAAATAGAAATTAAAAATTTTGTCTAAAAAATAAAAAATAAAATTTAGGGGTGGACTACCCCTAGCATTTAGGGGGATGAAAAATAGATGTTGGCCGATTCTCATAGATACCGGATAAGCACAAAAAATTTCATCAAAATCGGTCAAGCCGTTTCGGAGGAGTATGGCAACGAAAACTGTGACACGAGAATTTTATATATTAGATAATAAATTTGACGAATTTATAATTAATTATGTACATAGGTACTATGTTATCTCAAAAAGAAAATTCGTATTCGTAGAAGATGATGAATTGTGGTTTTATCGTTGAAATCCCATATTTTTCTGATTCCAACAGTTTTAAAAACTTTATTGTATTTTTATTATTCCACTCGAAAGGCATTTTGGTAGATCGTACTCATTTAATAACAAGACGGCACGCACGTCCGTTCATCCAGGCGCTTGGCGCGAAGTGAGCGATGGAGCTGAATGTGAACACTCACTGCCGCTCGCGCTCCGCGTCCTTTGACTTCCGCACGAAAAACCAACATTTGAGCGATCGTCGGGCAGTGGCAGCGGCAGCGGCAGTGGCAGCGCGAGTAGCCTGTTTACATACTGACCTACCCACTGCCCTTTACTTCCCTGCCCAACAGGGCTGAATGTAAATGGGGCATTAGAGCGACACCATACTAGATGGAGTGACGACCTGGTAAGACATGCAGGAAGTCGGTGGATGCAGGTGGCTCGGGACCGTACTTTGTGGCTTTGCTTGGAGGAGGCCTATGTTCAGAAGTGGACTTGTGAACTAAGGCCTCGAGTTGTAATGATGATGATGATAATGATAATTAATTAAGCGCATATAATACCCTTTGTATTTGAAACAAACAATAACCAACAACGTAAATTATTCTATCATTAACTCCAAAAACAAATCACGCACACTATAATTATAATCCGGTACTTTTGTTTGTAGACTCTGCTACCCTCATACACGCATTGTTTACCCAGGCCAGGGTTGCCAACTTATAGTCTACCTTACGTTATTTGTCTACTGCAGCCCATGGAATCTTGCATCTAATTCTAAGCAAATTAGGCTGCATATACTTTGTCTACGTGGCTTATGATAGAATGCCCACAACCTCTCGTGATACAATTCTCTATACCCTTCAGACCGGTGCACAGCATTTTTTTGTTATTTAACGGCAGGAATGGGTAAGAAGATGGCACCAATCTAGGCACACTTATAAACAGAAAAGGAGTCCTACCATCTAAATAGCGAGGAATTAAAAAGCTTACAAATATTTTGTTTACCTAATAAATACTTTTGGTCTTTTAGGCCGTTATTAACAGCCAGCCATTTTAATTAAAATGTAATAGTTTCGATTCTATATATTTTTCTCTTTTATTGTATTCACACCCCTATTATAGTAGTATAATAAAATATATAGTAGGGTTCGCAACCCTGTTGGAACCTGAGCTGTTTATCAGTGACGTACAGAATTATTCATTATGTTAGTCACTCTATAGCGTTATTACATGCAGACTAAAACTTCCAGATTTCTTGTTAGTTTTGGAGTTAAATGGTGCGATTAGTTTTATACCGAATTCACTGCGGATTTTTAATAGTATATTAAATTTATTTTATAAATAGTATATTAAATTTATTAATAAGTCGACTACAAAGTCGGCGTCACTTACAATTGGGTTTAAATATTGTGATTTTCGTTTCTGCCTAAAAACGAACATTATATATTGTGAATATCGTCGTGAATCATTCTAGCCCTTCAACCCTCTTAAAATTACCATGCAGACCGCGCGACCGCACCCACCCACAGCACTTTAAACCATTAAAACTTATATTTATAGACTACTTTTCTGTAAAGAAGTATAGCATTATAGAATCTATACGAAATTCTCTAACCTGTGATCAAAAGTCAATCATCAAAAGTCAGTTACGCTATGTATTTTATTTTTATTCTCATGTCAGTTTACGACATTTGCCGACCATACGAAAATGGCGCAATTTTACGGTAAATTAAAAATAAAAATTTATAGAGTAACTTTTGTTGAAAGTATAGAATAGAGAATTTTGTACGGATTCTATAATGCCAAACTTTTTTAAGAAAAATAGTCTATAAATATAAGTTTTAATGGTTTAAAGTGCTGTGGGTGGGTGCGGTCGCATATGACCGCTCGGGATTTGACAGACGCATGCCATAAACACTTTATTTATAGATTACTTTTCCATAAAGAACTTTGGAAATATAGAATCTATACATACAAGGCGGATGTCGGTAGCGTGAAAATTACTATTATATACATTCGTAACAATTTTATACTATAAAAAACTGTTCCTTAGAAAAATCCAAAAATCAACGCAATAATGTATAACAACGAACACTTGACAATGACGCACTTTGAATGTAGATTATAAATGAATATCTACAGACTAACTGAATTTTTGTTCAACTAGAGCATAGAAAATTTCATATTGATTCTATAATGCCAATCTTCTTCATAGAAAAGTAGTCTTTAAATATAAGTTTTATGGGTTATAGCGCTGTGGGAGGGTGCGGTCTCATGAGACCGCTAGGGATTTGACGGAATATGGCCATGGTCTCTTTAGACCGCTAGGGGATTGAGCAGCTAGTTCGTACATATAGAATTTGTTACAACTTGACAACAGCGCCTCCTAGCATATCTATTAAATATGGTCTCGACAAAACATTGAAAATTATCTTATTAGGTCACAGTCATACAAAGGTGACTCACCAACTAAAATAAAATATAAATATATTATATTTGAGCGAATACTCTTGTAATAGTGGAGACGAACTGTCCACTATTAACAGACTCCGAGTGGTTTTCTTTAAGGTGGAGAAATGAAACTACTGTTTATGTTTATGAATGTACTGTCGAATGGGATTCGGAATGGAATATATTTTGCATCAACCTTGCCTATATTTATATGGCTGGCTCACTATTGATTTGCCAATGGTAACAATTAATATTTTGCCTAGCCAATTATATTGCTTATTTTATGACCAATGAAAACTATTTAAAATATACAATTATCTACGTTTCGTTTCCCGGCGTGAGACTTGTTTGTTGTTCACGAAGCTACGTCGCTGGACCGGGCTATATAAGACATGCAGATCGGTGCGCACGCGTAGTCGGCGGGCGGCGGCGGTGTGGAATACAGCTCCGGAACAGCAAGAGGAAACGAACTGCGGCGTTGAAGAAACGGCTCACCATTGGTCGACGGATACGTGACGATAGCGGCGTGTGAAGTCGGTGTGGCGCTGAATGATATTTGCGGCTGCTTTTTGTTTCTTTATAAGAACGTCAAATTATCTATATACCGTCCGCAGTATCTCAGTAGCCAAGAATAATTAGGAAATAAAATGTTTTTTTTATTTATTCTCGCCTTCCGCGTTATGTTAGCAGCGGAGTATATCTTATTTATTCCCGTTTAGGTTTGATTAATCTGGCTGCTACATCACTCTCCCCCCAGCGAAAGCGTACCGGAGGCTTGACGACTCGCCCGTATTTCGTAGTTTTTAAAATAGGTTTCAACTGGGTTGATGTAGATGATGAAGTTTCAAGCTTCCTCGCTGGTGGTTTTGATGATGATGATGAATCCTCTGCAGTATCCTCGTTAATAATATAGGCAGGCTTTAGTCGGTCGATCGATATAATCGTAGATTTCCTTCCGGGTATTTGTAGTTTAAAAGTCTTGCTATTTCTCTCTAATACTTTATACGGTCCATCGTAGGTAGGTTGAAATTGTTTTTTCATTGCGTCGTTTCTTACAAAAACTTGTTTGCATGTTTTCAAATCTTGGTGAATGAATACTGATTTATTATTTCTGTGTGATTGCATTTCGGTGCATTTCAACGATAAGGCTTTGTTAATTGATTCTCGAAGTTTAGTTACGAAATCGTAATCCATTTCTTGTTTGTTTGACGCTGCTGAACTGAAGAAGTCACACGGCAGCCTTATGCTGCAGCCGTAGGTTAGCTGAGCGGCGCTAAGACTAGTGTCTGCACGCGGTGTTGCTCGTAGTCCGAGTAGCACTGTAGGTAGCTCATCAATCCACTTTGTATGTTGAGATAAACGAGTTTTGAGTGCAGTCTTTAATGTACGATGCCATCGTTCGATTATTCCGTTTGACTGAGGATGGTATGCTGTTGTACGCGTCTTCTGTATTCCCATAGTTTGAAGAAGTTTGAGGAATAGGTTGCTTTCGAAATTCCTTCCTTGATCCGTTGTGATGGTTTTAGGTGATCCGAAACGAGTAATCCAATTTTCATAAATTATCTTCGCGACGGATTCGGCTGAAGTATCATCGGTAGGTATTGCTTCTGGCCATCTTGTTGTTCTGTCAATCATTGTTACGAGATAACGATGTCCTTGCGGTGAAGTAGGTAATGGTCCAACGATGTCAACGTGCAAGTGTTCGAATCTCTCCGTGGGTGGAAATGTAGCTAGACTACTTGATGTATGCCTTTGTACTTTGCATTTTTGGCATTGAATGCATTGCTTCGCCCAGTTGCCAACATCCGCTTGCATTGCAGGCCAAAAGAATTTTTCAGTGATGAGTTTTCTTGTTGTTCTAACACCTGGATGACTAATGTTGTGCAGTGTATTGAAGACTTCGCGACGACATTCTTCTGGTATGTATGGTCGCATGGTTGTCGTTGAGGCTTCACAGTATATAGGTAGATGCGTCATTGGCATTGTAACTTGCTTGATGGACAAGTTACCTTGCTTCGCTAGATGTTTTATGTTGTCACTATCTCTGTCTTGTGCTGCGGCGATCTTATGATAGTCGATTGATGTAGGGCACGTTACACTGTCGATTGGTACGCGACTGAGTGCGTCGGCAACTATGTTGTCCTTTCCACTGATGTGACGTATGTCGGTCGTGAATTCACTTATGAAAATAAGTTGTCTTGCTCTTCGTGGTGTTTCCGATAGTGATGGTTTCTTTGGAAGTACATATGTTAATGGTTTGTGGTCGGTAAAAACGATCAGGTTTCGACCCTCGAACGTTTTTCTGAAGTGCTTGATAGCCATGTAAATAGCGAGTAGCTCTCGGTCGAATGTACTGTAGTTACGTTGAGTATCGGAGAACTTCTTCGAAAAATATCCAAGTGGTTGCCATTTCCCATTGCTGTATTGTTGGAGAACTGCTCCTGCTGAGAGATCGGATGCGTCGCTGAAGATAGCAAGGGTTGCTTCGTGTGATGGGTGAGCGAGTAAAGCTGCATTTTGGATCGCAATTTTACAAGCTTCAAATGCCTTCGTGGCTTCATCGTTCCATTCGATTGACGTTTTATCTTTTTTATTCGTGTTGTGAAGGTAGGCGTGAAGTGGTGCTTGGATTTCAGCGGCTTTAGGTATGTGTTCTCTGTAAAAATTTATCATCCCAAGAAAACGCCTTAGCTCTTCGATAGTTTTAGGTTTTGCATAATCGATGATTGCTCTGACTTTTTCGGCAGGCGGTTTTATTCCTTCCTTGCTGACGGTGAAACCAAGAAATTGAACTTCTTGCTGTCCAAATATGCATTTCGAAGGGTTGATTGTGATTCCGTTGTCTTCTAATCGCTGTAGCACGGTGCGTAGATGGGTTTCGTGCGTTTCTTTATCAGGGCTTGCAACAAGGAGATCATCAATAAATGCGAAAACGAAATCCAGTCCATGAAGTACTTCGTGTATGAATCTTTGGAAAGTTTGACCTCCGTTCTTTAATCCTGGGATCATTCTTGGGAATTCGAATAATCCCATTGGGGTAATTATTGCTGTCTTCTCTATGTCTTCATCGCGGACTCTTATTTGTTGGTAAGCTCGGTTGAGATCGATGGTGGAGAATATAGTCTTGTCTGATAGTTGATGAGTGAAATCCCTGACTCGCGGTATTGGGTAGCGGTCAGGAGTGGTAATAGAATTCAGTCTTCTGTAATCTCCACAAACTCGTAATTCTCCGTTCTTCTTCGGTACAATGTGAAGTGGTGATGACCAAGGGCTTTTGCTTGGACGGCATATTCCTTGCTCAATCATGTTTTCGAATTCCTTTCGAACTTGCTCGTATAGGTGTGGTGCGATTGGACGTGCACGACAATGAAGTGGTGGTCCATTGGTGTCGATGAAATGCTCAACGTCGTTCTTCGGTGTTAATTTCATTGAAGTTATTCTTGTGATACCAGGGTATTCTTCGAGGATCTTGTGATACGGTTGTTGCACATCTATGCTTCTTATTGTGGGCAGATTGGTTGCTTGTACAAAAGACTGAGATGCAAGATTGGTTTTCCCGTCGATGATTCTTCTATTTTTGATGTCGACGACCAACTGGTGATATTGAAGAAAATCAGCACCGATGATTGGTTTGCTGACTTTAGCGACGATAAATCTCCATTTGAATGGTCGGCGTAGATTAAAATCAAGTTCCATTGTTTTTTCTCCATATGTAGGAATAACCGTATTGTTTGCTGCATAGAGTTGAAAATCTAGTGGCTTCAACTTCTGTCCTTGCTTCGGCGGTAACACTGAGATATTTGCTCCGGTGTCGATAAGGAAAGTAAGCTTGCTTTTTTTATCGGTGACGAAAAGACGGTAGGACTTTGCTGTTACGCTGGATCCCGTCGCATCGAGCGTACTAGTTAGTTTTCCGTATTCGTATTTTCATTTTTGAATGTACACGGTGCTGTGCATTTTCTTGCCTCGACCCCGAAACGTCGATGATAGTAGCAGTAAGGGGGATCTTGATGTTGAGCTTATTCGACTTCTACTTGCAGAGCGGTTGCGACGAAAAGGTGATCTTCGGTGTTGCTGATTGCGCTGGTTGTACTGTTGCTGGTAAAAGGTATGATGCTGGGAAGCTTTGAGCGCGGCGACTTCGAATGATAGCTTCCGAATTTCTTCGAGAAGAAACTGGGTATCATTGGCCTTTGTTGAAGTGCCTTCGATGATCGATATGTGTGAGCTACTGCTGTTTTCGATCATCTTGTCCGCCAGGAGTGCCAGTTCGTCGAGCTTCGTCTGCGTGCTGAATGTTTCGCTGACTGCTATTACCGATCGAATATGTGGTGGTAGGTGGTTTACCCACATTAGCCGTAGTGTTGAATCCGGAACTTTATCTCGCGCCAAAGTACGCATTTTGCGTAGGAGTTGTGTGGGTTTCTGGTCTCCAAGTTCTATTTCTGATAGAAGTTTTTGTAGCTGTCGACTGTCGGATTCTTCGTATGCGGAGATCAGACGATCCTTCAGTGAATTATACTGGTCGACTGCTGGTGGGTTGTACAACAGGTCCGCAATTTGTTCGATGTCTTGTTTCTCAAGTTGGGCTATCACCATCTGTGCTAATTGCGCTTGGCTCTTCTTTAAACCATTCGTTGCGGCTTCAAAACTGACGAACCAAAGTCGTGGTTTGTCTCTCCAAAACGGTGGTATTCTTAACGATAGAGATATACCGGCGATTTCTGGTTCCTTTACCGGGTTTGATGTATATGTGTTTGCCTCCTGCTCCATAATGACGGCTTGATTACACTGATTTTATATAAACTGAAGTCTTCCTTCTCGGTGTTCGTACGGGTTTCCTTCGCGGTGTTCGTGCAATAGTAGTGGTACGTCGCAGGGTGTTCCTTCTTGGTGTTCGTACCGGATCTTCCCCCTCGGTGTTCGTACGGGGTCACCACTGTAATAGTGGAGACGAACTGTCCACTATTAACAGACTCCGAGTGGTTTTCTTTAAGGTGGAGAAATGAAACTACTGTTTATGTTTATGAATGTACTGTCGAATGGGATTCGGAATGGAATATATTTTGCATCAACCTTGCCTATATTTATATGGCTGGCTCACTATTGATTTGCCAATGGTAACAATTAATATTTTGCCTAGCCAATTATATTGATTATTTTATGACCAATGAAAACTATTTAAAATATACAATTATCTACGTTTCGTTTCCCGGCGTGAGACTTGTTTGTTGTTCACGAAGCTACGTCGCTGGACCGGGCTATATAAGACATGCAGATCGGTGCGCACGCGTAGTCGGCGGGCGGCGGCGGTGTGGAATACAGCTCCGGAACAGCAAGAGGAAACGAACTGCGGCGTTGAAGAAACGGCTCACCATTGGTCGACGGATACGTGACGATAGCGGCGTGTGAAGTCGGTGTGGCGCTGAATGATATTTGCGGCTGCTTTTTGTTTCTTTATAAGAACGTCAAATTATCTATATACCGTCCGCAGTATCTCAGTAGCCAAGAATAATTAGGAAATAAAATGTTTTTTTTATTTATTCTCGCCTTCCGCGTTATGGTAGCAGCGGAGTATATCTTATTTATTCCCGTTTAGGTTTGATTAATCTGGCTGCTACACTCTTTTATAAAATATTTATGAACAACCAAAAAAATAAAGAGTAAGTAAGAGTTCAAAACGCCTGCGCACGTTGCTGCTTCACAGTCCCTAATAGATCACACATGACCCTATTTAAAATCGACAGGACCTGATGAGTATGGCTGCTCAACGTACTCTACGCCTTGCGTCATTGCTTTTTGGAGTAATAAATACCAGGGAACCGTCATACTTGTTCCAAAAACTTATTTTCTCGCAACGTGCGGTTAGGACAACATCACGACTCACGTACCCTAAACATCACACACCTGCCTTCCGTGGTAGTTTACCTTTTGCTGCCAGTGCTGGAGTGATATACCACCACCGATCAGAAATATTAAATCAGTTGCCACTTATAAAACCCTATTAAAAAGTTTCTGATTTTAGTACAAAAATTCAGCAAATAGACATAAATTGTATGGTTCATACAATCTGACACCTGGCATCTGACACCGTACATGTACTCACGAACACACTCAAACACACATACACACATCCACACACACATACACAATTTATTTTATTTTTTCTGTATACCTATCACCGTTTGTGAAATTTTGTCACATTTTTTCATTTAATTTCATATATTTGTTTATTTTTTCTCTTGCTTTTATTTGTCATCTGCCTCACACTCCTAGCTCCACTGAAAATCAGCGTTATGAATTCAATTCGTGACTTAAAGCTGAGTGGACGCCATTTTGGTGCATATGACGTTATTCCTTTTTTTTTAAATATTTTTGTGAAGATATAAAAAAAAACTATTTTACTTAATTTATTATTTTTGTTATAATGTATGTACCAAATAAGCTTTTTTCTTTCTTCTTTCTTTCTTTTTAAAAAGCTGGCAACGTATCTGTATTTCCCGGGTGTTGCAGTTTTTCAAGGGTGCGTGTAGTTACTATCATTAGGTTAGCCGCATGCTCGTTTGATCTCTATTTCGTAAAAAAAATTAAAAACAAAACTAACAAACATGTATGCGTAGGTACATGGACGTAAAAGAGGCCAGAGAGGTATATCAAGATCGTATGTATGAAAGATTATCACTTGAGAACGGCTGGACCGATTTCGATAACATTTTTGTGTGTTTGTGTGGGTCACTGGATGGTTTAGAAAGGTACGGTAGGTGACACTACTGTCGAGATTAAGAAATCACTCGTGTAAAACCGGGGCGTATCACTAGTTTTGTATTTAAAATAGTCCAATCAAAGTACAGTTCTAAAAAATATGTTTTTTTAACAATTGCACTTGAATGTTAAGAACAACGGTCGCAAGTTTATTTACGTTCCGTTTAGTGATTTATTATGTCTAAGAAAACAGTTTTTCAGACACAAAACTTGAGTAGCTGGCACAGGCCACTGAAATAAAACCAGTTTCACGAATTTTATCGACCTTAATTTAACGACTAAACGCTTATTCACAGCACTAAGGCGCACATATCCATCGCACCTTCCCATCCTGTGGGTGCCGATTGTTGGGGATGAAGTAACATTAATATGTGTCCGTTTACACTTTATCTATAAATCAATCTTCCTTGGAGGATTAAGATGACTCGGTACCAGACTAAGTATGTAATTTTTTTAATACCTCCCAATTGAGTCGGTGTCTTGTCTTTTGTGATGAGATAAAGACGTCATTTATTCTTTTTCCCGTTTTTATTTTTGCACACAGTTTTTTTCGGTAGAAATGAAAACGTCTTAACAAATAAAGGATAACCTTTTTACTGGTAACAAGTCATTCCATTCATAGGCGGAGTCAATAAAGTAATTTTTTTTTCTTATTTAATATATAATTAATATATCTCAAATCTGGCGTATTTGAGACGGTTATTTTGTTGAAATCCTCCATAAGAAGATTAAGGGACATTTTCGAATTAAACCGTTGAAAAGCTCCCGAATAGAATTATTGACAAAATAAATACAGTATTATCTAAGAAAGCGTGTGTATATATGTCTATGAGTTATTTTAGAAATGACACAAACATTATACGTTCATCTTACCATGCACACGCAAAGAATCCTACGTAAAACAACAGCATATTGCTGAAGTGTATCGTATGATGAGTCACAAAAATCCGAGCTCCACTTTACTGCTGATGAGGCATTCCATCTTAGTTCACATGGATGTTAGTAAAAATTATTATATGTATAAAAAGAGGAATAGGAGTGAGGGAAGAACTCGTAACCCCTACTTGTAACAGCGATATATAGTTTGACGTATTTAAGATTTTACGTTGTTACGTTTATGTTGCATTTACGTTTCTTGTGGTTTTCCCGCCAGAAGTAGAAAATATGAGCATTCTGGTGTGAAGTGTGTAATTACGTGCATCACTTTGATTGTGACCGACATATATAATGTTATTCGAAATTTAATCACGCTACGATGAATGTTCAGAATCAGAATCAGAATAGTTTATTTGTCAAACATAGGTATGTTTGAAGGTCTTGCGAGGGTTTACAATTATTAGTACTATGTTTTGTCTTAAAGACATACAAATATAAGTGTGTGTGTTCGTATGAGAATCATGCAATAAAAATAAAAGAGAATAAAAATTAATGAAATTGTAACACCAATTAAGATTCTACATTGTTAAAATTAAATAGATGACAATAACAAAATAATATAATTAGTCGATATAATTTAAAGTTAATATAATTAGTCAAAATTATCATCAAGAATTCGTCAATTTTATAGTAACATTTGTCTATTAATAATTTATTAAGCTCTTTCTTAAATTTAAATAAGTTCATATTTTTTATTGTATCAGGTAGTTTATTATAGATTCGTGGGTCAATACCAAAAAAGCTTTTTTTCATAAGTGATGTTTCACATTTTATGTAATATAATCTATTAACGTATTGGGTGCGCATTGGATTCTTTCTAATTGTAGATAATTTTTGAAAAAGAACACCAGTCACGAGATGTGTTATAGATTTTCAGTTTATCGTTCAGTAACATCAAATATCAGTATTGTATACCAATTACAAGCGTATTAGACTAATATTGAAATTGAAAAAATTTAAAATCACAGAAACAAATACACCGAAATCAAGTCAACACAACGAATTAATAAAATATTTATAAAACACCACGTATTGTTACCAGATATAAAAAATAAACATGCCCTTCAACTCTGACTCACGCATGCTTGAATATCTATTAAAAAATGGGATGAACCAGATACTTAACACGGCGGGAAATTGAAGTGGATGAAACATATAAAAGCAAATACAAAATTTATTGGAAGTGGCATCTCACCCCTTCGTTTGATATTTTTCGGTATGATTAAAATATTTTTTTTATAAAACTAAGTTACTACTTTACGTGGTAGAGCCAGCTATATTTTGGCTGTAGCACGAATGTTTCGGATCGACCGGGGAAAAGCCACGCTCTCATAGAATATCAGCGTAAAAAGAGGAGTGACAATGCATCTGCATTATGATTCTTAACTGACAATAGAAGAATGTCTAAGGGCCACAGCATTCCCTTACCATCAGATGAACTGTGTGCTCGTTTGTCACCCTTATCCATAAATATAATATATCTGTAGAAAAGTCGTGTGTGTAATTCTAATATTTAATAAAAAAAAAGTCCCGGGGACTAACTAAAGTGCTGAAACTGAAACTAAATTAGTGATTTTTAGAATTTTTGTCTGTCTATCTGTCTGTGTATTGATTTACGCAAAAACTACAGAACAGATATCCATAAAATTTTGGTGTGTAGGTAGTTAGGGACCCGAAGATACTAACAGCTACTTTATAGCTTTATATCTACTACTAATATAGCTACTTTTTATCCGATTACTGAACTTCAAAAGAGGAGGGTTAAGTATTTTCCTTCCTTTAGATGTTAATTTCTATTTTATACGATTGACGACTTTTATTAAAATAAATAAAATATTGAAATATTTATAAATAAAGCCCAAAATTATTTTTATATTCACTTTTTCAAGACAGTGTTATCTAACGTAAAATACAAAAAGTAGTCGCATTTTCCCTTCACTTACTAATAAATTACTAATAATTATATAAATAACTTACTTTTATATACATATTTAATTAATACATAATTGATTTGAAAATTCTAATGTTGTGTTTTTAGTTTTTCTTATTTCTGTTTAGTAGATATAAAAAAAATTATAGTAACTAATTAACATTTAAATAGATAAAAATGTCATCTATCGTAATCATAAAATTAAGGTTGTTTCGATTACTAAAAAAAACTTATAAAAGTTCTATTAGTACAGAAGTGTTATTATCCTTATACTTAAATTAAAAAGATTTATATATATATATATATATATATAATATGTATTGGCCAGATCTGATCTTAGAATTTAAAATATCACAAATTATTAAAGTTTTTAGGAATTAATTCGCACACACCCGCCTAATTAAATAAAATGATGTGTCTTACCTTAGTTTGAGTAACACCTCCCGTCCTTCCTCAATTGCGTGCACTAATCCCGCCACCACTAATCCCAGCAACACTACTCCCGATACCACTACACTAAGAAAGAAACACTATCGACTGTAATACGACAAGTGTTTCGCTTCTACACGAGGAAATTTGAAGCTTCGATTTACCATGTTCTCTGTGGTGAAGAAAAAAATCGCAAGGAAACCTGCAATCTGAGAAATTAAAAAATGTTACGATAATCATTTTTAGATAGATACAGGTATGTGAAGTCGGTCATCCCGCGTTGGTGTATACTTAATCAATTCCTTTTTGACCTAAACTCGCTGTGGCCTGTGGCCATTAATATAATGTATTTAGGGTGCTATTTTTTACTTTTAATAGGGCTATTCACTGCTGATAATAGGCTTCCCCTATTGTTTATCAAATAAACCGGGTATTTGCAGTTTTCGTATTCACTCTTGGCAAGCGGATTGGCAACCAAAACCGTTTCCTACTTTGCGCTGTTATCAAGAAGATGTTACCCATCTCCTGTTTCAGTTTCCCTCCGTCGCCTCTTAATACACCCACGGGATAAAATGGGGTAGTGGTTTCTTTTCGTCGCCTCTACATGGCTAATATATTATTTCTACTCCTGTTCTTTTAACTGGATTTCCTTCACAGACTGCCAAATAAGTTGGATATTTGCTATAGTGGCCACGCTTGGCATGCGAGTTGCCAACTGCATATTTTTATTATTTTGAGCTATGATCAGGAAGTCGATGCTGCCCATCTTACGTAGATATCTACTCCTGTACATGAATTTGGTTCTTTTTACACGTTCACCGTGAATAAATCTAATAAAATTTTGAAGTCTGCTCGAACATAAAAAATACTAGCATGTGGTGCTAATCAATATTCAATGGTACCAATATTAATAAAAACCATAATTATCAATTTTAATAATGTACGTTATATAAATAACGCATTCCCGATGTAAAAAGTACTATATTATAAACATAGTACGTAGTTTCTATAAAATATATAATTCATTTAAATTCAATAAAAATATTGTTCCTTTTTAAATTTAAAGCAAAATTTTTCAAAATAGGATATACGTGTATTTTAGGAAACCAAACCAAAAATAGGGAAATATTTAAGTCAATACACGAACACTTTATTCACTTCACCTTTTATCAAATAAAGTAACCCTTATTTTTATATCTTATCTTAATATATATAAATAACGTGTCATGTTGTTGGTCCGCGATGGATTCCTAAGCTAATTAACCGATTTTAATCAAATTTGCACACCGTGTGCAGTTTGGTCCAACTTGAGAGATAGGAAAGTTTTTTTGCCCATGGGTGGCCCACAATTTTTTTGCGAATTTAAAGATTTTAATAGGACATAACAAGGGGTCATCGAAAAGGACAGAATAACGTCTGCCTGGCACGCTAGTTTGGTATACCTAAATGCCCTGAATTTTTATTGAAGTGAAAACTTCTTTAACGTTGGACACTTTCGGAATGGGGAGAAATCAAGGAACTCTCTTGACCGTCACGCTCAGATACAAAAGAATGATTATATATTGAAATTCCATTTATAAAATTAATATGTGTTTATAAATTTGTTTGTATTATACAGATAATAATCATTCTTTTTCATGTAAAACAGAAGAATAAAAGAACATTGTATAACTATATTAACACGTTGATGAAAATAATTCCTAAAAAATATTTTTGACAACCCAAAAATAATGTTTACAAACTTGTGAAGCTAAGGAGTTTCCACTTATGACGTGCAGTTCTACGACTGACAGTTTTTATTTAGGGCTACAATTACGACTGACAGTTATAAAGTATCTTTGGTATTTATGTGATACTACTATACCATTAGGCTACTATAACTTATATAATAATCTTTTACATCAATCATACCAAACTGATTAGAAATATGACTGTGCTTGATTGTTCACAAATTCAATATAGAGCCAAAGAAACAATATACTTGGAATCTTTGATACTTAATTATAGACGAACGTGTCCTGTAACAAAGAGATCTAATGCAAACACATGACATTCATACATAATTTAGCTAACCGCAGAACATATTTCGTGTTATTACAAAAAGTGGTTCATAATTAGTTCACAAAGACAAACATCCAGACCCAAAACAAACATTTGTAGGTCATACAATTTTTTGTTTCGTGCGGGATTCAAACCCAGAGCCAACAGTTTAAAGCCTAGATTACCAATTAACCACATTTTGTAATAAAGCAGATTAATTTATATTTTAATTGACAGTAAATGTTGTCTCCGCTGTTAATTGTAAAAGATTAGAATTTTACATAATATCTTTAAAAATGCAACATACTGGTATCATCAAATCTTACACAAGTCCACCGTAGAACATCCCCAAGGAATGCCACAAAGCACAGTCCAAAGCCACCTGCATCCATCGACTTCTTGCATTTCTATCCAAGCCGGTTAATTCATGTCATGGAAAGTCGTCAAACACTTCGCTTACTGGCAGAAGGTGCCACTCGAAAGCATTTCTTTCAACACGGTTATCACTAAGCGGCCAGCTCATTATTACTACTTCTGCTTACTGATTCATTGAGCTATATCACTTACTCTAGTTCTAATGCGGATATTTTCATTCCAAAGTTTATCACGCGGAGAAACTCCGACTACAGCCCTCTCCATAGCTCACAGAACTAAATAGAGCTTTCTCATACGGCCAGTGTGACCTCGGAAAGCCTTGCTGTCGGAAATGTTCTACTATCTCTGCCGAACATCGTTTTTTAAGAAGACGCAATTTAGGTTACGTGTGTGATTAAAGCCCGTACAAGAGCAGGAGCAACAAAAAGCAGTTCACGTATGGTTCTTTATTTTTGACTTACGTTTTTATTACTTATTATGTGTTCAATTATTATTTATTTTCACGTTGTAGTTAATTTTATATATTCATGTTGTAGCTTCGCTGTTTTATTTTATGTTATTTCATTTTATTCTTTTTGGAAAACTTACAGCTAACATTAATAGCAAATAAATGAATGACAACTAGAAGGTCATTTAAAAGTTTTCACCTATAGATATTAAGAACTTAAAAACAATAATTCTAGTCGGTAAAAAATAAACATCGATTTCGACAAATACAGTAAACTAACAAAATTAAATAGAAGAACACTCAACAAAAGAACTTTTTTGGTAAAATAATTTTTATTCGAGAAACACTGGTATTAAACAAATCCAAGTCATCGCTGTTGGAAATGTCGTTAAGAGTTCTACATGCACGTACTCGTATCATAAAAGAATTTTGCCTGTATTTAGTCCGAGTATACGGATATTTTAACGGAGTAAGCGAGGCTTTCTTAATTGGGGAACTCTTGTTGTAAATCATAACTTACTTAGAAGCTTCAGACATTAAACATTACCATTTGCCAATTTAAAAATATAAATCATATTATCTGCTATTCACCTACGTTCTTCCAGAAGCAAAATATGAAATTTTTTACACCACAAATCTAATTATCAGTGTAAAATTGCGTTTTAAATTGCAGCTTACGTAGAAAACGCTTTTGTACTTGCTCAATCCTATGTATATAAATGTTATAATTCGGATTCCACACTTGCGAGGCTTACTCCAAATGGCTGCGCACAAGAGTGCAATAAAGAATCTTATATGTTTTATTATTATGAAAATCGGTGGAAAATCTCAAAACCAATCCAAGTACTATATCGACTTTTTAATGATATTGTTACGCGCCTAAGTTAACGTCTGGTACCTGGCACTAGCGCCATCTAGTGTCGGGGACCAGAGCGAGGAGGGCTTCCCAGAAAATTTCAATATTGAACTTTCCGCTAACAGCGCCATCTAGTAGAAGAATTAAGCTTTCTAGAACTTTCTCCGCTTGGTTGGTCGGCGCCCGTATTTACTGGAATATTCTGGATGTTTCGGTGGAAAAGGTGTATTTAAATACGCTGCAAGTCACGATCGGGGCAGTATTGAATTTGGCGAGACAAGCGAAGCTTCGGAGCGAAATAAAGTGAATCAGTGTGATTAATTATTAGTGCCCTTTAAGTTTTAATTGGCGTTTGGTAATAAAAGTCTAAATTTTGTTAATTCAATCGGCAGTTTTTATTGTTACGAACCTCAAGCTCGTAACAGTTGGTGTCAGAAGTGGGATAAAATCATGCCAATTTTACCTAAGGAGGAAACGGAGAGTGTCCGTACCCGAAGTCAACGTCAGCAGGAGACGGACCAAAGAAGATTTGGTGGTGCAACGCCGGAGACGTCGGAGGCCCAGCCGGCGGCTGCAGGCCAGCCAGTAGCTCCTACATCTGCAGCATCTGACTTAGGTGCTCTGATGGTGATGCTGCAGAAGCAGGCTCGCCGACAGGAGGAACAGGTGCGTCGTTTGGAAAAGTAGCTGCGGGCGGACAAGAGGAACAGGTCCGTCGTTTGGAATAGCTGCTGCGGGGCGGACAAGAGGAACAGGCCCGTCGGTTAGAAGAGCAGATGCTCCTCATGAAGGACCTGCATGCTACCTTCGGGAGGGAGATAAAGAAGGTGAAGGATAGGGTTGCTCAACATGACAACCGCCTGACGGAAGCTGAAATCCAAATCGCGAAAGCTGAAACCCGAATCGAGAAAGCTGAAACCCGAATCGACCAAGTGAAGAATTTGGTTGACAACGTAATGGCTGACGTGAAGTAAACGCTGGAAGACCTCAAACTTGGGGATGGTATAACAGCTCCCGTGGTAGCTACAACACTTTCACTTCGTGGATTCAAAGTGCCACCGTTCGTCGGGACTTCTTCCTGGTTGGCCTACAAAATCCAGTTCGAGGCTGTTATGAAGGCGAAAGGCTGGAATAAAAGTCAGGCCATGACTGCTCTCACACTAGGCCTGCGCGACCAAGCCCTAACTCTTCTAGAAGCTCTCGGTAAGGAAGTGACTTATGAGCAGCTCCTTGAGTCATTGGAGGCGAGATACGTCGACGCTCACCTAGAACACGTTTTCGTGCGCAGCTTAAAGATCGCATGCAACGCATTAACGAAAACCTGCAGCAGTGGGCTCTTGAGGTGGAGAGGCTGGTTCGAAAAGCATACCAGTCTGTACCTGCGCTCATTGAAGGGAACCTGGTGCAGATATTCATCGATGGCATCCGCGACCTTGAAGTCAGAGATGCTGTGAGGCTCGGGCACGACGTGAAGCTAAAGGAAGCCTTGGCCCATGCACTTGAGGTCGAAGCCGTGCGGCAGGATCTTCGTTCCCATCGCGTCAGGGAGGTTGCAGCAGTTACATTTCGCAACTGCCATAATGGATACAGCCCTTGGTGCTATGGTTGTGGGGAAAGGGGCCATCTTCGATCCAGCTGCCCTAAGCGAACTGTAGAAAGGGAAGTTGATCAATCTCGAGAGGGTTGTGCAGCTAACAGTACCGTCTGGTGGCGGCAGGATCATTATTCCCCTCACGTTAGGGAGGTTGCAGCAGTTAAGGTTCGCGACCACAATAAAAATTACAGCCCATGTTGCACCAACATTGTACAATTTCGATGCTCCTCTACTACGAGTCTTAGGTCCCTTCACAGCCGCACAACGGATACCACTTCCTTACTCTCTTGCCTAGTACAATGTTTGCAATTTTCAGGACAAGGTCTCCTTGACAATGTATCTGTGTTGCCATGCGGTGTTCAATCACAAAGTCGTATTCCTGCTGCTGGGTGGTGCTGTTAGCTGCACAACCCTCTCGAGATCGATCACATTCTCTTTTTACAGATCGCTTAGGACAGCTGGATCGAATTGCCCCCTTCCCCACAGCCGTAGTACCTTGGGCTGTAATTTTTATTGTGGTCGTAAACCGTAACTGCTGTAACCTCCCTAACGCGATGGGAACGATGACCCTTCAGCACGGCTTCCACCTCCAGTGCATGGGCCAAAGCGTTTTTAAGCGTCTCATGGTGCCCAACACTCACAGCAGCTCTGACTTCCAGGTTGCGGATGCCGTCGTTGAATGTCTGCACCAGGTTCCCTTCAATAAGCGCGGGTACAGACCGGTATGCTTTTCGCACCAGCTTCTCCACCTCTAGAGCCCACTACTGCAGGTTTTCGTTGATGCGTTGCATGCGATCTTTAAGCTGCGCACGAAAGACGTGTTCCAGGTGAGCGTCGCCATATCTCGCCTCCAATGCCTCAAGGAGATGCTCATAAGTCACTTTCTCACCGAGAGTTTCCAGAACTGTTAAGGCCTGGTCGCGCAGGCCTAGTGTGAGAGCAGTCATGGCCTGGCTTTTATTCCAGCAGTTCGCCTTCATAATAGCCTCAAACTGAATTTTGTAGGCTGACCAGGAAGAAGTCCCGTCAAACGGTGGCACCTTGAACCCACGCAGAGAAGGTGTAGTAGCTACTACGGGAGCTGTACTTCCATCCCCAAGTTTGAGTTCGTCCAGTGCTTTCTTCATGTCAGCCATTACGTTGTCAACCCGATTGTTCACTTGGTCGATTCGGGTTTCAGCTTCCGACAGGCGGTTGTCATGTTGAGCAACCTTGTCCTTCACCTCCCTTATCTCTTTCCCGAAGATGGCGCGATTGTCCTTCATGAGGAACATCTGCTATTCCTTATCGCGTTTGAAATGCTCTTCCAACCGACTGGCCTGTTCTCCGTCGGCGGGCCTGTTCCTCCTGCTGCTCTTTCAACCAACGGGCCTGCTCCTCCTGTCGGCGAGCCTGCTCTTGCACCATCACCATCGGAGCACCTAGGACAGGTGCTGCAGATGTTGGAGCTACTGACGGGCCTGCAGCTGGTACCTGGCCCTCCGACGTCTGTGGCGTTGCACCACCAAATCTTCTTTGGTCCGTCTCCTGCCAGCGTTGACTTCGGGTACGGACACCCTCCGATTCCTCCTTAGGTAAAATCAGCATGATTTAATCCCACTTCTGACACCAATTGTTACGAGCTTGAGGTTCGTGGCAATAAAAACTGCCGATTGAATTACCAAAATTACACTTTTATAAAACATTTTGAATTTTCTTTTTTATTGGAGAAAGTTCAAGTGTGGGGCTTCTAGAAAGTTTTTTTGTTGATGATGGGTGATCGAAAGTCAAGATTGACATATTCTAGGAAGCCCTCCACGCTCTGGTCCCCGACACTAGATGGTGCTATTTCCAGGTACCTGACGTCAACTTAGGCGCGTAACATTATATATCGCCCTTTTGTGACGTCCGCCATATTGGATGTAGAATAACTTCAACTTACTTATTATTTCGTTTATCAAGTTCTTTCATTAGATATCCATATAATAGGGATAGCTATGAAAATGAATATATAATAAATCGATATTTTGTGACGTCCGCCATATTGGATGAAAAATGACGGTATTGTCTCAAGAAATAAACGTGTCTGCCAAATTTTATTGCGATTGTTTCAGTGAAAGTGGGTGAAATATTGATTGCAAAATTCCAAGGATATACATACAAGTGAAGTTAAATAAAAGTTTTTAATTTTAATATGTAATAGACTAGATTGAACGAAATTTATTTCTAATATTTCAATTATATTATAATGTCCTCCAGACGGAATTTCGATATATATATATATATATATATATATATATATATATATATATATATATATATATATATATATATATATATTATAATTCCATTAATTATATTATATTGTTTTAATAAATAAATGAAGTGACACCTACACCGCAATCATGTCAACACAAAAACTCATTTTTTTACTTTTAAAAAACCACGCCTTGATACCAGGTATAAAAAATTATGCTCTTCGATTCTAATTTACGCATGCTATCCTGAATTTTTATTTTAAAATTGGATGGACCGAATACACAAAATGGCGGCAAATTGAAGTGGATGAAACATATATGAAAAGCAAATACGGAATTTATTGGATATGCACCTCAACCCTTCCCTATAATTTTTTTACAGTTGCCTGATGATTTGGTAAGTGGCTACTGCAGATAGACACCTGCAACAAACTTCGAGCAAGAACGGCCTCTGAAGCGTTTTCACCTCAGATGACTAAACTTTAAACTGGCTGCATTCTACCATAATACTATAATAGCAGTTATAACACGCAAAAAAAGAATCTTCCTTCGTAATGGCCCATTAAAGTCAACTTTTAAACATTGGCCTCCCTCTTATATTCTCTCATAGAATGATGTAGTTGCGCCGGGAGGGCGTTTTTAATTATTTTAAGCTATTGTCAGAGAGACACTGCCCATCTCCCGTTACAAATTTACCTCCGTTGCCTTATACTACACCCACGTGATGACACTTTATTGCACGCCAAAAACAAAAAAAAAACTAAACATAAATAACAAAAAAGTAGAGAAGGAAATGTGGTACAATGGGTGGTCTCATCGCTAAGAGCGATCTCTTCCAGATGGATTGTCTTACGTATTTTTCACAGAACTCAGGATATATCATAGATATATTTTTGTTAGATTTGATACATAAAAACACCAGAAAAAATATTACGTAATGAAAACATATACTGATAAACTCTTTTCCGCCTATCTTTCATTATTGGTTTTCTTTACCTCAGACCAATAAAGAAAGATAGACGGAGAACTGCGTACATTATGGATCAAATATATATTAGCATAAACTACCTTAGTGATAAGACAAAGTGTATCCAAAAATAGAATATAAATATATTTATCTTTTCATTAAACTTTTATCCGCAGTCGGGTATTTTTAACTACTGTTTTAACGATTGGGCTTATTAGTTATTTGAAGTCGGTTTTATTTAATTTTTTAAAGTTTAAGTATTTTTATTAAGTGTAGAATTATTATCTGCCTAGAAGTATATCTGGATATTCACCACATGTTATACCCGGTTCTATCGCCAAGCAGTAGTACAGTGCAACCACTTCTGTTGTGATTTGATGGAAGAGAAGATCAGTATTAATGGTTGTGTCGTGTTCCTTTTTTAATCCCCAACTAAAACAGAGAGGTGTTGTATGTTTGTATATATATAACACCTCTCTGTTCTAGTCGGGTCGGTATAGATATGTTTTGGAGAGTGTGCGCAGGAATTATAAGCTTTAATTCCTCCCTCCTCTTTCCACCATCGTACAATCAGGCGTTTGGCGGGTCTTGCCCCTCTGTTGTCGATATATCACGCATTAGAACCAAACGAATTCCTTAGCGTTCCGTAACGCGTACAGCAAAGTAGTAGAGTAATTTACCGGCGTCTGTCAATTAGTGTAAGAAACTGCTCACCTATCCTCATAAAAAAGAGCGTAACTGAGAAGTTTCTTTCGCTGTTTCTTTTCCGGTCAAAGGAACCTCATTTAGAAACAATAGTACACTTGAACAAAAGATGTTTGACAAAAGAAATTTTAATAAGAATAAAAAGACTATGCTGTAGATTTATTTGTTGAGAATAATTCTAACAGAACAGAATTTTTACATAGTACAGACATACTGTCGCTATATTATGGTTATAGCTTGAATCGGTCGGCTCAACCAGGGGAAGGATCACGCTCTCACAGAATACGAGCGATACGATACTCCTCACGGGTGACAACGCATCTGCATTTTGATTCGTAATCGAGGAAAGTAGTAGTGTAGATGTCTATGAGCCGCAGCAACCACCTACCATTAGTTGGACTGTGTGCTCGTTTGTCACCCTATCCTATAAAAAAGAAAGCCCTTAGTGCATATCGTTATGAAACCTAGTTACTGGAATGCTTTGTTTTTAATGTACACATAGTGCTCTCGAAATGTTAATTCAGAGTCAAGCAGCACACCCAGGCCTATAGCTACAGGTTTCCTAAGCTTAAGTTTCTATTGTTACACTAAGATTCATTAATTAAACAATTTTTTTTTATATTTTTCATGTAGTTTTCAATTACATTTTTCAATTTTCACATGTATTTTTTATTCAAATAGGTAAGGTTATTTTCTTTTTCTTTCTTTGTGATATTTGTGTTATTTTGAATGACATGCCTTATGGCCGCATTTTCCACTTGGTGTAGATGTACAGAGTTTCGAGTGAAGTAGTAGTGGCTGAAATACCGCTTCCTTTTCGCGTAGCAAATCATTTCATCAGTTATAAATTTAAATACGTGTAATATGAAATATTGGGAATATTAATATCATATATAAATGAACGGATCGCTAAATATAACGGTCCGTTAATTTATAATTACATATAACATATTTTAAATATAAAAAAATATGTCGCAGGTATTTTTACTTAAGTATATGATTATTTTTCATAATGAATCAAATCAATTCAAAAACATTTAATGAATTTTTTGTAACAGCGAGAAATTCATTGTCACTTTGATCTTTGATTTTAATTGATTAAAAACATTTATTTTTTTTACATAATAAAACAAATATTTTTATCAGAAGTTTCATAACCGATGCTCTCACTGTCTGTGTTTGAAATAGAGAGAGAGGAGAGAGAGCTCTCTCCGCTCTCCTCTCTCTCTCTGTCTCTCTCTCTCTCTGTCTCTCTCTCTCTGTCTCTCTGTGGTCATGCCCTAGGCCAGCGTCTAGTGAGCTTTATTATAAATCCATCACTGTTGAGTAATTTCCATTTTTGGCATGCCTTTTACTTACAAAAGCAAATTTATTAAATCTACGTACCTATATTTAAATTATTAATTTTTATATTTGTACTTATATCTTTCTTATTCTGAAACACCACGTGACAAATCTATATGTCATCACTGGAAACTGTTCAATCATCTAGTCGAAATAATTGTGGAACAAAACCCCGGTAGCAGGCGAAAAGAAACACAAAAATGAAATAGTTATGCTAAAACTTTCTAGATTTTACGCACACGCTTAATGTATTGCTTTTCACGACAGGTCCTCGTCAACAAAATGTACCAGGCGAGTCAAGTGGGAAACACGCGACTCGTTCCAGTTTGTTTACGTTTAATAATTCAACGGAATTGCTTTTTCCCTCATATTTTTGCTTTCAAATTGCATGTATTTTGAGAAATAGAGCAACAAAACATTCAGCGTAAGTGCACTTTTCACGGAGTTTCTTATTCTTATTTTATGGTACACATACCGTATTGTAACAGTATTCTACTTGTTATTTTATTGTACACATACCATATTATAACAATATTCTACTTGTTATTTTATTTTAACATACCTAAGTACATTAATATTAGTGATCTGTCCCGGCATCGCACGGGTAATTTCTGCATCTCGATATCTGCGCCACATGCCGCGTAAAACTTTGAAATTCTCCCCTTTCTCTACAATATGCACATATATTAAACATATGACACCATCCTCTTGATCATTCTGTTTATTAATGAAAACTGCATCAAAATCCGTTGGGTAGTTTAAACGATCTAAGCTAACAGACGGCGGGAAGCGACTTCGTTTTAAACTATGTACGAGAAGTGCGCATGCTAATAACAGAAACTTATGTAATAATGATACAAATGATTATATTTGGAAGGCTCAAATAATTTTTTACCTTTGAGTACAAGATAGAAAGCCACATAGCTTGTAATAAAAAAATAAATTACACCTGTTCACAGCTATTTGACAGCAGAAAAAACAAGAATGTGGTACCTATTCAGATGAACTCCTAGGCCAATAAAGAGCTAACCTACATATGAAACTACCTCACGATGTTCCTCTTCACCAGCGGGCTTATTGCAAACCAGTACTAAACAAATTTCCAACTAAATTTGTAATCCACATGAGAGAATTGAACATTGTTTTCTTGCGTACTAAGTAAAACAAATGGACATTGCTTTCATAAATAATTCATAAATGTAAAATACACTACACTATTTTTATAAATGGAAGCAGATAATAAAAATATTACAATTAGGTGTAGGTATAAGCGACCGCGTAGTAACAGTGTAACTCAAAATATCATCTCGTGGGTGTCGTAAAAGGCAGACGAAAAAAAAAAACCAGGAGATGGCACCTTTTTCAGATAGCAACTTAATTATAATTAACGTGGCAATCATGGCAAACATCCGTCCATAAGGCGATCTACGGGAGAAACCTTTGTTCAGCAGTGGACTTTTGATGGGCTATATCTGAGGGTGGAACTCGAAACTCCCACCAATTTGAGCAGTATAAAGTACGACGCAGGCAAATAGCTTAGTGGTATTAATATTTCAACCAGTCATAATCGGAGTAGTGATTGTGTCCATGGTGGGAATAGTCTTTTTTTAATTAAACATTACTTCCACACCAGGATTTTCTCTTGTATCGTAGAGGCAGTTTACATAAATAAATGTCACAAGGGTCCATGCAGTCACGAAAAAATGATTTGTAGGCCATACAAATACTTGTTCCGTGCGAGATTTGAATTTTTTTGTTGATTTTTATTATTGAGCGTTATATATTAAGTACAATACAATACCGTACGTGGTAGAGTCATGATGCAACTACATAGTTGTAGTAAGAATGGGTCGGCTCGGCTGCGAAAGGAACACGTTTTCACAGAATACTAGCGTAATGCTGCTATTTTTCGTTTCGTGTGGTGAGTGTAGAGATCCGGAGATCATTTTTACTGGAAGCGTGGCATTCCACTTTAGTCCTTAGGGGTAAAAACGCATCTGCATTTTGTTCTTAATCGAGGATAGATAAAGATGTCCATGAGCTACAGCATCCACTTATCACCAGGTGGATTGTGTGATTGTTTGTCACCCTTATTCTTTAAAAAAACAACAAACAGCTCATACGTGACTGAAGTATATAAGTATAATAAAATGAAGAATAAAATACAAATAATCTACAGCAAATTATTATTTTATAGTCAAGTCTAAATCGGCATAAAATATAAGAAAATCTAGTTTTATAGTAAATAAATGTAACAATCCTTTTAGTATATTATATTATGTTAGACCTTTAGACACATAGATATTATATTTTCTTTCGAGTAAAATTATAATAGCGCCACCTACTTCGTTCGTAGTAGTTCGTTGGTAGTAATTTTATCGAACAACTGATTGAAACCCAAGGTGGTACGTAAAATAGAGGCTAGATGGCCTGAATTTATGAAATCATGAATTTTTAATGATTTTTTTCAATATGCTTAATTGTATTTGTAAATATTTTACTGTTTACTGCCGCTGCCACGTGGCTGCCATGATATGAAAATCATAGATTATGAAAAGTGAACCATACAAATGAGAAACGCACGAAACTACCTGCTACTGGTTTTGATCGTTCTTTTTTTATTCAAATTAGTATTACTTGGACTCATTTATTTTATTATTTATTTTATTTAAACATACTTTAATCCGACCATGTCTAAAATATCTAAAGAAGTCTTCGACATTGGTAATGTACTTTTAAAAGTACGGGACAGCCACTAATTCCTACGAGGACTAGATTAGTTTCCCTAATTATTATATAAATTGATATAAATCTTTTTGTAATTAGTTCTCACTAATTACAAAGAGATTTACATCAGTTTTACCTGTAACGAAGTTGAGGATTGGCCGTTTTTCACTGCTTGTTTATTCCATAGGCACACGACAAATTGGAGCCTTGTTGAACAAAACACGAAACACGTAAGCGCCAGCGGCGCGTACGACTTTATTCTCGCGAGCATTGATCTATAATGCTTCTTATTTTCTCCTACGTTAAATCTTATGAATTTATGTGTCTGTCTCTTTTTGCTGTCGTTTTTTCGTTTCATAGCCTTTCAAATCACAACGATGCTAAAGAAGTTTTCACCTCAAAAAAATAAAAAGAGGAGATGTTGCGGAGTGCCTGAACCTTATTACTTAAAGTCGTTATGGAGAAATATTCCTTATGTTTATAATTCAAGAGCCACTTTAACCCTATGTTTTCACTTATTAGTCATTATACGTCATTTTATACACATTTTTGCGCTCTAGGCTTTTTTTACAAAACTGGAGTGACAGACGAGCTCACATTTCACCTGACGGTAAGTGGCTGCTGCAGCTCAAGGACACCAGCCGCCAACTCCAAGCAAAAGAAAGTAAAGTAAAGTTACAGCCTATGTACGTATCACTGCTGGGCACAGGCCTCCGCTCATTTCTAAGAGGGTTTTGGGGCAAGGAATTTTCCGCCGCGCTGCCATTGGTGTGGTGGCGAACTTCACATGTCTTCGAAATATTTTTTTTCGTATTTCTCTGACATGCAGGTTTCCTCACGATGTTTTTCCTTCACCACCGAGCACGTGGTACATCAGCACTTAAAATTGCAATTAACAATTTCATTGGTGCCGGCGGGGATCGAACCCAGTTTGTTCGCGTACTGTGAAATTTACAGCGAGCGGTAACCATTTGAGCTACCACGGCACTGAAGCAAAGCTTAGCCAAAGTTATCTGTTGATATTGACGAATTCTTTGATAAAATATCTGGAAAAAAATTACTTTTGTACAAAAATTGGTACTTAGTACGTCAGATTTGTTAGCCAAACTTAAGAAATGTGTTAGATGGGCGCAACGTGATTTATTTTCCAGTCTTGCAAATTTATACCTCATTGTGGTTTTATGACTCACACGGGGGAAAACTTTTTTACCTAAGAACGCTAAAATATCGCAAGATAAATGGATTCTGTAACGCAGTCGACCAGTTTCGATACGTTAGGCGAGCCTGCAGCTGTAAATTCACCCAATATAATCTCAATCTATATTCTGACAAGAAAATGGATGGGCAGCATTATCGAATGTATTTGATTTGCAACAAACGTTGAATAGATGTTTAGTTTCCTTTTTTCGAATCATGCCAAATATAGTAAAATAGAATGCTGAGATTTTCCTTTATGACGGTGCAAAATTATTTCATTTAAATGATTGAATTTTCGAGCATCATCTCTTTGGGGTGGCTGGCATCTACCCCCGAGAGGTCCACCCGGGGCAACGGTATCACTGGCTACTTTATCGTGTGGTGAGTTCTGACGATCTTATCATGCGGTGGTAGGCCTTGCATGGGCCACCTAGCTTATACTACCACCCTCCTGTCGGAGTCAGGCGCAAAGCAGCTCAGTGTGTTCCGACTGTGAGCGAGGGAACCAGTGCCTTTAGGAGACAGAATTGTCATCAGTTGCGCCACTTCAGGCTAATCTAGACTTCTGAACAAAGCTGTACCAGGTAATCCATTCTATAGGGTAGCGGAATCTGATGCACGGTCTTGCTGTTGCCCTACCGCAGGTCGTTGCGGGCCAAAGTAGCACGCCAACCACAGGCCAAAGGCTGCCCCAAAAACTTGCAAAAAATCCCGCAAAGTTCCACCTTGTCGGTTGGCGACTCGATGGGAGGACCCAATGGTCGTTCTGGAGGGGACTCAAGCATCCCCGCCGTCTCTAAATAAGTTCCCAATCAGTTGGTTGGTTACAAACCCCATTGTATACAAATATTACAACTCCTGAGTTTGCAGGATATATACATAATCGACTACATTCAAAGATTTATTTCTTTCTTTTTCTTTAATTATTAAAAATTATGAAAGTTTGTAGAGTGTGCAAAAGGTGTATCACCTAAAATGCTATTTATCGGGTAATGCAGTTTCTCAGGCAGACGATATTTACATAAGAATATGATTATTTA
This sequence comes from Parnassius apollo, assembly GCA_907164705.1. Lineage (NCBI taxonomy): Eukaryota > Metazoa > Arthropoda > Insecta > Lepidoptera > Papilionidae > Parnassius > Parnassius apollo. The sequence continues at coordinate 1,492,040 of CAJQZP010001402.1, read as the reverse complement.
AATAAATTGGTTATATTAAAGTGTCGTAGAAAATATGAAGCAAATAATATTTTAAAACGTTTTGTGGACGAAAGAAATACTATAATATCTGAAACATCTGTTTTATAAAGAAACTTGATACTAGGAACGGTTGTTTAAGTGCTCTTACAAGTATTGGTGTTTTTCCCATAGATTTCCTCACAGGGGTGAGGTATGGTAAATACCATAATTGCTACGCTTGGTAGGCGGGTGTGCAGCCGCAGCTTTTTTTAAAATAATAGCGTTGTACTTAAAAAGATGCTGCTGAAAACCATTTTAGGACTTCTCCACCACGACCTGAATGTCGGGAGGTCAATATATTGTTTGGACTTTATTTGTTGAACTTCATAACACCCACCAGTATATTTCTTAATATGGTTAGCGGGTGAATTGTATAATAACATTATTAGCGAATTTTCTCTTTTATTGTATATACTATATATATATATATATATATATATATGTCCTTTGTACATTCTTTTACGTGGTAAGCCATGCTGCAATTTTATTAGTAGTATAGTTGTAGCATAAATGGGTCGGCTCGAACGGGAAATGACCACACTCACACAGAATACCAGCGTAAAATAGCAATTTAACGCTGCTTTGTTTCGTATGGTTAGTGTAGAGGAGCGGAGACCCTTTTCACGGGAAAAGAGGCATTCTATCTTAGTCGTTACAGGTGACAACGCATCTGCATTTTTATTCGTAATCAAGGAATGATGTAGATGTCTATGGGCCACAGCAACCACTTACCATCAGGTAGAATGTGTGCTTGTTTGTCGTTGTCGCTGTCGTCGTTGTGTGTCGTTTGCTATAAAATAACCTGCATCCATCGACTTCCTGCACGTCTTACCAGCTCGTCGCTCCATCTAGTGGGGGAACTACATACACATCGCTGCACTATGAGGTTCCTACTCGAGAACATTTGTTCTCCATCGGTTATCGGTTCTTCTCCGTGTACTAATCCTTTGGACTATGTTGTTTACTCTCGTTCTACTGCGGATGTCCTCGTTTTTGAGTCTATCGCGCTGTGAAATCTCAAGCATATCCCTCTCCATAGCTCTCTGAGCGGATTTCAGCTCCCTCATACGTTTTCAAGTTTTTATTGGCCCAGCCAACTTGAATCCATCGATTGATCTCTGAGTGCTGGAATTGAACTTACCTAGTCGGACTATTTGTCTCAGGTAAACGTACTCGTCAACAACTTCGAATTGTATATACCATGCTATACAGAATGGGTCCCACATATATGCAATAAATGAAACCACAAGTAATACTAGTCTGTAGAAGTGTAGAAAAATTAAATATTAAATTAAAACCCATAAAATAAAAAAGTGAAATTTTCAAACAAAATAAATATTAAAATAAATTCAGTAAAAGTGAACACTCTGTTTAGACAACGTACCTTGACCCCTTGGAAGAGTGACAACGTTGCACGCGGGTGGCACGCCGACAAAAGACACCGCTGTCGATATGTCGCAATACCAATAGTTTACACTGCGTGGCAACGTCGCTTTTTAATGTTCAAGGATTCAAGTTCATTGAATCATTGACTTAGTGACCCAATTCTATAGAGAGTTCAAATTTGCTTAAAACTCTACTTTTTGACCTAAATACTGGACCGATTACGTTCATTTTTTGTATATCGTCAGCAAAGGCGATAACAAGTATATGGTTTAATTTATTGCATATATGTGAGACCCATTATGTATAATGAAGTCCCCCAGACTGAATTTCGGTACGGTAGCCATCTGCGCAGGACGTGATTATAGATAACGAGTGTTTGCGAAATCACAGGTGCACTCGCTATTCCCCTCACTCCGATAGTCCTATGGACAACTGGAGAGTGATCAGGCAAAAGACCTTTTTTTACACCGCCAACTTCCTGAATTCGGGCAGCTACTGCTAATTTCTCGACAAGAAAACCCAAAAATTAATTTTGGCCCGACCTGAGATTTGAATTCGGGGCATTGTGATCAGCAATCGCGTTAACGATCACAAGATTAACGAGGCAGTGTAATGTATATACTACGCTTTTTAATATTTACTTAAAGAATGACAATAAAAAAAGACACCTGCGAAGTTTCTTTCGGCGTTTATTTTCCGGTCAGCTGAACCACATTTTCAAACAACAGTAGAATGGAAAAAAAGATATTTGATAAGAGAAGTTTTAATAAGTATAAAACAACGTAGCTTATTCTCATTAAGTAAATCTACAATTCACATGATGAGAATAATTCTAGTTGAACAGAATTTTTACGTAGGAGAGCAATTCTGTAGCTATTTTATAGCTGTGTCACGATTGGGTCAGCTCGACCAAAGAAAGACCACGCCTCACAGAACACCAGCGTAAAGTTGCATCTTAATACTACTGTGTGTCATCCGGTGAGAGTAAAGAACCAGAGACATTTTTTGGTGAATACGAGGTATTCCATCCTAGTCCTCACGGGTGACAACGCATCTGCATTCTGATTCTTAATTGAGAATAGATGTTATTGATTTTACGCCACAGCATCCACTTACAATCAGGTGGACTGTGAGCTCGTTGCTTACTCTATAAAATAAAGGACAATAAATTGTTTAACCGTGGTGGTGGTACCGCTTTACTTGAAAAAACATGCTACGCGAACAAGACGAGTTCTTTCACCGGTAGAAAATATGCAAGGTTTCGCTATTACCAAGTGTAAATAAAACAGAAACTGTATACAAAAGGTTATATAAACGAATACAACCTGGTCGATAATAACCCCTGGGTGTAAGCTGGTCACTTCCAAACTGTTTCTTAGATAAGTTTTGTAAGTAGTTTGTGTAACTTGTATTTATTTGTATAATTTTGTCTGCTTCGAAAAAGTCACGCAGGGCTACTTGCTTGTTCTTCCTAATATAGAGGTTTTATTTTCAGAATCGATGGTGAAAGTAAAAAATTACTTTCAGTGGGCATTACTTGTAATCTACATTAAGTAAAAATTATTCTGTTCTATAGGTGCTCGGTGGTAAAAGAAAATATTTTGAGAAAACCTGCGTGCGTTGTTAAGGATTTAGGAAATCCTCCAAGAAAAGTAGTCCTACGTCCAGCTGCGGGCACGTATGCATCATTTTACGTTACTTAATTATTAATTAAAACTCAAAAATATTAACCATTACATTTTAAAGACAATATTTTTTGATTTTTATGAAGGTTAAAATTTAAGATAGTTTTTTCTGTATTTGTATATAGTATAGCAATATTTTTAAACCATTCAAAATATCTGAAAATTAAATTTTTTAATGTTTAATAAATTTAATCTGGGGATATGCTTTCAGAAAAGAAAAGTGTGGAAAGTGGAGTGAATATGTACTTTACTTTACCTAAAAATTTTTCAATATTATTTTGCAAATTAAAGCTTTTGAGGAAGGGAATATAATAAGGAATTTTATCCCATCTTTTCTCAAATTTTTCAATTTTTATGTCACTTAGCCACAATTGACTATTGAACTCCTCATCTACGTATGCTTCTGCAAGTATAATGTGTCTTTGCAAGTTACACTTAAAAATCCTTTTTTAAACTAGTACGTAGTTTCTATAAATTATATCATTCATTTAAATTCAAAAAAAAAAATCGTTCCTTTTTTTAATTTAAAGCAAAACTTTTCAAAATAGGAATTATATGTATTTTAGGAAACCGCACCAAAAATAGGGAAATATTTAAGTCAATACACGAACACTTTATTCACTTTACCTTTTATCAACTAACTTTACCTTTTATCAAATGACTTCATTATGGCGACCAGACGCCAACTGTTCAGTGATGTCTCAGTGATCGCAAGGGTGAAAACTGGCAGCGATCACCGAATGGTTAGAGGCGCGTCGAACCTAAACGTTAAGTTGGAGAGTGCTTGCGCATACACTTGGGCACTATAGCCCTGTCCTGCGCTGATGGCTAGCCTCCGTTGAGGCAGGCTGCTGTGGCCAAATTCTGTCTGGTGGATATTATTCGATAAACTACATAACTTTTCAGACATAAGTCCACAATGTAGTAGCACATTCAGTTGGCCAAAGGATAAAAGTCAGGGTAAAGAGGGATCTACAAGTTCTCTCTCTGATTGTTGTACCAAGGCCTTGGGCACGTCCAGGCTTGCTCGGCTGTCAGATTAGAAGAATAACTCCTTCACAGAATAATTTTCAATTAAAGCAATATACTTTGTGAATAACTAATTACGGCTATACTTACAACATAACTTGTTTAAAGTTTTCTGACTTATAATACTACCACATAGAACTAATTTATTCGTTATTACAGTTAAATGATAGACATAAATTGGTTGTGATAGTCCCCTAATGCAATATTTATTTTGATGTCACTACAATGCTCATTGTATCTGTATTCAAGGAAGTGTTAAGTTCTTAATTAAATAAGTGGAAACATGCAGTGACGTATTCGGTCTCACTACGAAACTTGGTTTATTTATAGTCTCTGTTAAGCTCGTTTATAAATGTTTCAAAAAAGGAAGTAACGAGGTAATATGCAAACTAAAATAAAACGTATCGAAATTGACAGCAATTGTCAAACACCGCTACTAAAGGACTTACCTATTTTTTTTAATAAAGTTCGTCTAAGTTTACCTAAACAAACGAATCTTCGAGATTTCTCATAAATTAAATTTTTATCGCTGCACATTTTTGTTTGTACCGTTCAATGGCGGTGTAAGAATATCTACTACTCGTACACCATATCGTCTCGTGCATAGAATACTATATTACACAATATAATGGCTGTCACCCTTCGTCGCCGGGAGCACATCATATACAAGCAATTACGTTGTATTATCAGTTATCACTACTACAAACCCGATTCGCTGTGTTGACAGACTGAGCGAATATACACATTTTAGACTTTTGATTAATGTTGAAGATTATCATTAAAAAATTAATCGCTTAAATTTTAATACACAATTATATGTAAAAAGTATGCAAACTAATCGTAAATACAATCGCTGTAAGTGTCGTTTTTTTCTCATTGTAAATAAAAAGTTGTTGAACACGTTTAAGATGCGTAACATCATATTAGGATGCAAACTGTAGTATATAATGGTATCACAGCTAGAGATGTAATTTTGTCTAGTAACTTACCGGTAACTGGTAAGCACCGGTAAAATATGAGTGTATTTATTTCGAAATATTTAATAATATTTTTGTTATTAATTTTGTACAATTTTATACTAAAGATAAATACTAAAGTAATCACTTTGTAAAAAGTGCAATAAAAATGTTTTGTATGTACCAAATACACGATTATTTGTAAATTTTATGATAAAAAAATCCAAAATTTTACTTCCAGAAATATAAGACAAAAGCATAATTTACTGTCAAAATGTGTAAATATAGATATATAGAGTTTGTTCAGAATCATGTATATGAAAAATCCACACTTTACTATTGTAAAGCGAATGTCATTCTCAGGCTTTTATGGCTACACCGCTGAATATATTTTGAAAAAATTGAGATAGTTATATTAGTTATATAGCTATAGTTATGGAATGCCTGGTTAAGTTAAAAAGTGATATCACAGCTAAGTAGACTGTAAAGCCTACTTTAGTTTAGTCGTTATTAGCCGCTAAACCGCCAATTTGGATCAAAACGGTGATATGGGTATAAGACTTTGTTTAAGAAATGTTAAGCCATTCAACCAATTTTGACGAGATTTGGTGTTCAGATAGCTGGAAAGATTAAAAAGGCTAGGTTATCTTTTATTCTCAAAGAGATAACGTGACATGACTGAATTCCACGTGGACGAAAACGTGTTCGTATACTTTTTGAAAATAGTACTTCTTTATTAATTGTTATCTTTGAAACGTGTTGGCCTGTTTATGTACGTTAGTTAATATCCAAAAATTGTTATAGGTTGCCATAAACACAAAAGTAACTAAAACTAAATATTGGTCTGTTAAGAAGGTACTTACTTCCTTTAATAAATAAAATAGTATTTACGGAATAATAAAGTTTATTCAAAGTTATTGAATAGTCACATTTATTAAAAGCTTACTAGGCCGTAACAATTCAACCCATCCGTTAATCATTTATCGATCGAGTGTGTACTCGTATGTCTACTATGTATTCTTTACGTCCGTATCTCCAGCAAACCCGCAAAAATGGTTTATGGAAATTAAAAATAATAAAAAAGTACCAATAGTAGTAAATAGTACAGTATTAGTAAGCTAACACAAGGCAAGTGCGCAATCGGATGAAAAAGTATGAACATATATATTTTTTAACTATAACACAAAATGGGTGTACCCAACCCTTTGTGGTTAATGAGGCGTGAGGTGAATATATATGTATACAGTAATTATATGTAACCAGAAGATAAAATCTAAAAACTTTATTGCAAACTTTTTAATGTTATCCTATAGAGGGAACACATTTTCAATGTAATAAAAAATGTTAAAATTAAGTCTATTCGTAGGTAATTAAATTAATAATTTTCATCGTATTTTATTCTATCTATTTAGTTTTTCATTAAGCCAAGAAAAAATTTAAAAGCGACAATATTTTCCGACTTATCGGTATCGGTAAAATTTTGTTACATCTCTAGTACTTGCAGTGTCTGTTGTTTTAGATATATCAATATTTCTTTATTTTTGTTTGTAATAATCACAAAACATAAATAGTTTCGACTTACCGGTTGTAGGATATGCCTCCTTTATTTATATTTCATTTCCCGCTGTTTTTCGACACGTTATTATTTCACAATTAGCCGTTTTTGAATTAATTTGCATGCAGCGACGTTTGACATGAAAATTGTAAAAGATTGTAACGTCAAAGTTGACATTTATAGGTGTGAATTGACATGTTAGTAGCTACACGGGCTCGGCGTACTCCCCCGTTCTATTATGTATGTATTATAGTATTCTATGATCCCGTTGGTTTCGTAAGAGGCAACAAAGGGAAATTAATCAGGTGATGGGTAGCAGCATCTTCCTAATAACAACTTAAAATAATAAAAACCTGTGGTTGCCAGCCCGCTAGCCAGGCGTGTCAACTATGGCAGGATCCCCTATATTAGGCAATCTATGGGGAAGTCCTATGTCTAGCAGTAAAGTTTTAAAGGCTGCAATGGATGTTGTAGTAAGTATAGTATGCAAAGATTCATAATAATAAGACATCATTTTAGCAGTAGATGTAGTTTTTAATTTTTTTTTAACTCTTAGTAATATATAGCGGGTGAGGTTATTTCTTTTATTTCGTTATTGACGACAACGCAAGGCGGGGAGCCTTGGTGGATACAGTTCCGAGTGCAGAATTTGCTTGATATTATTTTTCTAACAATAATAATTCTCGGAGCTGTCTGCACTCCACAAGCTTATTGGTCATCACTTAAAATCATCGTTGTAGTTTTACGACGACTCATTCTGAGTGATGTTTGTGGCCTGCCTTTATAATTAATTTAAACTATAATGTTTCTTTCTTTCTTTTTTCTTATGAACGTGGAACGTGGAAATGTTACGTAGTCCTAACAAATCTATATGTCATCACTAGAAATAATTCTGAAACCAAAACCCCTGTGATGGAAGAACATTAAGATTCCTACATTTTTCGCACACCTTTATGTATTGCGTTTCTGGAGAGGTTCTTGTGAACAAAATGCTCCTTGAGAGTAGTAAAGAGTCGGGTCGAGTGGGAAACATGCTACTCGTTCCTGTTTGTCAACGGTTAATAATTCAACGGCACTGCTTTCTTTCCTCCTATTTTTCGTTTTAAAATTGCATGTGAGTTTTGAGAAAGAAAGCATAAAAACATTCAGCCTGAGTGCGCTGTTTCCAAGGAGTTTCTTATTTTAATTTTATTGTAACAGTATTCTATTTTTTATTTTATTTTGACGGTACCTGAGTACTACTACACTATACTAGCGCTCAACTCCGACTTCGCACGTGTAATCTCGACAAAATGGCCACTTACCGGCCAAATTATTGAAATTTTTGCCTTTTATCTACGACAATATGCATTATGTACGACATACATACAAACCTTTCTCTTGAATCATTCCGTGTATTAATGTAAAACCGCATCAAATCGGTTGCGTAGTTTAAAAGATCTAAGCGTACATAGACGGCGATAAGTGAGTTAGTTTTATACTAGTAGGAGATGTCTGCATAGTAATAACAGAAACTTACACAATAATAATACGAATGATTATATTTAGAAGCTTTAAATAGTTTGTTACATTTGAGGGCAGAATAGAGAGTCACATAGCTTGTAATGTTAAAAAAATTACACCTGCTCATTGGTTTTTGACAGCAGCAAAATATAAGAGGGTGTTACGTGTTCAGACGGACTCCGAGGCTAAAAGAGGATTCCTACCACCTGCCTCACGATGTTCCTCTATACCGGGCATATGGCAAACTAGTGCTTAAATTTCCAACTAACATTTTCATTCGCGCCTGTAGAAATTCAACATTGTTTGCTTGTGTACGAAGTAAGATAAATGGATATTGCCTACATAAAAGTAAAATATATTTGACTATTGTTATGAATGGAAGCAGTGTATATATCTGACCGCGTAGTAACGGCATAAGACATTCGCTAACAAATAATATCATCTTGTGGGTGTCGTAAAAGGTAGAGCGAAACAAACCAGGAGATGGTTAGCTCTGACAACAGCTTAACTATAATAAAGTATGGATGCGATGTGTGGCAATTATGGCAAACATCCGCCCATAAGGCGATCTACGGGAGAGGCCTTTGTTCAGCGGTGGACTTTTGATAGGCTTCATCGGAGGGTAGAACTTGAAACTCCCACTTGTTTGAGCAGCACAAAGTACGACGCATGCAAATAGCTTAAATTAGTAATTCTACTGGTCTTAACCAGAGACGTGATTGTGTCCATTTTGGGAATATGTTTTTTAGTTGGACGTCACGTCTACACCTGGATTTTCTCCTGTATAGTAGAGGCAGTTTACGTACATAAATCTCCCAAGGTCAAACATCCAGACACGAAACAATTATTTTGTAGATCATACAAATACTTGTTCCTTGCGAGATTTGAACCCGGAGCCATGGAGCTGTCAAATTATTATTAACTAGCTGTGCCCGCGACTTCGCATAGAATTAAATTTTTTTTTTGTTTTTATATTAGTTTATAATAGTTTTATTTCTTGAAACTGTTGATAATATTTTATAAACTACATCACTGTTTCAACTTAAACAATAATAGTATTGATAGTTCTAGTATACGGAGTAATTTCATCATAAAACCGATTAAGTGCATGGAAGATTTCAATACGGAGGATGTCGTGTCCGTTCAATATTATATTTAAATGAAACTAAGCAACGTAGATATGCACTAACATAATATAAAAAGAAACTAAAAATGGGTTAAAATTACTCTAATTTATAAAAAATAAGAAAGGAACGAAAGTTCGTTTGCTGTATAGTAGCGGCGTAAATGCTCCATCACTCGTCTACGTGCACCATCACACCTCCTGGAGGTGTGATAGTGCACGTAGTAAGAGACGACTATGAGGAAAGGCCAGAAAAATGTAACGGCTGTCGATATATGGCGCTATAAACAAATCAGTTACGTCAGAGTCAGACATAAAATACCCAGACTGCTTATGCGTAACCAGACTGGCTAGTTGTACCCACACCAGCCAGTAACGTCAAAGATGCAAGATAAAAAGTGAAAATTATAATAAATCACTCCTGAAGTGGAAGACGATCTTGCAGTAGACTTTTACGGGATAATGATGAAGGATAGAAGAAGAATTGATAATTTTTGCGTTATAAAGTAATGCGATAAAACTCTGAGCCCTTCCAAACTATAGAGTAATGCGACCGTCTCTGACACACTCCACACTTCGGATCCACTCTTGCAAGTCGCTTTGTTAATTTTCATTGCAAAGTTTTAGGTGTTACGTTTTAAGCTAATTCGTGGGATAAAAAAACTCCTCATCTACATCATAACCGATGTTAATATCTGTGTCTAGCACATAAGAGAAAACTAATTTGAACACATGGTAAACCCATTGTAAAGATTTGGAGCCAAGCGAAGAAGCAGCGAAACAAACTAAATTTCCATTACAGCCTATAAAAGTCTACTGCTGAACATAGGCCTCCTTCATATATTTCCTCGAAGGAGAAAGTTTCTTATAAAATGAGCTGGACGATTTATAAAAAAATTCTGCAACGGTAGTGAAAAATTGATTATTAGTAACGCGATAAATACTGCTCATTCCAAAAAGCAAACCCTCTCAGAAATATGAAGATGAACACAGGTCTCTCATATAGATAGCGTTATAGGGGGATGTTTGCCATTGTTGCCACGCTTGGCAAGTTATTATGAAGACGCTGCTGCCCATCTCCTGGTTTGTTTGGTTTAATGGGATGCTATGGTATATTGGATATTCGCACACCGCCACTACACGGGTAAAAATTGTACAACTTAAATCATGCTAAATGCATTAAATTATATTTGCTCCGTGGTTCGAATAAATTAACTTCCCCACTATGAAGTCTGTCAAATATTACATCTCATTTTAAGTGGGGCCGCCCTGGTGGCACAAAAAGTCGTGGATTCTCATTCTCATTGTTAATATATCTATTAAAATTTTATTTATGTTAATCAACGGTAAAGAAAAACATTTTAAGCAACACTTCTTATTCAAACTTTTATAAACACCTAAATTAGTTTATTATGAAGACACATCTACAGGAAAGAAAAACACAACCTGCCTTTATGTATTACAACACCACCATCTATCGATGATATTGGTTAACTATTGTACTTTAAATATTAAGATTAATTATATTTATTGTTTATATTTATTATTTTATTCTTTCTTATTTTTGTTTACTACGTTTCAGATATAATTATATCGTTATGGAAAATTATTTTACATCATTTAATTATGATTTATGATATAAGATTAACATGCACTTCATGACTCAACACCGCCATTGAATAAATTCACACTTCAGAATATTAATCATAACTTTTTATAGAATGAACCGATTTCAATAAAATAAAGACTTAATTAAACAAAAAGATACGCTTTATAATTTCCTTGCTTTGATTATTTTGATATAAATCAGTACTTTATACGTGATACGTTAACAAACAAACACACAGCCAGACAGACAATTATAAAAATGATAGAAATGTACTCAGACTTATTTGTAGTCCCTCTTAATCAATTTTGTTACAAACATATAAAATGTACAGACATTTGAAATTAACATTTTTATTATATGTATAGATTATTATTACCGGTAAATTTTTAAGTACAAGAAATGACGATGATATCACGGAGAGACTGAATTTTATCTATAACTGCAAGTCGTTACTTTTACATGAAACGTCATTTCTTAGACTTTTTTACAAAACCAAAGTGACAAACACACCAAAGTGACACCCGCAACCAACTTCAAGCAAAGTTTAGTTAAAATATCCTGTCATTATTGATGAATCCTTTGCTAGATTTCCTACTTAGTACGTTATATTCTACGTTTCGTTATAAGTTACATTAGGTTTGCTAACGAAACTTAAAAATGAGTTTATTCATATCCTTACCACAGTTGTATGGTCAGGCATTTTAAAGGAATCAAGCGGATACAAAATGGCTTAAAAATAATTTTGTATAAACATATCAAATACAATGGATAGGAACACTTCAGGAGAGTACTTTTAAGCGCAGATGAAGAAGAAGATCAAAGTTTGACTTAGTTACAATATTTACATTTTTAATTACAAAATTTCTCTGTCGAAAATTTTAATAAAAGCTTATTACTTGAAATTCAAATATTTTCCTTCGTAGGTACTTCCCGCACTTTATTGTATCTATCAAATTTATTTTCAACTGTTATCACCTCTTTTTTACTTGTTTTTTTTTTTAAATTTATATATACTTATATTCACCACGATTTATACAGCGTCTTCTTTGCGTTAAAAGGTAGTTTCGAAGAAACTGCTTTCAGAGCGATTGGATTAGAACGAAGATAAATTGTAAAGAATTGTTTTGTGTTTAATGTGTATTGGTATACTATAAATAATATACTGATTTCTTCATTAAAAGCATATAATTTTATGCCGTAGCGGCTTTCAGCAGTTTTAAATAATTATGCGGAAAATGCTTATAGCCAGAAACTTACTACGTATCTCAAAATATTACTATTTAAGGAAAAAAATCTCTAATTGCTACAGTTTTAAAGGTATTAACATCGAGGCGGTGGCGATGTCTGACAAAGCTATCCCGTTTAATTACGACGAAGATCTCATACGAGCTAGCGGCTAACAGCATCATTTTCAAAAGCAATTATAATAGTTTTTAATTTGATTTTTTTTTTTTTGGGGGTTTGGGCCAATTGGGTCACCGTTCTTATATTTATTTGTCAATTGCACATTGAATATTTAACTTTTTATTTTATAAGTCAAAATGTTATTCTGTACCGAGTGTTGTAATAGATATTATGTAATAAAAGGCAGAATAGAGCCATGCTGTAGCTGTATTATAGTTGTAGCGCGTATGGGTAGACTCGACCCTGGAGAGACCAGCGTAAAATAGGAGCTTATTGTTTTTGTGTTTCGTATTTTGACTGTAGAGAACCAGAGACCCTTTTTGCGGGAAACGAGGCAATCCATCTTATTTATCACGGGCGACAACGCATCTGCATTTTGATCCGTAATCGAGGATAGATGTAGATTTCTATGGGCCACAGCAACCACTTACCATCAGGTAGACTGTGTGCTCGTTTGTTACGCCATCTTATAAAAAAGTTGCATGGAGGCTATACAGATATTTTAAATGAAAGGGATCAGTTTCAGGGGACAGTCGATAATTTTGACCGATGCAGCAAAGAATATGAGGAAGCTCTCAAATTACTTGCTGCATTAAAGTTATATTTAACTGAAACTAATGAGCAGATTTTGCAAGATTTTGCTTTTAACTGGAAATGAGGTATTGCAGCTTAGTTCTCAGAGGTGACAACGCATCTGCACTTTGATTCTTAATCGCCATAGTATATACAGATGTATAAAGAGCCATAGTATCCACTTACCATCAGATGGACTGTGTGCTCGTTTGCCACTCTTATTCTATATAAAAATGTTTCTAGGTGGCTGGACTCCTTTTCTATCAGGAATATATCTGGGTATATAATATACCAATCTTTACTATTTCTGTCGGCAAACGGCAGTGCGTGCTGTGTTCCAATCTAAATTTTAAAGAGAGCCGGTACAAATACAGGCTGTCAGGAATTCTATCTTAGTCTTCTAATAAGTGTATTCCTTGTTTGAAACTGGCTGCAGATGTTTATATTACTGCAGTAGCCACTTAATATAAAGTGGACGATAAGTACGTTTGTCAGTTCATTTTTATAAAGAGAAGAGAAAGAAAGAGAGAGAGAGAGAGAGAGACAGAGAGAGAGAGACAGACAGACAGACAGTTTGAGTGGAGGCATGTGACAATTTTTTTTCCAATTTATTGAGTAAACAAACATCATAATAGCAAATGGTTATAATAGTTTTAACCTATACATTATTGACAATTATGACATACGAAGGGTTTATCACGAGTATTATGAACACATTATTTTTAGAGGTTGAGAATTTTATTCATCTGCACCCTTTTCTCTGTTGTGTGTCATGCAGTTCCCTAATTACTAAGTCTCTGTAAACTATTACACTATTTACAAAAATATTAATATGACTATATGATTGAATAAAACTAAATTTACGGATTTTATCGCGTTTATTTCACTACTTTTACTTATTTTTAATTCCCGACGTTTCGGTGCTTTACAGCAACCATGGTCACGGGGGGGATCTACAAGCGATACGTAGACGATACTTTCACAATTTTACCATCAGACAAAGTAACTGCATTTTTAGAACATCTTAATTCCATAAACTCTAAAATTCAATTTACTATGGAGTTAGAGGCAAATAATTCCTTGCCTTTCCTAGATGTGTTAGTCATCCGAAATCCTAACAACACCATTGGTCACACTGTGTATAGGAAAAAGACCCATACAAACCGATATTTAAACGGTGAATCTCATCACCATCCTTCACAGTTAGCTTCCGTGGGCAAATCTTTGTTACAGAGAGCACGAGGAATATGTGACAGCAAACACCTGGCCACCGAACTTCAGCACGTCAAGCAAGTTCTGCACGACAACAAGCTTCGGGTCCCGCGGCTACGTCATAGTGACCGAGTGAAGCCGGCCATAGTCGAGCGTGTGCCTGCTGTACTACCATATGTCAGAGGTGTGTCATTGTACAAGCCGCCGAAGAAGATTAGTCAGTTCCTACCATCAGTCAAGTGTCATATTCCTCTACAAGATGCAGGAGTGTACAAGCTTAATTGTGAATGTGGTCTCTCTTATATAGGACAAAGAAAAAGATCAATTAGAACCCGCGTAAAAGAACATATAGCTGATGTGAAGCATCAACGTTCCGGGAAGTCTGCAGTTTGCGATCATATCCTAGACGGCCCCAACCATTACATCAGATTTGATAGACCACAAATCCTCGCGAAAGAACACTGATTCCTACCAAGGATGATACGTGAAGCTATTGAAATTAAAAAACATCCTAATTTCAATAGATAAGGAGGCTGGGTACTACCACCTGCTTGGGATCCTATAATCAATAAAATTAAAACTAAACCCAAGCATACCACTGCAAGACCTCAGGACATAGTCAGTTCATTTTGCATAGATCGGACCATAAACAGTAATTAAAAAAGCTGAAGGTACTCCGGGTTTAACAATGACATCGGGACGTCAGTCATCTCAGTCCCCCGTGACCATGGGTGCTGGATAGCGCCCGAAACGTCGGGAATTAAAAATAATAGTAAAATAAACGCGATAAAATCCGTAAAAGTAGTTTTAATCAATTATATAAGTTTTCCAGGAAACTTTAAACTAAATTACTGTAGAGGAATTTATTCAAACTAAACAAGTATTTAGACAGAAATTTTGAGCGAGCCGACTGAGTTTTTGATATGAGTGGCACCCAAAAACTATTTTTCAAAGAAAAATTTCAATATTTCAAAAGACTAAAAAATCTTACAATAAAAATATAGAGAATTTAGGGCTCTTCATCATCATCATCATTACAGCCCTTCACAAGTCCACTGCTGAACATAGGCCTCCCCCAAGTAATGCTACAAAGCACGGTCCTGAGTTACCTGCATCCATCGACTTCCTGCGTTTCTTACCAGGTCGTCACTCCAGTGGTTTTTTTTGTTTCCAAAAAAAGCGTTTTTCCTAATAAGACCCTTCAATAAAATAAAACTGTGGATGCCAACGTGGCGGCTGTGGCAAATGTCAACCTTATGAGGCAATCTATGAATTCTCTAAGGATATGAAATTAGTTCCCGTGGTGTGGTGACCCGAAACAAGATCATTACTGACGGGTTTGCACTTGTTGAGAAGAGACATCGTTCGAGACCGGTCTGTAACCAGCGTGGCACCGCCAAAATAACCGAAAGTACAACTCTACGTGTTGTAAAGCCCACTATACTCGTACAGCTATAAATCTTCGTTTGGACAAAATTACTCCCGGAATAGGCGTCCTGCGTTTCGTGGAAGAACGAAGCCGATGCCACATAGAAAATACGATCTCTATACAATTGCATAGTCTGGAGTTTATTAGGTTATCAATTTTTTATTCATTTACTTATTTATTATAATCCTAAGTACTTACTTGTTAACAATCACAATCCACCAATCCATGAACATGTGTTCATTGTTTGGTGGTTGCAGTTCTCGTAGTTACAAAATGTATTTATTTATGTAACTTCAAATCCTACGTACCAACTAAGGATTACTGCAAAATACAAAGCGATATTCATCATTATCATCACCATTATTACAGACATTCACCAGTCCATTGCTGAACATAGGCCTACCCCAAGGCATGCCACAAAGCACGGTCCTGAGCCACCTGCACCTGCATCGACGTGTCTTACTAGGTCATAACACCATCTAGTTAGGGGTCGCCCTACACTGCACCTACAGGTACAAGGCTGCCAGTCAAGAATCTTTTCCCCATCGGTTCTCGGTTCTTCGAGCTACATGGCCAGCCCATTGTTACTTCAGCTTACTAATTCCTTGGGCCATGTCGGTTGCTCTGGTTCTACTGCGGATATCCTCATTTCTAAGTTATTCACGTAGAGAAACCCCAAGCATAGCCCTCTCCATAGCTCGCTGAGCGACCTTGAGCATCCTCATGTGGCCAGCAGTGGTCCTTTACAAGCGATATTCCTTGCTCCCGATTTCTAGCCCTCTTGGGCGTATGTCGCGTATACAGGGACACGCCAAAGAAGAAACTTCCCTAAGTAGTGTTAAGTTTTTTTAAAATATAATATATATTTTTAGGTTATGGCATATTGCTATGGGCCAATGTTCTTAATATTTTAGGTTCTTGATGGCTGAAATAAATAACATGTACTATTGTAATGTAAATGGTGTAAAAATCAAAAAAAAATTAAAAACTTTCAACCTCATTTCGAAACAGTATTACATTGACAAACGGCATGTTGATTTCCTACGTCATGAAATCAACTATTTTATTTTATTTCATGTTCATTAGGAAATTATCGCTTTGATTGAAATCGGTCTGGAAAATTTATTATGATTTTTCTACACCTTTTTGATGCCATGAGATCATTCTGGCATTTCATATGGTCACCTCTCATGAAACCCTAGGGACGAAATTGACGTAATGGCTTTTTATACTCCCGACACAAGACATTTATGTTTGTTACTTCCATATGATATAAATGACATACAGTATTTAATAGTAGATAAAATAAAAGAAATTATGCCGCATATGCGAAAATACTGTCCCAAATATTTATCTAAAAGATCACGTTCTCTCCATAAACAGCATCCGCTGTTGGCGGTACATTTAGCAGCGGGTTGGAGTTTATTATTTTGGACACAACCTAGCCAGCGACCATTACTTTGAAGTCTTACATACTTGTAGTAAGGGGCTGCCGCTGTGTGTGCTGGAACAGTTGGAGATTTAAAAAAATAATAATGGTAACAATGCACTGCTGAATGAACAAACAAATGTTTCTAATTGACCTTTGTTAAACATTTTTAAGACTAATCTTTAATAATAATTTTAAAATTAATAATAATAAATAACTATAATAATATCAATATAAAAACAATAATAATAATAATATTTAAAAAATATTAGTCATAACAATTAGTCGCAGGTTTATTATCGTGCGGCGCGGTCACTCGCTACTTTGGTGGGGAGTGGTTGTGTCGGCATGTATAAATAGCAGCTGTTTCGGCTCGCCGTTCTACGCCCTCCTTTCTGCCAGAGAGGGTCGCGTCCGTATACGGCTTAGAGATCTCTAGTTAGACCGTTAAGCCAGTCCCTAAAGGGTTTAGTGGGTAAAAGTCCACATAACCACGCAGCCGGCTGCGTGGTATGCTATGAGCATTCCCCACCTCCCTCCCCCGCTTTCCGGAGGGTTACCTATATTTGCTTCGGGCGCAAAAAAAAACTCGCCGCTCACTTAGCGGTCAGTCGCCGTAGAGTCTACATTACCTGAAGATGTAGAGGCGAAACACGTGTCGTCGTCGATGGTGTGTCTTACCTGGGATAGTGGTGTTGGAAGTAGTGGTACCAGGACTAGTGGTGACGGAGTTAGTGCACGCAATTGAGGGAGGGCGGGAGGTGCTCTTCAATCCAGGTAAGACACATAATTGTAATTAGTTAGCGGAAGGTTGCAAAGTAATAAATTATATATTATAATGATTTCCGCAAAGTAACGCCTGATTCATTGGTTCTGAAAAAAATCTCCATCCTAGGGAAAACAAGCAAGTAACCCTGCGTGACTTTTTCAAAGCAAATTATACAATTGAATACAAATTACATAATATACTACATACAAAACTTATAAAAGAAACGGTTTGAAAGTGACCATCTTATTCCAAGGGGTTATTATCGACCATGTATTCATTTATGTACAGTTATTGTTTTATTTAAACTTGGTAATAGAGAAACCTTGCATATTTTTTTCCGATGAAAGAACTTTTCTTGTTCACGTATCATGTTTTTTTTTAAATAAAGCTCTTCTCCATGAGTTATCAGGGTAAAAAAATTATTGTCCTTAATTTACAGAATAAGTGTGACAAACGAGCACACAGACCACCTGAAAGTGAGTGGATGCTGTGGCGTAAAGTCAATAACATCTATTCTCAATTAAGAATCAAAATGCAGATGCGTTGTCAAACGTGAGAACCAGGCTGGAATACTTCGTATTCAGCAAAAAAGGTATTCTGTGAGGTCGTGTTCCTTCCCCGTTCGAGCCGACCCATTTGTGCTACGACTATAAAATATATGCACAATGCCTCTATCACGTAAAAATTCTGTTCTGCTAGAATTATTATCAACAAGTAAATATACAGCTACGTCGTTTTATACTTATTAAAATTTCTTTTGTCAAATATCTTTCTTTTAATTCTACTATTGTTTCGAAATGTGGTTCCTCTGACCGGAAATTAAAAGGCAAAAGAAACTTCACAGGTGTCTTTCTTATTGTTATTTTTTAAGTAAATATTATATAGCGTGGTGTATATATTATACGGCCTCGTTGGTCTTGTGAGTAGTCGTGGTTGCTGATCATAATGTCCCGAGTTCAAATCCCGGGTTGGGCCAAAATCAGTTATTATTATTTTTCTGTCAAGAAATTTGCAGCAGTTGCCCGGAGTCAGAAAGTTGGCGGTGTGTGACTCCTTTGTCGCTTAAAGCACTTAAATCCGTTGATCTTGGGCATGATCTCTCTCCGGTTGTGTCGGATTACAGTTACATCGGACTATAAGAGTGAGGCAATAACGAGTGCACCTGTGCTTGCGCAAACGCTCGTGCTCTATAATCATGTCCAACGCAGATGGGTACCGTACATAAATTCGGTCTGGACAACATCATTATATAACATGGTGTATAAAGTACAGGTCGAAGTTGTTGACGAGCACATTTACTTGGGACAAGTAGTCCGACTAGGTAAGTCCAATTCCAGCTGAGAAGTAAATCGACGGATGCAACTTGGCTGCCCAGCCCAGTTCGGGAGATGACGACACATATTCTCGTCAGGCATACCTCAAAACTTCTAAACAAGTTTGTACAAGCAGTGCGCATTGCCAGTGATGACCTATGGATGTAAGACGTGGTCATGCACTGCTACTCAAGTAGACTGTGCGCTCGTTTGTCACTCTTTTGCTATAAAAAACCTGCATCCGTCGACTTCCTGCAAGTCTTACCAGCTCGTCCCTCCATCTAGAAGTGGGACACCCTACACATTGCTACGTTACGTTACGGACACGCTACAAAATCTAACTACTATTCCATCAGGTGGTAAATGGTGATGAAGCACTAGATGGTAAATCGCGACTCAGCGAAACCTAAGACCTACTACCACAGAATAAATAATAGTACTAATACTGTCTTGAAGACACCCAGATTAAAATCAAATGGTAATACGGATGCCAGTAAATTATTCTACGCTACGCTAAGGAAGTCGTTTGGTTCAACTGAAAGGAATATCGACAACAAAGGGGTGACGTCCGCCGACCGCCAAGTTGTCCGATGGTGAAAAGTGGAGGGAGAAATTAAGGCATGTAATTTCTGCGCACGCTCCGAAATACATATTATAGAATACTGAAAGGCCGGCTACTCTTACCCTGTGCTCGACCAAAAAGACTGATTTTGACCAAATCAAGAACTCAAATAAGCACGTCTCACACTGAGTCAACGTTGCTAGGTGGCATTTTGTAGCATCAGTCCAGTCAGTCTAATAAAGTGCCACCCTTAACTTGCAACTACCTAGTTTCTTTGCGGCCGTTTTGGCCCTGTACTCGATGATCAGAACAAACTGAAGAAGAAGAAGAAAGTAAGAAACAGGGTGAGTGGGCTCTTTTTTGCAATGAAGAGATAAACTGTCTTTGTGCTTAACCTACACGGTACAGTCAAATACACTTAAATCACAATCTCTCTGTACCTAATCAATACACAATTATTAAGCTTGAATATTAGTACTGGCTAATAAACTTTTTTTACTTTTAGGCAATCAAAACTTTGTGGTGTTCTCAATTAATATATGTAACAAGCATAAAACTTATCAAGTGATATTATATTATGCTGTATGGTTGCGGTAAAATAACTTTTACTTTTTTTAATTAACTTTTACTGGTCGATAAAATGTTGTTCAATCATTGACGTCGATCGACAATTAATCGATGTGGTTGTTATAAGAAAATGATCTTTCAAAATGCGGTGGATGGAGCGGGGTGGGTTCTCAAATAATCAAGTAGCTCGATCAACGTCGACCAATCCATTCCACCATCGATCTAAGCTATCATTCGACGATCGATCTATTGGTATTGTAACACTGTGTGGTAAAAGCCAATTTCAGAGAACTAAAAAGAATAAAATATTTTATACGTGGTAGAGAGAAAAAATTCGCTATTAATATAAATATACAGGTCCTAAGCTGGGACTCACTAATCATATCAAGAAAAGTGATTGATAGCGGATGGTCATCGCAATATTTAGGGCACGTTTCTTGCGAGACAGTCTAATGACGGGCGTTGTGAAGTTCAACAACTAAATTTTAAATAATATATTGACCTCCCGCTATTTAGATCGTGGTGAAGAAGTCCTAAAATGGTTTTCAGCAGCAACTTCTTATTAAAACAAAATTATATAAAAACTGCGGTTGCACACCCGCCTACCATGTGTCTGAATTATGGCAAAATTCCCCTATGAGGAAATCTATGGAGGAAACACCAATATTTGTAAGAGCACTTAAACAACCGTTCTTGGAATCAAATTTCGTAAGATAGCAGATGACTCAGATATAATATTTCTTTGGTCCACATAACGTTTTAAAATATTATTCGCTTCATATTTTCTACGACATTTTAATAAAAGACAATTTATTTAAATAATCATGTTCTGTTATAAATATGGTCTCTCTGAGAAACTGCATTACCCGATAAATGGCTTTTCAGGTGTATCAAATTTTGTGCATTCCACAAACTTTCAATACTATTAATTATTAAAGAAATAAGTAAGTCTTTGGATGTAGTACATTCTGCACATTTCCCGCAAATGTAGAGGTTGTAATATTTGTATATAATAGGGGTTATAACCGCTCAATATGCCAACTGAAGACTTAAGAGATTAGCCAACTGATTGGTAACTCATTTGGAGACTGCGGTGACGCCCGAGCCCCCTCCGAAATGGCCACCGGGTCCTCCCATCTAGTCGCCAACTGGCGTGCAAGACCGTGCTTCGGATCCCGTTACCCCTACAGAATGGGTTACTCGATATAGCTTTCGTCTCTACATAGTATAAACACAGAATATAAAACTATACAGTAGTCCGACGAATAGGTCTTACGAATTACGTACGTAATACAGGGCAATCGTGCGGGGCGTGCGGGACGAGACGCGGGAAGGACGAGCCCGAGTTGCTTATGCCAATCTTATTAGTGACTCGGGACACAACTTTCAGGGTTAATCATTTATGATTTATTATTAATTTTAGTGTAGTTACTTGTAATTAAAATGGTGCATAAGACATGTGCTGTGAGAGATTGCAAGTAACCATCTCGTATAAATAAGGATCTGCGATTTTACCAAATTCCGCACAAGTAAGAAAGGTAAATAAATATTGTTACTATTATTTTATATTATTTTATTTTGTATATTTTGTTATGTCACGCGGATATAAAAAAATAGGTATTAGTCGCTGGGCATGTACTTCGAAGTTTGATTTTTTTAGGTTAGGACAGGTTAAGGTCTTAGACCATACTAAAGTGCCTCGTTTTCGGTTTTTTTTTTTTTTTTTTTTTTTCATTTTCACATTGAAGATGGCGGACACTTTTTTAAAAATATGATATGTGTATCAATTTCGAGGTGCCTTGGGCTGCTGATTAGGAAAATAGAATCTATTTTGAAATCCAAATGGTGGAGTTTTTTTTTTAATAATATGATACAAATGTCAATTTTGAATTTTCTCGGGGTGACAATTACGAAAATTTATTAATAGGTATGGCATTTAAAAATTTCAGATGCAAATTATGGATGGAAGTTATAAGAAGACCTGATTATATGATATTACATTTGCAGTTTGCATTTCGAAAAGAGTATGCACGGGAAGAAATCACTGAAGAAAACAGTTGTACCAACCTTACCTTTACCAACCAATGACTGTTGATGACGATGTAGATTGAAAATAAATAATTCAATTAGTAAAAGTTGTTGAATTGTGACAACCCTAGCCTCCATGCGTTGTCCAGACATTGTCGGCATTTGCCAAGAGATCAAAGGCGTCAACCTACTGTATGTCTTTATTATACTGTGGTATAAAACCAAGTCGCTTTCTGCCGTCTGCGTGCTTAGATCCTTCAAACTACATATCGGATTTTGATGCAGTTTACATCAATAAACCTAATGATTCAATAGAAATTTATTATATGTTTAATACTTGCCTATTGTAATAGAGAAAAATCGTGAATTTCAAAAGTCTGCCCGGTATGTGGCACTGTTATCAAGATCCAGAAATTACCCGTGAGAAGCCGAGGCAGTACTTTATAAATAAAATAACAAGTAGAATACTGTTACAATATGATATATATAGGTACAATAAAATAAGAATAAGAAACTCCGTGAAAATAGTACACTTATAACTGACACTATACACTCATAGGCTGAATGTTTCGTTGCTCTATTTTTCAAAATGCATGCAGTTTTGAAGCGGAAAACAGGAGTGAGAAAAGCATTTCCGTTGAATTATTAACCGTGGACAAACAGGAACGAGTCGCGTTTTTTCCACTCGACTAGTCTGTATATTACTCTCAAGGAGCATTTTGTTGACAAGCACTTTTCGAGAAACGCAATATATAAAACGTGTGCAAAAATTTAGAAAGTATTAACATAACTATTTGATTGTTGTGTTCCTTTTCGCCTGCCGTAGGGGTTTTGTTCTACAAGAATTTCGACTAGATGATTGAACAGTTGCCAGTGATGACTTATACATTTGTCATGTAGTCGTACAGAAGTAGAAAGAAGAAAGAAAGGAACTTTATTCTGCACCAGACCATTGACGCACTTAACAAAATACAAATTTATAAAAATTTATAATTCAAATATACGTAGATTTAATTAATTTTATTTTTGTAAGTAAAAGTCATGCCTAAAGTGGAAATTACACAGCAGTGATGGATTTATAATAAGGCGCAGAGAGAGAGAGAGAGAGAAAGACAGAGACAGTGTGGGGCTGCGAATAATTAACACACCACATATATTAAATAACCGTTTATTACTACGTATTTTACGACGTCGTGGATCGAAGCGCGGACGAGCGGCCTCACGGCGTCGATTGGTCGGATCGACTGGCGAGGCGTACAGATGGGTCTAAAATTAATAAGCTGCTAAATTAACACTGCTAATTTTTTTAGTGTCAACACCTGTTAAATAAGTTCTGAGATAGCTGTTAAATTTAGCAGTACAACTCACAACAAAACAATAATGGTCTTGCTGGCTGGACAGTGCTCCCATCCGCACCAAACACGGACGCCGGATATATATTTGTCTCGCTTTATCCCACTACTGCAGGCCGCAGGCAGACGCGACGGCAACAACAAAAAAAAGGACATACGACACACGTGTTCCGTTTTCGTCTCTATTGAATTGTTTTAGCGATTTTTACATAGCGATTTATGTAGCAACTACTTATTTTGTATTTAGTGTTCAGTGACAGTTAGAATGTTAAGGTTGAGCGAGTTCATTTAATTAAATGCTAAGTGCTAACTGCTGAATTTGGAAATATTCTATTATAATATTTAACTAGTGGTAAATAAAGACTGATTTTCGTTACGAAGGTTTACGCGAGTTTGTTATCTAGGTAGTAGGTAGTTAGTGTTGTGAGTGAAAATTCCAATTGTTTAACTGTTTGTGTAGTGTTGTTTGCGTTTGAAGCAGAATACTTATAAATTGGAAGAAAACAACTAAAATGAATATACAACGCCAAAAAAGTGAAATATGGAACTTTTTTACGGATAGCGATATCGTAAAAAAATTAGTACGTGTAATTTGTGTAAAAATACTATTTCATACAAAAGCTCAGTTTCAAATTTAAAATCTCACATGAAGTTTAAGCATCCTACTATTAATATCCAACAGGCACAACAACAAAGTGCTTGTACATTTCCTGAGCCTGAGTGTTCCGTTAGTTCTCAACAGACTGTTCCTATTACTGAAAATGCCCCCAGTACTTCAATTTCTTCGGGTACTAATGATGAGTTTTTGCCACCACCAGCAAAACAGAGAAAAATTCAACCAAGTGTATCAACTTCTACCGTAAAAAAAAAAGACTTTAAAAGAGAAACAACGACTCAATTATTATTTAATGCAGCTTTTCATACTTGACTTTCAACCATTTTCAATTGTAGAAGACTTGGCTTTATCCAATATTCAAATTCTTTAAATTACTTAATTTTTAATACACTTTTACCAACAATGTACGAACAGTGTAGAACAGAGGTGCAAAAAGTAATAAATAAAGAAGTCGAAACAATCTGCATTACCACTGACAATTGGATTTCGGCGGGAAATGATAGTTTTATGGCTGTTACTGGGCATTTTATAAATAAAAATTTTGATTTGGAATCGATTGTTTTGGACTGTGAAGTAATTTTGAGTCCTTCCAATAGTGAAAATACAGCATCTCAGTTGAAAATTATTACCGATTCTTGGGGTATTTCAGCTAAAATCAATTTAGCTGTTTCTGATAACGCGGCTTACATCAAGAAAGCCATATGCAGCATACCTGCACATCCGAAATGTTTCCACCCTAGCTCCTGTGATATGGCTTTCTTGATGTAAGCTGCGTTATCAGAAACAGCTAAATTTTAAATTTGATAGTGCAAGAAGCGATGGAAAAATCTGTACCTATTAAGTCTGTGATTGAACGTGTGAAGCTTATCACACATCACAAGCGAAGCACTGAAGCCACTCAAAAACTTGATGAGTTTCAAAAGCAAAATGGAGCAACACAGCCAAAATGACTGCTTCAAGAAGTCCTGACGAGGTGGAATTCCAAATTCTACATGCTCGAAAAGATCGTAGAAATTCAAGATGCCGTGAAGTCATGTGTCTCTTTTTTTTTATTTGATAGTGAGTTATTGTGAGAACTTATGTTCTCAGAGAGCTTTTTAACTTGCTTTTCTGCGTTTTTTTCTCTTTTTCTTTTTTTTCTCTTCTTTTTTTTTTTACTTTTTTTTTTGACAGAGGGAGGCTGTACCGCAATCAATTGAGACACCAAACTGCACGAGCAATAAAAAAAATAGACAAATATTTGAATGAAAAAGTGATTAGTTGTATAATAATAATAATAATTATTTATTATTATTATTGCCATAATTTACCGTTGAGCTGGTGGAAGCAGAACCAAGGCATTTTTCCACATTTGGCTAAGTTGGTTCGAAACAAATGTACTTTACTACTGTACTACTTCTGTTTCTTGCGAAAGGCTTTTATCGCGAACTGGTTACATAATTTCACAACAAAGAACTCGCCTTGGAGTCCGAAAAGTCAAACAGTTATCATTTTTAAATGGAAATAAAAAACAGACGATAAAAAAACAATAAAGAAAGAAAAAATAGAGAAAAAACAGAAGATAAAAAAAATAAAAAAAGAAAAAAATATTATTATATAAAAATTACGAATACTAAAAAACAAATATGAAAAAAAAGAAATCGTTGTAATTAAATTGATTCTCATTATAAATACGCCAACAGAAAAAGTTGACAGTCCTAAGCCTGTGAAAAGTATGAAGGAAATGAGAATTAATTAGGTGTTAAAAATCTGTCTGTGACTCAATTTAACAGTTGCTAAAAATAACTGTTAATTATTTTTAGCATTAGCATTTAGCAGTGTTATTATTTTTTAACGTTTAAGCCCATCTCTAGCGAGGCGGAAAAAACTGAGCCGGTCGCGCCCGCGAAGACGAAGGCTCCCGATGATTGCCGAACGGTCGACAGCTACGACCGTGCCGCCACAACAGCATCGGTTATTAAACTTCTGACAAAAAGTTTTACGATGTAAAAAAATAAATGTTTCTACTCAATCAAATACCAAAATAGAAATTAATCTTACGCTATTACAAAAATGCAATTAATGCATTTATATTTATTGTGATTTATTGTGAAAGATAATGATAGAAATAAACATAATACGAATGTTTTTTTAAATATAGCGATCCGTTAATTTATAAATGATATCTGGTGGAGCGTTTATGAGTTGCTAATTTAAATCCAGAACGCAAGAACACAAAATGGTGGCGCTAATGGTTCCTGGGTTCGAATTTGGAAACGGATGGTCACTTAATGGTTAGGGTGACTAGGTTGCACTTCGTACCCGGAGAGAAGTAACTACAAAATGGTTGGGGTACAGGGGTTCGATTTCGGGAATAATAACCCGAAAACTTGTATGTGAGATTAACGATAGGTGGATTGTATGTGTATGTGACTGTATATGTATTTAGTTATAATCAAAACAAGATGGCGGATGTGTTACGTGACCAATTTTGGGCAATGCCCTTGTTAGGACCTGTGGGAAAGGAGAAACAAATAAGAACAGCTCATGTTAGATACGCTCTGATTGCCTCCTATTCAGACCTCGAAGTTGATGGCGCTACATTGCGACTGCGGTGATGCGCGACGATAACTGTACTTGTGGACGACGAAAGTTGCACTATGCAAAGCGTTCACTACTCAATTATTCTGAGGCGCGCCTGCCACAGAGGTGCTATCATATCCGAGGTCTAGCTCAAACTGCTCGAGCGGCGGCGGCACGTCGACGACTCTGATGTTTCCCCTTTCACTTGACGAAATGACGCCATAGTGTCTAGCCTTCTATTGGCCATGCCCATGCAGGAAGAATGCGGAAGTGAAGAGCAGGGAACTACTGCCAGCTAATATCGTCTACCAAATGTGCGTTTTGGCGCAACGAATATAAATGTTCCCATCATTTCATATTACACGTATTTAAATTTATAACTGATGAAATGATTTGCCACGTAAAAATAATTTTGACGATATTAAAAAGTCAATTTCGTATTGCAGCCACTAAAGTATACCTATAAAATTGTAATAATTTCAAAAGTTATGTTAACTTATAATAAATCTTAGTATAAAAACGGAAACGTTTATTTAAGAAAACTGTAGCTATAAACCTGGGTGTGCTGTTTGACCTGAATTAACATTTCGAGATCACTATGCCTACATTTAAAATTACTGGGTTTTATAACAAGATGCAGTAAGAGCTTCAAATAGCCTCAAAGCTTCCTTTTTTATAAGATAGGGTGATAAAGGAGCACACAGTCCACCTGATGGAAAATAGTTGCTGTGGCCCATAGACATCTACATTTCTATCCTTGATTATGACTTAAAATGCCGATTCATCGTCACCCGTGAGGACTAAGATGGAACGCCTCGTTCCCACTAAAATGAGTCTCTGGTTCTTTATACTCACCGTTCAAAACACAGCAGCGTTGAGCTGCTATTTCACGCTGGTAATCTATGAGATACATGAAAGGATTCCTGACTGTTTATTGTGGCTTTATCTGTAGTATTTTTGAATATGCTGGTATTTTTTTGTCTCCCTGCTACACGGTCCATTCGGATAGTATATATATAACGTCCAAAAAAGAATTCTTAGAATACTTAGCTACAAATGCGGCCTTACATATTCTCCGTAAGAAATATGACCTTATATATATATATATATATATATATATGTTGGCTTGGATATGTTTGAACCATGACCCAGGATATTCAAAAGAGCAGTAAAACAGCTTATATTTATACCCACTAATACCCATATCATATTAGTTTTAAATTTGTTGTTTGTTAAATTTAATTTGTTGGTTTACGTAGTTATGTACGTCATAAATATTGTAAAGCGTAGAGTTGATCTCTATTGTAATAAATTATATAAAAATGATGTGTCAATATATTTAGGATAACAATCTGGCACAAAACAGTTATATCTACAGTTTTTTAATGTATTTTGATTGTTATCTATTTTCTTGTTTATTTAATAAATAAATAAATAAAAGGATATTATTTTTACTACAACATGATAATACGAAAAACAAATGAACACAAACATAAATGATAAAAAAAAATAATTAAAAGATATTGAGCTATTATGTACTAGGTACTAGAGGCGACACTGCAGGTAATTACGCTGTTCCATTTGATTGCGGTGCTATAGCTCCTCTACACGATGGGCCAGCCCTGACCCATCGAGATGGCCATGCTTTGGTTAAAACTAATGGTGGTTAATATAGTGCATAGCGCCATACGAGTATTATAGCGCGCTATCTCTACATAACACATAGCGAGTGCTATGTAAGTAGTCACCATGGTGCTATTGCGCTAGGGCGCTTTGGCGCTAGGGCGCTTTGACGCTAGGACGCTTTGGCGCTATTAAGTATTAATATCTAGCGGCAACTAGTTCTAGCAGCAGCGCTGTTGGGAGAGGACGTGTGACGTAAATTTGATCTGGTAGCACGCTATTCATCGCGCGTGACCTAATTTAGTGTTAGGCGTTATTTACTTAGTGTATACTGTATATTTATAAGTGATCGAAGGACACAGTTGTCTACTATAAAAGAAGCATAACTAATGATTTTAAATGTAAATAAAAAATAGATACAAAAGTTTACATAATAGTGTATGTAAATAGTTTATTTTATAAATATAATCAATAAACTTTTAAATACACCTTTATTTGATTTATAATTTATACTAAGGTTAAAATAACGTTTACATCAAACATAATAAAAAATGAATAATTTTATTTTGTTTTAAAAAGTACATGCCTTAAAAATATTTTTAGAATTATAGAAAGACGTAAGCCTGAAAAGCATGAAAAAGTGTTCATTGGTTTTTTTTACCGCTTTATTTTTTTATAGTCTAAAATGCGACTTATTGCAAAATAATGTTCTTATATAGCACGCGGTCTATCCAATGAACGACATGTAATGTCTAGATGGACGTGGAAGAATTAGCCGCTGCGGCAAAATGGTGGATGTTATCTATCCATCACAATAGAACTAAATATGTCCAAAGTCAATTTAGTTTTCTTTAAACAAAAACATTGAGCTATTATACTACGAACTAGAGGCAACACTGCATTCAGCTACTCTGTTCCACTGAACTGCGGTGCATACACCGCACTTTAATCAGCCACTCGCTAGGCTCTTGTAGAGTTGTCACGTGTTGTGTTTATTTAAAAACAATCTCTTGATAAAAATATGCCGTCGTGTGTACTTATATATTCCACAAATAATTCAAGAAATGTCAGTAAAACCAAGGAATTACTTTTAATTAATTCCTTGGTTTTTACTGGAATTACTTATAATTCGGTTAATAAGATACTTAATCAATAAAAAAGTATTATAAATTAATAATAAAACAAATTGTTCCTAAGACGCCATCTTGTGTCATGTAATATAGATTATGAAATTAGTTTGTTCAGATGCGACATTTCTATGGGTGCTTAAGTATAGGACGAATATATTACTATGCACAATTTTTTTTTTGTTGAAACATATATAGGTTATCATAATTAGGCAATTTTTTATATTTCAATCTGCTCATTGTTCTTTTATTTTATTTTTAGGTTTCCACATCAAAGTCAAAGTGGAATAAATTCGTCCATTTTTAACTCTCGCGTGCCCAGCATTTATGAACGACTCTCATTCTAATTTAAATAAATATATTTGTAATTTAAATGTTATGTTAATAAGTTTTGTTAAACATACATTTAGTATGTTTTTTATATTTGACATAGATACCTTTTAAAATATTCAGATAAAAATATCATTAAAATGTAATTGTGATATAATATTATGTAATATTATATTAAATAAGCAAATATAATATACAAAATTTAAATATTGTTCTCGACATAATTTACCTATTTAACAATACAATCTACTGTTACCTACGGATCATTATACCTATGTTTATTCTATGATAAAAAAAACATCCGCGCGAACACAGAGTAGCGCACATTTTTTGTTTATGATAGCTGTTCTAGTACGTAAGTACATATTACTTCAATGAACAAAAATAATTAAATAATTAAAACTAATAATTTAGTAATTAATTAATTATTAAAAAATATGTATATGTTCTGATTTTAATGGCTTTATGATTAAAATTTTATAACTTCCTTTGTGGCCACATATTCATTTTTAATCCGTTAATTAATAAACAAAGTACGAACATCCACACTCAACCGTCGAGCGCGCACAACTACGGAATGCGTAAACGCATAGATTCGTACCGCCATCGCTGGCCTACTACCTTTGATGTGCAGCGGAAAACCGACACCGTCACCATCTCTAAGACCATCGCACGCACCATAAGCCATCCGACACAACTACGCTCTCCACACGCTGGTCCACCATAGTGGGCCACCACGATGGCACATCGTGTAGAGGAACTATTAGCACCGCACTTTACTCAGTCACTCACTAGGCGCTTGTGAGTTGACAAGTGTTGCTTAATTTTATTTAAAAAAAATCTCGATTAAATATGTGGTGTGTTTCTGGATTTTGCATAAATAATTCAAGTAATGTCAGCAAATACCAACTTTTTATTGGTTAATGAGATAGTTATTCAATGTAAAAAGTATTATAGATTAATAATAAAACAAATTGTTCATAAGACGCCATCTTGTGTCATGTAATATAGATTATGAAATTAGTTTGTTCAGATGCCACATTTCTATGGGTGCTTAAGTATAGGACGAATATTTTTTACTTTTTTTTGAAACATATATAGGTTATCATAATTAGGCGATTTTTTTATATTTCAATCTGCTCATTGTTCTTTTATTTTATTTTTAGGTTTCCACATCAAAGTCAAAGTGGAACAAATTCGTCAATTTTTAACCCTCGCGTGCCCAGCATTTATGTTTGTTTATGTTATCTTATTCTAATTTAAATAAATATATTTGTAATTTAAATGCTATATTCATAAGTTTTGTTAAACATACACTTAGTATGTTTTTTATATTTGATATAGTTATCTTATAAAATATTCAGTTAAAAATATCATTAAAATGTAATTGTGATATAATATTATGTAATATTATATAGTATACAAAATAAATGACAAAATAAAAAAATGTACTCGATCTAATCTACCTATTTAACAATATAATCTATTATTACCTACTGATCATTCTACCTGTGTTTACTCTATGATAAGAAACCAACACAGAGTACGAACCCCGCGAACACAGAGTAGCGCACATTTTTTGTTTGAAATAGCTGTTCTAGTACATAAGTACATATTACTTCAATGTTAAAAAATAATGTTTCTGATTACGAACCATAGTATATTTTTCGCGGGTAAGTGCCCAAATAGTTAACACAAGTTTCTTTGATCCAATTTTATGTATTTAGTGTAAAAAGTATTTTTCTAGTATAATTTAAAGATTAATCTTAATATTATTGCCCATTTAATTTCATATTGTGTGGACAATAATTAAATGTTCAAGTAATATCACAGTGAACATACTTGCCGGCGACTGTGTCAATACCATATTATTTAAATGCAATTTTCACGTTACGGAATTCCACTTACATAAAATGATTAACCTTATCGATAATTCTGAAACTCAAAAAATAATATAAGCTACACTTCTAAAAAGAATGGATGACTCTTGTGAAGAAAATCAGAAAATCTTGTGGAAATTATTAATGAATTTAATGCTTTTCGCGACTATGTTCAGGAGATCTTCAAGCTAATGTGACAGCAAATTTACGAGGTGAGCCAGTTAGCCGATTCGTCGGAAATGAGACACTTGCTGGTATTGTTACCACAATATTCAAAAACAACCTCGGTTTCAACGACATCACACCCTCGTCCTTCTTGGTTATCCACAGATTTGGATCGGCATCTACGGGCCACAGTAGGCCTGCACTTTTTAGACTTACTGATTCGTCCCTCCGCTATACTGTTTGGAGGAAAAGGGCTTCACTTATGGGCACACCCTTTGTACTTTCTGAATTCCTAACTAAACAACGCAAAGTTGTATTTATGGAAGCACGCAAACTTTTCGGTATGCGTAACGTTTGGACACTGGATGGAAACATCACGACTAAATTGCCAGATGGACCTTAAACAGTTTGTTCTTGGTAAGAAATCGGATCCTGTCGGCCAGTTGGTATCAGGTAACAATGCAGCTCGGGCATCAGGAAAGTCTGAATTAGCACGTATCAGACGTGCTGGTAAGATTAAATAATGCGTTTTTTTGTGTCACTGTAGTGAAATCTCATCTCAATTATAATTGTTTTACTGATAAACCGATTACAATATATGTCGTTTATATAACTTAAGATACAATTTACTAAGACCCTATTGTCATTTTTCCATGGGCTTAATATACCTTTATACATATAATGTTTAAGTTCTGCTAAAACTTCACACATTTTTATTTCAACTCTTTTTATCCTGTATTTTCATTATAGTCTAACATAAGAAGACAATTTTTGGCCTATTTAGTGTGGTAATATTTAGTAAATAATAAGCATTTGCTTAATTTTAATTAGGATGATTATTTTTGTTTTAAGTGTCTTGTTTTATTCCTTACACCAGATTTAGTAGTTACTATTTCTATTCATAACCTACAAGTTTTAATTAAAGTGATTTTATTACATTATACATTAGATCTAGGATTTCAGTAATTACATTATATTATATAAAAAAGATAGTACTATAGTATAAGTAGTACATGGAATTTAATAATACAACCGGACACTTATGTTATTAGTTAATTCACTATACTTTTAATTAATTCTCATACTGATTGTTAAATATAATAACACCTAATAATAATTTGTACCCAATGTATGATTTCAAATATCAGTACTAGTGCATATACGTTTAAATGTTTTTGTATGTTATATAGAAATATATAGGATTAATATTTTATAATGGTATAGAACAGTAATAATAGTATATAATAAAATAACAGAATAGACAACAAAAAACAGAAAACAACAAACAATAAACGTAGCACAGAGTACTTTTGGGAGAGAGTAGATAGCACCCATAGGTGCATAAGTTAGATATGAAATGATTTTCCTTTAATGTTGTATCGGTAGTTATCGGGCTTTTGACCAAAAAGAAATATTTGGATAATAACGTGATTTTCTGTTTTTTATTTTAAAACTTAAATGTTTTTTTTATAAATTATTTTACTACTAACAGTTATATCACAACATGGCCTAAATTGTGTGCTGTTTAGTTTCACCAGACAAAACGCAGAAGCAAAGCCTCTACTTCACGCTGGTCTTCTGTGAGGTCGTGGTAGCACCCCGGTTTGAGCCGGCCCATGCGTGCAACAGCAAAGGCTGCCGTGTGACAATCAAAGGGCAATGAAGGTTTCCATGTGGCGCCTCGTATTGGTTAGTGAAGTAGCTGACATAGCTCAACGAAACAGTAAGCTGAAGTAGCAATGGGCCAGACATATAGTGACAAACGAACTGAAAGAAACGCTTTCGAGTGGCACCTTACTTATACGTGGTAGAGCCATGCTGCAACTATATTAGTAGTATAGTTGTAGCATAAATGGAATGGCTTGGTCCGAAAAGGACCACGTTCTCACAGAATACCAGCGAAAAAAGCAGCTCAACGCTGCTGTGTTTCGTATGATGGGTATAGTGAACCAGACACCCTTTTTACCGGAAACGAGACATTCCATCTTAATTCTCAGAAGTGACGACGCATCTTCATTTTGATTTGTACTCAAGTATAGATGTAGATGTCTATGACCCACAGCAACCGCATACCATCAGGTGGAGGATGTGCTTGTTTTTCACCTTTATCCTATAAAAATAAAAACATTGTGATATTCCTTGTACAGCAGTGAACTTGTGAAGAGCTGGAATAATGATGATGAATGTAATGATGGAGTGATATTTCATTGTGTGGCTCGCACCAAAGAACACTCTTATGTCACTTGCATCCATCGACTTCCTGCATATCTAACCTGGTCTTTACGGCCAAAATATTTATTAATAATTATGCAGATACCGTGCTGAGTAATTGTTCTGGGTCTGGATGTACTTGCGCGCGCGCGCGCGCGTTGTTGTGTGCATGTGTGTGTGTGTGTGTGTGTGTGTGTGTGTGTGTGTGTGTGTGTGTGTGTGTGTGTGTGTGTATGTGTGTGTGTGTGTGTGTGTGTGTGTGTGTGTGTGATTGGTGGGCTGGGGATTGTAAAGTATTTTGTACATCACACAAACTTTCATTATTATTAATAAAGCGATGCTATAATTGCGACTATAGGATATTTATTTATAAAAGAATATATAAACTATGATATAACCAGGGTAACACAGTCTTCACGAAGTTTAACATTGCTGCCATATTCCATATTTAAAGTTTAGATCGCAATTATTAAAACGCAACAAAAAATCTACGTGTCAAACCACAAGTAAGCACAAAACATGCAATATGGTTCAAGGGCGTCGCCAGCCGACTTCAAGTTTTCAGGCAAGGGAGGGGGCAAGTTACATTGCAGCTCTTCACAAGTCTACTGCTGAACATAGGCCTCCTCCAAGGAATGCCACAAAGGACTGTCATGAGTCACCTGTATTCATCGACTTCCTGCATACTTTACCAGGTTGTCACACCATCTAGTGGGGGCCACTCCACACTTCGTCTACCACAGTACGAAGCTGCGACGCGAGAACTTTTCTTCCCCATCGGTTGTCAGTTCTTCGAGATCGATGGCCGACCCATTGCCACTTGAGCTTACTAATCCGTTAGGCTATGTCTGTCACACAGCTCGAAGAACCGATAACCGATGGGGAAGAAAGGTTCTCGAGTGGCAGCCTCGTACCGGTAGGCGTAGTGTAGGGTGACCCCCCACTAGATGGAGTGACGACCTGGTAAGACATGCAGGAAGTCGATGGATGCAGGTGGCTCAGGACCGTGCTTTGTGGCGTTACTTGGGGGAGGCCTATGTTCAGCAGTGGACTTGTGAAGGGCTGTAATGATGATGATGATGATGATGACTATTGGTCACATAGGTAACATACTCGTCAAAGCTCCTAACAACTACCGGCATAGACGTGGCGTGACATGGACGTTAAGATCGTAAGTACATCTTTGTTTTGTACGTGTTCATCTTAAAATTACAAACAAAATGTATGTTGGGAGGCACTATTGAGGTCATTGAGCACAGTGCTTAGGTTCTCTTGTGATTCTACCATAAGGATTAATGCCCTCCAGATCGAATTTCAGTCACGGCGGCCTGCCTCAACGGAGACTAGCCATCGGCGCAGAACAGGATTATAGTGCCTAATTCTATGCGTAAGCACAGGTGCGTTCTCTATTCCCTCACTCTTTTAATCCATTGAGAAGGTAAACCAACCAGCATCTTTACGTTGTTTTCGAGGCACGGGGGTGAGACACCAACTTCCTGCCTCTGGGCAGCTTCTGAGAATTTCTTGACGGAAAAACTTAGTTATGGATTTTTGGCTAGACCCGGGACTTGAACCCAGTACCTCCTGATCAGCAGTCGCTCTATTAAACCAATAGATCAACTAGGCAGATCATATTCAAGGACTATATCGTCAGCAAATCCAAGGTTAGATGATGTAGATATAGATGATGTACTCGCCATTAATGTTAATACCTTATCATTTCAGGCCAGTAGCTTGAAAACATGTAACAATACAGCGGTGAAAAGTTTCGGGGAAACGTCACCCTCTTTTACACCTCTCTGCAGTTGGATAGATTTCGTACTCTGTGTCTGTGCTCGGATAGCCATCGTAGCCCGGCTTCGTTATACCACAGAGGCATTCGTTATAGACAGTCAACTGGTACCACTGAAGCTACTGCAGCCCCGTCCTAATTTCTACGAAATCAAAGGCTTTCTCATAGTCCACATACGCATGACAAAGTTAGAAAATTGTACTTCTTCTTCGTACTTCTTCTGTTCAATTTGTCGAAGCTATATATGTGTTCTATGGTAAGAAAATCTTTTCGGAAATCAGCTTGTTTGGGAGGCTGGAATTCGTCGAGTCTGCGTGCGAGACGATTTCTAATGCCTTTCGAAAACAGCATGTAGACTTGGTTCAAAAGGAAAATCAGTCTGTAATTCTTAAAGAGAACGTTGGGCATTTTAAAACGCGGCTGCCAGCCCGCTCGCCAAGCGTGGCAACTATGACACTATAACGGCGGTTGTAATAAGAACGTCACAAATTCAAATGTGTAAAGCTCCACGAGATCTTGTTTATAGAATAAATTAGACTGATTAGTTTGCATTCAACTATATTTTTTTGAGTCTTATGTGGGGGGGGGGGAGACAGCTGCCACTCACTGCCACTTCTAGCGATGCCCTTGATATGATTTGTATACTATGTTTATTGTATATATTATATGGAATAGGTTCCGCGTTAATCTAAATTATGAATGAATGTCAAGTATCGCCTTCTATGTTACAGGACACGTTTGTCTTTAACTAAGTATCTATGCTTCCCAAGTCTTGTCCTTCGGCTCTATATTGAATTTGCGAACAAGTAAGTATAGTTGTGAGGATATTTATTTCTAATTAGGTTGGTTGCTATAATGTAGAATAATATATACGTAATGGTAGCCTAATGGTATTATGTATAAAAAATATCCATTCTTTTATGGACAAAATTTATAATAAAGTATTACAAATAACCCACAAAACAATATACATAACCTTTATATTATAATCATTCACTTTGTAGATTTTTTTATTAACAGTAGTTTTTCAAGACCTCTTTTTTAAAACTCCTCCGCTTCCTTTCAAATTTCCTTTTTAAAATGCCAGCAACGCATATGTAATTCCCCCAGTATTGCAGTTGTTTGTGTGGTGTTCACTTTTCATCACGCGAGAGCAATCTCA
Organism: Parnassius apollo; assembly: GCA_907164705.1. Lineage (NCBI taxonomy): Eukaryota > Metazoa > Arthropoda > Insecta > Lepidoptera > Papilionidae > Parnassius > Parnassius apollo. The sequence continues at coordinate 1,455,049 of CAJQZP010001402.1, read as the reverse complement.
TTTGCCACTACTTCTATGAAAAAATAAACGAATTGTATGGAAAGTTGTGTAACAACGTCAAAAATTTAAAAAATAATTTATAGCAATAAGCATAATATGTAAAGTTAAAATCCGTATATTTAGAACATAAAACATGGTGAAACAAAACCTAATATTAAAATAATCTAAATAGCCCCAAATAATAAAACTTCAGTGCAATCATATACTAATTACAAAAATAAAAACGGTTATATATTTTATTTGATAATAGGTAAAGTGAATAGTGTTGGTGTATTGACTTAAATATTTCTCCATATTTTTTCTTAAAATACACGTGTCTTATTTTGAAATATTTTACTTTAAATTTAAAAAGGAAAGTTTTTTTTATAGGATAGGGTGACAAACGAGCACACAGTCCACCTGATGGTAAGTGGTTGCTGTGGCCCATAGACATCTACATCTATCCTCGACTACGAATCAAAATGCAGATGCGTTGTCACCCGTGAGGACTAAGAAGTAATGGAATGGTCTTCGCTTCTCTACACTCATCACACGAAACATCGCAGCATTAAGCTACTATTTTAAGCTGGTATTCTGTGAGAGCGTGGGCCTTCCCCGGTCGAGCCGACCCATTCCTGCTACGATTATACCATTAATATAACTGCAGCATGGCTCTACTACATTTAAAGCAATAATTTAATTTGTGGCGGTGTGTTTCGCTTGCGGCGCGATGACAGCGCCGCCACATCACCCCCCTACTCAGACCGGTGGTCGATAGTGCAACCTCATTGTCGACGAATGTGCAAGTTCCAGGAGATTGCCTTGTAGTCTGCGGTTAGTCGAGAAGAAGGCAAGTAATCTGCGAGAGTGCCGTACAGCAGAGGCGAGCAGTAAGGCTCAGAGCCGTGCCGAACACTGTATAGCACAGAGAGTAGCTTGAAGGAACAGGAAGCATTATTATTCCAGTGCTGCGATGAAATTTGTGAAGCTAGATGGCTTGCAGGATATGAAGATTGCAGACGACATCTGCTCGGGAGTGAATGGGTGGGGTATTTTATGACGATGATGAAGTTTGAAGTTTCCGAAGGTTGCGTGTTCAGATCACGTTAGGTGATCACCATTGTGGCAGTGTGTTTCGCTTGCGGCGCGACGACAGCGCCGCCACAAATTATAGCAATTGCTACTACTACAACTACTACTAACTGTACTAGTTTAAAAAAAGGGATATTTTTTAAAGGTAACGTTCGAAGACACCTACCTACTTGCAGATGCATAATATGTAGTCATAGAGGTCAATAGTCCATCTTGACTGAGTTACATAAATACTTTTTAGGTAAAGATGGTTGACTGAGTGATTTTTATTTTTGCAAAAGCGTTGTTAGTTTGAGAAACGAAATATTTTCAGAAATATTCTTTTTGTCAAATATAAAGTTACATCCCATATACGTCCCAATACTGGCCACAGCGTTCTCATTTCTGAGAGGGCTATAACTGGTGGGGAAAAAGGGTTCTCGAGTGGTAGCCTCGTAGCGGTAGGCGTAGTGTAGGACGACCCTCCACTAGATGGAGCGACGACCTGGTAAGGAGGCCTATGTTCAATAGTGGACTTGTGACGGGCTGTTATGATGAAAATAATGATACCGACTTTCTCTTCCATCAAATCATAACAGAAGTGGGTCCACTGCACTGCTTCTTGGCGACAGAATCAGGTAGGAGGTGTTGTAACTATCCAGATGGACTTCAAAGCAGATAAAGAACTCCAGTCTAAATAAAGATATTTAAACTTTAAAAAAATAAAATAAATCCGACTACAAACAACTAATAAATCCCATCCCAGTACGGATCTAAGCTTAAATGGCTCTCTATTCGTCAAAGGCGTAGCTTCCGAACTTTGCAAGTACTGTAACGTTGCACGTACATGTATGCATAATTATAATTAAACGGTTTATTAAAATTAAATAAACATTTAATAAACTAAATAAAAATAAATTAAAAGTTATTAACAAAAATAATTCTATAATTAACTTAGGTATCCTATTAATAAAACAAATCAGTAAACTAAAAGAACGAATTAAATAATAAATCAAATATTAAAATATTGTATTTCGAACAAACACTCTGACGCTTTGTTACTCTATGCGCTTGCAACTCTCGCGTCAGAGTTTTATGTTCCACGGCGTCGCGCTCCCGGTCATTCTCCGCCCGAGCGCCCTGGGAGGCGCACACTACCACTGCAGCCGCGTTCACAAGCTCTGCTTTGTGTCCTCGTACGCGCTTGCAAATTTTAATCCCATTTTGGAAAAAGTTTAAAATAATATAATAATTCCGGCACTGTGGCCGTATAGTTTTTTCGTTAATTCTCGTCACCGAGACCTCCGTATCGTCTTGCACCCCGTAAGGGTAAGTGTTGAAACGTTACCTAGTTTTAAGTAGTGAAAGTGTTTTATAGGTAGTGTAATTTGATCATGCCAGGCTGTTTGCTTTTAGCTATTTAATTGCCACGTTATTAGTGTTATTTGCATGTAAGTAATGTATGTAGCCGCTGTGTGCGTTGGCAAAAGTACCGTTACAAAATGGCGTCTCATACATTTCGCACCGCGATCAAATATCGCAAGTCACCATCATGTTTCAACCAATGCACAGCCTAAATTAGTTATCCTGGTACATTTAAACAGTATTTTACACTTGCCGTAATTTTAATTCATGTGTATTTTAATTTGCGCCTCACCGCTATGACGCTTGCCTTCCATTCCGCCTTGTAACTCCGTTCTGATTATAAACACCCGCCAGCTACTCTCTGTGCTCCCATCTACTGCTAGCCTGCGATATACCGGGGGTTCATAATCGGCGGCATTTTATTACCTGGACCTAAATTTGGACGACGTTGTTTCCAGGGTGCAATTTTACGACTACAACCGTGGCGGTCGCCCCTTTTTTAAGAGGGCCTAGGCCTCCCCCTCGACGCCGCCACCGCCACAGCCAGCTGCCCACGGCGCTCCCCGTGAACAGTCCAACCCCCCGGCGAATTGCAACAGGATATGGACAGTATCTCGCTGATAATAGCTTAAAAAAAAAGTGCTGTAACACTGACTGACAATATGAGAAGGAGGCCAATGTTTAGCAGATGAATTTGATAGGCCTTTAAGAATGAAGATTCTTTTGTTTCGATATATATTATAATATATATATACCTGCAACAACAGCTGTCCATGGGTTGTAGTAGTCACTTACCAAACCATCAGTTGAACTGTAAGTTTTTAATATAGAATAAGGATGACAAACGAGCACACAGTTTACACGACGGTAAGTGAAACATCTGTCTTGTGGCCTTGCCCTGAGGACTGAGATTGAATGCCTAGTTTCCAGAAAAAGGTTCACTGGTTCTCTGCAGTCACCGAAATGAAACACAACAGAAATGAGTTACGATTTTACGCTGGTACTCTGTGAGAGCTTCCCCGGTCGAGTTGAAGTATTAATGCTACAACCAAAATATAACTACAGCATGGCTCTAGCACGCAAAGTTAATTAGTAACTTGAGTGTTATGAAAAATATATTTAAATCAAACTAGAAAAAATATCAAACAAAAGGGTGATGTGCATATTAAATAAATTTTGTGTTTGCTTTTATATGTTTCATCCACATCAATTTCCCGCCGTGTTGAGTATTCGGTCTGTCCAATTATTTAAATAGATGGTTAAGCATGCGTATGTGTGAGTAGAGGGGCATATTTAGTTTTTATATATAGTAAACCTGACTGTAGGTAAAACTTAGTTAAAATTTTTATCAAATTAATTATTTGTATTTATATACGGTTCGATCACCGCCGGCGGCAATAAAAACATTTGAATTTTAAGTGCTGATTTACCACGTGCTTGGCGGTGAAAGAAAACCTGCATGTCTAAGAAATAAGAAAAAAATATTTCAAAGACATTTAAGTTCGCCAACAGGCATTAGGGCAGTGATGGATATTTTTATGGCCCTTTCCAAAATAAATACTCTGTTTTGTGCCCAGCAGTGGGACTGGGTATATAGGCTGTAAATTTAATAGAAAAAACCCTATTTAACCTTTTTTTGAAATTGAACAGATTATTGATTTTGTGTAAATCAGAATATGCCATCGTTTTCTCATAATTTTGCTTACACGCGTCAGTAGGCAGACAAATTTCCTGGGAGGTACCCTTTTGATTGACGGATGAGGCCGGATTGAATTTTTCACGTCACGCTGCCACCTTCCACGTTATTTATTTTGGCTTTAATTACAAATGTAGACATTGTAGCTCAGGACGGCTGGGGGCCGGTCGACCCCGCTAACTCCAGTGATATTGATAATTGCTATTTTAAGTGCTGATTCACCACGTGCTTTTCTGATTGAAAAATCGTGTGAAAATCTGCATATCTGAGGTAAAATAATATTTTAAAGAAATGTGAAGTGAAACAACATGATTAATTGCTCCATTCTATCAGAAATGAAAGGATGTCTGTGCCCAGCTGTGAGGATTTATAATAAATTTTAGGGGAGCATCCACAAACTTAAATAAAAGTTACTAAAACTTATATTACTATGTAGCGTAATATACGCTAATATAAGTTTTAATGTCGATATTAGATGGTCATGTATTGATGAAAGTAAAGCTGAAGATTAATGACACCTTTTGCGACCATGAATCGTGGGGTATATATGGTTACTGTTACAGCCTATTAAAGTCTACTGATATAAGCCTACCCCATAGATTGCCTCATAGAGGGATATTCGCCATAGTTGCCACGCTTGGCAAGTCGATTGGCTGCCGCAGTTTTTTTATTTTTATTCGCTATTAGGCTGCTGTCCATCACCTGATTGGTTTCTCTCTTACGATATCCATTGGCGTATGATTTGGGGTAGTGGATATTCATACACCGCCACTTCTCGGTATCGTTGGAAATTTATAAAAGAATAAATATTAAACGCGATGAAATTTGAATAATTACTTTTAAAGTGTAGACCCATAGAATACTTTAATACACAATAGAATGGCTGTCAACTTTATATCGTACGAGTATTGGCGTTGACAGACTGTGTTGACAGACTGAGTAAATTTACACATTTTAGACATTTGAATATTGTTCAAGATCATCATTAAAAAATGGTTTAAATTTTAATACATATTTATTTGTAAATAGGATGCAATTTGGTATTTTCTAAATAATTTGCATGCGAAATTTGGAAACGATTGTTACGTCAAAACACCTCGTGTTCTTTCATATGTGACATTTATATGTGTGAATTGACGTGTTAGTGACATTTTAGTGGTTACGCGGGCTCCGCCCACTCCCTCGTTCTATTATATATGTATTATAGTGTTCTATTTGTAGACCCCTCCTCGTCAACATAAAAAAATCCATAAGGGACTGTAAGTAGTCTGTGTGCAAGTGTGAACCTTTTTATTATTAACGACGCATCCCATATTTATTCTTCAAGGACGACAAAGCAGTTCATTTCGATTCACAATCGAGGATAAATGTAGGTAGGTGTCTATGGACAACAGAATTCTTTTACGTGTATCATCAGGTGAACTGTGTGCTCATTTGTAACACATATTTTTTCTAACAAAAAACTAATTATCTCTGTCAGTTTTGTAAATCGTTATTACTTTGAGTATTAAACCAATATAATAGTTGGTTGAATACTCAAAGCCTTATTATAATTGTTTAAAACCAAGATTTAGGTGTTTAAATCTGTAAAAATTTGCATTTTGAGTTTGTGCACTATACTGCACATTATTTTCCGAAATTTGTAGTAAAAATCATTGGATCAAAGTGAATTGAAACTTTCGACAAGGGATTTTAAAATATTTCTCTAAAGAATTCTGACTTATGCTTATTTACATTTATAGTAGGTATAATAATTGAAAATAAAATAATATTTAATAAAGTTATTTTATTTGTTGTAACCAACAGAGTCCTTTAACTTTGTACCAAGGAATGACTTTTGTATTGAAGAGGATGCAAACGAGTATACGGATCACCAGATCGTAATTGATCACCGCCGCCCATGTACATCTGCAATACCAGAGGAATGCAGTTGCGTTGCTGGCCTTTAAGGAAATGCAGAGGCTCTTTTCTTGAAGGTTTATGACGGATGTATTATGTAAAATGTAATTGTTGCTGAGTGCTATGACCACTCACATAATCCGACAGAATGGTTATCTGACACGACCGGAGAGAGATTAGGCGCAGGACTAGTAGCTATAAGTGCTTTCCAAGGCACGGGTGTGTAACACCGTCAACTTCCTGGCTTCGGGCTATGACTGACAATTTATTAACAGAAAAACTATAATATTGTCACACTTATTCTATAAAAAAATAATTTTGGCCTGACCCAGAATTTTTTTATAAGTATATATATTTATTTAAATATTATTTTCATACGTGGCAGAGCCACGCTGCAACTATGTTACTGATATAGTTGTAGTTCGATTGGGTCGGCTCGACCGGGGAAGAATTACGCACTCACATAATACAAGTGTAAAATAGCAGATAATGAATTGTGTTTCGTATGGTGAGTGTAGAGACCCGGAGACCATTTTTAGTGGAAATGAGGCACTCCATATTAGTCCTCATGAGTGACAACGCATCTGCATTTTGATTCGTAATCGAGGATAGACGTAGATATCTATGGGCTGCAGTAATAACTTACCAACAGGTAGACTGTGTGCTCGTTTGTCAGCCTTATCCTATAAAAATATTTTATAATATATATTTTTAAAACCACTATATAAACAGGGTAGTGTAATGAAAACAATTACCCTTATAAGAAAATCCGTGGGTATGTGTAAAATACCCAGACGGTGACAAGGGGCAGTATCCTACATACGCTCCACGGCTGGTTACAGGTCTTCTCTAATTTCTGAGACTTGGATCAATTAACCTGCCATCTTGCTCCAGCGCGTGTTGGTGAAGTTTACATGTCCTCGAAATATTAGAAAAAAAACCAATTTTTGTTCAATCTAGTATAAAACATATTTAAAAAAATGAAGTGATTAACGAACTTACAGTCCACCTTATGGTAAATAGTTATACACCTAATACGTTAGGTTTATAATCACAACAAAAAAAAAATATGTCCTTTCCGCCGTTGGATGTCAGAACTTGATTTATTTGTGAGCCTTAAGAATTAGGGGTTATATGACGGGAAAATCTTTCTAACCAAAGGACGTTAATTATCGCAAGACAAATGGATTCAGAAAGCAAATCCGGCCAGTTCCGTTGCGTGCGGATGAACTTTTCCCAATGTAATCTCATTCTGTATTCGGAGAAGAAATTGGATTGTCATCGTTATCGAATTTATTTGATTTGCAACAGATGGCGAATGGATGCTTAGTTTCGTTTTTAAAATCGTGCCAAACACAGCAAAATGGAACGCTGGGATTTTCTTGTATGATGCTCCAAAATTGAATAATAAATAGATGACGGAATTTTTGAACTTTATCCCGTGGGTGTCGTAACTCTATGAAATGCTAAAAAAATCTAATGGATTCCGATGGATGGCGGCGGCGATCCTAGGTGGACAAATACAAATACAACAGTGGTACCTACTCAGGGGGACTGCTTAAGAGAAGAGTACTCCCTCCCAACCTATTAAAAACATAATACATCCAAATTATGTTTTTAATAGGTTGGGATATTATTACATAATACATCCAAAGGTAATATGCAGATATTATATTTTATCCCAGGGGTAGACACTACGAAGATATCATTCGGATATAAAAATACTTAAAAATTACTTGGTATAAAACATAGAATTTACACTTGACAGGAACACTCCTGGAAAGTACTTTTACGCGCCGATGACGAAGATGATCAAAGGCTGACGTAATTACAAAATGCAGTAACTCAAATAAACAAGTAAGTTAATTGTACGTGGATCTCTAAAATCTCCCCACTTACTTCTCGTATATACCCTTCTTGTATCTATCATACATATTCTCAACTATCATCATCTTGTGTTTTTTTACTTAGTTTTTTAATTTTTTTATACCTTCAGTTTTCGCCATTCGTTTACATAAAGATCAGTTCTAGTCTATTAGGATTGATGATAAATATACATTTTGTAGCGGCGGTAAGAGTATCCGATACCTCATATCAACTGTAGGTTGTCGTAAGAGGCGAAAGAGAGAAATTGAATTAAGAGAGGAAGCGGGCAGCGTCATCGTCTTGTAACTAAATTCTAACTTAAATTATAAAAAAAACTGCATTTGCTGGCCCACCTGCTAATCTTGGAAATTGGGGGATATTATGACGCAATGTATGGGGGAGGCCTGTCTTCAGCAGTGGACTTTTGAAGGGCTGTAATAGATATCGGTATAATCACCTCGTTTACAGCCGACGTAAAATAATTAGACGGTCAACTAGCAAGAGCGTCAAAGGTGTGAAACGTCTAGTGTTACGATCAAAGACATTGACTTGATTGCGGTTGTTAATCCGTCTGTCAAGTGAAAGTCCAGCAGTGAACTTTCACGGGCTGATAAATATAAAAAAAGATGGCAAACCTACTTCTAATCAAAAAGAGACGTCCCAAGGTGTCTCTTAAGTTTCAAAAAACTTTATTCAAACACTGGGAATTTATTCTATATTGGCTGAATTGAATATTTGGTACAAATTTTGGGATCAGCTACTGGTGCGAACAGTTTAGCGTGGCAACTATGACAACTCGGTCGTTGCTACCGTACAAAAATTTTATCCTGATTTGGTATTTATTTATTTAAAAAGTTACACCAACAGTACATGTATACATATTATAAAAGTTACATTTTAAAGCACAATTCCTTGTAAATATACATATTATAGGCGTACACAACATTGACAGGAGAAATTAAATAACAACACGATATATATCTGAAAATTAAAAAAAATAAAATAATAAAACTCACTAAAGCCAAACTAAAAACTTTACTGAGAACAAATGCCTCTTCACAAAAGACCGGCCAGTTTTAGTTTAAATTTGAACAACGAGTCGTGGAAAATGTCTTATGTTGTAACATTAGACATATACATCTCTTGATACTGTGCGCAAAATCTGGCGAGAGGAGAATGGCGTCCAAGGTTAGCCCTTACAGAAGGCAATGTAAAAGTTTTTTTGATCGGATGTCGGGGTATGCGAGCTGGCACCGTCGATTTAACACGTTCCAGTACATTTTATTTTACCGTTGACAAGTGCGTGCAAAAACACCAAACGTCTCTTCGACGGCTACGCAACGAGTTCATTTAAAAAAAGGCAAGACGATGCTCATATGGTAGACGGTGTGACACGCCCTGCGAAATAAATGCCAGATGCCTAGTGAACGCACGCTGAATACCATCCTAGCGTTGAGAGTGAACAGCATATACAGGGTTTCATGCCACTAGTATTTGAAACCAGCACCACAAAAGTTAGGTAATAATCGTTTTACCTAACTTCGGAGTCCTGATGGAGCCAAACGGGCTCCTATTCGAAATTATTTAAACCTTCACATCAAATTTTAGAAGTGAATATTCAACTTTACAACATGACAGCGATTCAAATTAACAATTATTGCCGTCTACTGTACATTTGCGAGAGTGTGAGGAACGCAAATTACAAAATTATTTTAAACGGCTAACGGCTATACACAAGATAACAGATGTTTCTTATGGTTACGGACGGATGTCCTTATTGCTATATCTTATCGTGTGTCTTGATGAGTTAAGAAAGGTCTACAAAACAAATCGAATTACTGAGGTGTTGAGCATGACTTTCGATTTAAATAACGTTACAGCCTATATATATATATATATATATATATATATATATATATATATATATATATATATATATATATATATATAGCGCGGCAGACAATTCCTTGCCTTAAAACCCCCTCAGAAATGAGAAGAGACCTGGGTACAGGCAGCAGTGGAACGTATAAAGGCTATAACTTTACTTTAATTTTACAGCCGATATACGTCCCACTTCCAGGTAAAGGCCGCTAATTTCTGAGAAGTTTGTAGAGCAAAGGAATATCCGCCGCGCTGCCCCTGTGTGTTAGCGGACTTCAAATGCAGGATTACTCACGATGTTTCCGGAGCCGAGTAATCATAATTCAGTGCGGCAACGACTCCAGCGTGCTTGATGTTACGTGTAGCAGAGTAAACTCGAGTCAGCATCACCGAGCCGAGCGTGATCACTATCTTTCGCTGTTCAGAAAATACGTGCATAAAGAAATTTTCACTTCGAAAATGGCAATTAAAGTTTAAAAGGACTTACTTAGACTGTGGACTGTTTAATGTATTTGTTGATATTTTAAAATTATCGCCGATAAGTTTCATAACGAGTTGAGTTAGTATTGAGATGGTAGTCGAGATCGATGTGGTGAGTGCTCCTGCCCCCACAGCTCCACCGTCGTGGCCACCGGCGCATTCGTTTTTCAAAAATAGAATTAGGTTGCTGGTACTTTACAAATCTGTTTCTTGTGTCTTACTTACATCTCTCATGATCTGGACATATGCGTAACATTGACGAATGCGTTACCTAGTGGTTAATTTGGGTGACAAACGAGCACATAGTCTACATGGTAAACGGATATCTTAGCTTATTTAAGTCAAATACCATCGCCTGCACTGCTGTAGGTAGGTTTGAAGGGTATAGAGCTATTATCATTTGAGGTTGTGGGGCATTCTATCTTAAGCCATGTAGACTATGATGTATCTGTAGCCTATTTTGCTTGAGATTGGGGGCAAGAGTCGATAGGCTGCAGTAAACAAATACCATCAAGTGGACTGTAAGTTCATTCGTCAATTCAGTTATATAAAAATATCTACTATATTTCTACAGGCAACATCCTCGAAAATGCTATACTCGATATAAAAAGTTAGCAACCCTAGAGCCTCGATAAACAATGCGTGTGTGCGGGTAGTAGAGTCTGCAAACACAATTATCGGATTATAATTATAGTGTGCGTGATTTGGTTTTGGAGTAAAGGACAAAATAATTTATGTTGTAATTGTTTGTTACAGATACAAAAGGTATAATATGCGCTTAATTTACTGTATATAAATAATTGAAGTGGCAGAAGAAGCACGAGATTAGAATCAACGCAGTAGAAATGCGGTCGTTAAGGAGTATGTTAGGGCTGAATCTGAACGACAGGGTAAGAAATTGTGTAATAAGAGAAGAGTGTGGTTTGCAAGATGATTTTGTGACCAGGATTAAGAAAGGAATGCTTCGGTGGTTTGGTCATGTGGAAAGAATGAATGAGGAAAGAGTGACAAAGAAAATTTATGTTGCAGAAGTGAATGGCAGAGTCGGAAAGGGACGTCCTAGGCGAAAGTTTATCGACCAAATTGGCGATTTATTGAAAACGGGCCAAATTAGGAGTACCCTTAACCGACGAGCATGCATGCGTAGGTGTATGGATGTGAAGGAGGCGAGAGAGGTGTGTCAGGATCGTGCCAAATGGAAGTCTGTAGTCTCTGCCTACCCCTCTGGGTGACAGGCGTGAGTGTTTATGTTATGTTTATGTTTATAAATTAATTGACTCTGACGTTACTTTGCGGAAAGAATAAACAGAATTATTATATTAACATACGGATTTTAGCAAATATATTTTGTTGAAAATATTCTGTGTTACGAGGTGTAACTGAATGATGTTGCCAATTTTTTTATATATAAAGCTGACATTACCTCTTATAAATTATTAAAACTAACGAGAAGTTCAACCTAATCAAAGCAAAAGTATTACATCAAAAAAATTTCTTTTTAAAAGCACAATGTGGAAGTTGATCAAAGCAAAAGTATTACTTTAATTTTTTTCTTTTTAAAAGCACAATGTGGAAGTTGCACAAGCTAAGTCATCGCTTCAACACATCCTTCCTGTGGAACATAAACTATTTTAACCCAATGGTTACAATTTAACCTCATGCAAAAACATAAAATTCTGTGAGTTCTCACTACGCTACTATTATACTGTTAATTAAAGTTATATGTTAGTTTTAGACTCTATTTTATCGTAATATCGGTCATAATCGGTCACGTTTCGTCTTACTGTTTTTCATTATACCTGTGCATGCTGCGACTAGCTTTTTTATACTTGCTTAGTGGTTAATATATGTGGGATTTGAAATAAAATAAACCTTCACAATAACACTTGAAAAAATACATATATAAATTATTCATTCTTCCTGACCTTAATGTTCCTCTCGCATATCTCAATGACGTCCTCTCTCCTTCTACTCGCTCACACACATCTTTCCTCTCACTTCTACCGTTCCCACATATATGTACAGAATGGCTCAGTACTGATCTTGTTGGTGGTAATAAATATATAAATTAAATCCTATTAAATTGTGTTTACGGTTACATAATATTGTCAGAAGCTCCAAATTTAAGTAACATTACGTGCGTGAGTTAGAATAAATTTATTGTATCGATTTCAAAGTCTCTAAATCTATTGATGTGTATATAATTATCTATGGCCGTATGAGGAAACTCGAGGTCGATCAGCGAGCTATGGAGACGGCCATGATCGTAGTTTCTCTGCATGACAAACTTAGAAATGAGGATACCTGCAGTAGTACCAGAGTTATCGACAGTTCAACGGATTAGTCAAGGCCATATAGCTCGAAAAAACGACAACCGATGGAGAAGAAAGTTTCTCGAGTGGCAGCCTCGTACGTGTAGTCCAAGTGATGATCCCACTTGAAGGTGCGACAAACTGGTAATATATGCAGGAAACCGATGGATGTATATGTTTGTTATGGCTTAGAACTGTGCTTTATGGCATTCCTTGGCTATGTTCAGTGGTGGACTTGTGAAGGGCTGTAATAGTCCAACAGTCCACCTTATGCTACTATAACCTATGGGCATCTGCAGCTATTAATGCACACAAAATTTTATATTTACACTGTGTAAATATAAAATTGAAAACAACACTGTTTTACACTTTATTAATATAAAATGTGTTAATAAGTCGACCACAGCGGCACCCAGTTCGTGGTCCCAGGTCCAGTTTCGTATTTCCTATTTACCCAACTATCTACCCAACAACAAGGAGTGTGATGTTTTTTGAGAGCTATGATCGATTTATGTTTATTTCTTTGGCACGTTCTGAAGCCAAAATGGCTTGATGAATTTTTATTTAGATTCGTCCTAATTGTGGAAGTGATATACACTATGTTATATTTACACATTGCATCTGCAAAAACAAAAAAGGGAGGGAAAGTTTTTATTAGTACACTTTTTAACACTGTCGGGTTTTTTAAATTACTGTTGTAACCGTTCAGCTTGTTAACGTAATATATTGTGAATATGAGTCCTTTCGATTTCTTTAATATGTAATAATTCGACTAGAGCGTCATTTATCGGAATTTTGCATAGAATACGAAATCATGATAAAATAAATACATTGTTTGCATTTAAACTTAACCGGTCAAGTCGTTCGGAAGTTACATGATAACCAGCATACGCTTTAATGATAAATATTGGTTCTAAAACCTATTTACTACTTATCTAACTTATTAATAAAATACATTGGTTTAAACTATAGAATACTATATTTAAAACAGTGTATTTTATTGTGAATATATCACAATAACACAGGGGAATGGGCTGTACCCGTGTAGCCACTAATGTGTCAATTCACAGCTATAAATGTCAACACTTCTCTTTTGAGATTGTTGTTGCTGGGTTCAATTTATTACAAAAATACCGATTTGAATGTCGAAAATACAGCCGGATGGAAGAATTTGAATAAAAGTGGTATATCTTTTTACCAGTAAATCAAACCTATTTATTAAACAAAAACACTCACGCCTGTCACCCAGAGGGGTAGGCAGAGAATACGGACTTCAATTTAGCATGATCCTGACGTACCTCTTTCGCATCCTTTACATCCATATATCTACGCATACATGCTGTTAGAAATGTAGTGAAATGTATATGAATTTAGGATTTATTACTCATTTAGCAACTACAAACGAAGAGGTTAGCGCTTATGACCGTTGTCAGTCTGAACTATATTTTTAATTTTTGGCATTATTTATTTGGTTACGCCACAAGAAACAAAAGTAAAGAAATATTAATGAGTAAAACATCAGTACTAGGAATGTTCCAAAATTGTACTTAGCAAGTTGCACGTTGACAAGCTAAATCGATACAATCAAAAACGGTGAAAAATAATTTGTTATTACATTTTTTATTAAATTATAATTTTGTTCCCTCTATAGAATCTTTGATCTTATGATATCTTCCTCTATAACTTTGAAAACTTACATTCAATAAAGTTTACAAATTCAATTTTCTTGTTACATATCATTTCTACATACTGTATGTTTACTTTACGTCTAATCAAAAAAAATTGGGTTAGGTAGATCCATTTTGTGTAAAAAGTAAGAAAATGTAATTTATAATATATAATTTCATACTTTTTCTTCCGATTTTGCTCTTACCTGGTGTTGGATTACCTATACTGTGTGTATTATTAACTACTATTGGTACCTTTTTAAAAATAAGATAAGATAAGGTATATTTTTATTAAAAAAAAAACATTCTTGAAGTTTTGCTTGAAATACGAACATAAAAAATTAGGATAGAAGCCACGGGAAGGCTTAACTGGAGGCCTACGAAAAATGGTTACATTCGCTCAAATATTTTGTAACGAAATTGTACGTATAACATTAGCACCGGTAAGTCTGATGCTGTGAAAAGGATTAATTCAACATCTGAAGTTGTGATAGCTCACAAAAATTAATCACAGCACTGATGAAGAAGAAGAAATAAGAATTGAATCGAAACGTGGTAATCACTCACACGGTACATAGGCTGTAATAACTGTTTCCTGAGATTATATTTATGCAAATAGAATATCCTAGAGGACACCATATAAAAATATATATTTGTAAATATTGTAAAATGTGTATTTGAAAAATATATCAATATTCGGTATCATTTCTTGTTAAAAATCTGTGTTGTTAAAAATATCAGACGATAATTGTTAAACAAATATATTTTTTCCAAGGTAAATAAAAAAATTAATTTATAGAAAACTTAAAAACATGATTTGAGTATTATCGGCAAACACTTCGACTTTCAGTCGGCAAACGTCTACTATAGATAGCTTAATGATTACGAATTACGGATGTGTTTAATTGTTACAGCCTAGTTAAATTTCTAAATCTTTTAATAAATTTTATAATTCCTTCAATAGTTTTTTCCTTATTAAATGAAGTAAGTCGTCCCCCAAAGTATGTCACAAAGTAATGTCAAGAGCCACATGCCTCCATCGACTTCCTGCATATTTTAGCTGGTCGTCACTCCATCTCACGGAGGGCTAATTAAATGTATTCATACTTTTGTTAATTTTCCCTAAAATAACTACTTTAGAGAATTTTTCCTTGTCCATTGATTTTAAATAAAAACATAAAGTAAGGAAACTTGCATGTATGAGGAATTAAATATTTAAGTATGTACACACTTGGAGCATCCCATTAACCTCTCAGAAATGAGAGCCTTGTGCCCAGCTTGGGACTTATATAAGCTGTTATTTTACTTTAATTTTCTACAATCCACTTGAGCTTCCATGAAATCGCTATCATTTATTATCAAATTTAAGGCTAATGTCTAGTCTCATACATTATATTGTGTAATTTTTATAGTTTTACAAGAACGTTTATTGTACAATGTTATCAGTGATTTTTACATTATTTCTATTATGAATCGTTATAAA
This sequence comes from Parnassius apollo, assembly GCA_907164705.1. Taxonomy (NCBI): domain Eukaryota; kingdom Metazoa; phylum Arthropoda; class Insecta; order Lepidoptera; family Papilionidae; genus Parnassius; species Parnassius apollo. The sequence goes on along the minus strand of CAJQZP010001402.1, from coordinate 1,439,350 downwards.
TAATATTTGTATAATTATCGTTTTGCTTTTATATTATTTTTTAATTATCGAAAATAAAATAGATTATTAGTCATTGTATTGTCATAATAATTATCATAGATAATTTTCTCAGTTTATTTATAATTTAGAATTTGAGGTATTTAAAAAGATTATATATAAGTATAGATATAAGTATTTTCATAATCTAAACATTTGTAATTAATTCACTTATCATCAATATTTATAACAGCGTTTTACTTATTTTCATATTATAAAAGTATTTGGATTGTATAATTATTCTTACACATTCAAACTGTTCCTAGGTTCCTAGGTTGTGATAGGTAGTAGGGATATGCTACCACCATTGTGTGATATAATTTAAACGATTGCAATAATTATTGTCTGGCTATTCGAGTTGTGAACTGGTAAAGTAAACAAGTAATCAAGCGTATTATTATCCTTCCTGCGACTTCTACAACGATAAGTAACACAAGTGTTGTCTGTTAGTTGTTAAGTGTAAGTAAAAGATTTTACTTCTTTAAGTATTGACACTTACATAATCAATCCTCAATTAGGAATCAACATGCATATACGTGAATCGGACTAAGGTAGACTGCCCCGCAACCAGTGAAAAGAGTTACCTGTCCCCTACACAAACAATAGCACATTATGCTGCAATTTCATGCAAATATTTTATGAGGGCTTGGCCCTTAGCTGTTACATAGCTGACAGCGTCGCTCTGATATGTATGAAATCTATATTAAGTTAATCCTTAAACTCGAGTTACTAAAAACGTAAAATCAAACTGCGTTACAAATTGTTCAAACAAAAACTAAAAAATAAAACCAACTAAATTGGCTTTTAATAAGAAAACAAAAACAAACAATTCTCTAAATAATTCAACAGCGAAAAAAATTTCCATTTTAAATTTTGCAGTTACTAAACTGCAATATGTGTAAATTATGAAAATAAAAAGAATAGACCAACATATTTCAAAATGTCTCCAATATTATTAACAAATTTAAAACTATTTGAATTTAAAATTTAAACAAAAGCACCAACTTAGGAACAAGTCATTGAACTGCTACATTCACTGCGTTCATAAATTTATCATTTCAGTATTTTGCTTAAAAAACAAAGTCTCCTAGGTGAAATATTTATACATTGTAGTACCTAAAGTCTGTCTGGAAAACCTTTTAATTCTTTCATTCAAATAAGCTGTATTAGATATTTACATTATCCTATATTTGTATTAATTTAAAAATATTACGTTAGCTTAAATATTCAATAGACAATCGATAAGCATTTGTTCAGCAAATTACACTCATATAGTATTAATACAGATAATAAAAACAGTATTAATGTTAAAAAAGGACAAAGATAAAAATAAATAAGAGAACACATGATATGATTCCAGGATTGATATTCTTCATAATTTGTACATATTTCATAAAATACACATTAACCCTCATATTTTGGAGCAATGAATGGGTGTCTATAAAGACCAAAGACGGAAACCTAGCAGGAAAGTGTAGCAGCGTATTCCTAATGAAAACCAAACATGTAAAATTGCGGTTGCCAACCTGCCAGCTAAGCGCGGCAACTGTGCCAAATGCCCCCATGAGGCAATCTATGGTGTAAGCCCAAGTTTAGCAGTGGACTGTAGAGGTTAGATAATACATAAATGACCAAAAAGTAGTTGGTAGGTAAATATATTGGTAGGTAATATAGCCTCATTGTTCTTCTTCTCATCCCGTAAAATCCTAATGTAGAACACGGGTTTTTCTCATCTTAGGGAACTTTGACAAGCCGGTTGACGATCGCATTAGCAAATGATTCACACCTTTGATGCTGATACCCACCGCTGATCTAGCCATGTTACGCGTAGCTCGATCGAGGTGTTTGTATCTTCATCGATCGGAGCCATAAGATATTTCTGGAATTACCCATTAATACTTAAGATACCTACGAGACAAAATGGCAGCAGGTAACGAACCTCGTTTAAGGTTTTACTGTTAGTAGAAAGTTACTGTAGTTTTTGTTATCCCTTTTATATTTACGATATAACATAAAAGTGTTGTTGTTGTTGGCGGATTTCATTTTAAATTGTTTTCTTGATAATTTATTTCGAGATCTGTTAATTTTCTACTTATAATTAAATATTTACTTACTTTGCTTCTTCGATTTTCTATCTTTGTTTCCTTTTACTATTTATAGTAAATACTGAGGTTAATATTTGCAATGCCGGGACGGAGAACCAAATTTATCTTGAGCTCCAAGATCTCAAGGCGTCCAAAGAGCAATGTGATCAGTTGCTTAAAGAAAGGGATGAAAAAGAAAGGGAAAATGATAAGAAGAATTTCAAAAAATACACAGCTTAAAAGTTTTATGGTAAAGATGCACAAAGACTATACCTACAGATATTTTATAGGGAAAGAATCAGCTCCAGGGAACAATCGATGAGTTTGAATGGTGCAGCAAAGAATATGACGAAGCCTTCAGATTAAGTGAATGAGCAGATTTTGCATATTACGGTGACCTATAGAACATATAATGTTAAATGCCTTGGCACCAGTATTACATGAAGAAGGGTTCATTACGTTTATACGAATTATTTACGCTATTTAATAGTTTAACCTATTATTCATCAGTAAGTCTGTCAGTCTATTATTATATTCTATTCCGTACCATTTCGTTCCTTTTCGTTTCGTTTCTTTCCGCTCCATTCTGTTCCATTCCTTTCCGTTCTTTTCTTTTCTTTTCTATTATATTCCATTCTATTATAATATATTCCATTCTGTTCAATTCCATTCTATTCTGTGCTAGTATATTCTATCTATTATTTTGCTTACTATTGCTCTTTCGCACTACAAGTACCGTAATTGTCCATGAAGATATTTAAAAATGAATGCTTCAGACTAATCTCCGATTAAGCGTCACTCGTACTGGACCTAATTTGTTTAAGAGTTTTGTAGATGGGACTGCGTGAAAGATATAAGGCTAAACTAAACCACTGCTAGTGCTTATCAAGCGAATAGATTATAGTTAGTAAGGTATATTTCTTGAAATATTTTCTATACTATCTCTCCTCGGATGATGAGGTACGGGTGGAAGTTTAATCAAAGAAAAAAGCATGGTTAGATTTACTAGCAACCAAAGCTGGTAATTCTTCTGGTATGAATGATGAGATTGAAAGAAAAAAGGCAGAATTTAGACGTCTAAATAAGAGAGTAAAAGAAGTTGTTGAAAGGAAAAAGAAAGAAAGAACGAATAAGAATGATAGAAGGATATCTGATAATTTCCAGGCTAACAGAAAAATGTTCTGGAAACTCGTAGGAACTGCCAGGGGAAATACAAAACAGCCTCTAATTAATGCTATAAGAGACGAGAATGGATGTATTCTGAATGATGAAGCTTCGAATTTAAATAGATGGAAGGAATACTTTGAAAGCGTGTTTATGAGTGAAGAGTCGTCTGAATTAAATGAACTAGAAATTCCGAAAGAAGTGGAAAGGGGTATGGAGATAAGTGTAGATGAAATAATGAAAGCAATGAAAAGCATGAAAGCAGGTAAGGCAGCTGGATATGATAGAGTATCACTCGAGATGCTAAGGGCTGGAGAGGGAGTGGTGGCAGGCCTGCTGTACACCTTGTTTAATTTATGTTGGGAATTAAAAAGGGTACCGGATGACTGGTGTAAAGCAGTTATAGTACCAATATATAAAGGAAAAGGGTCACAGCAGGACTGCAAAAAATACCGTGTAATTAGCTTGCTTAGTATTGTGGGTAAACTGTATGCTAAGGTGTTAATTGAAAGAGTTATGAAAGAAACTGATGGAAAAATTTGGGATGTGCAAGCGGGTTTTTTTTAGCAAGGGAATGGGGTGTACATATCAAGTCTTTTCCATGCGCATGATTGCGGAGAAGTTTTTGGCCAAAAACCAGAAAGTTTTTTGTGCGTTCATGGACTTGGAAATGGCTTATGACAGAGTGGACAGGAATGTGTTATGGCAAACACTGAACTCATTTGGGTTGAGCGCTGGTTTGATACAGGCATTAAGGTCTCTTTATAGGGACTCTAGTGCTTGTGTCGGGATCTACTCGGACTGGTTTGGCATCCAAAAAGGTGTCAGACATGGCTGTGTAGCTTCCCCTTGGCTGTTCAACCTATTTATGGACAGGTGTTTGCAAACTTTGAAAGATGACGAATGTGGGTTAAGAATGGGCGAGTTAACCGTCAAATGCCTTTTGTATGCCGATGATCAAGTCATATTAGCGTCATCGGTGGCTGAGTTGCAAATGATGGTTACATTAATGAACTGGGAATTAAAAGAAAGGGGAATGAAAGTGAACGCAAGTAAGACGAAAGTGATGGTTTTTAAAAGAGAAGAAAGCAAAACGGTATGTGAAATAAGAATAGAAGGAGAGTTAATTGAGCAAGTGGGTGAGTTTGTGTATTTGGGATGTGTATTTAGCAGGGATGGTAGATATGATAGGGATATAGAACGACGAGTAAATGCAGGGAATAGAGTGAATGGGGCACTACACTCTATTGTGAAGAACCAGAATGTGTTAAAAAAGGCACGTATGGTAATTCATAATACTGTGTTAGTCCCTACTTTAATGTATGGTAGTGAAAGCTGAGTGTGGCAGAAGAAGCACGAAAGTAGAATAAATGCTGTAGAAATGCGGTCTTTAAGGAGTATGCTAGGGTTGAATCTGAATGACAGGGTGAGAAATTGCGTGATAAGAGATAAATGTGGTATGCAAGATGATGTTGTGACCAGGATTAAGAAAGGAATGCTTCGATGGTTTGGTCATGTAGAAAGAATGAATGAGGAAAGAGTGACAAAGCAAATTTATATGGCAGATGTGAACGGCCGAGTCGGGAAGGGACGCCCTAGAAAAAAGTTTATCGACCAAATTGGCGATATTTTGAAAAGGGGCCACGTTAGGAGTACCCTTAACCGACGAGCATGTATGCGTAGATATATGGATGTAAAGGAGGCGAAAGAGAAATGTCAGGATCGTACCAAATGGAAATCCTTGGAGTCTGCCTACCTCTCTGGTTGACAGGCGTGAGTGTTTATGTATATGTATGTATGTATTATCTCTCCCTTTGGTACCTCGGATGCGCACCGCGGTTTTAAGTTACACAACAAATTTAAGAGCATATTTGTTGTATATGTAACGCTGGAATGCCCTTAAAATTTATCCAGCTATAATGAATATGATGAATATAACTATAATAATGAATCAGCTATAAATAATGCTTCGTATGGTGAGTATAGAGAACCGGAGACACTTTTTACTGAAAATGAGGCATTCCATCTTAGTCTTCAGGGGTGACAATGCATCATCTGCATTTTGATTCTAAATCAAGGATATATGTAGATTTCTATGTGCTACAGCATCCCCTTATCATTAGGTGGACTGTGTGCTCGTTTATCACTTTTGTTCTATAAAAATGTCTATTGCAGAGATTGTATAGTTATTTCAGCAAGTACAAGTTGGTAAAGTATGGTAAAGCTTGAACCAGTGAACATCCCATTGCCGGGTACAGGAATCCTTTCACTCTTGAGAAAATAATAAAGCCAATTACTTGAAATATCCTAGAAATATTTTTTATGGAATAAGGGTAACAAACGAGCAAACAGTCCATCTGAAGGTAAGTGGATGCTATGGCCCATGGACATCTACATTTATCCTCAATTAAGAATCAAAATGCAGATGGCATGCTTCGTTTCCAGTATAACGGATCTCCGATTCTCTATACACACAATACGAAACAGCACAGCAATATTAAACTGATATACGAGTATATACCCTGCTATTCTGTGAAATCGTGGTCCTTCTCCGGTCGAGACGACTCATTCCTGCTTCAATAATAATGTAGCTGAAGCCTGACTACCACTTATAAAATAAAAAATATACCTCAGACATGCAGGTTTCTCAGCACGGAAAATCAACACTTGAAATTGCAATTGAGTATTTCACTTGTACCCACAGGGATCGAACCCTGGTTACTTGCTTAGTAACTTTCCTTACCTATACTCGCTATAGTCCTAGCGCTTACAATATTCGCATCCTCCCATAAATGCACCTTACTTAGCCTTTTCCATCTGCGAGGACACAGCCCACTCGTTGTTAATGCATATTGCATGTCTTTTGGTGCATACGCATTTGAACGATGCACACCTGTACTTCTTGATAACCAAAGCTTTCATAAATTAATCGCTTTCCTGTGTCTGCTTGAATGCTGGCGCAAGTTCTAATAATAAGTGCTAGCGCAAACTATTGCTATCATATGCCACAAGAATTACATTCCTATTTTTCGTTTTTTGGTATTGACATTTATATAAAACTTCAAATCTTCAAAAATTAAGTAGTCAAAAGTTCGAGATTGTCTTAGTACAATTTATGAAGGACTTTTTATTTATGTTGATGTCACGAAACAGCTATAAACTAAATGAAAAAAAAGATTTAAAACTGTATTTTTATTATTACAAATTTTAAGACCGTTACATAAATGCAACAAAGAAATTCTCTTAAGATATATATTAAAATTACAACAAAAATATACTTACGCATTGATTATAACTACATTTACGGATTTTATCGCGTTTATTTTACTATTATTTTTAATTCCCGTCTTTTCGGGCGCTTTCCAGCACCCATGGTCACGGGGGACTGAGATGACTGACGTCCCGATGTCATTGTTAAACCCGGAGTACCTTCAGCTTTTTTAATTATTGTTTATAGTCCGATCTATGCAAAATGAACTGACTATGTCCTGAGGTCTTGCAGTGGTATGCTTGGGTTTAGTTTTAATTTTATTGATTAAGGATCCCAAGCAGGTGGTAGTATCCAGCCTCCTTCTCTATTGAAATTAGGATGTTTTTTAATTTCAATAGCCTCACGTATCATCGTTGGTAGGAATCGGTGTTCTTTCGCGAGGATTTGTGGTCTATCAAATCTGATGTAATGGTTGGGGCCGTCTAGGATATGATCGCAAACTGCAGACTTCCCGGAACGTTGATGCTTCACATCAGCTATATGTTCTTTTACGCGGGTTCTAATTGATCTTTTTGTTTGTCCTATATAAGAGAGACCACATTCACAATCAAGCTTGTACACTCCTGCATCTTGTAGAGGAATATGACACTTGACTGATGGTAGGAACTGACTACTCTTTGTCGTGCTTCTTGTCGTGCAGAACTTGCTTCGGGTCCCGCACCTACGTCACAGTGACCGAGTGAAGCCAGCCACAGACGAGCGTGTGCCTGCTGTACTACCATATGTCAGAGGTGTCACAGACAAGATTGGCTACATCTTGAAGCGAGCTTCTATTAGAACATTCTACAAGCCGCCGAAGAAGATTGGTCAGTTCCTACCATAAGTCAAGTGTCATATTCCTCTACAAGATGCAGGAGTGTATAAGCTTGATTGTGAATGTGGTCTCTAAAATAAATTATAAATTAAAGTGGGGACTAACACAGCACTGTGAATTGTCATACGTGCTTTTTTTGAAACATTCTGACTATTCATAATGTACTGAAAATTACTATTGATATAGATGACTAATCAGTAATTTTGGAAAATTTTGTGCGTCTATATCCGCATTACGCAAAAACTACAAAACCTGCTGATTATTTAAATTTGTTATGGAGGTGTCTTATGTACCGGGTTAACATCTAAAATACAATTTGTTTGAGAAAAATGTAATGTAAAGCAAAATTAAAAAAAATCTACTTCTTAGTTATTAGATTTTTATACGTTAAATACACAATATTGTTTGGTCGCTCCTGTAAAATAGCATCATGCTATAAGCAGGAGTGCTACCAAGCCTGGGCTGACGCATCAGCGTTCCTGAAAGTAAACACCAGCGCTCTAAAAAAGAAGTATAATTCCGCCTCTAGGTCGTTCAAAAGAGTCATTGCCAAGGCAAAGTCAGAGCACATAGGCAGAATTGGCGAGAAACTAGTTCACCTTCCTTCTGGAAGCCGTGCATTCTGGTCTCTCGCCAAGGCTGTCCAGGGGAATTTCTATCAGCCATCTCTTCCATCTCTGCGCAGGGAGGACGACCCACTGGCCCATACCCCAAAGGAGAAAGCCGATCTTCTAGGCTCTTTCTTTGCGTCCAACTCGACTCTCGATGACGGGGGGGAGTATGCCGCCGACAATCCTGCAGTGTGAGTGCTCCATGCCGGAAGTGCAGTTCACACAGCGCTCGGTTCGCAAAGCACTCCTCTCCTGGACATCCACAAGTCGACTGGGCCTGACGGAATCCCCCCAATTATGCTGAGGACGTGTGCTCCAGAGTTGGCATCGGTTTTAACGCGTCTTTTCCGGTACTCCTACTCCCTAGGTGCAGTCCCAAAATCATGGAAGACGGCTTTCATCCACCCGATCCCTAAAAAAAGGCGACCGCTCAGACCCATCCAACTACTGGCCTATCGCCATCACCTCCTTGTTCTCCAAAACAATGGAGTCCGTTATAAACTGCCAGCTCATGAGGTACCTTGAGGATCACCAGCTGATTAGTGACCGTCAATACGGTTTTCGCCGAGGTCGGTCAGCTGGTGATCTTCTGGTCTACCTAACTCACAGATGGGCGGACGCAGTAGAGTTCAAGTGGGAGGCATTGGCCGTTAGTTTGGACATTGCGAAGGCCTTCGATCGGGTTTGACACAAAGCGCTTCTTTCGAAGCTCCCTTCCTATGGGCTTCCCGAGAAATTGTGCGATTGGATCGCCAGCTTTCTTGCAGATCGGAGCATCAAGGTCGTTGTAGGCGGTGCAAGCTCCGATTGCAAGCCTATTAATGCTGGTGTTCCACAAGGCTGCGTGCTATCGCCAACGCTGTTTCTTCTGCATATCAATGATATGTTGCAAACCCGTAACTTTCATTGCTATGCAGATGACAGCACTGGTGATGCTCTTTATACCGGCGGAGCCAATATTTCTCGGTAAAACGTCTCCGAGTGCCGGGACAAACTTGTGTCTGAAGTCAAGTCTTTGCTGAACGGATTGGGGGCGACTAAATCTAGTTCAGTTTAACCCCCAGAAGACACAAGTTTGCGCGTTAACCGCTAAAAAGAACCCCTTTGTCGTATCTCCTCAGTTTCAAGGCACTTCCCATTTTTGCCAGTATCGGAATCCTCGGCGTCGACATATCGAGTGACGTGCAGTTTCGTGGTCACTTGAAACTTGAGCTTGGCTTGCTCAGCAGAGCGGGACAGTATTTCATGCCGGCACACCGCCTGCAACTTTACAAAGCGTAAGTTCGGCCGCACATGGAATACTGTTCCCATCTCTGGGCTGGGGCTCCCCAGTACCAGCTCCTTCCACTTGACCGCAACCAGCGCAGAGCGGCTCGAATCGTCGACGACCGAGTGCTTTCCGATCGGCTCTATTCATTGACACTGCGAAGAGATGTTGCATCTCTGCATTTTCTTTCGCATATACCATGGAGAGTGCTTTGTGCAATTGTTTGGATTAATCCCAGCCGCCAAATTTCATGAACGCACTACGCGACAAACGTCCCGATACCATCCACACCATCTGGATGCTTGGCGGTCCACCACTGTACGTTTCAAGAGGATTTTCCTTCCGCGTACAACCTTTCTGTGGAATAGTTTACCACCAGCGATTTTTCCGGACCGATACGACCTGGGGACCTTCAAGAAAAGAGCGTACTCCTTTCTAAAGGGCCGGCGACGCACCTGCAATTTCCCTGGTGTTGTGGTTGATCATGGGCGGCGGTAGTCACTTAACATCAGGTGAGCCGCATGCTCGTTTGCCCCCTCTTCTATATAAAAAAAATAACATACACATATTTCTTCTGAGGTGATCGACTCAGTAATTAATAAATTTTACTTGCTCAATTATGACATATGCATGAAAATATGTGATCTTTTTGCAAGGGATTTCTGAATTTTCTTACTATTTATTTGATGTTTGTCTTTGCTACGAGTCGAGCCTATTGGTACTATAGCCATACAATTGTACAAGTATCTGACTAGGCTCTACCACACACCAAATCATTCTGTATGTTTATCGTGGCGAATGAATAATATCGTTATATTCTTAAACGGTTTAATATGTATTTTAAGACATGTTTTTGAGATAAGAGAACGAAACACTCCATTTCCATCACGCTAATCTCAAAGACCCGTACATAATTATGTTTGTGTTCGATGACGTTCTACGAAATAAAATTCGATAATCCTCAATTCGATTTCATTTCGCATATCGAAATTCGTGGGAACTTCAATTCCAAAATTAGGATAATTTTCAATAGAAAGCAATATCGTATCTTTGCAATTACTTGTGGAGATATTTCGCTCTTAATTTCATTATCGTCAATTAATAAGACTGCGGTTATACTCGTAGCTTCTACAACAAAGATTAGATCACTAGGTTATAAGACTCCATTTCTTTCCAGGATGCCGTCTGGGTAGGTACCACCCTCTAATCTACTTCTGCTGCCAATCAGCTGTGCGTACACTGCCTGTGTTCCGGTATGAAGTGTATATATTTTATTCTTGGTTATAATGTATAGATGTTATATGTGGTAGAGCTATGGTACAGCCATATTACGGTTATAGTAAGAAATGATTGGCTAAACCGGATAAGAAAAACGCTCTCACAGGATACCTGTGTGAAATAATAATAATTATTATTACATTCTTCTCCAAATGTCACAAAATATGATCCAGAGTTACATGCAACATCGACTCCCTGCACGTATACCAGCTGGTAACTTCGTCCAGTGCGAGGGCCACCTATGCTTATTATAAGCATATAAACACGCTTACAAATACGAGTATTATCATTGTATTTAACATTTTTCCTATGAAAAGTTATACAATTGGCGCCGTAAATAAGCCTTAGATGAATCTAAAAACACTTTTTTAATTAATTATTTTCCTTTTCCTACTTCTGTCTCTACTGGAAGACACTATATTCCTAAATAAAAAATTGTATAATACTTATAAATTGATAAACGAAACAAAATGTTAATTTTAAAAAAATCCTAAAAAAGTTGATTGGTTTCTTAAGAAAGATAAAATGGTTTCCAATTGCTAGCCTAATATGTACTTAATTTAGGAGGGAGCTGAACTGGTAGCATGCATGCAAAATATACTAAGCATAGCTTGCCCTTGACCGATTATATACTTCACTAGATAAATTGTCACTCATGAGGTTTTACATAAATGTTTCAAAAAACTTAAGTATAGTAAAATTAACCCTTCAACCCCTAAGCGGTCGAATTCGACCGCGGCGCTATTCCGTCCAAATTCAAGCGGTCGAATTCGGCCGCGCACACCCACGGCACTTTAAACCATAAAAACTTATATTTATAGACTACTTTACTATGAAGAAGTTTGTCATTATAGAATCAACATAAAATTTTCTATCCTCTAGTCTAGTGCAATAAAAAATAGTTATACTATGGATATTTCTTTATGATCTACGTTCATTGTTAATGTGTTGATTTTTGGATTTTTCTAGTATTTTATTAGTGTTTTAGTATAGTGTTTTATTATAAAATTATAATGAAAGTTTTCGTGTAAACACAATTTATGTTTTTACGTAAACAATTTCGAGCAATATATATTGAAATAATTGTGATTTTCACACTACTGACATTCGCTTGGTATGTTTTGTTTTTGTTATCAAAATACAATAGTCTTTTTGTAATCAACTAAATCCCGATTTTTATATAATTTTGTATAGATTTTATAATGCTAAATTTCTTCATAGAAAAGTAGTCCCCAAATATAAGTTTTAATGGCTTTAAGTGCTGTGGGTGGGTGCGGTCGCTCGGGATTTGCCGGGCGCATGCAACTGCATGAGAATTTTAAGGTGAATGAGGGGTTAAGGTAGTAATTATAGTAGAGTAAGGAGATAAGTAAACGCTGCAGCGGCTCATGGCTCAAGCACCAATAATAGATCAGCTTGGCTTGAGTGGTCCTTGGAAAGAATACCAGCGTAAAAAGCAGCATAATTTACATTATTTTTGCATGCATTATACATAATTTTTACCATATTAGTTCTCAAAGATGGTATCCCATCTACATTTTGATTCCTGATAAGAAATAAATTCGCATAGGAGTCCTTCGCGGACAAACGTGTCACGTTGTTTGTCCGCGGTGGATTCCTAAACTACTTAACCGATTTTTATGAAATTTGCACACCGTGTGCAGTTTGGTTGAACTTAGAAATAGATTAGTTTTTTTTGCCCATGAGTGACCCACAATTTTTTTTGCGAGTTTAAGGATTTTTAATAGGACATGACAAAGAGTCATCGAAAAGGGCAGAACAACGTCTTCCTGGCAATCTAGTATTAAAATTTGCTATTGAGAAATAAATGTGTTTATGATTAAATTGATATTGGTATAATATAACAGTGGTAGAGCCACGCGGCAGCTTTGCTGTCGCACGTATGGGCCGGCTCAAACCGGGGTGGTACCACGACCTCACAGAATACCGGCGTGAAGTGGAAGCTCTGCTTCCGCGTTTCGTCTGGTGAGTGCAGGTGGCCGGAGGCCCAAATCCCCCCCCCCATCAACATGGTAGCGGAATTAAATGATAGACTACCCCAGGAGGGTACCAGCACCCCTGGAGAATCCCTCGCTGAGCATCCACGACCATGTTTCTCCACTTCTGAGCGTGGGTGCTCAGGCTGCCCCGCGTATTCTGGGGGGGGGGGCAATATTCCGCTCAAGACTAAAACTGCTCGGGGCAAACGGAGCAGCAAGACCAAGGCGACCCCTGCCACGCTGTCCGTGAATTTCTGCAATATCAGGGGGACTTCACTCTAACCTAAACGCCGTCCAGTACCATCTCGAGACGGCGAGGCCGGCTCTGCTCTTTCTGACCGAGACGCAGGTGTCCTCTCCGGCTGATGTCTCGTATCTCTCCTGCCCGGGGTACAAACTGGAACACTCCTTTGTGCCTCGGGCTGGAGTTTGCGTTTACGTCAGAGAGGACATCTGTTCTCGACGCCTCGGCAGACTTGAAGGTTCGGATCTTTCCATCCTTTGGCTACGCGTAGACAGCGACGACCATCCACGCGTCTACGGGTGCCTCTATAGGTCCCATAGCGGTAATGCCGAAACAGACCGACTCTTCGACCACGTCCAAATGGCTGCAGATTCGTTGCTACAGCAGATCCCCTCCGCAGAGATCGTGATCCTCGGCGACTTTAACGCCCATCACGCCGAATGGCTCGGTTCACGTTTAACCGATCATGCGGGGAGATCTGTTCATGATTTTGCCTTGGCATATGGTCTGACACAACTGGTTACTTCGCCTACGCGGATTCCAGATGTGGAGGATCATGCACCTTCCCTGTTGGACCTTCTGCTGACCTCTCACCCGGACGGATATCAGATTTCCGTCGACGCCCCTTTAGGCTCCTCGGACCATTGTCTTGTCCGGAGTGTGGTGCCACTCACGCTGAAATCGCGGTTGCATTCTGCAGGCTGCCGCCGTGTTTGGCACTATAGGTCAGCCGATTGGGATGGGATGCGGTCTTTCTTTGCATCCTACCCTTGGGGGCGGGTTTGCTTCTCGCCGGATGATCCCAACGTTGTTGCGGATTCTGTCGCTGATGTGGTACTTCAGGGTATGGAACTTTTTTTCCTTCCTCTGTGGTGCCCATTGGAGGCAAATCTCAGCCATGGTTTGGTCGCTCCTGTAAAATAGCATCATGCTATAAGCAGGAGTGCTACCGAACATAGGCTGACGCATCAGCGTCCCGGGGTGTAAACACCAGCGCTCTAAAAAAGAAGTATAATTCCGCCTCTAGGTCCTTCAAAAGAGTCATTGCCAAGGCAAAGTCAGAGCACATAGGCAGAATTGGCGAGAGACTAGTTCGTCTTCCTTCTGGAACCCGTGCATTCTGGTCTCTTGCCAAGGCTGTCCAAGGGAATTTCTGTCAGCCATCTCTTCCATCTCTGCACAGGGAGGACGACTCACTGGCCCACACCGCAAAGGAGAAAGCCGATCTTCTAGGCTCTTTCTTTGCGTCTAACTCGACTCTCGATGACGGGGGGAGTACGCCGCCGACCATCCCGCGGTGTGAGTGCTCCATGCCGGAAGTGCAGTTCACTCAGCGCTCGGTTCGCAAAGCACTCCTCTCCCTGGACATCCATAAGTCGAGTGGGCCTGATGGAATCCCCCCAATTGTGCTGAGGACGTGTGCTCCAGAGTTGGCACCGGTTTTAACGCGTCTTTTCCGGTACTCCTACTCCCTAGGCGTAGTCCCAAAATCATGGAAGACGGCTTTCGTCCACCCGATCCCTAAAAAAAGGCGACCGCTCAGACCCGTCCAACTACCGGCCTATCGCCATCACCTCCTTGTTCTCCAAAACAATGGAGTCCATTGTAAACTGCCAGCTCATGAGGTACCTTGAGGATCACCAGCTGATTAGTGACCGCCAATACGGTTTTCGCCGTGGTAGGTCAGCTGGTGATCTTCTGGTCTACCTAACTCACAGATGGGCGGAGGCAGTAGAGTCCAAGGGGGAGGCATTGGCCGTTAGTTTGGACATTGCGAAGGCCTTCGATCGGGTTTGGCACAAAGCGCTTCTTTCGAAGCTCCCTTCCTATGGGCTTCCCGAGAAATTGTGCGATTGGATCACCAGTTTTCTTGCAGATCGGAGCATCAAGGTCGTTGTTGACGGTGCAAGCTCCGATTGCAAGCTTATTAATGCTGGTGTTCCACAGGGCTGCGTGCTATCGCCAACGCTGTTTCTTCTGCATATCAATGATATGTTGCAAACCCGTAGCATTCATTGCTATGCAGATGACAGCACTGGTGATGCTCTTTACACCGGCCGAGCCAATATTTCTCGGGAAAACGTTTCTGAGTGCCGGGACAAACTTGTGTCTGAAGTCGAGTCTCTGCTGGACAGAGTCTCGGATTGGGGGCGACTAAATCTAGTCCAGTTTAACCCCCAGAAGACACAAGTTTGCGCGTTAACCGCTAAAAAGAACCCCTTTGTCGTATCCCCTCAGTTTCAAGGCACTCCCCTTGTTGCCTCAGCCAGTATCGGAATCCTCGGCGTCGACATATCGAGTGACGTGCAGTTTCGTGGTCACTTGGAAGGGAAGGCCAAATTGGCCTCTAAAAAGCTTGGCGTGCTCAGCAGAGCGGGACAGTATTTCATGCCGGCACACCGCCTGCAACTTTACAAGGCGCAGGTTCGGCCGCTCATGGAATACTGTTCCCATCTCTGGGCTGGGGCTCCCCAGTACCAGCTCCTTCCACTTGACCGCATCCAGCGCAGAGCGGCTCGAATCGTTGACGACCGAGTGCTTTCCGATCGGCTCGATTCACTGGCGCTGCGAAGAGATGTTGCATCTCTTTGCGTATTTTATCGCATCTATCACGGGGAGTGCTCTGAGGAATTGTTCGGATTAATCCCAGCCGCCAAATTTCGTGAACGCACTACACGGCAAACGTCCCGATACCATCCACACCATCTGGATGCTTGGCGGTCCACCACTGTACGTTTCAAAAGGAGTTTTCTTCCGCGTACAACCTCTCTGTGGAATAATTTACCACCGGTGATTTTTCCGGACCGATACGACCTGGGGACCTTCAAGAAAAGAGCTTACTCCTTTCTAAAGGGCCGGCAACGCACCTGCAATTCCCCTGGTGTTGCGGTTGATCATGGGCGGCGGTAGTCACTTAACATCAGGTGAGCCACATGCTCGTTTGCCCCCCTCTTCTATAAAAAAAAAAAAAAAAAAAAAAATTACATAGTATGGATTGTATGGGTCTTTTTTATTTGATTAGGTAAAGCTTCATCATTTGCTAATTGAAACCTCTTTCAAATATAACACAAATAAACCGTCAAAATACTCTGACTGCAGTAATATTAAATGAAATAGTTTTATAATAGTACTTATAAGTCTAACTATATAATTTCCGTTTTGTATGGAAAAACTAAAATATTTTTAAAGAAAACTTATATTTACCCATATTCACTTTATATTCTTGTCATTTTATGGTCCGTTTGTCGATGTATTTGCTATAAAAGTCTGCTGCACGAGAATCGATTGACGATTGCCGTCCTCATGTGATACTTAACCCGGGCTACACTCAGCTTCTAATTATTGATTTTGGTCCACGCTACACAGAATGAGGTTACTGTATCGTGTATGTAATATATGTCGGGTCGACACTTCTCAAGGAGGATGATGACTGCCACGTGCTTCATACTTGTGAGCAGGAGCTGATGTGGGGACTGGTCCCCCGTTACTGTTACAACCCATTAAGGTCCTCTTCTGAACAAAGGCCTCCCCCGTAAATGGCATTATAGAGGAGATATTTACCTTAGTTACCACGCTTGGCAATTGAATTGGCAGCCGCAGTTTTTTCATTTATAGTCGTTACAAAGAAAACGTTGAAGTCCATCTCCTGATTTGTTTTACACTGTCGCTGCGTACGAAACACAGGATATGATGTAGGGCAGTGAATATTCTTACACCGCCATCACCCGGGTTAGGTTTTAATTGTAATATATAATTTAATATAATATATAAGTTGTCATACCTTTTTTTTTTGTTTTGTTGTGTAATTTTATTAGAGAACATGCTACATGTATGATTATCTTTGGATCTATTCCTTTTTAATTTTTATTAAGAATGTCATATTATTGGCTTTTAAAAACCTTACTTGCAGAGTTTCTTTCGCCGAAAGAGGAACATCATTTTGAAATAGTAGTAGATTAAAAATATTTTTAAGGTTGACAAACAAAATTTTAATATCTTACGTAAAAAAAATTAAGAGCTTTCATTTCATTCTATTTCTTGAAATTTTGAAGAGGTATGATTGGGCTTGGATTAAACGTAATAAAATACAGGATCTGTCTGGATGTGCCCAGCTCACATTTCTACTGAAATGAGGGTTTCATTTTAATTTCAATAGCCTCACGATTCATGCTGTGGGAATCAGTGTTATTTCGTGAAAAGTGTACGTCTAGTTTAAGGTCACTATGGTCGCTAAAGCTCCGAGAAGTCTGCATGCATTCTGTGAATGAAAATTCATAAAATAATTTTTATCCGATGTGTAGTGTTCGCGTAAATATAAAATATTTTTCTATATAAAAACAAGGTGACTAGCGAAATAACAATCCATCTATGGACACCCGCAATCAAGTTTAAAGCTACAGCTGCGTTTTCACCACTTGATTAAGATGGAATGCCGCACAGCCTGTAATTATACTGGCTCTCTTTATCCTTCGGGCCAGAGCACAGCAGTACACACACTGCTGCTTAGCGACGTACATGGATAAGAGAAAGGTGGAAGAGATCGCTGGTTAGCGATAAAGCCACCTATTCGTACATTAAGTATACCATAAAGACAGACTACTTGTGTCAGTGGTTACGTGCCGTGTTGGATGAGCGTGTGACCTTCACAGTGAAGGTGCACTCCAGTTATTATTGCATCTTACTCGCATAACATAGAGTAGCTGGAGCTGAGAGAATTCCTGAGGCAGAAAAGGACCAACTAGTATTATATACTAATCTGATTAACATCATTGTGTAGTGGCGGCGTAAAAGTATCCATTATCTCATATCGTACCGTGCATGTTGTGAGAGGCGACAGAGGGAAACTGGAAGAAAATATGTGCAGCATCTTTTTTTCCAGTGTCTGTGATTTGTTTGTATCAAATGTATCTTTTTGTTTGTCTTTAATCATATTTACTTCAGTTAACCTTAAGGTCAGTAGTAATTCATTTACTATTTCATTTGAATAAAAACTAACATTTGAAAACACCATAGAAAGAAAATTTCTGGCATGAATAAATCTACGAGAGCTTTCCGCCCATCCCGATTACTTTTCAAGTAGGTCGATGTTTGAGAGCTCTGTGCTCACCGTTAAAATACGTTAATTGAAAAAGGTTTAGGCACTATATGCGACGTGTAAAACATTGCTATGAAACTGTCTACAGCTTCAAAGACGAACTTTATTTTAATAGATGCGCAAACATGTTGATGATTGGTATCTTAACTCCAGATTATTATACATACCTACACGTCATGTCTGTAAAGAGAGCACTCGGAGCAGTATTGCCAAAAAATGGGTATAGATGGAAATATGTGAAAGAACTAATAGATGGCTATCACCTTTTTTTTTTTCTTTTTTTTTTTTACCTTTTTTTTTTTTTTTATTCCCCGGGCTGCAAACCATGCCCTGCGTTATTCCCCTTTTCTACTGATGATGGCCGAAACTTCGAATAATCTTGACTTATTAAAATTTTCTGTGTCGTAGTGACATAAGAAAATTCTTCTCCCAATTCCATTAATGGGTATCGTACGTGACGTCAGATTGCTACTTAACTAATAATAAAAAACGACGTCTAATCCGCTGCAGTTATGTTGTCACTAAATAAAGCGGTCTTTGTGGAAAAGATGAACAATTGATTGAGAAGAATCTCTGAAATTGTAAACGTATTGAATCGACCGCGATCGGAATTGACAACGTATACAGCACACGTTCTTTGTATGCCCTCGATCCTAGATCTGAGGCAGAAAAGAAACAGACAAGTTACAATAGGATATTATAGGATTATCGAAAATAAGAAAACAGAATTAAAAAATTATGATGCGTACACTTTCTAGTATCTGCGGACTACCGATCTATAAGCATAACCCTCCTAAATTTCAGAGTTTCCATATCAACCATGACTGATACGAACAAAGAAGAATACAGGTGAGGATAGTACCCATATCGTTTCCTAAAGCACCATCGGGCAAACTTACGCCGCATAAGGACATAATAGTCCCCAAAGCGGTCCCAGACAACAACAACGAACAAATGCGTTAAATATTATTTTGGCAACTACTTCATCGTCAAATTGTGTTCCAGTTCTAATAACAAACTAATATTCTACTTGCTTTCTTACAGATACTTGTCATGTGTAGACGAAAGTCTAATTTGGAATCTAATAACAGCCCTAGGTCTCGAATATTATTTACTTATTCCAGAGGAGCATCAAGTAACCTATATAAATTTACAATTGGTCTAGGTTTTCTTTTTATTTTGTATTTATTATTATTTAAGGGCAATAGATTTTCTTGGCTCCAATTCAACATCGCTTCAATGTCTCTTTGCAAATTTATGGTATCTGATTCAGATTCAATACCCAGACTTCTCCAGTACAGCTATGCAATCTTTAGCCAAGAAATCAGGAATGCCATCTGGCCCACTGGATCAGCGCGGTTTGAGACGTTTTACAGCCTCCTTCAAATCCCTCGTATGACGGCGTTTATAGATGCAGACGTAATGTCCTGGTTCAAATGTTCAGTTTGAGCAGCCTTATTAAGATCCAAAAAGGGTATATTTAGATAAAACGCAGAGTCCGCACGTCTTCTACCACCTGACTTTTTGTCTCTAACGTAATCCTAAAATTTGACTGGGTCGTTAGTAATACTACCTACTACTACTAAGATAATACTACCATCCCCTGTTTCATTTTCTTTCTGTCGCCTCTTATGACACCAGTGGGATGATATGGGGTAATGGATACGTAATAAACTTACATAACAAAATTTTAAATAATCTTTAAAACTCCAAAAAGTCGCTATAGAAGCTTTACTTTTTATAATTATCCACTCAAAGCTTTAGGTTTAAGAGCTTAAAAGGGCTCCTAGGCTCTAAGAGCAATTATGCTGTTATTTACTATAATGATTATGGGAAATAACGGGCAGTCTAAAGTATCCTTTAATATTACTAATTTTTATAACTTAAAATTCTTATAAATATTAATCACCTTAATTTTCAGTATAGCGTTTTGGCCAGTATTTTTCAATACAACAAATTTAAATACCTGTATTATATTGCTACATTTTAGCTGAATTGCAAAAAGAAGAGTTTTTTTTTTACTTCGGCCGTATTTTTTTTGTATGTATGATACAATATCTCCGTCATTTGTGAATCGATTTTGATTAGATTTTTTCTAAAATGGGTTATGCTTCAAATGTAAAGTAGGTCATATTCGGAGACAAAATTCCACTAAAATTGGATGAAATAGGGGATCTACCTTTCAGTAACTGTTTAGACAACATCGTGAATGTAATTAATTATATTACTTTGTCCACTCAAAAAGATAAAAAATAATTTTATGTAAAACGTAAAAGCCGACATAAGAGAACTAAGAAAATACAATAATTTCACATTCCAAAGCTGAAGGTTTAATTATTCTATTCATTATTTTTCAGCACTGACTTCATATTGTGAAAATACTGTTTTTTTTAAATATTTGAACTCGGCTTTTATTTTTATTACAAGTATTTTTTTTATTAAATCGCTTTCTTCTCACTTTGTCTGTTCACATACATATACTGTATGACCTTTTTTACCGTCTGGAAAAAATTGTAACATGTGAACGGAGTAGAAGCCTACTAGGCACTGATTTCTTACAAAAATAAAAACTATTTGAATCAAATAAATTAATTAATTAAAATCTATAGAAATTCAAATCACATCCACCCTCATTTACAAACAGCAATAAAACAATAAATTTAATAGGCATCTTTGACCTCGTCTCTTCGCAGGGTCACAGGCTACAGGGCAAAGGGCAAAGTAATTGTTCAAAAATCGTTTCAAAACGTTAAATTCAAAACTTTTGTTTTTTTTTTGTAAATTGCCATAGTCAATATTGTTAAACTCTATTTTTTTTTCAGACGCTAATAAAGGTCATCCGGTGTATTGCAATTAATTCTGAACTAACTTCGCCATGAGCAAGGTACTTAAAACTTTAAATATCTCATACTGTATGACAATTCAATATAAACTCATTTTCCAACTATCTATTTGTTTACATGTTTCGTACAAATTTTGCAATTGATTTTATGCTAACTTCTTAATAAAAATAAAATGCTCTATACAATTCAATTTGTTTTTACAAGGGGTCGCTCGATAACCGATAAATGTTGAGCTTATAAAACATATTTTTTGTGCCTGGGAGAATTCATACGTTTTTTGGGTATGTTTTGTGACCTTCCCAAAGCCTTCGGCTGTATTCACCATGAGACATTAATCAGAAAGCTACAGTACTATGGTGTCAAGAACACAGCGCTTAAACTAGTTACTCGTATTTCATATTTAAGTAATAGAGTGTAGAAAGTTATTTTCAATGATAGAAGTTTTTCCGGATGGCCCGTACATATTGGTGTCCCTCAGAGCTCAATTCTTGGCAATTTCTTGGCTTCTTTATTTTTAGTGTATATTAATGACTTACCTTTCCTTGTAGGGGATAATCTTGTTATAGTATTATTTGTTGATGATACTTTCTTGATTTTTAAACTTAAACTTCAACCATTTAAATGTGACGAAGTCAATGTCAAAATTAGTCCATTGGTTTAACGTTAATAGTCCACATTTAAACGACAGTAAAACTAAATGTTTTTTTTTTAAATTTACAATAATAAATATTAAAAATCCAAATACCAATGCATTTTTAAATGGGATAGAACTGAGCCCTGTTGAATCCTATGTTTTTCTTAACTAATACATGCATGGTAGTGTATCTATGTATAAAATTCACCTCGATGTCGAGTTATGTCTATTTACAACCTTGAAATATAGCGCTTTAACGTTATTTATATGTAGCTTTGATGTTACTGGTAACGTTGATTGTATGTTTTATAACGTTTTACTTTTATTAAATATACTTTTTTGTTGGGATAGCAACCTATTAAAAATATCAACCTTTTTCTAAAAGTTTTGATCCTGTAGAGTATCGAAAAATCCGCTTAGTATTTTTTATTTGATGTGTAGAGGCTTACTTCTATGTTACCGTAACATAGATATGTCTATGTTACTGTATGTTACTAAGTTTCAAAATCTACGGTCTTACCCATATGTATTTTTATCCTTAATCGAGGATTAATGTAGATGATTAATGTAGATGTCTATAGGCCACAGTATCCACTTACCATCAGGACTGTGTGCCCGTTTTTCACCATTATCCTATAAAAAACATGTTTTAAAGAAAAAATAATATACTCTAACAAATTTTGCTTGTTCAATGCTACAAATAAGAAAAAAGACGAAACTCCCATAAAACTACGAAACGGTTCTTTCAAGGATTCGGCTTCGGATTTAAACACTTAGAGCAAATAGTGTTTATGCTTTGCCAAATTTCATTCAATTTATAACTTTTTTGTTTAATATTACAATAAATAGTAAAGTTACTTACCGTGTAGTGGCGGCGTAAGAACGTCGCGTGGGAGTCGTAAGAGGCGATAGAGGGAAACAAACCTGGAGTGGCAGCTGCGTCTTTTTAATAACATCAAACAAAAATAAAACTGCTTTTGCCGGATATCTGTAGTAGATATCTGTCTTTTGAGGTAATCAATGGAAACGGTAGTTCAGCAGTGGACTTTCAATAGGCTGCAACGGTAGCAAAGTTACAACATTCATGCATCCTACAGGCCTCTCGTTTCTAAAAATGGTGAGGAATTAATCCACCGCGCTGCTCTAATGTTTGTTATCACGATGTTTTCCTTAACCGCCGAGCGCGTGATAAATCAGCATTTAAAATTGCAATTAATAATTACATTGTTGTCACCGGGATCTAAGCTAGATTGCTCGCGCACTGTGAAATTTATTGAGAGCCCTTATCCTCCAAGCTACCGAGGATTTCATATACAAGTGAAAATCGAAGACACTCCACTAAATCGATTTACGCTGTCACCCATAGACACATATCTACATTTGTACTCGATTATACCAGGTTTCATTACCGATGCCGTTACTGGTAAAAAGGATCTCCGATTCTTATTACTCGTAATACAAAATTAATTATGCTAGTATTTTGTGCGAGCGTGGTCCATCTGTGGCTGAGCCGATACAGTAATACGATAAATAACGCAGTTTTTATACTAAATATGCGAAAATTAGCTCCACATGAAATTAAAATAGTGTGTCTTACCTAGTTTGAAGATCACCTCTCTCACAAAATTTCCATGACTATCGTTGACACCACTAAAAACCAACTGCCTAGGAAAACCAGCACCGTTGGTAATGCAACACATGTTTTACCGCCATCTACTAGAGGTCATATCTTGGTTCTGGGGTATCCCATATCAGTGGCGAAGCTAGGGCTCCAAACTGGGGCAAGCCCAAGATATGGTTTCGTTGTTTTTAGCAGTTTAATAAAAATACACCGATCTTGAGCTGTCTCCACTCTTTAGTTTCATATTCAGTGCTGACAAGGACGTGTTTAACAAAGCACACAGAAAGCATACTACCGCTAGATAGATTTTATGACATAATATGTAATTGCACATCTTCGGTGGTTTTGAAAAGAGCCGTTTGGGTTTGCTTGAGACATTTACAAACAACGCAATACATGAACAAAGTACAAACAAACTATGTACAAAGTGAAAAAGGGACGCCTGGTAGATGTGAAACCTCGAAATTATATTTTGTTTAAGTTATATGCATAAAAGAACAGATTACGACAGGAATTAGATAGTTATAATGAGAAGATAAAGCTTTGCTAATTTTTTACAAAAAAATAATGACTATTTATTATAATTATAATTATTCATTTTCAATTCATAATAAACCGTACAAAATGATATTTTTAAACTCATATATCATTTCATCATGTATTTGTGCCATCTAGCGTAATCTTTAGGTACCATCGTGAGAATCAACCAATTTTCGTTCGATAAAATGACTTTACGTATAGAATTAAGTAGATGGCGCCATTAAAATTTTATATACTGAAAAGTAGACAGAGAAACCTAACTGGAAATAACTAAAGGGAGTACTATTCTTTAAAAACTTCAATACATTCTTCTGTATTCTTTTGATTTATTTAATTAAAATTTGGGCTTCACGTTAAAAAAAAGATTGTGACACTTATTTCCTCTAAAATTAAACCTAGGTCTCATACTTTATGCTGCTGTTCAAATTGATATTTTTAATTCGTATGGTAATATTAATATTGAGTTATTAAACCTTTAAATACGCCTAACTTAATTAAACTTTAATACTAAAGAGTCCTGTACCTATATTTAAAGTATGAAGAAATGTTTATTGAATAATAAATTTCATTTTTAAAGATTTTTACCTTTTCTTCGCCGATTAGCACTTCAACACACTTATATTCATCACAATGAACACTATTATCCTCCCATTTTCACTGAAAATCTTCGAAAAAGCATAAATTTTTAACAAACACAACAAAAACAAACATAAACATTGAAATGTGAAGTGAACTTGCATACGAGGGGCCCGCAACCACTTCGATAGTCGCTAACGCACTCCTAAACCACTTCATGGCAAAGCCAGGCTTATTGGCTCAATAGTAATTGCTATATAAACATTTCGTAGTTATATTTCATTATAGAATATTTGCTATAGGTTAGAAAGAGAGGGATCGTTTTCTCGGAAGCCCCGTAAAAAGCCCACGCGAGTGAGGGAGACAACTAATCGCTCTATTAAAACACGCTTTACGACAGCAGCAGTATCGCCACAGAGTACCTTTGTATAAACGTATCGCTAAGGCAATACGAGGTCATCGGTCGACATGTGTCGAACAGTGGAGTGCGCGGGAAAATTGAAATAATTTGAAACAGTTTAGGAGTTATTTTATTAGTTGATATTATTGATTGATTCAGTTTTAATAAGGCAAGCCCGGCTTTTCGGCTTGAATGGAAGCTTCGCCACCGTCCCATATATTAAATATTAGATCGTCGCCTTTTACGACATCTGTGTTGAAAAATAGGGTAACAGACCCACAAGGCAAAAATTGCTTCGACGAGGTTAGAATTATTTCTTCATATTTATAACTAGTGTAATTAAGATAAAAGATAATTAAAACCTATTTTTTTTAATCTCAACTTTTCTGATAAATTTAACCTAGGTTTCTCCTGGGATTGCACTTTATCTGTTCGTGAAGTTTCATTACAGTCATTTCAGCAAGAAAGTCAGCCCGGACGGACAGACGGACAGAGAGACAAAATATTTAAATATGGTTGTTCATGACTTAATGGCATGCAAATGACCCTCTTAGATCAATATGAGTTAGCTATTTCTATATAACAGACAGACACATGTTTTTGCAACCAAAGCCGGGGGAAATTGCTAGTGTATTCATTATCATCATCATCATTACAGGACGTGCTAGTGTATTAATAATAATATTTGACAAATATCAATACTATTAAGAAGAGAAGAGAGGTAGGAAAATAATATTTTAACCGTATAAAATCTTTTTACAATGCTTCTGAAACAAAAAAATGTTTTTGCTTCAAAATATTCCTTCATAATTTATGAATGAAAATATTCTACGTTTCCACCTTAAAATGTTATAAGCAATTATTTATTATTCAAATTAAAATCATTATTTGAATTAAACAGAAACAGATGCTATTAAGCTGTACTTTTTTCTTTTTCATAAAGTGCCTGGAATGTAAGCAACCTTCGCAACCTTTCAAAACTGATTTCCAACTTCTGCGCCTGTGCACGGGATGTGTTGTACCTGTTTGGAAACTTCAGTGGTCTGAAAACCACCATCGCGTTTGGAGGGTTAACGTCAGCCACTCTCTGAAATTTTCGTACGTGCTTTTGATCGTTATAAACTGTAATAAGTTTTTTCAAAGTTATTTTGAATTAAGTGTATGTGAAATACGTTCTTACTTTTAATTTTCCGGTGTTTTAAGTGTGCAAAACTTGACAACAAAAGAAACTGTGAAGAAAATTTGGAAACAAATTTGACCAGGTATGTTAATTAATTACGCATGGGATTATGATTGCCATCTAATTTTTAATTATAACTTTAATATTCATATAAAAATATAAAACAATCTTTTAGTTCTAGACTTATTAGAAAAATAAATAATCATAGATAACGAAGCTAAAAAGTGCCAATCAATAGGATATTTTAATCGTGTTACGAAAAATATTTCTTAAAACATTGTTATTTTTTTGAACAATATGCGTATAAATATATTTTAAAATAAATTTAATTATTTTATTAATATTAAATAATAATATAAGATGTGTCTGATTATATGCAAATATAATTTTTTTTTATTAAAAGTGAAACGGAAATAAAATTTTATTCGAATGTTTGACGATGTTTTCGTGATAAACGAAATTTTTTATATGTGTAGCTACCGAAATAAAATCAAATAATAAAGTTATTGTAGTGTCATTTATGCTGAATAACATCGTATCTATTTTATTATGATTTTTTAAACATATACTTGTATTTATTAAATTAATATTAATCGTTTTCTTAACCAAAAAAAGAAATAGATAATATATTGTATCTTGTAAAATTTCTAATTATGTATCTACTAAACATTAAAAAGAAGTTACATTCCGTTCATAATTTACCTGACAATATAATTTGCGTAAGGCTGTATAATTTTTCTACAAGAAATACCTTAGAGTAATTAAAACATATGTATGTAACTTCCTCTGAGGAAAATACCATACGTCATTTTACTGGTTAGGTGGTAGCTAAGCAATATATGCCATCAAATAAAAATATGGGCAAAGTCTCAAAATCTATATATCTCTATTAAATTTCAAGACACTATGTACTGATAAATGCTCAGTTAACGATCCTATGCTTATTTTGAAGTGAGCTACCAATTCTACATTCCTAGGATTCCCGTTCCTCTCCCAACTAAGGATAAGTGCTTATAAGGACTTATTAGGACATGGTTCACTACAGCAAATAACGCATTCAAGTCTAAGCATTTTAATAATGTTCTGAATTTGTGGGAAAAGGACAAAACATTTTAACGGATGTTTTTTTTTATTTTTTATTTTTATAGGAGAGGTGGCAAACGAGCATACGGCTCACCAGATGGTAAGGGATTACCGCCGCCCATGAACACTGCAACACTAAGGGAATTGCAGATGCGTTGCCGGCCTTTTAAAAAGGAGTAGGCTCTTTTCTTGAAGGTCCCTAAGCCGTATCGGTCCGGAAAAATCTCTGGTGGTAGTCGATTCCACAAGGAAGTTGTGAGAGGAAGAAAACTTCTTTTAAATCGCACAGTGGTGGACCGCCAGTCATCCAGATGGTATGGACGCGTCGCACATCGCGAGTTTTGTCGCGATGTGCGATGGTGAACTTGTGCGGCTTGAATTATTCCGAACAATTCCTCAGAGCACTCTCCGTGGTAGATGCGATAAAATACGCAAAGAGATGCAACATCTCTTCGCAGTGCCAGTGAGTCAAGTCGATCGGAAAGAGCTCGGTCGCCGACGATTCAAACTACTCTGCGCTAGATGCGATCAAATGGAAGGAGCTGGTACTGGAGAGCTCCGGCCCAGAGATGGGAACAGTATTACATGTGCGGCCAAACCTGCGCGTTGTAAAGCGGCAGGCTTTTTAGAGGCCAGTTTGGCCTTCTCTTCCAAGTGACCACGAAACTGCACGTCACTCGAAATGTCGACGTCGAGGAATCCGTTACTGGCTGAAGCAACAAGGGGAGTGTCTAGAAACAGAGGAGATACGACGAAGGGTATTTTTTGTGGTAAACGCGCAAGCTTGTGTCTAATTGTAATAGTAAAATGGAGGTATTTTCCGAACCAGTGGTAAATTAAATTAGTGACTTTAAATTAGTAGGTATTATTTATAATCTATATTAAAGAAATAATTTTCTACTACCATACTACATACCATAAAGTACATACTATATATATATCTGCAAGGGTTTTAAGGCAAAAAATGTCCGCCGAGCTGCCCCAGTGCGTGGTGGAGGTCTTACATGTCTTCGAAATATTTTTTTAATTCTCAGACATGCAGGTAGCCTCACGATGTTTTCTGTACTATTAAATTTATATCGAGGGCTTAGTCCCTTAACTACTACCGCTTTCGGTAACAAGGATATGCGAAATAAAAAAATAACTTATACAAAAAATGTTACCTTCACCTTAACGTGATAAATATTTATTTATTTTACTATAACTGTATAGTTTGTTTGCATGAACGATTGCGTGTTAATATTATCTATATATAAGTAATTTTTGTATGACCCAGATACATCTACATTTATCTTCCGGTAAAAATATGGAATGTCTCCTATCCATTATAAAGGAATTTTGTTTGACTGAGCTGCTATTTCATGCTGGTATTCTGTAAGAGCGTTATCCTACTTCGGTCGAATTAATCTATTTGTGCTACCACTACTCTACCACACTATAAAAAAAAAACAGTTTTATTAGTGTTGGCGGGGATCGAACCCGGGTTGCTCGCGTGCTGTGAAAGTTACATCGAACGCTTAGCTAAACTACCACGGCTCTCGACATGATATACACGAAATATTAAAAAAAATATCGTGTACACAAAATATTTGTACCTTCACCTTAACGTGATAACTCTATATTTGTTTTTCTACTACAGTATGGTTTGTTTGCATGAACGATTGCATGTTGAGATTATCTATATAAGTAATATATTTATATTAGTACGTTACCTTCCACACTCGGAATTATTTCTCTTATATCTCAGGAACAATTTACATACATAAGTCTCACAGGGACAAACATCCAGTCCCGGAACAGTTATTTTTAGGCCATACAAATTCTTGTTTCCGGCGCATTTTGAATGCGCAGCCCTAAACTTCGCAGCTTATAGCTAAGCCACTACGCTACGGCGCTGTCGAACTGATGGCTGTCCATGGACACCTCCAGCCAACTTCAAAGGCTACAGAAACGTTGTCATCTCTAAGTATTAAGATGGATTGCCATAAAACCTGTAAGCATACGTACTCCCTATACACTTCTTATCGGACCACAGTAATTCAGACACTACTATTTGGTGGCAGAAATAGGTAAATGAGTGATACTCACACAAACAGACGCCCAGGTAGAAAAAGAGCCCTACCAGCCAGTTTTAGGTAGATCTGATAAACATTGCAGTGTAGTGGTGATGTGAAAGAATCCACTACTCTATTCTCTCACATTCAGCATCTAGCATCTATGTGGGTGTCGTATCATTTATGTGAGTGTCGTAACAGGTGACAGAGGGAGACTGGAATAAAAGATCTGCATCATTCTCATGCTAAAAATCTCAGGTGGTCAACCCGTTTACCAAGCACGGCTACCGTAGCAAATATTCCCTATATGAAGCAATCAATGGGGAAGGCCTATGTTCCGCTCAGGACTTTGGATAGACTGTTAAGAAGGAATGAATAATTTAAAACAGATTACTGTTGGTAGAAAAGGTGATAACTATCCCAATATCTTTTTTGTTTTATTTAAATAAAAGGGGTTTCTGTATGTGGTGGAGCCCAATTGTAGCTATATAAAGGCTCGATTTGGAGTACGCTGTTACAGAATAAAAAAATGTAACGAGGTGATATACCGTTACCTATGGGAACTGTCACTATTAGAGCCTATTTAATTCCATTGCAGAACTTGGGCCTCCCTCTTAGATTGGTTCATAAGGAAATATTTACCCTGGTTTCCACGCTTGGTAAGCGGTTTGACAATCGCAGTTTTTAATTTTTAGTCGATATTAGGAAGACGCTACTGTCCATCTGATTTGTATCCCTCTGTTGCCTCTTACGACAGCTACGTTATAATATGTTGTATTGGATATTCTTACACCGCCACTACTTGCCACTATCGTCATAAGATTTTACCATTCACCGCCGAGCATGTAGCAAATCAGCACTCAAATTGCAAGTAAAAATACCGGTGGTCATCGAACACAAATTGTTTGCGTATCGTTAAATTTAAAGCGTACTCTTAACCCCTGAGCTAATAGAACACGTAAGCACAAATATCTCATAGACACCTACATCTTTTCTATACTAAGAATCAAAATATAAATGCGTTGTCACTCCGTAAAAAAGTTTTTCGGTTCTCAACGTTCATCATACAAAACATACTTGTATTAAGCTGCAATCATTTCAATTTTGTCAGGAAATTTATTATTTAAAATAAATTTTATTTTAAATTTAAACATTAACTTTTCAATTACTTACATTTCTACAAAATATTTAAAACACACAACACAAACAATTAATGTAATTTTGTACGAGCATGTAATGCAACGTACAAATGTATTAATTTAAGCTAATTTTTAAAACAAAATAAAATAAAAATTTAAGTAATTTTAGTAAATTTTTCGAACAATTTTTGCAAGACAGTTGAAACCGCATTTTAAAACTAAATTTTTATTATAACATTGCGTTTTATTATACGAATATGTTAGTGCTTTAAAATTTTTACCACTTTTTAATAAAAATGGAAATACTTTTAATAAAACGTTAATTGAAAAACTACGCGATTGAATGAAATTAATTTAATGGATTTTGTACGTTTGATCTATTTTAATATATTTATGTTTGAGAAGATTCGAGTGCTTTGCAGCATCCATGGTCAATGGTCACGCCTAGGACCTTCATTCGTTAATCCATTTACTTACTACAGCTTATCATCATAATTAAGTTCTCTGCTGAACATATGTCCAATAGGCAATCCTCAGAGTGAGAATATTTTTCATAGTCGCCACAATTTTCAGGCGGCTTGGCAACCGCAGTTGCATATAATTCAATGTTTAGTAGATCATAAATTATAAACTTTCATGTATATCACCAAGTAGGGTAGACAGAGACTACGGATTTCCATTTGACATGACTCTGGCAAATCTGTCTCGTTTTTGTCTTTTTTCTATAGGGCTTAAAGTGAGCTTGGACGCAACCTCACCAATGATATGGTATAAAGTCTTGGCTGATCGGGTCAAAAAATAATGTTCGAACACAATTCGCGATACTGCTGTTGTTCCATTTCTGAAAATCGGTATCTCCTGTAAAGTTAAGACGAATTGTCTTATTTGGCATGCTTAGAATACCAGATGCATAATACCCAGATTGACCATGGAGACTAAGTCAGTAGTTCAAATAGTCTTCCCGGGGTTATTTCCTTGCTGTTAAGGTGTTAAAGTAGCCACTTACCAAGACCTTTTTTCTATTTTAAATGATACAACTTCTCCTTCATATTAAAGATAACTTCAACTTTTGGTATTCAACTTTTAACAGTGAAACCTGTTCTTTTACGTTCTTAACTTAGCACGGGTTTCTATCATTATTCATTTATAGTTCAGGCAATACTTCTTTCGAACGCCTTAGCCGTCTTCGACAATTTTATTTTTTTGTTATATACACACACACACACATATATATATATATATATATATATATATATATATATATATATATATATATATATATATATATATATATATATATATATATATATATATATGTATATATTATATAACGGTATTTAACTAGCAGGGAATTTGGTTGCAAAGTCAAATACTTAAATCGGAATCTCAACTTCGATCTAATCCCTACACCGCTAACTTAACTCAATAATTTCTTGACGGAAAAGTTCGATATCTGATTTTTTGGCCCAACCTGGAAATTGAACCCGTCCCGGGTTCTCATGTTAAGCAGTCGCACTATTAAAATCTCTAGACAAACGAGGACGAGCACAGAGTCCACTTGATGGTAAGTAAATACTGTGACCGATATACACCCACATCTAACCTAGATTTAAAATCTAAATGTAGCCTTGCCACCCCTGAGAACTAAAATGCCTAGTAACCAGTAAAAGGAGTCTCAAAACACGGATGCACTCAGATGTTTAGATTCGCAATTGGACCCGAGCCATTTTCGAGTTATTGTGAGAATGATGACATACTCAAACCCTGCTCAATTTTAAGATGATGTCGTTAAGTCTCGTGACGTCACAGTCACTTTGACTTAGAGTGACAGAGACAGCGAAAGACTTAACAGTATCTTAAAATTGAATAGCATTTGAGTATATGGGGATAACGCACGGCAATTGATTTTAATAACTACTAACTGGCACCCAGCGCGATAGAAGAAATATTTGTAGAAATATCGTTTTGAATAAGGAAGAGTTATATTGTTTAACTGGGAATGATTATAAATTCATTGAATTTAAATATATAACTTTCAAATAAACTTTTCGGTACGATAAACGTGCCACATACTGTTAAGTTAATTGTACTATGCCTATAACCTTAGCGCAAGTGCAAGCAATAAGTTGATAAAATTTTAGCGCACTGTACTCACTGTAACTGTATGGCAGTGCACAAAATACGAACAATTTAACATAAATTTTTATATATTAGGTAGAAGTAGCGATTTTAAATTTATTGTTTTAAGGTCTCTGCTCACAAACGCAATAAAATGCTTATATAAAGCGTATTCTGGTAAACGTTTTATTTAATTATTGTAATTATTAAAACTAGGGATCTTTACCATATTATAGAGTTAACAATATACTTGTTAACATAGGTAATCTATTTTTGTGTACGAATAAACATAGTGCTGGGTCTAGGTACTCGTTTTTAAAAAGTTCAACAAATATTACAAAAAAATTAGCTACCTACTTCTCAGACACGTGCACAGAAGGTTCTTTTTTCTTTTTATGGTGGTATTCAAATGCCACGTAGCTATTAGGATAATTGAATTGTGCCCGTACAGAGCGTCTGTATTATTACCATTTATTTTACCTCATACAATCTATTAATAGTAAATTGAGGCACATGAAGTGAACTACGCGGTATTTCGATTGATAAACAATTAAGATATTTTGCGCATGAAATATATAAGTAAATTATAAAATGAAAATTTTTGATTCATTTTATGCGAAAAAATCAGTAGTATTTAATATCCAGATTTATACGTGTAGTGATAATATCATCCGGCGACGGAATGAAAAGAGAAGATAAAAAAGAGAGATGAAATCAGTGATGGCACAGAATTTTCCTGGTAAGAACTTAATATTGTTCGATATTTCATAACTATTAAAATTAAGTCGGTTTACTTGTTTACTGCAGATTTATCGGGAATTTCCGTTTAAATTATTGTGTATATACTAGATGCATCCGCATTTCAACTTGCTGTTAGTAATAATTAATTGTAATATAAGTATCGAAGCTGGTTTGTTTCCTGATTTTATGAAACAAAGTAGTAATAAGTTTAGTATATAAATCTAGTAGTACAATGTACTCCACTAATTTGAGACTTATTTCTGTTTTATTTTACACATAGTAAGTTTTTTTTAAATAAATTCTAGATAAAATGTTATTTTTTCTTGGCCGCTGCCATTCTTTTTCCAAAAGTTTTCATATTTTTACTATATTTTACGTTATAATGTACAATAATTTTTTAAAAGTCCCACTGGTTATCTTTTTTCGAAACAGTGATAAAAGCAAAAATGACTCATTCTATTTATTTTATATATTACATACGACATCTATAACTAATATCCACCATGAGATAAACTATGAGGGAAGCCTGTGCATATCAGTTGATTTTTATAGGCTGAATTAAATGTATGTATGAAAGCACTACAATACATTAAATAAAACGCATCGTAACAAAACGAGACTATTCTTGAATATAGGAATCGGGCATATGTCACTGAAATGCATTTTCCTTTCTTGGACATTTTATTGCCAAGTAACTCATGTCGAAGAAATATGAACTTAGTGACGGTGAATGCATCGCTGCAAATAATAGCAGCAAGTTACTTGAATCAGTCGCTGCACCGTTCTCGTCGGCCCTTGTTTAATGAAAATGTAGGGCGGATCTCAAGGGCTGTTTGATGAAAATAAAGTTCTCCAGGCAAAGTTATTTCCACAAAAAGGTTTTGTACTTGCGTTCTAATTAACCGTGATAAAGAAACTAACGTTGAACATGTTACTACTGAAGTCTCAAAGTTTAATAGGCTAACAGTTGTAGTAGACTGTTCTAGAAATCTTGATTAAAATCAAAGTTAGATAAGTGCACGAAATAATTTAGTTAAGTACCATAGCTCTTTTTGGGCATTATTTGATATTTTTTTAATATTTTCGGTTTTCTATAAAAGTTAGAAGTTACAGCCTATATACATCCTACTGCTGGGCAGAGGCCTCTGCTCTCTGAGATGGTCTCCGATTTCTGAGAGGGTTTTAGGGCAAAGAATTGTCCGCCGCGTTGCCCCAATGCATGTTGGCGAACTTCACGTCTTCGAAATTTTTTTTTCTTATTTCTCTCACATGCAGGTTTCCTCACGATGTTTTCCCTCACCGCCGAGCACGTGGTAATCAGCACTTAAAATTGCAATTAACATTTTCCTTGGTGCTGGCGGGGATCGGACTCGGTTTGCTCGCGTACTGTGAAATTTACAGCGAGCGCTAACCATCTGAGCTACCTATTTACTATAGCTCTTTACTATATTTTTATTTTTCTATGCTATTACGAAACTGTGAATAACTACTATCCCATCTGATTTATACGTGGTAGAGCCACGCTGCAGCTATAATATGGTTGTAGCAAGAATGGGTCGGCTCGACCAGGGAGGACCACGACTCTCACAGACTACCAGCGTAAAGTAGCAGCTTAATACTGCTGTGTTTCCTATGGTGAGTGTAGAGAATCGGAGACCCTTTTATTACTGGAACCGATCCATCTCAATCCTCAGGGCTGACTTCGCATCTGCATTTTGATCTTTAATCGAGGATGAATGTAGATGTCTATGGGCTACAGATTCAACTTACCATCAGGTGGACTGGGTGCTAGTTTGTCATCCTTGTTATATAAAAAAATTGAAGGGGCTCATGTCAAATGCACTAATAGCTGATTCAGTCTTGCCTTGAACTACATCACTTCTTTGCTGTATCCATTACAAACGACGTCGCAAATCATTTAATTCGTATGTCGATAACTTAGGAGTTGAGACTCAACAAACGTCGAGTCGTTTGATAGTGGAAAAGGGAGGCAGCGTTTAAATCATGTAATTTCTGTGCAAAATCTTAGAAATGTATTAAAGCAAAGGCATGTCGCCAAATGACATCTTCGTGAGGATGATGTATGGATGATGGGTGGATAATCTCAGGGGTGAAAGGGATAAACGAAGGGTATCGAGCTACTGATCTCTCTTCTGACGTGTTGGATTAACATCCCATCGGACTATGAGAATGCGGGAGTAGAGAGTGCACCAGTGCACTACAATCCAGTACTGCGCAAATTACTAGTGTCCGTTGAGACGGGCCGCCGTGACCAAAATTCGTTCTGGAGGACATTATTGCTATATATTATCTTAGGATAATTTGATGTCTGTCAGCTTATATTCTTGAATATGATTTACTTTGAATCTTACACAATGTATAAAAAACAAAATGCAGACTATAAAATGCATGCCTTACGTTTAATCAGAAACAGAAACGTTTTCATTTAATATAGATTTTTAACAAGTATTAGTATTGGACCAAATTATATAATATAATTAGTATATTAATTTCCTCAAATTTTCAATTTGGATAAGGACAAATGTGACTAAGTTTATTGACTTCTACTGAAACTTATTTGATTAAAAGCCTACAACGGTCTCCATTCCTGCAGATAAAATTTCCTTTGATCGTCGGTTGGAACACCACTGGGAACACACCTATTTGTTCCGGTTCGCCGCTTTGCTTATTCCGTCCATTTCAAGGGGTTGGTGTGCCAATGTTCTAACATTGACGCTCTGTTTGAATCTATCAGAGAATCATCATTATCGGGTCGAAACTTTCTGTTAGTAGTGACTTCGGAAATTTGTACTGGGATTTCAATTATCGAGTCGTTTATTGTAGGCAGTAACCACACAAGTGGCCCCCAATCCGTCTTCGTCGAAATACTCGTACTCTTTCTGTCATCTACTGCGTCTTGTTTAATATATCAAGTCCTCCTATCTCTAGTACATCTAGAAGCTCGTTTTAAATTACTTAGCTCCTGTTGTAATATTTCCTTACGGTCTAAGGAAAATATTTCCCCCTAAAATCCTGTGCACTCCTCTAAATATTAAGATAAATCATTCTCTGTACTTGGAGTAAGATTCGATAAGAACTCTGCCTCAGTCGATTAAAAGTGCTTAACATGTATGCTCGTAAGGCGATTTTATTCTTTACGCCTGTCGGCTCGCGACGTAAAATGGAATTGCAAATTTTTTGCTAACTTGCAAATTTTGCTATATTACATATGCTATAGTACAGGTTAATACTGACATTTGGTCAAGAAACAAGTTAAGGAACACTATTTGTTTCTGTAACACTTATCTCTATCTGCGTAAAATATGTTGTTCTTTTGTACATATTTTATAGTTTATGTTTGTTTTATTTATTTTTTCTTTGTGTACTATAAAGAGTATTTGTATCTTATTGTAATTATCGTTTTTATGGCCTGTTATTTCAATTCGTCTATTGTATTATGGAAAATAATTTATTGTCGCTGTGTATAACAGTTATCGTTTAGAAGCTGATTGCGTTACTGCGTCCTAAGCTGGCTGCCTATCATAAACTGTGACGTGAATGGCAAACTTTATCGAGAACGTGTACCCTCGCCGCTTATTTTACATCCAAAATTGTAAATGGATGTAACAAAAGCCAGGGACTTTCGTAGTTCACAACCTATACGTTCATAAGTCATCATAAATTGCAACGTGTGTTATTTTTCGTGGAAACGAATTTTATAAGAAAATTGAAATCATCATTACAGCCCTTCACAAGTCCACTGCTGAACATAGGCCTCCCCCAAGTAATGCCACAAAGCACGGTCCTGAGCCACCTGCATCCATCGACTTCCTGCATATCTTACCAGGTCGTCACTCCATCTAGTGGGGGGTCGCCCTACACTACGCCTACCGGTACGAGGCTGCCACTCGAGAACCTTTCTTCCCCATCGGTTATCGGTTCTTCGAGCTATATGGCCGGCCCATTGCCACTTCAGCTTACTAATCCGTTGGGCTATGTCGGTCACTCTGGTTCTACTGCGGATATCCTCATTTCTGAATCTATCACGCAGAGAAACTCCGAGCATAGCCCTCTCCATAGCTCGCTGAGCGACCTTGAGCATCCTCATACGGCCAGCAGTGAAGGACCACGTCTCTGATCCGTAAGTCATCACTGGCAACACGCACTGGTTGTACACTTTAGTTTTCAGAGATTGAGGTATACCTGACGAGAAGATGTGTCGTAATTTCCCGAACGCTGCCCAGCCGAGTTGAATCCGTCGATTGACCTCTCGGTCGAAGTTGGACTTACCTAGTCGGACTATTTGTCCCAGGTAAACGTACTCGTCAACAACTTCGAGCATAGTGCTCCCCACAACTACCGGCATAGGTGTGACATGGACATTGAACATAATCTTTGTTTTGTCCATGTTCATCTTAAGACCTATCCGTTGGGAGACACCATTGAGGTCATTGAGCATAGTGCTAAGGTCCTCCAGCGATTCTGCCATAAGGACTATATCGTCGGCAAATCGAAGGTGAGTGATGTACTCGCCATTGATGTTAATACCGTATCCTTTCCAGTCCAGTAGCTTGAAAACGTCTTCCAAAGCAGCGGTGAAGAGTTTCGGGGATATAACGTCACCCTGTCTTACACCTCTCTGCAGTTGGATAGGTTTCGAGCTCTGGTTCTGTACTCGGATAGCCATCGTAGCCCTACTGTACAAACACTTCAGCACTTCGATATACCGACAGTCAACTTGGCACCGCTGAAGGGACTGCAGCACCGCCCAAATTTCGACGGAATCAAAGGCTTTCTCATAGTCCACATACGCCAGGCAAAGTGGCAAATTGTACTCGTCAGTCTTCTGTACAATCTGCCGCAGGGTATGTATGTGGTCTATGGTACTGAAGCCTTTTCGGAAACCGGCTTGTTCGGGAGGCTGGAAGTCGTCGAGTCTGCTTGCGAGACGATTCGTAATGACTCTCGAAAACAGCACGTAGACGCGGCTCAGAAGGGAAATCGGTCTGTAG
Organism: Parnassius apollo; assembly: GCA_907164705.1. Lineage (NCBI taxonomy): Eukaryota > Metazoa > Arthropoda > Insecta > Lepidoptera > Papilionidae > Parnassius > Parnassius apollo. The sequence goes on along the minus strand of CAJQZP010001402.1, from coordinate 1,401,545 downwards.
TTCTTCAAGAGAGCGTTGTCGCCTTTCTTAAAGAACAAGACCACCGCACTTCTGCTCCACGCCTCTGGAGTAGTGCCACCATGGAGGACGGAATTGAAGAGCTTCTGAAGGACTTCAAGTACCGGTGTTCCACCCGCTTTCAGAAGCTCCGCTGTAATTCCATCCTCGCCCGGGGCCTTGCCGTTTTTAAGGTGTTGGAGAGCCATTCTAATCTCGCTCAGACTGACGTCCGGGATATCATCGGAATAGTGTCGGATAAGACTTGCTCTTGGATCGTTACTCACACTTGAGTGTGGCTCCAACGATGATGTGTACAGCTGCCCATAGAACCTCTCAATCTCACTCAGAATCTCAGGTGTCCCGGAAACGATGTTGCCACACTCAGTCTTCAGCCTTGACAGTTGGCTCTTTCTGGCAGACAGATCTCTGGCAAAGACTTTGGAGCCCTGGTTCCGCTCGATCGCTTCTTTAATACGAGAAGTATTAAAGTTGCGTAAGTCTCGCCGCATGCATTTGGAGATCTGTCTGTTCAGTTGCCTGTATGATGTCAAATCTGTTGACGATTGCAGCCTCATCTCCCGTCTAACAGCCATGAGATTAAGAGTGTGATCGGAGAGTTTTTGTGTTCTTCTGCGGCGGGTCTTGCAGAACTTAGCTCCGACCGCATGGACAGTTTCCACGAGCTTGTCATTCATATCGTCCACTGCATTGCAATCTTGTAGGCACTGAAAGCGGTTGTGTAACTCGAGCTGAAAGTTTTCGGGATTCTGGATTAGAGCACGAGGGGGACGGAGCGTTGACTTCATTAGACGAGACCTCTCCAACTTAACGTTTAGGTTCAGTGTGCCTCTAACCATTCGGTGATCGCTGCCAGTTTTCACCCTTGGGAAAATTTGAAATATAAAAGACAAATACAGGATAAATAAATAAAACAAATCAACTGTGTAAAAATATATTGTCCCGTGTATATCTTATGAGGTTACAGAGGAAAACAGTAACAGGAGATGGGCAGCAGCGTCTTCCTGATAACAACTGAATGAAAGCAGCAGACTGCGGTTGGCAAACCACTTACCAAGCGTGGCAACAATGGCGGATATATTTAATATATCTAATCTATGAGATCATACATGTAGTATATGTTAAATGTTCTATTCTGATTATCTTTAATTTATTTTCAATATAAATAAAAAGAATACTGTTACGAGCTTGAGGTTCGTGACAATAAAAATTGCCGATAAAATTACCTAAATTAACACTTTAATTTATTTTACACAATTAAAGTTAAAACACTAATAATTTAAACACACTAATTCACTTAATTCCACTCCGAAGCTTCGCTTGTGTCGCCGAGTTCAATACTACTTCCCTCGCATCTTGCAGCGCCTATATATTTAAATTAGCAAAGAAATATCCAGAATGTTCAAGTAAACACGCGGAAGGTACCGAGCGTTCGAGTTTCGACTAGGCGCTGTCAGTTGAGTGATTTGTGATGTCATTTTCTCAATGCTCCCCCTCGCTCTCGTTCCTGACACTAGATGGCGCTAGTGTATCGTTGACTGGAGCGCGTAACACTGCCCCCTCCTAAGACATGCTCGTCCCGAGCATTATCGGCCCCATAATAACGCGCCAAGCGATTCACATGGACGATCTTAGGAGTCCCTCTTGCGCCTTTCTGTAACGGCTCCGCAATGTCAAGGGCTGTTCTATCCCGTGATGCACCAACATTGTACAATTTCGGTGCTCCTCTACTACGTGTCTGAGGTCCCCGCACGGCCGCACAACTTGTACATGTACGACACCAATCCTCGACATCGTCACGATAATGGACCCAGTAAAACTGTTCTCGGACCTTCAGTAGAGTTCGTTTGACTCCCAGATGGACTCTTGAACGACCATTATGGCACAACTGTAGAACATTCGGTACTTCAGCTTTAGGGACAACCATTTGCAAACGACAGCTGTCTCTTCGACCATTGTCCCATTTACGGCACAGGACTCCATCCTGAATCAGCAAGCTGTCCCATTGGGCCCAATAGCTTTTCGTGGTTGAACTCATCGCTGAGACGTCCCTCCACTTAGGCTTGGTAGCACGGGCCTTCATCCATCCCAGAATCGGCTTGATGTCCGGATCTTCCTGCTGTGTATGTCGTAGGTTGTCCTTCCATGCGTTGCTGAGGTGGTCCGTCCTGAGCATCCTCACGGATACCACCTCCTTACTTTCTTGCCTACTACAATGGTTACAATCTTCAGGACAAGGTCTTCTTGACAATACATCTGCGTTGCCGTGAGATTTCCCGCTGCAGTGTCTGATAGTAAAGTCGTATTCCTGCTGCTGCTGGGCGGTGCTGTTAGCCGCACTTCCTTTCTGAGACCGTTCACCTTCCCTTCCTAGGGTGTGCTTAGGGCAGCTGGACCGAAGATGGCCCCTTTCCCCACAGCCATAGCACCTAGGGCTGTATCTTTTATTGTGGTCGCGAACCGTAACTGCTGTAACCTCCCTAGCGTGAGGTGAACGATGATCCTGTCGCCGCCAGGCAGTGCCGTTAGCTGCACTACCCTCTCGAGATCGATCAACTCTCCTTTCCACGGTTCGTTTAGGGCAGCTGGATCGAAGATGGCCCTTTTCCCCACAGCCATAACACCTTGGGCTGTATCCTTTGCTGCGGTCACGGACTGTAGCTGCTGCAACCTCCCTGACGCGATGGGAACGATGATCCTGCCGCACGGCTTCCACCTCCAGTGCATGGGCCAAGGCGTTCTTAAGCGTGTCGTGGTGTCCGAGTCTCACAGCAGCTCTGACTTCAAGGTTGCGGATGCCGTCGATGAATGTCTGTACCAGGTTCCCTTCAATAAGTGCAGGTACAGACTGGTATGCTTTTCGAACCATCTTCTCCACCTCAAGGGCCCACTGCTGCAGGTTTTCGTTGCTGCGCTGCACGCGATCTTTAAGCTGCGCGCGAAAGACATGTTCCAGATGAGCGTCGCCATATCTCGCTTCCAAGGCCTCAAGAAGCTGCTCATAGGTCACTTTCTTACCAAGAGCTTCCAACACAGTTAAGGCTTGGTCGCGCAGGCCTAGGGTGAGTGCAGTCATGGCTTGGCTTTTATTCCAGCCGTTCGCCTCCATGACGGCCTCGAACTGGATTTTGTAGGCCGACCAGGAAGAGGTACCGTCGAACGGTGGCACCTTGAACCCACGTAGCGAAGGTGTTGTAGCTACTACGGGAGCTGTAGCTCCATCTCCAAGTTTGAGTTCGTCCAGTGATTTCTTCATGTCAGCCATTACGTTGTCAACCCGATTGTTCACTTGGTCGATTCGGGTTTCAGCTTTCGCGATTTGGGTTTCAGCTTCCGACAGGCGGTTGTCATGCTGAGCAACCCTATCCTTCACCTCCCTTATCTCTTTCCCGAAGGTAGCGTGAAGGTCCTTCATGAGAAGCATCTGCTCTTCCAACCGACGGGCCTGTTCTTCTTGTCGGCGGGCCTGTTCATCCTGTCCGCCCCGCAGCTGCTCTTCCAATCGGCGTGTCTGTTCCGCCTGCTGGCGAGCCTGTTCCTGCAGCATCACCATCAGAGCACCTAAGTCAGGTGCTGCAGATGTAGGAGCTACCGACGGGCCTGCAGCCGGTGCCTGGTCCTCCGACGTCTGCGGCGTTGCACCACCAAATCTTCGTTGGTCCGTCTCCTGCTGGCGTTGACTTCGGGTACGGACACCCTCCGTTTCCTCCTTAGGTAAAATCGGCATGATTTTATCCCACTTCTGACACCAATTGTTACGAGCTTGAGGTTCGTGACAATAAAAATTGCCGATAAAATTACCTAAATTAACACTTTAATTTATTTTACACAATTAAAGTTAAAACACTAATAATTTAAACACACTAATTCACTTAATTCCACTCCGAAGCTTTGCTTGTTTCGCCCAAATCAACACTACTTCCCTCGCATCTTGCAGCGCCTATATATTTAAATTAGCAAAGAAATATCCAGAATGTTCAAGTAAACACGCGGAAGGTACCGAGCGTTCGAGTTTCGACTAGGCGCTGTCAGTTGAGTGATTTGTGATGTCATTTTCTCAATGCTCCCCTCGCTCTCGTTCCTGACACTAGATGGCGCTAGTGTATCGTTGACTGGAGCGCGTAACAATACAATAGCAATACAACTTACAATAAGCAACAATCCAATAATTGAAAAAAAATCAACAATAGCCAAACCGTTTGCAATGTTTGGTTACCGTTACCAATAGATTGACTCATACGGGGTATATTTGGCATAGTTCTCACGCTTGGCAAGCGGGTAGGCAACTGCAGTTTTTTTTTATTTTTTTATTAGGAAGACACTGCTCCCCATCTCCTAATTTGTTTCCCTCTGTCGTCTCTTACGAGTGCCACAGGAAGATAGTGGACTAGTATAGATTGTAATAGTAAATAAATAATTTGCATATACACTTCTATCCTAGATTGTTCTCCATTCTTAGAAGATTTGTTTTACTCATCGCGCATTTACGTCACTTTCCGGAAACGATTTAACCTCTCAAACGCCAAGCGTCCAAGTTTGACCGCTCCGATATTTCGTCAAAATTCAAGAGGTCAAATTTGACCACACCCACCCACAGCATTTTAACCTATAAATACTTATGTTTAGAAACTACTTTTCTATGCAGAAGTTTTGCATAATAGAATCAATATGAAATTTTCTATCCTCTAGTGGAATAAAAAGTTGGGTAGTCTATGGATATTTATTTATAATCTACGTTCATATCGTACGCCATTTTCATGTGAATGTTATTGTTGATTTTTGGATTTTTCTAGTGCTTTATTAGTGTTTTCGTATAGTATTTTATTATAAAATTGTAATGAAAGGGAATTGCAAGTGCGTTGCCGCCCTTTTAAAAAGAAGTTGACTCTTTTCTTGAAGGTCCCTAACTTGTATCGGTCCGGTGAAATCGCCGGTGGTAAACGATTCCACAGAAAAGTTGTACGAGGAAAAAAACTCCTAGTAAAACACACAGTAGTGGACCGCCAAGCATCCAGATGGTGAGGATGGTATCGTGAATTTTGACACGATGTGCGTTCGTGAAATTGGGCGGCTGTGATTAATGTGAACTATTCCTCAGAGAACTCTCCGTTGGAGATGCGATAGAAAACGCAAAGGGGTGCTACGTCCCTAGGCAGCGCCAGTGAATTGAGCTGATCAAAAAGAACTCCGTTATCCGCTCTGCGCTGGATACGGTCAAGTGGATGACGCTTGCACTGGGGTGCCAATTGGGTGGGATGAGAACAGTATTCCATGCGAACTTGCGCTTTGTAAATTTGCAAGCGATGTGCCGGCATAAAATACTGTGATCGCTCTGCTGAGCACGCCAAGCTTTTTTGCATATTGACCGTTTACTGTTTGTTTGCGAAGAAAGAGAATTTATCACCACATATCGTCTCGTGGGTGTCGTAATAGCAATAGCGTCGTCAACAACTAAATAATAAAAACTTAACAACCCGCCTGCCAAGCATTGCAAGTATGGCAAATAATCCCATATGAGGCAATCTATGGGGAAGGCCTGTGTTCAGCAGTGGGCTTTTGATATGCTGCAATGATAACTATTTAAAATGGCATCTGTGAGTTCCTGATGATCGATTTTTTTACATTTAAAACTTTTAAATAAAATAAATATTCTTCAATTAATAAATACAAACATATAACAGAACTGGATTTGTGTGGGTAGCAGAATTGTGAGCGCTTAATCCTTTAAATATCGTCAATTTAAAGGGTTAAGCGCTCACAAAATTTAGCTTAATTATAACTTCATTAAATTTAATGACATTTTACACAAATAAGGATTACAAATGAGCACACAGCCCAGCTGATGGTACGTGGATGTTATTATCGTGAGGAGACGTGATGAATGGTCTCCCCTGAGAACTAAGATGGATTCCTTCATTACCGTACAAAAGTATTATGTTACCATTTTTGCTGGTATTCTACGAGAGCGTGGTCATTTTTCGATCACGATAACGACCCATTCAGATGCAGTCTTAATACAGAGACGGGCTAGGTCTACAAAATAGGTGGAAGATAATAATGCATTGTGCATTGTGCACATATAAATACATACATATATACATATTGTATGTTTTATATATTTATATATAAGTATATTTTTATATATTTTCAATATATGTACACTTAATTATGTCTTTGCAAGGGTTGACTAAAAAAGAGAATGCCACATGACATAATGTCCGTCCTATGTGCTCTTAACTTTAAGCTTTTTTTATAGAAGAGGGGCAAACGAGCATGCGGCTCACCTGATGTTAAGTGACTACCGCCGCCCATGATCAACCGCAACACCAGGGGAATTGAAGGCTTGCAAAAGCTGTTATGTTTAAGGTTTTTAAATTAAAAGATGTGCATTGAATTACAACATGCATTCAATTCGGTAAAAAAGGTTTTCGAGTGGTAACCTTGTACTGACAATCACAGTGTGAGCGAACCCTTCTAGATGCTATTAAAGATGTTCAAAAATTAAATAACTAAGACCCGCGCAATAAAATAAAATGATCTGTTCACCTAGTTTGGAGACCGCTTGAAGTAACTTCACTTAGCGCTGAGCCCCCGCATCGTCTATTTGACCTAACGCGAAACACGTGTCGTATTATCGACGTTGGTATTGAGATTAGTGGTGACGGAGTGCAAGCAATACAGACAAGTCATTTAATATAAACACTCACGCCTGTCACCCAGAGGGGTAGGCAGAGACTACAGATATTTTATTTTATTGCGGGGATCTTAGCTAGTTAATTTTTAAGATCTTTAATATAATGGATTTCCAGTAATTAACACCTGATTACTGACATTCTAAACGCAATGACAACCTGAAGAAACACGCAAGCAGTCGATGGATGTAGTTTGCTAAGGACCGTACTTTTTGGCAACTTATGGGGGAGGGCTTTGTTCAGCAGTGGACTTGTGATAGGCTGTAGTAGTAGCAGTAACACTGTATTTGTTTTGTATATAATATGTTATATACCAATTGATTAATTGGACAGAGTAAGAAGTTTATTAAATTATTTAAATTTTAACTTACATAATTGTTATGAAATCATATATAATTATTAAATAATCTAAACAAGTGCAGCACATAAATTTCTACTAAAATTGTTAATTAATATTGTTTCCAACAATATGTTTACGTGCACGCTAAGCAAGCAATCTATTATAACCAATTTGCGGTAACAGTAAATTTTGTATTAAAATTAGTAAGCTAAAATTATTGAAACCGCAGCTCTAATTTCTCAATATTTAGTAAACCCTTTAATAAACTGTAATGTGACGGTGTAAGAATATCCACTACTCCGTATCATCCCGTTGGTGTCGGAAGAAGTGACAGGAGGGAACTGAAATAGACGATGGGTAGCAGCATTTTCATGACAAAACTCGAAATTATGAAAAACGAAGTTGCCAACCCGCTTGCCAAGCGTGGCCACTACGGCAAATATTTCCTTATGAGGCAGTCTGTGGGGTAGGCCTATGTTAAAAAATGGACTTGTATAGGCTGTAACAGGTAGTGGATGATTTATTTAGACTGTAATGAATGACTATAAACGCATCTATGATAAATGTCCTTAGATTTTGAAGAAACCAATTTAAATTAGATTTCTTTGCTGCTGTAAATTCTCTTATATCCACCATATCATTACCATTTACATAAATATCCGTATTAGAACCAGTAACCGACATGACTATAGGATCGATAAGTTGAAGTGGCAATGAGCCGACCATAATATGTCCGATGAAGCGACAACCGATGGGGTACAAAATTGAAATTTTTTGCGAGTATCCACGTGCTGCAGTAATCACTGACCTGTAAAAGTCTGTTGGTTTGTATGTCACATAAATATAAAAAATAATCGAACCTAGGGCCTGGTTTACATTTTGAGAAATGACAAGTGCGAATGGCAAGTGCAACTGACAAAGGACAAGTGCTCAGTGCGTATTTTATTCGCACTTATTACTTGTCACTGCCTGTTCACACGCACTAAGCTCTTGTGATTTGTCAGTTGCACTTGCCATTGGCACTTGTTATTTCTCAAAATGTAAACTGGGCCTTAGGTTCGATTATTTTTATATTTATGTGGCATACAAACCAACAGACCTTTACAGGTCAGTGATTACTGCAGCACTTGCCACTCATACTTGTCACTTCTTAAAATGTACATTTTGAGAAGTGACAAGTGCGAGCGGCAATGACAAGTGACAAATGACAAGTGACAAGTAGCAAGTTGGTGTTCACACATGTGGCAATTGGATGTCATTATTATGTGAAATCTTCGAGTGTGAAATTGGGTTGGTAATTGTCAAAGAGGCGCTAGCACAACTTTAAAGTTTAAAACTGGTATCTCATCATACAATTTTACCTTTTTTTTGATTAAAAAGATGTGTGAAGTGCCTTATTGCAAAGATATTGGTGCACACCAATTTCCTAAAATAGCTTAAGTGAGAAAAATGTGTCTTAAAGTTATAACAAGGAAAAAATTTAAGCCTGAAAATAATATGGCTCCAGCCCAGACCTACAAAAGTCTTTAATTTTCTTCTTTTCTTGGTAATATGTAGACTTAATGCTTCTTAACTTCGCATATACTTACTTCTTTTGCGCCGAAACCGGCCATTCCCATTGATTGAGATATTGAGGGCATAGCAGCGTCTCGCATGATTTTTTTTTAATTCAGCGATTTAATATTGTATAAACATTCGTGTTTCAATAATTCCTTGACAAATTTAATGTTATTGCTATCTGACCACTTCGTAATAAAACAAAATTATTATAAATACGAGTATGTATACAATATATATTATAACAAAAATATTTTATTTAATAACTATTATAACCAACGCGTGTATGTTCTGACGTCACCGCTAGAACGGGGGTGGCGGTGGGTGACTGAGGGGAAAGCAAGGTTAGCGCGGGGCAGATATACTTGTCAGAGAATAGAGCAGGCCGCTATTCACTTGTTACTTTTTATTTCGCACTTGTCACTTGTCACTCGCACTTGGCACTGCCTGTTCACACGCACTAAGCACTTGTCATTTGTCACTTGTCATTGTCACTCGCACTTGTCACTTCTCAAAATGTAAACCGGGCCTAAGTCAAAGTTACCGCAAGTGGATATACGCACGACAGAGCAACGTATATACATATTATCAAACCGAATTAGGTATGTGAGTACCTACTTTGTAATAACTAAACTTTTTAAAAGCATACGTGAAACGATAACATATTTAAAAAAATTGTTTCAACTATTTTACCCCGTTGGTTGAAGGTCAAGGTCAAGGTAACAACTAGAATGTCGTCTTAACGTATTTAAAATTTCATTACCTATTTTCCACCGTTAGGGGTGATTTATTTCTAAATTATATGGTAACATCATCTTTAATAAAATAACAATTATTAAAATTGTTTCTGCTGTTTACAAAAAATCTGTTAACATATATATAAAACACGCATCAAATTCAGTAACTTCTCGTCTTTGAACCTTGTTTAAAAATGGTCCAACATTAAACGAGAAGTAATTTAAAATTACGAATGATGAGTCGTGTTTCCAATATTCTAATAGATCGAGTCAGTAGAAAGTTAAATAAAGAGAAATATATTTTTAGTTATTATACAAGAATTATTTGGAACTTACAAAACATAATATTTTCATAAGAGAGAAACATAATCGGCCATTTATAATTATTAAACCTCAATTCTTCAAATCGCCTCTTTTGTAATGAAATAGACCAACAATACCGAGATGATGATTTCATCAATTTTTCGTAGTTATAAACAGGCCGTGTTACGTGTGTCCGATTAGCGTGAGGTGGTGGTGTAAGATTATATACTACCCCATATCATCTCGTGGATTTCCTTAGAGGCGATTGTAGGAAATAATGGAAGTATACGGGCTGCAGTATCTTTATTGCAACAATCTAAAATAATAAAAACTACGGTCGCATAACCGCCTATCAAACGTATCAACTATGACAAATATGCTACCTATGAAATAATCTATGGGTGTAGCCTATTTGAGAGGTGGAATATCTATTTAATAGGGCGTTTGATAGGTTGGTATAAATGATTGAACAAATGATAGCATTTCTGCCGCTGAATTTTTATTGAAATAATACTCGATGGCGACTCTTCAGACTGATTTCTAAACTTGAAAAGATAACCTTGCACCTTCAGTTCAGCTTTCTAAGCACCCTTGACCCGACCGTAGCTTTAAGCTGTGATTTACAAATATTGTCCAAAGTTTTGAATAGATCGACCATTTTAATATCATATCTGTTATAAAACCGTAAATTATTATATTTTGTTATTCTTATTACCGAGATATATACCGCTTTAAAAGGATAAAAGAGATCTTCAATAGTCTGTAAAAGCCGACTACTAGACATAATAATGTCCTCCAGACCGAATTTCGATTACGACGGTCAGGTTCAATGGAGACTAGACATCAGTACAGGACAGGATTACCTATAATGCCTGAATGTATACTAAAGCACAGTTGTACTCTCTATTCCATCTCGGTCTACGGTTTTACATGCTTTTTGACGCAAGGTAATGAAACAACTTTAATTTTCTGACTATCAGCTGCTACTTTTTTATAGGATTTTTTTTTATTTATTTTATAAAATTTATATAAAATTCCGTCACAGAAGTGCATCTCTTTATAAAATTGGATTTGAATAAGTTAACACGGACATATTTCTTGTGAAAAACCTATCTACTGGTTCCAAGTACATACCAAGAGCGGGAACGGAACATTCCTGTACAAACTGAATGCATACACAAACTTGGCAGAGTAATCAGAAATATAAATTGCTCTATATAAATCAAAAGATTTAAATATTGTGGAAACAGATTTAAACAAGACTTACACTGGGCACTATATAATTTGACCACTCAATATATTTACGAAAATTAAGTGTATGAATACAAAAACAAACCTAGTTAAATATAGCGATATAAATGTAAATATTATAAGCAAAGCCAGCAGCAACCAGTAACTCGACTCCGAATAGTCGGTAATGGGGCAATGTAATAGGTCAGGAAAAAGTTTCTTCGTATTTTACTCTACTCTTGGGTTATACTGTTTGTATCTGGTTGGTTTTATTATATTTATTTACTATAGTAAAAACACTTTTCCGCAATTTTTCAATTGTTTTTCTTTTCTACAAAATGAGTAAATATGACGAAGAAATTCAATATAATCTGAAGTTTTATTACAAAAAAAAGGAAAATGCGACTCAAACCGCAAAAACAATTTGTAACATTTATGGACCTAATGCAGTATCGGAAAGAGTATTAAAAAGTTGTTTCAAGCGTGTTTGGAACCGGGTGTTTTAATCAAAAAGATGCAGCTCGCTACGGTCACCGTCACATGGATAAAGTCAATGCTATTTTTGAAAAGTTGGAGCAAGGTCGACAAATTAGTAGCTACGACATAGCGGAGGCTGAGAAAAAATTGCCGGTATTGAAAAGGTGTGGTCTTTCATCATGATAAAGCCGAATAACACACAACTTAGACCACTCAGCAAAAATTGAGAGAGCTTGGTTGGGAAGTGTTAATGCATGCACCATATAGTCCTGACCTTGCAACCTCAGATTTTCACCTGCTTCACTCTCATCAGAATTCTTTGGGAGTTGTAAGGTTAACATCAAAACTACTTGTCGCATTTTTTAAAAATTCCAAGACTTCTACAGCAAATTTAATGTTTCCATTTAAATATATCTTGAATTTGTATATATAAAACAAAGAAACTTTTTTCCCGACCATTTATGTATACGCTTTTATAATAAAATCCCGGAAAATATGCAGATACTAACTAAGTATATTTTTTTAAATTTGAAGATTTGAAAATTTGAAGACGGCTCCTTGGCACAGTGGCTTGGCAGTGGTTACAGCGCTAAGGGCTGCGGGTTCGAATCCCGCACGGAACAAGTATTTATATGGCCTACAAGTAATTGTCCTAGGTCTGGATGTTTGTCCTTATGAAATTTATGTTTGTAAACTGCCCCCACGATACAGGATAAAATCCTAGTGTGGAGGCAATGTTATTTAAAAAAAAAAGTTATTTTACTTCTAAAGACATCTATCACGATGTTTCTAAACGTTTTCATATTTAATTGTACAACATAATATATTATAATTTAATGTTTGAAAATAAGTCCCGCACGGTTTCTTTTTGGTTCTTCTCAGGACAGGGGGTTTTTTAAACACGGATTTTCATTAAGTATTCTTGTAATAATAAAAATCATGAAATAATAAAAATCATTCTATTCTATTGTATTGGGTTAATCTTACATTAAGATGTTAAGCTCAACGCAAAAAATAATAAAAATGTTACGTACTTTTTTGTTTGAAATCTGCTAAAAATTAATCACATAATGAACCTTTTGGTCAATCACCAGTCTACTGCGGAACATATTCTTGTTGCTGCTACCCAAAACACATGGTTGCAAATTTATTCTTATCTCAAGGACCAATTTGAGTATATTTCCTAAACGCATGATATAACTCTGCGTTCCTCGTTTAATTATAAAATTAGTATCCCCATACATTTCACTTATTTCGTTGGTCAGTCCATCACCATTTAGTCTGCATTTCTCTGGAACACCTTGCCTGAAGAAATATACCTGTAAATATTCCTAACAGGACTGCTCTTATTATATACTAGATTTATAGTATATATATTTTCATTATTATATGAAATAATCGCAGTTTTTTCTGATTTATTATATTGCTTAGTGCCAGAAGGCATTAAGTCCTTCTGTAATCTTTTTATGAAGGTGTACAATAAACTATAAATAATTTAATGCTTCAAAATGACTTAGTTCAATTGAATAATAAATTTAAGAGTTAAATAGCTAGATTTCTTCGCTAATTGATAACGTTAGAAATGTTGGTAGGGATTTTTATTCTATTACTTTGAAGTAACAATACAATAGTATTAGCTAACTCATGCGTATGTATGAGACAGTTTCTGTGAATTTTTGGACTGAAGGGTGGTCAAAACCATCAACTAATACGCCGCGAGAAAGAAAAAAGTTCAGTACAATCGCTAAAATATTCTGCTACTGTTATGCTTTAAAAGCTTTTCGAGTTTTTTAACTGTTCCATCAAGCTGACGTTTAATTTGAAAACATGCTAATGGCTTTCTACTTATAAAGTCCAAAGTTAAGAAACTGTACATATATGGGACTGTCAAAATAAAATTACAAGGTAAGAGTACAGTTGAATTTATAGTAAATATTTTATCTTAATTAGTAATGAGGCTATTCGCGACTTTTTTGCCACTAGAGTGGCGCCACTCTGTAATGAAATGGATATTTGACAAAACTAATATCGGGGACGTTAATTACTTAGTAAACGTAAGAGAAAAATGGAGAGAGATTTAATTATTGATTATATTTTATAATAATAATGTCCTCCTGACCGAATTTTGGTCACGGTGGCCTGGCTCAATGGACACTGACCATCGGCGCAGGACAGTATTATAATGCCCAAGAGTATATGCAAGCACAGGTGAACTCTCTATTCGCTCACTCTCATAATCCAATGGAACGGTAAACCGACACGATCGGAGAGAGATCAGGCGAAGGGCCAACGCCTTTACTTGATTTCCGAGGCACGGGGGTGAGACACCGTTAATTTTCTGACTCCGGGCAGCTACTGAAACTTTTTTGTCGGAATAACTCAAACGAAAGATTCAAACACAGGACCTTATGATCAGCAGTCGCACTACTACAACCACTAGACCAACGAGGCAGTCAATAATTTTGTATTGAATAGATTATAAATGGATATATACCAAGCAACAGATATTCCTAAAAGTCGAAGAATTAAAAACAAGTAAAAAATTTGTAAAAATTTAAAGAATACAGCAATGTGGCATTGTTTTTAATACATACACTAGGAACCGAATATCTTTTACATGAAAAAAAATTTTCAATGATGATGACACAGTGTGACCATCTGCGTTACAAATAATTTCACCTCAGTCCCAACTAGCGACATCTGGTGAGCGTAAGAAGAAATTAGCCCTCATTATTTATATCTCTATCTAATAATTATATCTGTATCTAAAAATGCTTGAATTTTTTGCTGTGAATTTGTAAAGGACTTCGATAGTTATATAATAATTATTAGTTAAATTTTACTGTTTTTACATATGAACATTTTGATATTTGTAATTAAGTTAAATTCATCAAAAAAATTGTTATATCTAATTAGTCAAAATTTGCACGCCTCGATAAGGCCGAATGTATAGGAACTTTTATGTTTTAATAATACTCTTGTAATATCTACCTACATTCTATGCAAATAAATAATTATGAATTATAAGGTTCGTACTTCATGTACATTCAGGTCTGAAGAGTAAAGCGAGCCAGTGTAATTACAAGTAAGTAAGGCATTTCATCTTATCAGAGGTGAGAGCGCATCTGTAACCTTCCTTGTTTATAGTTGGCTGCAGGGGCCTTGGACGGCAGCAGACACCATCAGGTGGACTGTGAGTTCGTGTGTTATTGTAGTTTTAAAAAAATAAATATTAATAATATTATTTGCAAAATACGTTTTAAAACCATATTAGAAAAAATAAAATATAAATAAATTTAACTAATATGTTGAATATTGCTGAATGTCGGTGCTGGAATCGAATGCCAAGCTAAAAAAGTTGCGGTTTCTTAGGTTAACCAATATATTATCATCGCAAATATGTTTAGAAATGTCTCGAGATTTAGGTAGACAAATTACACTCCTGTTTTAGTGCGATCGATTGATAAGTCTAGAAACTGAACTAAGTGTCGGCCGTGACTCAAGTAGCGTCATTCAGAGTCAGTGAAAAACTTAAGCTCATGATGTATTACTATGTCCTAAGTGCTAAGTGACGTGGCAGCTCCAAATGTATTCCGAACGTGCTGCTATATTACACGCCCGGTCCAACCCTCAGTTCAGAACACAGTCGCAAAAGAGCGTTCGAAATAATACGTTGCTAACAGTTTTCCAGAATTCGTCTCAATATCTGACTTATCTAGTTAGAATCCTAGCAAACGTTTGCAAAAGTGCAATCTGTTGTCTTGTTTCTCGTGCTTAGATGTAGACATAGACATAAACATAGACATGAAAATATACATAGACAAAGACATAGACATATAGTAGACATAATTGATCTCGAATATTTGTCTAGTCTAGTCTATAGGTATAAGAATATCCACTTCCCCATACCATCCCGTCGGTTAGTTAAATGAGACCGTTTCTTTATTAGTCGGTAAAAGAGTAATTTAACGTCCGCCTTAACGAATTTTCCCGGGGTTAATACCGCTACATCTTGATTTATCGGCACTATTTACCGTGGCCTACACTTTTTTCATTATTTGTAACAATATCATATTACTCACATAATAAAATTTGCGTTTGATAATACCGCAAATCATGGCAACTATGTCGAATATGTCCCTTATGAGGCAATATATTGGGGAGGCCTGTGTCCAACAGCGACATTGTTGGGATGTAATGAATTAATGAATTAACCACACGAGGAGGTTTTTTTATAGGATAAGGGTGACAAACGAGCACACAGCCCACCTGATGGTAAGTGGTAGCTGGGGCCCATAGACATCTACATCTATCCTCGATTACGTATCAAAATGCAGATGCGATGTCACCTGTGAGGACTAAGATGGAATGCCTCGTTTCCAGAGACCCTCTGGTTCTCTAAACTCACCGTACTAAACACAGCAGCGTTAAGCTTGAGGGCGTGGTTCTTTCCCGGTCGAGCCGACCCAATCGCACCATAACTATACCAGTAATATGCTGCAGCTGGCTCTACCTCGTAAATATCCTATGTAGGTGCTTGTGCTTTTATTAATTTCATTTTTTATAATTTTAGATGATTAAATAATTCTGTTTTTCGTTATTCTCCTTTTAACTTATAATGTTGCTTTTACTCGAGGCTGCACTCGCGTTTAATTAAAAGAAGAGGATTCTTTAATATTTAAATTATTTTAACTGAGTGTTACGGAACGATCTGTTGCAACTATCTGCAGACAATATTAAAAGATACGTTACTCTCACCTAAAACTCAGATTTTGGTCCCTAGAAACTCGTGAGCAAGCTACGTGGTGCTGACCATGAGGT
Organism: Parnassius apollo; assembly: GCA_907164705.1. Lineage (NCBI taxonomy): Eukaryota > Metazoa > Arthropoda > Insecta > Lepidoptera > Papilionidae > Parnassius > Parnassius apollo. The sequence goes on along the minus strand of CAJQZP010001402.1, from coordinate 1,385,370 downwards.
AAATATTGCGGACCCAAATATAATCCTGCTTCTTTTATTGAAGTTTGACCTTGGGATTTGTAAATTTTATTGAAATCACAAGGAGTATTTGGAGTGTTCTCAATTCAAATCGGATAGTTCAGTAATCGATAGTAATAATAAATATCAGTTATCAGTTACAACGCAACGTAAGCCTAGAGTGCATCAAATCGATTTATATTTATTTGGATTTCTTATTTCTAAAGAGGAAAATACAATTAAACCATTTGCGTTAAACTGTTATTCGTAATTTATATTGAACATACCGCCATATAGGTTAGAGTAGTGTAAAGCACGGATTGACGCGATATACTTTCACACCTTTTTCATTTCATGAGGTTGCCTAAATGAAATATCCAATTAATTCATATAAAGACCAAATATTATGTAAATAAAATACTCGTCATGATATTTACAGAGATAAAATGAGGTGTTATATTGTGCATGTAGTTAAATGCGTCTCAGTTACTAGCAAGATTTTTATTATTTTCATAGACAAATAAGCAGTTATTGAGTCAAATGTATGATACATAGATTAAGGTAGTGTATATTAAAGTGAATATGTTTTTGAAGATCAAAAAATCCGAATAGTTATTATATTTTATATCTATTAAAGTTCACGCATCTTACACCAAAAAATGAAATTTTATTGGTAAATATTTGGCATCTTGGATTAAAAACCCATAATTTACGGTGGACTCAAACTTTTTTTTTACATTAAACATCCTATTCTGGTTTTGGATCTATGATATTGACAAGTTTTATCAAAATCCATTCAGCAGATAGTTTTTACGTGAATAAGCCATAAACATACAAACATATAATCTCTTACATTCATAATAATATTCCTAGGATTTCAATGTTTATTTTCATATAATTCTTACAAAATATTAAGAATGAAAATGAAAGGTTGTGCAAATGAAGGGAGTATGAAAATATGTTAAATATATAAATCTTCAACATTTTTTATACTATAATACCTACCATGTTAAATAAACGCGATTACTATATTTTACAGCAGCAACATTATTAAAATAATAAGACCTAATGATACCTGACATTTACTTTTAAGAATTTCTCAGCATGGAAAAAAAACCATAAAGAATTCTTAGAAGCATGCTACATTGAGTAGAGAAGCCTTATTTAGCGAACAAAAAGAAATATCATGAACAATATAAAGGGAGCTTGGTCCATTAGACTAGATAGTAACATAATGGACTATTTTATCTGAGGCTTAGAGTACAACGTAAAGGCCACAACAACTGTAACAGAATTTACTTTTTTATTTTGACTCAATTTTGATAATATCTTTAAAAAAACTTAAATCTGGTTTTCACGAAATAATTAATTATTAAAAAGAACCTAATTAGTAAAATAATAGCCAATTAAATATTTTAAAAATTAATTTGCTGAGACCGGAAGAATAAAATAAATTGTGTGTCTTATCTAGTTTGAAAAAGCACTTAGCGGTCTGCCTGAGGATATACCTCATTTAGAGGCGAAACACATGTCGTATTATCGTATAAAAAAAATTTAACCATGATTATGATATTATTGTAAAAAAAATATCAGCTTATGGAATACTATAGAATTAAATCGATACTGATACATTAACATAATACAACAAAACCACAATTTCCGTTAGATTGACACAATCGCAGTGTGAGTTTTATTTGACATAGAAAGAAAACAATCAAATAATGTTTAAAAAGGGTTATAAAAACCATTATAATAAGGTGATTATAAGAAAGATTTCCATTATTGATTTTCCCCAAATTCGAAATCCCATTATAATTAAATATTAAAAAAGAATCCCGTTATTGATTTTCTACCATATTCGAAATATTGAGAATTAAAATATAATAAAATCCGTCGATAGAACGCGAAAATGCAATTACTTTTTAATAAATTATTCGTTCTTAAGTACATAAGAGGGTGTCACTGCCCAGACAGCAAAGGACCTTAGAAGTACTTAAACGTCCAAAAACTAGCAATAATTTTGTGAATCAGCGCTAAAAATTTGAAGAAACAAATTGTATGTAGAGTTTACAAGCACTGTGTCTAAGATAAAATTTATTGTAAGAATAAGGGCAACTGACGATTGCGCAATCCTCCTGATGACACCCCTGACGACTAAGGTAGAATGCATCGTCATCAGTAAAAATGATCTTCGGTTTTCTACACTCATCATACGAAACGACGCCGCTGTCTTCAGCTACTAAGTCTTATCGGTCTGAAGTGTATAGTGTCAGTATAATTACAGACATTCCATCTTAGTCCACAGAGGTGATGACTCACCTGAAGCCTTCTTTATTTGAAGTAGGTTCCAGGTGTCCATGAACTACAGTAGCCACTTACCATTATGTGGACTGTAAGTTCGTTGTCATTTTCACTTTCTTCATGTAGCATAATTAAAATGTTGAACGATCTAAAAAATTTACCCTTTGAATAATATATTTTTATTACGGTTTGACTTTTATTACGGGTGTTTCATGAATATAATAATAATAATAATAAATAAAATCCCTTATTTCGACCAACAATAGTCATAGATTGTTAGTAATACAAATTTTAACTTAATGTTCGTTATAAAATAAAATATAAATTAATATTAAAATGTTAGTAACAATGGTACTTATCCTATATTAGTAACTTAACCTACACCCAGCCTCACATAGCGAAACCCAGGTGGGGTTCTTCTGGTGCTGGTGTGTGCACCATTCCAAGTTCTCCAGAGAGGGCTATCCGGCTTCACAGCCAATGTGCTGAGAAGGGTGTTGGAGCTCCTTAATAGCCTGCTCATCATGGACGCAGCCCGCTTGCGCATGATCGCGTAGAAGTCGTCCACACGAGCATCTGCAAACATTGCCGACGCACTACAGTGTCGAGGATTCCTCAACATCACCCTCAGCACATTGTTGTACTAAACACGCAGATCACTGTAGGCTTGCTGCGTATAGTTAGTCCACAGACTGCACGTGCAAAAGGATTGACAATACGCCTTGAACAAAGTTAACTTGACTTGTGTTGTACTACGTGCAAATCTGCTAGCCAACATATTGCCCCGGACCGACAGCGCTCGGCGCTCTCGTTCAATATGTTACGGTTAAATAACGTTTTTTTTATTTCCGAAACATGTTTGCCTGTTTCGAAACTTAAATGTCATCATCATCGTCATAATTACAGCACTTCACAAGTCCACTGCTGAACATAGGCCTCCCCCAAGTAATGCCACAAAGCACGGTCCTGAGCCACCTGCATCCATCGACTTCCTGCATGTCTTACCACATTGTGACTTCAATGTAAATGTAATTAAAGTTAAATAGCTCGTTTCTGATTTTAATTTTACTCTATATAGTACACTTTAATCAATGAAATCATGATATGACCGAAATGATATTAATATCACTTTTTCACAATTTACTGCAGTCAAAATATGTTGAAGTGTAAATGTTAAAGATATATTACTCGTATTGCCTCGGTGTTCTAGTGGTCGCAAACGCGGTTATTCATCATGAGGTACCGGGTTCGAATCCTGAGTCGGGCTTAAATCAGTTATTAGGTTTTTTAAGAAATTCTAAGTAGCAGCCTGGAGTCAAGGAGTTGGCGGTTTTCACCCCTGTGCCTCAGAAAGCATATTATGCCGTTGGTCTTGCGCTTGATCTCCGATTAGTGTATGAGGGGACAGTGCACCTGTACTTACGCATACACTCGGATACTATAATCCTATTCTGCCCAGATGGTTATTCTATGTTAAGACGTGCTGCCATGACCGAAATTCGGCCGGGAACACAAATGTGTCATTTTTGTTGAAATTGTTTGATGAGCTTTATCTTGGACTGCTTTGTTACCAACCGCTTACTCATTTGTACTACCAAACTGAGGGAAACAAACCATAGATGAACAGCAGCATCTAATAACAACTAGAAAATAAAAAAAACATTTGCCTACCCGTCTGCTAACGTGGCGTAATATTTAACGCTAAAATATTAAAGTGCATAGAAGAAAAGACCAGGTATTCAGAATAAGTAATTATTTTATTCTTTTTATTAAATTTATCTACCTTCTAATTTTTCTTGGAAAATATTTTTTTAACTTTTTGAGTGTACTGAAGAATATCACAATCTTGTTATCGACTTAATAGTTAAATAAAAAACTTCATCTTATATTTAGCCGCGTTTATTAATTTTTATTAATTACGTATTTAATAAAAAAGAGTAATCATAATTCGCCCACAGTTGACAGATTGAGATATTGTGTAAAATCCTATACATTTAAACGAGCAATTCTTGTATATATATAATCGGAATCTCGGAAACGGCTCCAAGGATTTTCATAAAATTTTGTGTGCGGGGAGTTTCGGGGGCAATAAATCGATCTAGCTAGGATTTATTTTTAGAAAATGTCTTTTTGTCCATGTTTTTAGGCAATGAAAAACTGCTACAATATCGTTAGAATAAGAAGGTAAATTTTGACAGTTTATTAATGATTACAAATAGCTTAATTGGTATATTGGGCGGTCACAAAATCGTAATACCATGGCTCGAGCCCAGACCGACCGACCGATATTTTTTTTCAAGTTCCTTTTTTGAGAAAATCTATTTTTTCGAGCCCTTTTTTTAGTATTTTTTAAAAACACGAAAATTTAAATTAAACTAATTGCACTCATGATTTTTATTCAAATAACCAGTTCAGTTTTTTCTATTATGTCGCTAATATCAAAAAATATTATTCGTATTTTATCAGTATGTAATTTGTTTAATTTCCAAAACACACGAATTAAAAAAACCGAGCGAAAAATACCGAGCAAAGCTCGGTCAACTGGGTACTATACACTTGAATTGAGAACCTTTTTTTAAGTCGCCAAAAAGTACTTCTCATTTTGCTTGAACTTTTCCTACCTGCCTACACAACTGAATTTTGATCTGAATGGTAAAGAGAGTCAGAATAATCAGAGGCTGTGAAGCATTCCATCAGAGTCTCCAGAGGTGACGCAGTAGCCTCTTGTCAACAGAAAGACAGGAAAGTTTCTGTCACTTCAATGTTGTCTTTTTAGTCCTTAAGTTGTTACCGTTTTTTATTACTGTCTTTATCTCATAATTAAGAGTCTTATCTGATAAACTTTCTCCTCCTTTACTTGTGAAGAAATTGCTTTGTAGGAATGGGACCACATTTTGTATTCCCATAATATTTTTACATCTTGTTATATTTATCTTATCACGGTTAACATTAACACTCCATTAGTTGCGCGTTCTACTATTGTAGAACAGGCATGCATTTCGTGGGATTTTAACATTAATTGTGGGTGTCTAACGCACACACTCATAGTATTCCTCTATTACTATAGCTGGTGATCACAATTAGTACCCTTTCGGCAAACTGCGCGATCGCACTTGTAAGAAATTTCGCACTAAAACTAAAATTCTACAATAGTAGAGCGCGGGAGCACTCGCGTGTCATTTTTGTCGGAAGTTTACCTATCGTTTTTATTTTATGTAAATGTTTATAATATGTATATATATTGTTATTATGAATTTTTTTGTTTGATAATATTATTTTTAACCGAAGTAACTATATTTCGCACAATGGTGGCACAAATTTTGAGATGGTTGGAAGAAGTTATTACTGATGAAGCAACCAGCAAAGTATGGGATAAACATATTTTTACTAACGGATACAAAAGTACCTTATGCCTACCATATGGAAATATACGCATGTGCTCAGCCAGATGGTCCTTATGCATAATCAAATAAAGTTGTGGACATTGTGCTACGAATACTTACCCCACTGGATGGTTTAGGTTATAACGTCACAATGCACAATTGGTTCACGAATATACCTCAATGCTTAGAAATCTTAGGTAGCAAAATTACTGTCGTAGGCACTGTGAAGAAAGATAAGCCACAAATCCCCAAAGAATTAAAAATCACAAGAAACAGAAGCGAAACGAGTTTAATTTTTGGCTTTCAAAAACAAGGTAATTTAGTATCTTACATGCCAAAATCAAAGAAATTAGTACTTATATACTCAACTATGCACTATGATGATCATATCGATTTACAAACAGCAGAGAAACGTAAGCCGGAAATAATAACTTTTACAACAATACCAAATATGGCGTGGACATTGTAGACAAAATTTATAGTATTTATGACGTCTCCAAAAACTCTAGGCGATGTCCACTTACCATTTTTTTAATTTATAAACGGTTATATTGTACATACAATAAACAATGACTACAGAAATAAGGCCAGGAAGGATTTTTTATATGAACTTGGTTTTCACCTAGTCGCGCCATGCACACAACGCAGAATAAATATTGAAAGTATTGCAAAATCATTGAAAATGAAAGGGAAAATGCTTTTGGCCATGAAAGAGCCATTGGAATTACAACCATGCCCAGCACAACTCCCCAACACAGGTCGAGTCGGGAAATGTTCCTTTTGTGGCAGAGCGCGCAATAAAACCACTAGAAAACAATGTGACACCTGTAAAAAGTGGATTCGTCCTCAACATCAAGTTCTTCAATGCCTTGTCTGTTGTAAAAATGATAAAGACTGTGTGGAAGATATGAGCGAGTAAAAAAAGGAGACTGAGAAGGTTTGATGCCAAAAAATCATTGATTTTTCTCAAAATTCACAAGAAGTCTGATATTAAGTGCCTAATAAATGGTAACAGTTATGTTTCGTCTATTTTAGTTTCTTATTAAAGTTTGTTTTCATATGATATTGAAGTATTTTTATATTTGTTTATTGTTCCTGTAAAATCTTTACACAAAATAGTTCTACATATGCAGAGCGCGCGAGCACTCGCGTCCCAAACAGGGGCGCGCGTAATGGAGTGTTAAAGTCTATTATATTTTAAAATAGTACTAATGTAAGAATATTAAAAATATCAAAAACTCTTCCCAAACTCGTTTATATTGCGATCATCCTTAGTAAAATTTCATTATTATAACGGGTGAGCCAGAAAGGAGTACGATTTTAAAAACACTCTTGCGTTTGAAGCTTTAAAGAGGGGACTGCGCGGGTGGTGGGGTTAAGTAGCTCGGTTCTCGGAAATTTAGTCGCGATGGATCACTTCACGGGAGCGCAACGTGCTTTCTGCGTTAAACATTATTATAAAAATCACGATTCGTGCGCTATTGTTCGGCGTTTATTTCGACGTGAGTTTGGATTACATGACCTAAATCAGTGTCCGAAGGAAAGCGTGATTCGATCGTGGGTCAGAAAGTTCGAAGCTACTGGTTCGACTCTCAAACAGAAGCCTGCGGGACGCCCAAGGTCAACAAGAACGAAAGACACAATTGAACAAGTTAGAGCTTCAGTTCAACGTAATCCTGTTCTATCGACTCGAAAGCGTTCAGCCGAACTTGTGGTGTCCAGAACATCTTTGCGTCGCATTTTGTTGAAAGATCTGAAATTGCATCCGTATAAAATTCAACTTGTGCAGGAATTACAGCCAAATGATCCAATTTTAAGGAGAGCTTTTGTTGAAACGATGCTGGAACGCTTTCGGAGTTTCAACAATATTCTGTTCTCCGACGAAGCCCATTTTCACATAAATGGGCAGGTGAATAAACAGAATTGCCGTTACTGGGCTGCAGAGAACCCACGTGCAAAACATCAAAAGCCTCTACATTCGCCGAAAGTAATCGTTTGGGCGGTCATGTCAGCGCACGGAATTATCGGACCCCACTTCTTCGAAAATCCACAAGGCCAATCTGTCACTGTAAATTCTGACCGATACATAGCCATGTTAAGGGATTTTTTCTTTACACAACTGCAACAATTTGAAGCCTATAATCGTGGGACATGGTTTCAACAAGATGGCGCGACATGCCACACAGCTAATGCCTCTTTGATGGTCGTAAACGAGATGTTTGGTGAGAAACTGATATCGCGCCGAGGTGACATTGAATGCCTCCTAGAAGTCCGGATCTTACACCACTGGACTTTTTTTTGTGGGGATACCTAAAAAGTAGAGTCTACTCCAATAACCCAGCCACAATTGACCAGTTGAAGACCAATATCCGGAAAGAAATGGCAGATATTCCCCGTGCAATGTGCCAGCGAGTTTTTACCAATTTGAGGTTCAGATTCGAAGAATGTTTGCAGCGCGTGGTGCACACTGAGAAATGAATTTCCCAGATGTAAATTTTTGTAGAAATAAAAATTTGTATGTGAATTGTACTTAGTTTTTTTTTTAATGATTTCTTCAAATTCGCAATTCTTTCTGGCCCACCCTGTAAAAGCGGTAAGGCCAATTCATTAACTTTGTAAAACCCTTTTATCTTTAACGAAATTAAGTAGTACCTCGTGCCAAAACCATCTGATCCTCGTTTCAAAATATATATTTCTCAATATTGAACAGTGTGCGCTACGAGTTATATTAATATAATATTTGTACGTGGTAGAGTCACGTTGCAGTATTTTATAGCTGCAGATCGAATGTCTCGATGTAGAAAAAAACACGCCCTCACATATTAACAGCATGGCGCAATGATAATGTTAGGTACTAAATTATATAGTGAGTGATGTCAATTTATACCTAAGAGGTTTGATTATTTATTTAAAAAAAATCGAGAAATATTAATTTGTCGCCATAAACGTAAATTCTATGGGTCACAGCACTCATTTACCATCAGTAGAATTGTGCAATAGTTTGTCACAATTAGTTCTATTAAAAAAAACCGTGATTATATTTTTTCGGACATTGTCAGAGTATCTAGTTCCTTTACTGCGGATCTTGTGTTTGTAACACAGCAGTTACGTAAGTAAAAGGGATCCTCTATGAGAGTTAAAGTAGAATGCCTCGTTGTTGAATGTAATGCATTACCAGTTTTTTTATTTAATTTTTGTACGGTAAAGGAACTCCTCGTAATGAAATTGAGTAAAATTTTAATGACATGATTGTTTAATCTGTCAACACGTATTGGGGCAGAATTGGGATATAAATAAGTTGTTACTTTGCTTAACTTTTTATTCGAACTTGCACACTATTACTTCGATCAATCTATAATGATTCGAGATATATTACAATAAATGATTTTATAATGATAGATTTTCAGACTGCCTCTTTGGTTTAGTGCTCGTGAACGCGACTGCTGATAATGTGCCGGGTTTGAATACCAAGTCAGGTCAAAGAAAAATTATTCATTATTGAGTTTTCAAGTCAAGAAATTCTCAACAGTAGCCCTAGATCAGAAAGTTGGCGGTTACCGAAAAGCCGGTTCTCCGGTCGTCGGAATAGAGAGTGCATCTACTGTGCTTGCACATACACTTGACCCAAGTCCGAACTGGAACCTGAGACCAGGCTGTTAGTTCATCATCAACCACAAAACTCCAAAACTATACATAGGATACTCCAATTGGGAGGATTTCTCTCTCAAGACTTACAGTAGCAGACTACTGCAATCGACAATCCGACTCGCACCTTCTCCGCTGTATCTCTTTGTAGTCTAGATGTTTTACATATGGCGTGATTGAGATGATTATACCATTATCAATCGGAAGTCATGAGATGTTCATGAGATTTTCGAACGGTCACCTTTTACGTTACCCAAGGGAAGAAATTATGGATTGATTTGAATATTTTTCACTTTTCAGCTTACTAATTCGTTGAAGTAAATAGAAAATAGGTACCTTAAAAAGATATATTAATCTTCCGCTGTGCATTTCCTCATTGTAAAACTCGGACAGTGCCCAAATATTGGAAGCTTGCCATTGTGCAACCAGTACCCACGAAGGGTATTCATGCTGACCCCTGTAATTATCGACCAATCGCTATCACCTACATATTCTGCAAAGTTATGGAAAGGGTATTGAACAGTAAGCAGCTGACATGCCTTGAAACAAATGTCCTACTTAGTGACCATCAATATGGCTTCCGCCCGGGACGGTTCACTTGAGATCTTCTTGTGTATGTCATGCAATTCTGAGGCGATCTAGAAGAACGGCGGAGCTCTAGTAGTTTCACTCGATATCTCGAAGGCTTTTGAGAGAGTTTGGCACGCAAGTCTGCTGAGTAAGCTTCCTGCTTACGACTTCCCCGCCGAATTTTGCAACTGGATATCTGACTTTATTAGTGAACGGTCAATCAGGGTAGTCATAGATAGCTGCTCTTCTGACCTAATGCGTATTAATGCCGGAGTTGTACTTCGGAGAGTGTGCCTATGAGCGTCATAAGCTCATAGCGCCATCTTCACTCTCCTATCGGAATATCATACGTAATGCAGATATTCCTAATATCCGCACTGAGCACTATAAGTTATCTTTCATAATGCGCACAGCCAAGGAGTGAAATGCCCTGCCGGAGTCTGTATTTCTGAATAAATATAACCTTAACTTCTTTAGGGTGCATGTTAACAGGAGCGTGGGCATACTCGTTTCATCGTGGGCCTCATCTTGTTTTTCGGGCCAGATGGGAGTCAAGAGTGAGCCTAGTTTAATAATTTAAGTAATTACCGCTAAATAATACCAATACATTTCCATCATCCTTTTTTTCCAAATTATAAGTATAGACGGATAAAGGATATAGTAATAAATTAAACACACAACCATAAAACATAACTGACTGAGGAACTAACTGGCTCAAGAAAGCCAAACTGATTTGATTGTTAATAATCAAACTTTTATTGCCATTGTAGCTGATTTTATCATCAAACAAACTACTTTAAGTATGTTGAGGTCTTCAACAATGTGCAATTAGAATGTGTAGTTAATTGAATTTCAGCACGAATAGATGCTTTGTAAACTTCTGAAGAACATTTAACCTATAAAATAGTTTCCGAAATAGCAACTGTTGTCCTTAATGGGCTTTTTATTAAAGTTAAGTAAACTTAATTAAGAGTTATTTTTTTTTAAATTTTAAATATGCTTATTACTGAAACCATTTGCAAAAAAGCTCCATGTAACTACCACTACTTGAATTTGTTATAGCAGCAATACACGTTTGTCATTATACGAGAATGCTATTTATAGTCTATTAAACTATTTGTTCAATTATAAATTACACTTAAAATCGTAAAAAAATCACCTCGAGATAGTTTTCCCTACCCAGATTTATTTTTCTTTGGAACACGTAATTTTAATTGAGACCGTTACCAATATGAAGTGAAATTTAAAATTGGATCAATTGTATTTAAACAAAATAATATTATTTTCAAAATAAATTTTAACTGGACAATACCTAATCCGTAGGAAAAATATTTTTTCGCAATAAAATCTGAATATACAGGCTGTTACTTGTACACTCCATGTGCAACCACATTTATACCATAAACATAGGCCTCCTCCAAGGAATGCCACAAAGCACAATCAAATTGCTTGATATTAATAAACTTTAAAACGATACACAAATATCTATCTACGAATTCCAAATCTATTTTTAACCCAAAATGACATATAAATTTAAAAGACTCTAAACTAAACATTCACATACACACACACACACACACACCACTCGGTTGTTCTTCACCCTTTTGTTACCGACATACATATTAAAACCAAACGGTTTGTTAGTCGTTCGTCTTCCTTACTGCTATTATACTATACTATGTACTATATTGAAAGACAGATGCTAGCAAATTACCTTTTCCACTTAGCAAAATGGTAGTCCACTGGTAGTCCACTTAGCAAAAGTAATTTGCTAGCATCTGTCTTTCAATCTTATTACATCGTGGTTGTCTTCAAAGCAAGACTGCTTTTGGCTTTTACTTAGCTAAGTTAGTGTGTTTTACCATCCTTAGCTTTCGAACTGCTTACTAGGCTATCATCACTTAAAAAGGTGGGATAGTAGTCAACAATGGTTAATAATAGTTGAAAGATTAATAAAAAAATAAAGTCATAATTACAGCACCATTCACTCCCAAACATCATGCAAGCTGTATACAGCTGTATTGAAGTTCGTTTTCATACTAGAGTCTGTATTATCTGTCTGTATTAAGGCTGTCTGAGCGCTTATACAGTTCTTATAAGTAAAATCACGGCACAAATTGTACAGTGTTATGCGTCAGTAGCTAATAGTTAGTAGCTGTACAAGCATTAAAGAGGTTGTATAATAATAATAATAATAATGTCCCTCAGACCTAATTTTGGTCACAGCGGCAAGTCTTAACGGAGACTAGTCATCGGCGCAGGACAGGATCATAGTACCCAAGTACATGCGCAAGCATAGGTGCACTCTCTATTCCCTCACTTGCATAATGCGATGGGACGGTAAACTAACATGACTGGACAGAGATCAGGCGCAGTACCAACGACTTTACGTGCTTTCCGAGGCACGGGGATGAGACACCGCCAACCTAACTAACTAACTCCGGGCAGCTACTGAGAATTTCTTGATGGAAAAACTCAACAACTGATTTTTTGGTTCAACCCTGGATCCGAACCCACGACCTCATGATCAGCAGTCACATTAATAGCAGTCACATTACTACTAGTCCAATGAAGCAGTTACAAGAGGCTGTATAACGGCTGTTATGTGATTTGTTTTCTATCAAAAAATTGCCCCACCAGCAAAATAACCAAATAATATAAGAACAAAATGCTAAATACGATAAAAATATATAGCAAGTATGAAGTTTTCTCTCTATAAGTGTATGGAATTGAATGCGTAAGTATTTTACATATAAACTCCAAAACTCTTTTATCTTTTCACAGCTCTAGAATTACGCACTCGAGCCCAAACTATTTGCCACGCTCTGTGGAAATTTCGTCAAATCCGTTATTAATTCCTTTGATGGTGTTCTTGTTTATTGGTTTTGACATCACACACTTCTTTTTTATTTTGCAACCATATATGTGAAGAAAATAATTTTTTTTTCTTTTACAAATTTATATGGAATGATAAATATTCTAAATAAATATAATGATAAGAAATAAAGGATACGATAAGTAATACGATATATAATAATAATATAAATAAAAAATATAAAGTAATAAATATACTAATAATTAAGAAATTTTATGTAAAATTACAGCTTATATACGTCCAAGTGCTGGGTATAAGCTCTCATTTCTGAGAAGGTTTATCTAAAAGGAAATTTTCGCGCTCTACTCTAATTCGTGCTGGTGAACTTAACAAGTCTTTGAAATATTTATTTTTATTTTTCAGAGTGCAGGTTTCCTATCGATGTTTTCCACCGCCGAGCACGTGGTAAATCAGCACTTAAAACTGTAACTAAAAATTCCGTTGGTGCCAGTGGGGTCGAACCAAGTTTGTATTCGATTCTCGCCGACTCGCGTAATGTGAAATTTAGAGCAAGGCTTAGCCCCTCAGCTAGCACGGCTTTATAATAATATATAAATAAAAGTATATTAACAAAAATACAACGATAAAACCTTAGCACTAAACTGGATAAAAGAAAACATACCATTTTTTTTACACATGATTTTTTTAGCGCTGCGATGTCGTGGTTGTAAAAGATATTTTAAGTAGACATGGGACTAGTACTGGGTTTGGATTCGGTACTCGGTGGATTCGGTTTATTTTAGGGTTCGGCCGAGCACTGAGTATTAACGGCTGCAAAATAAAGGAGATGACTACTTTTTTAGATCCACATAACCTGTTTTAAACAATTTCAAAGTTACCAAACTATACATATTACACTTAATCAATCACGTTCACGTGCCGGATGCATTGAATACGCAAATCACAAACTAATTTTCTTCATACTTTCCTTCTGTTATCTTAGGTCTCAATAGGTTAGAGTTCTTCCTACCATTGTAAGTACCAGTATTAAGCGAGTTATAAATTGTGACAGTACCACTTTAATAGACAACCAATACAGTTATCATGCTAATACATCTCTTATAACTGATTGTATAACTTTAAAAAAAGGTGGTACTACCGTCTTTTCATTGGTTACTTAATACTTCTGTGAAATTTCAAGTTATCCGGGCATAGGTAAGTGGATGTAAAGTGAATTTTAAAGTTTCGTCACATTCGTTAACACATACATAGTACATACACACAGCTCAAGCTAATGAGAACGTGAAAGTAATAATAATAAAAAGTGATTCGACGCGTACATAATTGATGTCCATTCAACCTTGTTTATTTTGGGCATGATTGGATACAACAAATTGAAAACCAGAAGGGATCGGGCACTCGCATATTATATAATAAAAGTTCTACGTGCCCAATTATGTAATCCAGGTACATTTGAGCGTCTGAAGCTGTGCTTGCCGGACGAGTACCTTCGCTGTCTACAGCGACCACGTCTGTTCGCGATAACACGTGCCAGGACTAACCTACACACACATACTTGGCATACTGTGAATAAGGTTGCCGAGACAAATAATTCATTCTCTTGTTCATTACCGAGAAACGAATATAAAAATGCAAAATTGTTTATATTAGGTTAAACATACTTAATAATTAAGTAGAAATGTTACGGCCCTCAGTTACCCCGAAAAAGTCGACCGGACTAGGTCCCATCAGTAGACCGACTCGACGAGCAGCCGGGGGTCGGGCCCCAAATGACCTATGGATTGGTAATTTATAACGGCTGCTATAATCAAACACAAACTTACCGAGCTCCGGAGGTAGTGTCGACCACAAGGCACCGTCAGGGGTAAGTAAATAGTGTGTGTGTGTGTGTGTGTGTGTGTGTGTGTGTGTGTGTATGTGTGTGGTGTAGGAAAGTGTGTAATGTAACCTGAGGTCACCGAGGTAATCGTTTAGCAGCACCACATGCGTTGAATGCTTCACCAAAAACCAAACGGTTTGTTACTCGTTCGTCTTCCTTACTGCTATTATACTATACTATGTACTATATTGAAAGACAGATGCTAGCAAATTACCTATTCCACTTAGCAAAATGGTAGTCCACTGGTAGTCCACTTAGCAAAAGTAATTTGCTAGCATCTGTCTTTCAATCTGATTACATCGTGGTTGTCTTCAAAGCAAGAATGCTTTTGGCTTTTACTAAGCTAAGTTAGTGTGTTTTCCATCCTTAGCTTTCGAACTGTTTACTAGGCTATTATCACTTAAAAAGGTGGGATAGTAGTCAACAATGGCTAATAATAGTTGAAAGATCAATAAAAAAATAAAGTCATAATTACAGCACCATTCACTCCCAAACACCATGCAAGCTGTATACTGCTGTATTGAAGTTCGTTTTCATACTAGAGTCTGTATTATCTGTCTGTATTAAGGCTGTCTGAGCGCTTATACAGTTCTTATAAGTAAAATCACGGCACAAATTGTACAGTGTTATGCGTCAGTAGCTAATAGTTAGTAGCTGTACAAGCATTAAAGAGGTTGTATAATAATAATAATGTCCCTCAGACCTAATTTTGGTCACAGCGGCAAGTCTTAACGGAGACTAGTCATCGGCGCAGGACAGGATTATAGTGCCCAAGTATATGCGCAAGCATAGGTGCACTCTCTATTCCCTCACTCGCATAATGCGATGGGACGGTAAACTAACATGACTGGACAGAGATCAGGCGCAGTACCAACGACTTTACGTGCTTTCCGAGGCACGGGGATGAGACACCGCCAACCTAACTAAATAACTCCGGGCAGCTACTGAGAATTTCTTGATGGAAAAACTCAACAACTGATTTTTTGGTTCAACCCTGGATCCGAACCCACGACCTCATGATCAGCAGTCACATTACTACAACCACTAGTCCAACGAAGCAGTTACAAGAGGCTGTATAACAGCTGTATAACGGCTGTTATGTGATTTGTTTTCTATCAAAAAATTGCCGCACCAGCAAAATAACCAAATAATATAAGAACAAAATGCTAAATACGATAAAAATATATAGCAAGTATAAAGTTTTCTCTCTATAAGTGTATGGAATTGAATGCGTAAGAATTTTACATATAAACTCCAAAACTCTTTTATCTTTTCACAGCTCTAGAATTACGCACTCGAGCCCAAATCATTTGACACGCTCTGTGGGAATTTCGTCAAATCCGTTATTAATTCCTTTGATGGTGTTCTTGTTTATTGGTTTTGACATCACACACTTCTTTTTTATTTTGCAACCATATATGTGAAGAAATTTTTTTTTTATCTTTTACACATTTATATGGAATGATAAATATTCTAAATAAATATAATGATAAGAAATAAATGATACGATAAGTAATACGTTATATAATAATAATATAAATAAAAAATATATAGTAATAAATATACTAATAATTAAGAAATTTTATGTAAAATTACAGCCTATATACGTTCAAGTGCTGGGTATAAGCTCTCATTTCTGAGGAGGTTTATCTAAAAGGAAATTTTCGCGCTCTACTCCAATTCGTGCTGGTGAACTTAACAAGTCTTTGAAATATTTATTTTTATTTTTCAGAGTGCAGGTTTCCTATCGATGTTTTCCACCGCCGAGCACGTGGTAAATCAGCACTTAAAACTGTAACTAAAAATTCCGTTGGTGCCAGTGGGGTCGAACCAAATTTGTATTCGACTCTCGCCGACTCGCGTAATGTGAAATTTAGAGCAAGGCTTAGCCCCTCAGCTAACACGGCTTTATAATAATATATAAATAAAAGTATATTAACAAAAATACAACGATAAAACCTTAGCACTAAACTGGATAAAAGAAAACATACCATTTTTTTACACATGATTTTTTTAGCGCTGCGATGTCGTGGTTGTAAAAGATATTTTAAGTAGACATGGGACGAGTACTGTGTTTGGATTCGGTACTCGGTGGATTCGGTTTATTTTAGGGTTCGGCCGAGCACTGAGTATTAACGGCTGCAAAATAAAGGAGATAACTACTTTTTTAGATCCACATAACCTGTTTTAAACAATTTTAATCAATCACGTTCACGTGCCGGATGCATTGAATACGCAAATCACAAACTAATTTTCTTCATACTTTCCTTCTGTTATCTTAGGTCTCAATAGGTTAGAGTTCTTCCTACCATTGTAAGTACCAGTATTAAGCGAGTTATAAATTGTGACAGTACCACTTTAATAGACAACCAATACAGTTATCATGCTAATACATCTCTTATAACTAATTGATTGTATAACTTTAAAAAAAAGTGATACTACCGTCTTTTCATTGGTTGCTTAATACTCCTGTGAAATTTCAAGTTATCCGGGCATAGGTAAGTGGATGTAAAGTGAATTTTAAAGTTTCGTCACATTCGTTAACACATACATAGTACATACACACAGCTCAAGCTAATGAGACCGTGAAAGTAATAATAATAAAAAGTGATTCGACGCGTACATAATTGATGTCCATTCAACCTTGTTTATTTTGGGCATGATTGGGTACAACAAATTGAAAACCAGAAGGGATCGGGCACTCGCATATTACATAATAAAAGTTCTACGTGCCCAATTATGTAATCCAGGTACATTTGAGCGTCTGAAGCTGTGCTTGCCGGACGAGTACCTTCGCTGTCTACAGCGACCACGTCTGTTCGCGATAACACGTGCCAGGACCAACCTACACACACATACTTGGCATACTGTGAATAAGGTTGCCGAGACAAATAATTCATTCTCTTGTTCATTACCGAGAAACGAATATAAAAATGCAAAATTGTTTATATTAGGTTAAACATACTTAATAATTAAGTAGAAGTGTTACGGCCCTCAGTTACCCCGAAAAAAGTCGACCGGACTAGGTCCCATCAGTAGACCGACTCGACGAGCAGCCGGGGGTCGGGCCCCAAATGACCTATGGATTGGTAATTTATAACGGCTGCTATAATCAAACACAAATTTACCGAGCTCCGGAGGTAGTGTCGACCACAAGGCACCGTCAGGGGTAAGTAAATAGTGTGTGTGTGTGTGTGTGTGTGTGTGTGTGTGTGTGTGTGTGTGTGTGTGTGTGGTGTAGGAAAGTGTGTAATGTAACCTGAGGTCACCGAGGTAATCGTTTAGCAGCACCACATGCGTTGAATGCTTCACAAGGCGCTCACCGCTATCGGAACTCAAGTCTAGCGTCAATTAGCACAAACTATAATCGAAGATAACGCGATTTCCGTATCATACAGTTTAACGTTCCACACGAAAGCAAAATTCCTTCGTACACTTTAACTAATTTATTTTAACTTTAATTAACTACACAAGCCACTCGTCGACGCAAATTAATAGCAATCGAAGTTAAAATGGTCAATCAAAACTCAAAAAGCCTCGTTGTCACGTATATTAACGACAAAATACAACACCAGGGAGGGCGTCGTTATTCGGCGCGGCAATTCCTGTCAAAAAAACTCGTGATCTCTAATCGACACGGTCGCCGCGTACTAACGAATGTTCTAGGCTAATCTCGCGACCTCCACCGGCACGGCCTCAGCGCTCAATGATTCCTGCCGACTGCCATCGCGGTCGCCGGCGCAAAATACCCCCCCCTCTCCACACAACCCGCCAACCGGTTCCTTGCCCGGGACGCGCCTTGCAAGTTTCAAGAGTTATGATTTAGCGTAAGCAAACCCCGTCCCGGGCATAAGGACTTATGCCCGCGAGTAAATTGCCAAACGGGATAGGATCGCGACGGCACATTGCAAAACCGAATCTCCAACCAAAACCTCGGCCACCCTAGGCACCCCATCCGGTCCATACGACAACTTAACAATGCGCCCACGGCGACAATACAAAGACAAAGCGTTAGGTTCTTTAACTAACACGAGGTCTCCAACCCGAGGAGGATCCGTCTTGTCAGACGACTTAACGCGCTGCTGCAAAAGATGTAGGTACTCCAGAGAAGACCGGTGTCAAAAACTCTGAGTCATTTGTTGCAGCAGGTCAAATCTGTTCAACCGCGAAGAGCTTATTTCCCTGAAGGGGTACTCGGGCAGGGCGTTAAGCGGCTGATCAATCAGGAAGTGGCCCGGGGTTAGAACCTCCAAATCATTCGGATCGGACAAGAGGAGACAGAGGGGCCGAGAGTTGAGTACCGCCTCAATTTTATAAAATGCAGTGGCAAGCTTCTCAAATGTCAAAATAGTTTCGCCAATAACGCGACGGAGATGCGTTTTTGCGACCTTAACAACCACCTTAAAAATACCGCCCCAGTGTGTACAAGCCGGAGGGTTGAATTTCTACTGGATGCCCTTCTTGGACATCGTATTAGCTAAATAAGTCCTGTTGCTGGACAGAAATTCGACGACCTCCTTCAAATATCTATCCGTGCCCTTATAATTCGTTCCGCAATCCAACCGGATCAGGTCCGGTAAACCGCGACGCGATACGAAGCGGCCCAGCGTGGCCATAAAGGTTTCAGTGCTGAGGGCACTTACAAGCTCTAAGTGAATGGCCTTAGTGGCGAGGCACACGAAAACGCACAGATAGGCCTCATGTGAACGCGCGTTACGAAGGTTGGAGAACATGACGAGGAAGGGGCCAGTAAAGTCGTTTCCGACTCCAGCGAATGGTCGGATGGCCCTGACACGCTCGGGTGGTAAGTCACCCATCATCGGCTGCGATGTGGTGGCCTTCAATTTGTAACAAGGTATGCACTTAAAAATGACGCTCCAAATGGTACGTCGGTCAGCCAAAATCCAAATCTCCCGCTGCAAAATAGCCGAAAGAGCGTTACACCCAGCGTGGGCATTCTGAACATGGTGGTGAGTTACCAGCAACCGCACAATGGCATCGTCCTTAGGGAGCAGTAACGGGTGTCGAGTCCCGTACGGCAGTTGGGAATTTTCCAAACGTCCGCCAACGCGCAGCATCCCCGCGTCGTCCAGGAAGAGGTTCAGGCGGGCCAGAGCACCCTTGACAACGGAGCCCCGCTTTAAGGTGTCAATCACGGGCTCAAAATGCTCCGCTTGGATCATACGGGTCCAATGAATTAAGGCTTCGCGACGCTCGCTAGGGGACAAAACGGAATCAGAGATTCGGTTGGACGCGTCTCTCGAATTGCGGACAAATCGACGCAACCAAGCAGTTACTCCTAAGAGCTTCTTGAGAGAGCTGTACCGTTCTAGCAGGGAGAAATCCCGAGTGGGCTTATCCTTGCTCACTCCTACTCGGGCTCGTAGGCCAGGCAATTCAATCGTTTCGGGGTATTTATTCTGGGACCAGAACGACTGAGACTCAGTCAACCAACTGGGCCCCCATCACAGCGGGTGGTCAACCAAAGAGGTGTCTTCACAGCCGCGAGAAGCGCAGTCTGCGGTATTCAACTCCCCTGGGACATGTCTCCAGGTTAGAGACGTGCAAGAATTCTGGATTTGAGACACGCGGTTTGCCACAAAGACCTCAAGATTGTGAGGTGCAGCTCGGAGCCAACAAAGTACTATCTCACTGTCCGACCAAGCGTAGACGTCCGTAACGTCGATTACAGACTTCAAAGAAGAGTGAACGTGGTTGAGGAGTCGCGTGAGAAGAGCGGCTCCGGACAGTTCCAATTTGCGGACCTAATGGGAGCAACCTTGCTTTTAGCAAGTACGAGATTGACGGAAGTATGGCCAGAAGAGCTCACAGTTCGCAAATATATGACAGCAGCATAGCCTTTCTCAGAGGCATGCAGGGTAGCCCTGCATTTCCCTGGAGGGAGAAAGCACCTTGGCATGGAGACCCGGTTGATGTCCGGAAGGGAGGACAAAATAGAGAGCCACTCTCGCAAGAGAGCACCGCTTATAGGGTCGTCCCAACCCAACCCGGATATCCAGAGCTTTTGAAGAAAGCACTTAGCCAAAAAAATGGCCGGAGTGATCCATCCATTAGGATTGAAGGTGCGGGCTACAGTTGACAGCACAGAGCGCTTGGTCCATGATTTAGGAGGGGGATCGAGTTTGACTCGATACGTGAAAGTATCCTGAACAGGCTGATATTAAATGCCCAGCACAGTCAACAAATTAGGATTGTCAGCGTGCTCGAATAGATAAGGGTCTTGTTGATCCTCTCCTGGGAGGTCCTTCAAAATATGAGGAGAGTTCGACAAACATTTGCGCAACTCATAACCTTCGGACTTCAGGATGGCAATCAATTCATCTTGCAATACAAGAGCCTCCTCGACGGTGGAGGCGCCCGTGCAAATGTCGTCCATGTAGACCGAAGTCTCCAAAATAGAAGCCCCCCGAGCGTATCTTAGACGATCTCTTATCACTCTCAGCGAGTTCGAGGAGGGTTCGCATGGCGATATACGGGGTGGACCGGAGTCCATAGGTTGTGGTGTTCAAGTAAAACACCTGTCTCGGATCGCTGGGCTTCTCGCGCCACAATATCAGCTGATATCGACGGTCATCACGATGACTACTGATTGTCGAAACATCATCCGAATGTCAGCTACAAAAACCACTTGGTGCCGACGGAAGTGGGTCAAAATGTCGGATATGTCCTTGATCAATTTAAGACCAAGGTGGGGACACTGGTTCAGGGACACACCATTTGACGAGGAGGCGGAGCCGTCAAAAGCTACCCGAATCTTACTCCCAGGGGTCCTCAAGACCGCATGGTGAGGGAGGAAGTAGTGCTACTGTGACCGGCAGTCAAAGTGGGACGGTGATATGTGACCCAGCTCTTGACACTCGCGCATGAACTCGACATATTTGTCGCGAAAGGCTGGGTCGCGCCACATACGGCGCTTCATGGAAAGCAACCTCTTTTCGGCCAGGGTACGAGATTGGCCCAAAGGGGGCCGTGAGTCAAGAAAGGGTAAGCGAGTGACAAAACGACCGTCGACACGACGGCCGGTATTGTTCTGGTAGAACAACTCGCTCTCACGGTCCAGAGGGTTGACTCGAGGCGCGTGTGGTGGCTCCTCAATTTCCCAGAACCGCTGGACGACGTCCGAAAGGGACACGCCCACCACAGAGAGCGGGTCGGCTGTCTGAGGAGGTGGAGACCACAGAACCAGTCCAAAGAAACTGTGCCCAAATACAGTGGACATGGCTGACAAGCCATCGGGCTGTAGGGCTCGTATCTCGCCTAACAGGATGAACCCCAGCACGTCGGCCCCCAGCAACAAATCTAGGGGAGCCAGGGTAGCCCTAGTCTTCCCACCAACCAAGTGGAGGCCACACAACGTTGTGAACCCGAATCCAATAGAGCGCGAACCGTTAAACAGTCGCCACTCGGGTTGTACACCTTCACTGAGGCCGTCGGCAATAGAACAGTTTGACAAGTGGACTGTTGACGGCTCAAAGGATCATTGAAGGCGGCCGTGGTGGGAGCTAGGGCGGCAGCTACCTAGCTGCCTCCATCGGACCGGCACTCACACCGGGGGTCCCGAAAGCGGCATTCCGGCAGCATCTCAACGCCTCGGGGTTGGAAATAACCGAATAGGCCGACCTGGGGAGCTTTGACGAACCGCAGCCTTGAGGCCCTGGACAAATTTGAGGCCGCAGGAACCCCGTAGTACCGGTACCGACCAAAGAGGGGGAGGGTGGTACTCCAGCCCCGGCCTCTCAGCTAACGGGGGTGAGAAGGGTCTAGCTGTCCGCTGAGTGGCCGTGAAGTTCCTCTCCACACGCTGAGGGGGGGTGACGACCCCCCGCCCCTGGGGGAACGACCCCCGACTGGTCAGGGGAGAGAACCCCTTCAAAACCAGGGGCACTGTGGCCAGCAGGGGAGCGACGAGCGTCGCCCGACAGAGGGTGCTCTGAGCGCCCCCGCTCGTTGGGGTTGAGGGCCCGGCAGAGCCTCGAGAGGAAGCGCCGTTCGCACCCAGGCACAAAATGGCATGGTGCTTGCCCTGGCAGTGCGGACAGGGCCGCTGGTGCGGAAAGTCTCGTTGGAGATGCCTTTCCAAACACGAGTAGCACCAGCGGCGCTCCTTGGCAATGGTTCGTCTCGCTGGGACTGGTTTACTCAATAATTTCGGGCACAACGTCACCCGGTGATCGGATGCTCGACAATAGGAACAGGAGGGCGCCTCCCTGGCCACTAGGCCACTATAAGAAGGTAGGGGGCGGCGCCCTTCCGCGGGGGCTCCGCTCGATCTGAGGGGATTGGAGACAACTTGCCCGGGGGATTCTGTCTATCCCTGGGCACGGCTCGGTTGGCAGTCTGTAGGTCGTCGACGGTGCCCGCTGCGTTTTCAATCTGCCTGCTCTGCTCCTCCAAGAACCGCAGCAGGTCCTTGAAGGGCGGAATAAAGGAGGCGCCGTCCCTGCCGTACCTCTCCTCAAAATGGATCCGAAGATCGAGAGGCAGGCGGGACGGCACAATGTGGAGCAACAAAAAGGACCACTCGTCCACCGGTAAATCCAGCCGCCTTAAAGAATTACAGGCCCCCAAGACTGGATTTACGATGTCCGGACGTAGTCTGGCCCGGTCTTTAAGCAGCGGGAGGTTTAGCAGCTGCTTGATGTATTCGTCGGCAATTCGCCGGACGTTGGCGTACCTTCCGGCGAGGAGGTCTCGAGCAGTCCGGTAGGCGTCGTCAGATAATTTCAGATGGCCGACGACGCCCAGGGCCTCCCCATCCAGTGAGGCCAGGAGGTAAACCATCTTCTGGCTTGGTTTCAAGTCCCTCCGGGCGTCCACTAGGTTGTCAAAAAGGCAAACAAAGGTCAGCCAGTCTGAGAGGACCACGGAGAGCCTTGGCAGGTCCAGAGTTGGGAGTCGTCCCAACAGCTCCGGGTAAGTAGGCAGCTTCCGAGGGGACTCGAGCGGGCCACTCAGCCAAGCTTCACGTGCTTCATGAGCATACTTGGCCCCCGCCATGATCATGTCGTCCGTGAGTGAAAAGAACCGCTCGTAGTCCGCGAGGCAGGAGTCTAGGACTCCCTGTTCCGCTTCCGAGGCCAAAAGCTCAGTGCAATCCTCCTCCACTACGACCCTTCGGGCCATGACCTGCTCGAGGCTTCTCAAGCTAGGATATGGTCGCTGTTCGCGGCCCAGCGCATGTGTGGCTTGTGCGATGATAATTTCTCTTTTAAACACAATTACAATACACGGCAAGTACACACTACAGTCGGTCAACAAGATGCCCCGCTGATGCGACCGACCCTTCGGCAATTTAGTCTACAACACAAATACAAATAGAAATACCTGACGCGTAGGTACCTAACTCTAAACTACACTCCGTTTGCGCAGCCTAACGGCGTGGTTCGAACCACCGATCCGCTAACAAACGGCCGGGCATGATTGTCGAAATAATCAACCATGCTCTGCTACCAGCCATGTTACGGCCCTCAGTTACCGTGACAAAAGTCGACCGGACTAGGGACCATCAGTAGTCCAACTCAACGAGCAACCGGGGGTCGGGCCCCAAATGACCTATGGATTGGTAATTTATAATGGCTGCTATAATCAAACACAAACTTACCGAGCTCGGTAAGTTTGTTTTGACAATGCACCGTCAGGAGTAAGTAAATGGTGTGTGTGTGTGTGTGTGTAGTTTAGGAAAGTGTGTAATGTAACCTGAGGTCACCGAGGTAATCGTTCAGCAGCACCATGTGGCGTTGAATGCTTCACAAGGCGCTCACCGCTATCGGAACTCAAGTCTAGCGTCAATTAGCACAAACTATAATCGAAGATAACGCGATTTCCGGATCACACAGTTTAACGTTCCACACGAAAGCAAAATTCCTTCGTACACTTTAACTTATTTATTTTAACTTTAATTAACTACACAAGCCACTCGTCGACGCAAATTAATAGCAATCGAAGTTAAAATAGTCAATCAAAACTCAAAAAGCCTCGTTGTCACGTATATTAACGACAAAATACAACACCAGGGAGGCCGTCGTTATTCGGCGCGGCAATTCTTGTGAAAAAATCTCGTGACCTCTAATCGACACGGTTGCCGCGTACTACCGAATGTCCTAGGCTAATCTGGCGACCACCACCGGCACGGCCTCAGCGCTCAAAGATTCCTGCCGACTGCCGGTGCGGTCACCGGCGCAAAATACCCCCCCCCCTCGCGCAACCCACCAACCGGTTCCTCGCCCGGGATACGCCTTGCAAGTTTCAAGAGTTATGATTTAGCAACAAACGTAAACAAGAAGCCTTTTTTAATGTGATTACGCATACTTGCCTCGCGGGTACATGGACAGCTTATGTCGGACTATCACTGACTATAACCCCATATTGTTCCAATTTGTCGCATATTGGCCTTTTCAGGTAAGGCGCACTGGAAAACTAAGTGCGCCTTCGAGCTTCGAACTACACTTGCACAGTGGAATCTTTCCGGGCCCAGTACGCGTAAGTCATGGGGCCAGGAAAATCAAGCACTCAGATTCACCGGCCTTCCTAACCACAACTGCGGAATTTTCAGCTGTGGAGAGTAGAGTAAGCGGTTCCTTGCACTACAAACACTCCTCTCCCCTCGAAGCCCCACCACTATCGGCTTAGAGGTTTGGCCCCGCCAGAGTCGCGGAGGATAGCATAGATAGCAGCAGTGGCATATTTTCATATCAATCATTGATCCACGCGAGTTGCTTCCTCTTTTCTCATTATGGATGACCAAGCTATGGCTACTAAGCCCTCTGCCAAGTCTAGAAAACACTTCCAGGAGCAATAAGAAGACTGTACTAACAAATTAGTTTTCCCTAGTCTGATAATTTTATTGCAAAATAAATAAATAAAACAACGTGTACGTGCGTTAGAAGTTAAAACAAGAAATATTCCGTTAATATGTAAAATTATTAGTTATGGATATTCCGTCAAAGGGTTTTTCTCTACGCCAAGCAAATAATAAATCAGCACTTGTTTCGTTTTACAAATTCAGTGGTATCATGGAGAAAAGATCTCGGGTTGCTTTTATATAAAATTTAAAGCAAGCACCCAACCCCATAGCTGCTACGAGAAACAAGCAATGACACACAAGTTAACAGTTCATCTGATGGTATTTGAACTACTACGAAAGTTCAATCAGAAACGTCTGCGAATAAAAGTTTTTTGAATGAAACAATAGTCGTTACAATTTATTTTAAAAATACGACCGAAAACAAGTAAAATACGAATGTTCCGATTCCAAATTTCCTGCACTTTTTCCCCACTAAATTGAAATTTCGTGTTTTGTTACAAAGACGGTTCTGCGTCACCTATAACCGGACCGAAAATATTACCTATAACCGGTCGAACCATTTGAAAGAATTCAAATGCTGTTTATGAATACAAGCTCTTCTAAGGGACTATGGGTGTTTAAGTGTACCGCTCTTATAAGAAATTTCAGCACGGTCGATTAGCTTTGAGAGATGAAGAAAGAATTGGTCGCCTTTTAACGGCTGTTAAAGAAGGAAAAGTGCTAGCAATGACAAGTTTAACTGGAGAGGATAGGCGAGTTACGTACGTACGTACATATTGCAGATTGGATCGGGAAGTATTCACTATATTTTTACACGAGTACTATCGCGTGAGAAGGATAGACCTGGATATGGTCTTGTTATTCTCTAAAATAAAAAAATACCTCAAAGTGTTTTTATCGCTTGAAAATGCACTAGCAGCATTCAAGTAAGCCGTAAAAGTTACGTCTGAGGCGAATTGGACAAAGTGCTTCGAAAATTTGTAACAGCTGGTGAAGAATTCTTGAAACAGATTCAACTATAAAGACTGTAAACATAGAACTTTTTATTGTTTCGCAATAATTTCGATGTAAACTACGTATAGCACATGAATACTTGGAACTAATTTCTAAACAGGAGACTAACAGGACACACCTTGAGGACTAAAATGGTGTTCATCATTTCTTATTCGAACGTCTTATGATTTTATCTCATGGCGGACGTTGGTAATGATTGTCTCCTAACAATCATTACCCACGTCCGCCAAAAGGATAGGATCAGATATGTTTTTAGAAAAACAAATACCTATTTCTTATACATAAGGCACAATAAGGTATTTTGTAACAAAAAGTTAATGAAAATTAAAAAGTGGTTTATGAGCGTTATTATTAGCCATGGCAGAGCGTTATTATTAGCCATGGCAGATTAATCTTTACGAAGGAAATTTACTTTATCATCAAGACAATTTTATGAAGATGTTAATTAAATCACCTATATATATATATATATATATATATATATATATATATATATATATATATATATATATACATATAGCTGACGTGAAGCATCACCGTTCCGGGAAGTCTGCAGATTGTGATCACATCCGAGGCGGCCCCAACCATTACATCAGATTTGATAGACTACAAATTCTCGCGAAAGAACATCGATTCCTACCAAGGATGATACGTGGGGCTATTGAAATTAAAAAAAACAGCCTAATTTCAATAGAGAAGGAGGATGGGTACTGCCGCCTGCATGGGACCCTGTAATTAATAAAATTAAAACTAAACCCAAGCATACCACTGCTAGACTTCATGACAGTAAGTTCATTTTGCGTAAATCGGACCATAAACAATAGGTAATTAAAAAACTGAAGGTACTTCGGGTTAACACTGACATCGGTACCTCAGTAACCGCAGTACTCCGTAAACAGGGGTGCTGGAATGCACCCGAAACGTCGGGAATAAAAATCATAAAAATTAAACGCGATAAAATCGTAAATGTAGTTTTAATCAAATCATTTGCTGTGAAATGTTTTTGTTTTATATTTCATTTCATTTGTTGGTATCTCTTCTACCGCGTGAGGTGACACATGTTTTATTATATTTTTTAATTTTTACTAGGGAGTCGCTGGTGCTCATCTAATGGTTTGTTACGCTCTGTTGCTTCTTACGAAATCCATGGCATGATATAGGGTAGTGGATATTTTTACACAGCCACTACACTGTCATGTTGACTTGTGACGGACTAAAATGATGACAATGATCATGATGTTAATCTCAAAAATCAAAAAATATTTTTAGAGATTGGTAAGTAAAGTCAATAGTTATATACTAAATTATGAACATTTTTCATCGCCTTAACATTTTCGAGATGCTAGCCTTTTAAGATAATTGGTACATTAACTAGAGCAAGAATAACGTAAATATATTTCCAATCAACACGTCCGCAGCTTACTTAAGTTTTTCAGAAGTAAGCTTCATTTCAATTGGCCTTATTACTTATGTTTAACATTTTTATATAAAAGATATGCGTTATATAAGTAACAAAATAAAATACTAGGTAGAGGTACTCTTTATTCATTTGTCATATAAGATATTTCACAGAAAAAAATACAAAAGTACACATGAGTGACCTGAGTATAATTTTTATTCCATGTAACGCGTTTATAACGTAAGTGGTTACCGCTTTACAATCCGACTAGGAATAATATTCCCTCTATTTATAAAACACTATGTAAATGGAAACAATAGAATAAATTTCAGCAGTTTGGAACCACTGCGAGGCGAGTTAAATGAAGTGTAACATAATACAAATCCATGCAGTGATATAAAATTTACATATCACTGAAGTTTTCGCAATAAATAGATGTATAAACAAGTGTAACTCATCTAGAATAACAGAAATAATTAGATTATGAGATTATTATGAGACTTAGATTTATTCAATGGCGTGGAAGGTTCTATTATTTGATCTGGTTAGATCAAATAATAGAACTTGTTTTGTAAATATAAACTTCACCTTTTGCTCATGCCTGGTAACTGGACCTACGAGGATCTGACGATCAACTTCTTCGTCTTTATCAGATAATTGAAGTCCAAAGACATGGACTTCATCCAGTACAAAAAGGTTTTATCACCATGTTTGGTTACAAAACCGATTAAAGTCATATTCAAACAAATATCATATTGTATAAATATTTACAGGCACAGGGGTCTAAGAATCACTTTTTATCGGTCTGATGGTGCATTCTGTGCACTCCCGGACCAGGAGATTTTGGGCCTTAAGGTCGTAAAGAATGTGGAGGGTCTTGAGCTACTAGGGGAGTCCCCAGATGACTACACGAAGGTTTCGCCTTTCTGGGAAGGCGCCGGTGTATAAGTTAATTTCCTGGGCGCGCAAGTGATTAGTCACACTGCGGCATTCCTCGGTCAAGTTAACATACATATAAATGCTCTGACCGGCGTTTTGTACTTTTGGGCAGTAAATCTTTTTTGCTTTCAAATTCAACCAATTGGATAGATTGTTCTGTTTGGTTTTGTCTTGAATGACGATAGGTGGCGGTGGCTTTTCCCTACGTTCAGCAGGGTACCCTTTCATTGCGAGCTTAACTCGGGCTTGAGGGGTTGAGCACGCGCCACGGGGGCTGGCTTGCCGCAGTGGCAGTGGTGGACGAGGGAGCCGAGTTAGTCTCGGCTGTTTTTTTTGGGGTATGCATGTTTGCGCTTTTTGCCCTGAACGAGGGTGAATCCTTCGTCTTTGGTTATGGACAGGGCATGCGTCTCGGTTTTCATATCGGAGCCTGACTTCGTATCCGAGATGACCGGAGAGGGACCGCAAGTCAATATCGCTGAGCGCGCTAACGAGTCGTACACTGACGCGAAAGAAATCGGTGTTACCAGAGCGGATTAAGTTTTCTCGGGTTTTCCTCATGGATATCTGCTTGGGTGTTACCGGGGCCGAGGAGTCAGCCGGAGGTGCGGGCTTGGATGCCAGACGCGCATTACGCTGTACTAAAAACACAGCCTAAATGGCTCGATTTCGTTGACCATAATTGATGCCATTTTGTTTAACTATTCTAAGCACAAATATGTCTTGGTGGTGTGTGCCTTAATCTAACGCCTATACACCAAGCGCGTTGGTACACTAGCTGTTGCTTAATGTAACAACAAGCAACACAAAAATTAAAAACGGTGGCCACCACTGCAGCGGCGGGTGATTTTCACTCTACTTACGGTTACCGGTTGCAGGCCAGCAGTACCAGGAAGCCTTCCTGGCTTCCTGGCAACCGGTAACCGTAAGTAGCCAGGAAGGAGTGTTACGCAAAAACACTTTTCACACCACAACAAGCGTGAAATATACTCGTACTTCACAGTGAGAATGCTGCCTCCCGGAACAGCGTGCTTCGCATACCACAGTGAGGGACCAATACAGTCACCAAAGACAGAGCACCAAGTATTCCAGGCAAGTCGTAATAATTAAATAATTTGTGCGCATGAGCAAAGAGAGTGGAGCGACTGGAGTGAACTCAACCGACACGTCCGAAGTCTACAGAGCCCGAGCGCAGAATCCAACCATGTATTTGTATGGTGTATAAATATTTTTTTTTTATTATTTTTAGTTCCTTGAAGTTAAAAGTTAATTTCTTGCACCCTTTTGAGTTGAATAAGAAATATCACAATTTCGATATTGTCTCTACAATATGTAACGTAATTGACGCACACTCTCTGACACCCCAATTAGTATATTATGTTATAATCGTAATACATACACTGAATTTTTATTTAAACATTTTTATGCACTGATTATTTATCAAATTAGTTATACTAATTCCGGAAGAATGTTGTGGTCACAGTACAGTACAGTACAAATCTACGAACGAAAAGACATTAACGTGCTTGAAATAAAGTTCATTTTTCTTTATTTTTACTGAATGACAGATTTAGTAATAATATGCAAATAAAACTGCTCTCTTAAAAGTCTTATTGCCTTAAGTTACGGTCCAGTTCAGTTTGTTTTAACTGTACAGATTTAGTGTGACTGTAATTTACGTAGTTTTAATTATTTTGGGATAAAAAATTAACTATATTAAAATGATAGGAATCGATTCAATAAATGATTCTGAACAAACTACTTTCTTAAAGTGCGTTAATTATGTTACGTGTTATATAATTACATTGTATACTTTAACCTCTTTTTGCCACCCTAAAGTATGGAATTTTTAGTCCAAATTTGCATGGGACTACTCGTGTAGTATAAAATTATATAACAGTAATATAATCATATATTTAATACAAAATATCATTAAATCAGTCAACATATGAATAAAATATCGCGTAACATACAAAATAAAAAAGTTGATGCGTGTTAGAATGTACACACTAAGAAGTGAAACTTCTTAAATATGATTGATGAATGATTCTTCTTTTATTTTATATTTTACATAAGTAGGTTAAATACTCCTGCAGCCCCGGCGATGAAACGTTACAAGAATGGTTTACGAATTTATGATTTTTAATACCGTACTAAATTTCTCCACTTGTCGATACGAAATTTTCACTTCATAATACCGTCGAATTTTAAATTACCTTTTCCGAAATTGGTTAAAAAAATAACGTTGCTTCGTGATGTAGTAATAGCCAATTATTTTATGTAATGAAACAGTTGCTGTGCAAGGTCAAAACTACCACCTCACAAGTGTAATTTGCATGAATTAAGCAACATACCGGCTTGTTATCGCAAATTTACAGCGGCCGTGGCACTAACATTGAACTGGGGTGGAAAGTTGTTGCGGCTCATTAAAATATTTGCTAACTGTAGCAATATTTGAGTACATTTGACCTCATTTCAATCGATTCTTTTGCAACAAGCGAAATTATATTTTATGGAAGAAAGCGCCTTGTAGAAGCTTCTGTACATATTGATAATTTATGAATATTTTATGAAAGAATTATAAAATCATCAACGTGTGGTGGGGGGCTAAATAATACTTCACGTATCGTAAAAGGTACTGTAGCAAATTCCAGACAATTTTTTATGAATTCCGATAGATTTAGAATTATAGAAACACACAATCTATCAACAATCTATCTACAAAGACATCTACATTTATCCTCGATTAAGAATCAAAATGCAAATGCGTTGCCACCCCTAACGACTAAGATGGAATACCTCATGTCAAGTAAAAAGCGTCTCCGGTTCCGTACTCTGTTCATACGAAACACATCAATAATAAGCTGTTATTTTACAAGGTAGAGCAGAACCGTTCGTGCAACAACCACAATATTCTTGCCGCTTGGTTGCTACGTATAAAACAAGCATGTTGATGATTTAATCTTATGAAAAAATGATATATTCATCAACTGAACGTGTGGTGATGGTCTGAAAAAATCTGTCATCATATTCCATCCCATGGGTATCGTAAGAGGCCACTGTGGCAAATGCCAAAAAATTCTTTGTGTTTTTAGTAGATGGCAGTATACTATCATCATCATCATCATCATCATTACAGCCCTTCACAAGTCCACTGCTGAACATAGGCCTCCCCCAAGGTATGCCACAAAGCACGTTCCTGAGCCACCTGCATCCATTGACTTCCTGCATGTCTTACCAGGTCGTCACTTCATCTAGTGGGGGGTCGCCCTACACTTTGCCTACCGGTACGAGGCTGCCACTCGAGAACCTTTTTTCCTAACGGTTGTCGGTTCTTCGAGGTATATGGCCGGCCCATTGCCACTTCAGCTTACTAATCTGTTGAGCTATGTCGGTCACTCTGTTTCTACTACGGATATCCTCATTTCTAAGTTTATCACGCAGAGAAACTCCGAGCACAGCCCTCTCCATAGCTCGCTGAGCGACTTTGAGCGTCCTCATACGGCCAGCAGTTAAAGACCACGTCTCGGTTCCATAGGTCATCACTGGCAAGACGCACTAGTTGTACAACTTAGTTTTCAGGTTTTGAGGTATACCTGACGAGAAGATGTGTCGTAATTTCCGAAACGCTGCCCAGCCGAGTTGAATCCGTCGATTGACCTCTCAGTCCAAGTTGGACTTACCTAGTCAGACTATTTGTCCCAGGTAAACGTACTCGTCAACAACTTCGAGCTTAGTGCTCCCAACAACTACCGGCATAGGTGTGACATGGACATTAAACATGATCTTTGTTTTGTCCATGTTCATCTTAAGACCCATCCGTTGGGAGGCACTATTGAGGTCATTAAGCATAGTGCTTAAGTCCTCCAGCGATTCTGTCATAAGGACTATATCGTCGGCAAATCGAAGGTGAGTGATATACTCGCCATTGGTGTTAATACCGTATCCTTTCCAGTCCAGTAGCTTGTAAACGTCTTCCAATGCAGCGGTGAAGAGTTTCGGGGAAATAACGTCACCCTGTCATTGTTCAATTAGGGAACATGAATAAAATAGGCGACTCACACGATAGGTAAATTGTTTATTTGAATAATCAAAATAAAAACTAATTTGGTGGAGATCGGGTCGCGACCTATCGGCGAGTGACGGCCTTAGGCACGGTGGTGAGAAAACCCCCCACGCTTCTCGTACTCCCCACGAACACCCTCGGCGCTGACGTAACGGCGCCGACATACTCTCGGCGCTGGAAAGCTTAACAGCTTTCAAGAACTTTCAAATCATCGGACTTCGGTAGTAGAACGATTCTATTCAGGGCGCGCCGCATAATTCCTCTTGCTGTGTCTATGTCTGCGACGCGTGTCAATCTGTCAGTTCCCGTGAAGAGTCTTCTTACACGTCCGAGACGTCAATAGAGCGGTGGAGCGTTTTCTTCTTTTAACAGGACTAGGTCGTCAATTTGTAGGCTCTCTTTAGACTTCGTGCGCCACTTCGTCCTTAACTGCAGCTCCGCAATATATTCGTGGCTCCAGCGTCGCCAAAAGTGTTGTTTAAACTGCTCGATACGCTGGAATCTGTCGAGACAATTGGCATTATCGGATTGTAGACACGGAGATGGCAGCGAGCTTAGTGGTCTACCAATTAAAAAGTGGCCCGAAGTTAAGGGATAATAGTCAGTAGTAGAGGAACTTAGTGACGACAGGGGGCGGCTGTTACAGATGCATTCTATTTGTGTGAACAAGGATGACAATTCCTCATAGGTTAGGTGCGTAGTCCCTAATATCCTAGACAGGTGGAATTTGGCTGACTTTACACCGGCCTCCATCAGACCATTGAAGTGAGGAGCGTATGCAGGCGAGAAACAAAATTTAACGCCTTCGTTGCAGGCAAAATCAGCGATAGATTTGGCGTTACCTTCAAAAAAACCTTTTAAATTCCTTTTAAGCAGCAACAAAGTTTCCACCATTGTCGCAGAATATCTGCTTTGGTAGCCCTCTCTGCGAAACAAAGCGTTTCAAAGTTAATATAAAAGCATCCTTGGACAGCTCACTAACGGCCTCCAAGTGGATGCATTTATACCTAAAACATATGAAAATATACAAATAACATTTTGTATATTTACAACCACGACCTTTGCGATCCGCGATCAAAAATGGCCCAGCGAAATCAGTCCCTACTGTAATAAAGGGAAAGTCGGGCATTAGTCTTTGAGCAGGTAGGTTGCCCATCATGTTTTTCATAGGCTGACCCTTAAAACGCCTACATACGGTGCAATTATGCACAGTACGTCTAGCCAGACTTCTTCCACCTATGAGCCAAAAACGCGTTCTAATAGAAGCTAGTAAGGCTCGAGGCCCTAGATGTAGAAGCCGTACATGTTCTTGTTGGAATAAAAGTAGGGTAAAATGGTGTTTACGGCTTAACAACATGGGATGCTTCATGTCGAAACTATATTCAGAAGCCTGAATACGACCTCCTACTCTTATCACTCCTTCATGTAAAAAGGGGTTCAGTGCCGAAATGTGCGACTTAGGACTTAGAAAATTTCCCTTTAATAATAAATCGTATTCTTTGGGGAATGCCTCTAATTGGGAAATATAAACTAATGAGTAAAGAGCTTTATTAAGCTCGGCGGTAGTTAAGGAACCTGTAGCTTTAGTTTTAGAATATTTACAGTTATTAATAAATCTATGTACATAGGCTAAAATGTGTCGTAATTGTTTTAATTTAGAATATTTACTAAAGTTAATAATTGATTGATAATTATCACAAATAGCAACTGGATGTGCCTTAACTTCCGGCAAATTCTTCATCCCAATAATAGTCTGCGACTGCATAGAAGGCCTCAGGCAACAATAAAAACTTAGGTCCATACCACCACATTTCACATGCAGCGATTTGATGTGGGTTAACGCCACGGGATGGTAGGTCGGCTGGGTTTTGTTCTGTAGGAACGTGGTGCCATGAATTAGCGTCAGTCAACTCTTTAATGGCGGCAACTCTGTTGGCAACGAATGCTTTCAAGTTAGAAGAACCACAGCGCAACCAACTAAGAATTACGATCGAGTCATTCCAATAGACATGACGCGATATTTTAGGTCGTAAGGCCTTTGTCACAGTTGAGCTCATTTCAGCTGCAAGAAGAGCACCTAAAAGCTCCAAACGAGGAATTGTAATAGGGCTGGATGCTGGGTCAACGCGAGATTTCGTACATAAGATTTGAACGTGTACTTGTCCTTCTTTATTTGTAGATCGAAGGTACAAACACGCTCCATAGGCGCGTTGCGATGCATCGCAAAAACAGTGGATTTCAACTGATAGAGACTGAGACTGGATATTCTATTGATACCCATCTAGGTATATTTAGTGAAGAAAGACATTTAAGTCCTTCAACAAAAGGTCTCCAAAAATCTACGATTTCCTTTGGAGTGGGCTTATCTCAGTTCAATTTGAGAGACCATAAGGTCTGAATTAAAATTTTGGGAACGATAGTGGACAAAGACAGGATCCCCAAGGGATCGAAGATCTTGAAAGTGGAAGAAAGAATGGAGCGCTTAGTGACGACCTCAGACTGATTCACTGCAATGGGAAAGTTAATACTATCGGATGAAGGACTCCAATTTAGGCCCAGCGTATTTATAGACTGACTCAATGTCAGGTTGCCGGATGACTGGACAGCATCTGAAGGCAGTAAAGAAGGTAAGTTGGATCGGTACTCACGTAAATTAAAACCAGCTCCTGAAAGAGTCTCATGTGTTGATTTTTGTATAGACCGTAATTGATCTTCATCATGGCTAGAAGTTAGTAAGTCATCAATATACATATCCTCCTGTATGACAGCCTTAATCACGTCATCGTCACACTTCTCGCCTACTTGCCAGAGACATCTGGTGGCAAGGAAACTAGCGATAGCAAATCCGTAGGTGACCGTGTTAAGCCTGAGTGTTTGTAATGGTTTGTTCTCCGCATCACGCCATAAAATCAGATGTAGTCTCAGACCCATAAACCTGACGGTACATTTTTTTCAATATCCGCTAACGACACATAACGATGTTGCTGGAACCGGATGAGGATATTGAAAAGGGTGTCTTGAACTGTAGGGCCTATCATTTGAATGTAGTTTATAGGCAAACCAGATGACGTGTGAGCTGATGCGTCAAAGACGACGCGTAAACGTGTTGACTCACTGTATTTACGAATGACAGGATGATGCGGAACAAAATAGGCAAGCTCAGGTCGGTCTACCTCAGATATTTCTAGGTGTCCTAGTTTGTAATACTCCTCAATGAAGTCTACATAGGTGGACTTAAGTTCAGGTTGTTTGCGAAAGCGACGTTCCAGGTTTATAAATCGCCGCCTGGCCATGAAATAGGAAGTGCCTAGGCAGTCTTGTTCGTCGATCAATGGCAGCGTGATACAAAAACGACCTTCTACAGTGCGTTTTGTGTGCTGTAAAAAATGTTGTTCGCAAGCTTTCTCTTGGCCCGTAAGAAGGGGGGTTTTTGGGGCAAACTTTCAAGCTCCCAGAACCTCTTTAAATCATTTTGAAGCTCAACTAAAGTATTGTTGTTTTCAATACTTACAAAATTACTTTTAACTGGGGAATTTATATTGAGATTGTCATTTTGAATTTAGTGCATGGGACCTGCGATAAGCCATCCTAATTAAAAATCATGTAGAATAGGATTTTCTTTGCCTAAAGAGTGCTGTTTGGTTCCAATAATGCACCAAAATAGGTCAGCACCGATGAGCAGTCCTATGTCAGACGGCTCATAAAAGATGGGGTCTGCTAATTCAAAGGACTTCAAGTTAAGGTGTGTAATAGACACAAGAGACTTAGGTATCTCGCCTGATATTTGGGGTATTACTAAACATGACGTCGTAACGCTGAAAGAACCTACTTTTGAATGAACTCGAACATTGCAACATTCAGCATTAAGCTTGACAATGGTGTTACATATGCCGACTATATTCCTAACATCAGATGTGGATGAAGTTAAAGGAGACAATCAATTTTTCTATGGAGAATGGGCCCACTACAAATTTTAAAGATTATCAATGAAATGCATGTCGATTTATTCCTTATAATCCATAGATTACAATAAAATTATTAGTTTTACTGCATCACATGAGTCCTGAGAAATTAACAAATAAAATATGAATCTAACAATAACCTAAAAACAAACTGAAAGCGATTTTCTGGTAGTATTCATCGGTATTATAAGTTAAAATAGTACTTGAATAATAGTACATATAAAACTAAGCTGTAGATATATTCAGCATTTATAAATATTTTAAAATCAATGTAAAACCTTTCACTAGTTCCGGCAAAACATAGTGCCTGTCTATGCACAAATGTCGTATGGATTCTAAGTTTGACATGTATTTATTGATTGTGAGAGTAATTCTAAATACCAAGATGGCTAAGGGATAATGTCTATTTATATTTATGATATTACCAACACACAGTAAGATGTTTTAAACTGGTTGTATTACAAAAAACAAAATATAATGTAGTTAATTCTATTTATTATTTTAAATCATAATTTATTTAAGTATTCTATTAACAGTAGTAGGTACAGAAACAGAAACCTTTTATTCAATCTAGATTATAAATAATACTTATTGAAAGTCACTTTTTTAATTTACCACTGGTTCGGAAAAAACCTCTGACTTGAAGAGAACCAGCAAAATACCCAGTGGGTCTTTTAAAAAAAAGCCAGCTTACAATCATGTATGTCATAATTAACAACACAGAACAAATTAGATAGCTTGGTAGCGATCACATTACCCACGGATTGTCAGCCATAAATTCCTTTATACTATAATAACCCCTTTTATACAAACTTAATTTAATAAATTTTTTGAACTTTGATGATTGACTGACATATATAGACAGGAGCGGTGTCAAGACATTGTTTTAATATGTTTTGGTTGATTAGTAAGTAGTATACATCATAATAAAATGACTAGGAATTAACATGCCTTATCTATGTTATTACACAATGATAAATAGTGAGGAAGTAAGATGTTTCAAACTGTTTGTGTAAGGATTACAAAAACACAGGCTTAATTTAAATGTATTTATTACTAGCGATGCGGCTCAGCTGCAGCACTGGTGATTTATGGATCTCGACAACAGTGCCATCTACCGGGTCCAAATGTAAATATAAACCATCTAGGGATCCATCCAAATACACACAAACATTTTCATTGAAATTGGTTGGATGGTTTCTTATGTTTTGTCTATAACGGACATAGGTAGAAACATTTTAGTGTTAGATATATTTCTGAAGGTTTTTTGAAAATAACTTGATGGTAACATGTACATTTATGATATTGTAAGCAATCAGAAGGAATTTTCAATTATAAGAGATATGATATAAGACTGTTGTCTTCAATATCCATACACTTTTTGTCTCTGCAAGCTTTCATCCTGCACGGCATACAGATTTGTTCTAAGCGATCCACCTGAAAAGAAGTTAATGACAATTGTAAAGGTGTCTTAACTAAATAATAATTCTTATCAATATATTATTTTTTTCTATATTATATAGGAATTAAAACGACATTTTTAATAATAAGAGATATGAGATAAGACTATGCCTTCAATGTCAATAAACTGTATTTACATATTTCTGTAAGCATTTTCTTATATCTGCCTTTTCATATGTTAAATAATAAAGAAATTATTATAAACTATGCAGCATTAATCAGCTCCAGCTGATCAAATACAGGAGCAGTAATTACTGATCAACATCTACGATATTCAACCATGTAAAAGTTGTCTCACATTTTATTTTTACTGGTTTCATGTATATAGGAGACAAAGATATTATTGTTATATTAAGTATATCTGATTCTAGATGACAAAATAATATTCCTTTCTGCAGAGTGAACAACACAGCTGTCTAAGCATAATAGATACAACCATTACACTTTTTTTATGCAAACTATTATTATTAAACTTTATATTTGCTTCTAGTACAAATAATTACTACATTTTTTACACATAAATATATTATGTAACATTTATATTGCCTATCTACTATGGCTGGTATAAATCCAGGATCTGTGTCTGGCTTAACGAAAAAGCCATTTAGTATTAAGCAACTTGCTGAATACATAAGGTACCTATTTGTACACTAATGTAGTTATATGAATTGCTCTTCAAAACCCTCTTTAAGTCCCTCGACCCAAAGATTCTAATTTTCTTTTAACATTATAATAAATTATTTTGTGCATTTATTCTATTTATTATGTATTTAATTTAGATTTTACTAATAAAATAAACTTAATACTTTGTCACTTTTAACAAACTAATAAGGTTCTAAGACCTGTTTATTATTTGTATTTATTTTGTTTTAGGTAAAATATACAAACTTAATAATAGATTTTCACAACCTAGAATAGGTGTAAATTAATAAACTCTTATATTCTATTTGCGAATTTTACCACAAAAACTATAAAGAGAAAAACATACGTACTTGTGTCAATTAATATTTGGCTAACCTTTCTGATAATTGATAATATCCATATTTTCTTAAGCATTAGTTTAATAATGCTTGTAAATAAAAACACATTATATATATAGATAGAAAATAAATTTTACCGAGTTAACTCGGCGCATCG
The DNA here is from genome assembly GCA_907164705.1 of Parnassius apollo. Taxonomy (NCBI): domain Eukaryota; kingdom Metazoa; phylum Arthropoda; class Insecta; order Lepidoptera; family Papilionidae; genus Parnassius; species Parnassius apollo. The sequence continues at coordinate 1,345,956 of CAJQZP010001402.1, read as the reverse complement.
TATAGATTCAGAGGGTGCTATATAGATATTACTTCACTAATTTACTTGTATATATAATAAGTCGCTGCAGGTGACATCACAAGTTGCATCCAAATTCAAACTTGCATCTGGCATGTTGTAAACAAACCTGAATTTAGTTTTATTTATGATATTGATTTATAGTTTTAATTTCACATATTACTTATTTATAAAGGTACATATTTAAACATTGTTTAACTAAAGTAATCGCTACTCTCAACTCTAGTGATAAACTTTTCTGTAAATAGTTGATTTACTCAAAAACTAGTGTACAACTAGAATGACATACATACATACTCGTAAATTAACCCGAGTGGCTCGAGTCACAAAACTCTACTCGAATCGCATCTTTATCTTACGGCCAATGCAGTGTTTGTCTACAATTTAGTGATTAAATCGACTTACTAATTCGAGCAATTTATTGATATATTATGTAATAAATAAATTGATATTAGGTAATATGTATATAATGTTGTATCAATTTATGTTATACATAATATAAATTGATTATATATACTTTGGATAGTCAAATTATTAATAACATTAAGACTTACGTCATAACGTTAGAGTGATATTATTTTATGAAGATGTCGATACGCAAACCAAAAATAATATATAACTACCTATTAAGTGTAGTAATAATAATTGTGTTGTATGGAAGAACAATTATAAAAATAATTTGTGACATATTGACACAGCTTCGTTCATCTAATTTGAATTGTTTAACTCGAGCTCAAAATCGAGTTACCTGAATTTCAACTCGATTCGATTTTTTCCGAGTTATCACGGCACATCTCTAAGACAATAATTTTTTAAATATTACATTACCTTAGCCAATGATCAGAACACGAATGTCAAAACAACTAATTTTTTTTTCAGATTTCTTGTTTCCGTTTACATTTTTGAAAAATCTATAGGCCATTTACTATTATAATTTGGTGTCTTTTTTTGGTGTAAATACCATTAAACGACCATTAATATTTCTAGTGGGCCCAAAAATGATTGTTTCCTTTAACTTTGATTTAAGTGCTTCTGTAATAAAGCTAGATTGACTGCCGTTGTCTAAGAAAGCTTTAGTGGTAATGTAATTGTTTGTTGTGGGATTAAAAATATCAACCAAAGCCGTACATAATAATATCTAGTGATAGCCTTAGGCGCGGTGGTGAGAAAACGCCCCGCGCTTCTCGTACTCTCCGCGAACACCGTCGGTGCTGACGTAACGGCGCCGACAGTCTTACACCTCTCTGCAGTTGGATAGGTTTCGTACTCGGATTCTGTACTCGGATAGCCATCGTAGCCCTACTGTACAAACACTTCAGCATTTCGATATACGGACAGTCAACTTGGCACCGCTTAAAGAACTGCACCACCGTCCAAAATTCGACGGAATCAAAGGCTTTCTCATAGTTCACATACGCCAGGCAAAGTGGCAGATTGTACTCTTCGGACTTCTGTACAATTTGCAGAAGGGTATGTTTATGGTCTATGGTACTAAAGCCTTTTCGGAAACCGGCTTGTTCGGGAGGCTGGAAGTCGTCGAGTCTGCGTGCGAGACGATGCGTAATGACTCTCGAACAGCACGTAGACGCAGCTCAGAAGGGATATCGATCTGTACTTCTTCAAGAGGGCGTTGTCACCTTTCTTAAAGAGCAAGACCACCGCACTTCTGCTCCACGCCTCCGGGGTAGTGCCACCATGGAGGACGGAATTAAAGAGTATCTGAAAGACTTCAAGTACCGGTTTTCCACCCGCTTTCAAAAGCTCCACTGTAATTCCATCCTCGCCCGGGGACTTGCCGTTTTCAAGGTGCTGGAGAGCCATTCTAATCTCTCTCAGACTGACGTCATCATCGGAGTATACTATACTTTGATATAATAAAGCTGAAGAGGTTTTTAGTATGTTTAAATACGCTATTGTCTGGAACCACCAGTTTGATTTGAAAAAATATTTTTGTATGTATAACATAAGTTAGATTCATGGTTAGTGATACATACTTAAATATTATATTCTTCAAAAATATAGATCGATACATCGTCTAAAAAACTTCCGCGATATTATATACCTATTTCTGATACATATACCACAATAAGGTATTTTGTGACAAAAAGTTATTTAAAATTAAAAAGTTATTTAAGAGCTTTATTATAGGGCATGGCATTAATCCTTACGAATGAAAGTTACTTCACTATCAAGACAATTTTATGAAGATAAAGTTTGCTCTGTATAGCATTTAATTAGACGCATAATTTAAGAGGTAATGAAAATTTTAAATAATTCAACATTCGGCTCGGCGCACGATCGACGCATAAATGCTAGCTGACCGATGAGCGATAAAAACCGAGAGGAATCAGCAGTAAACGCTCTACCACTCTATCGACGTCTATTAGTTCAAAGATTCTAAATTGCAATGGATGGAAAAATTGGCATATTTATATTATATTGCATATATGATATATATTGATTATATTCAACATGAATTGTGTGCACAAAACCTTAGACTGAGTAAGGATAGATATATTAAAGTATCATAATTTGTTATTACTTAAAGGATTATTACAGTTACAACTATTATTATTTTTATGCAAATTTACAACAACGTACAGTACTATCATATACCCCTACGCTATCGAGTGTCTGGTGTTTTGTGGAAATCGTTTGAAAGTAAAGTTGAGAGAGGACTTAACTTAGTGATTATAATGATGAACAAATAATTGTTAGATATAAATTAACGCGTGTCTCTTTTCACAAAGCAGTCTATTTTTATTATCAAAATTCTAAACAGACGTCGTGACAGCTCAGGGTAGGACCACACTCTAATAGAATACCAGCATAAAATAGCATCTTAATGCTGCTGTGCTTTGTATGATGAGTGTAGAGATCTAGAAATTATTTTTACATCCGTTTTATGACATTCCATCTTAGACCTCAGTGGTGGTAACGCATTAGGTGTCTAAGGACCACGACTTGCACTGATCATCAGGTGGACTGTGTGCTTGTTTGTCACGCTTGTTCTATAAAAAGGCAGGTTAAGCGCTTGTCGTGAATTTGCAGTACGTGTACAACCTGAGTTCCATCCCTGCTGGCGCCAATGACGTTGTTAATTGCAATCTTAAGGTCTAATTTACCACGTGGACGGTCGTCGACGGTAAAGAAAAACATCGGTACATAGACGTAATATGGAAATTTCATATTCTATTCATTTATGTGTCTTCACACAACTGCTGGACAGTGAAATACAAAACTAAAGTATATTTACACAAGCTTTTACTTGCGGCTTCGCTCACGTTTAATTAAAAACCTATCAATTTTTATTGCACCATTTATCAAAGGTAATTAGGACATAAATATAGCATGTTTATTATTATTGTAAATAAAGTATTAGTCTACAATTTTTTATACAAAAATATAGCCTATTATAATTCCTATTCTACTTTTATATCTATGATATTGCCTAGTTTCATCAAAATCCGTTCAGTTGTTTTTACGATCCGTTTAGTAGTTATTAAACCGCAAATATACAAACGTTCAAACAAATTTTCACATTTAGAAAATTATTACAATTTATAAGAATTCCATCTAAGTATATTTTATTAATGCAGGGGTTATTTTATGCCCTATGAAAGCACATTGGGGCGAAGGTTTGCAATATAAAATGTTATAGTCTGTGTACTCGAGTAAATGTTCATACATTCATTCATTCATTACAGCCTATCAAAGTTCACACATGCTTCCCCTTAGATTGCACAATAAAGGGATGTAGTTGCCACGTTTGGCTGGTGGGTTGATTTCCGCATTTTTATATTTTTAGTTGTTACCCGTTGACTTGTTTTGATATTAACAAATGTTTTAAATTCATATGTTGTTTACAATAACAAAGTAAACACGAATGAAATAAAATAAACAAAATTGGTAAAGGCTTTGCAGTTACAAAGGCACTGTTTATTTTCAACAACAAGTTTCTTCCATGTGACTATGGAATGGACTAGCAAAGAGAAAATCGTCAAACAAAGTAAATTTCTCGGAACAAACACATTGAAATCACAAAAAAAAAATGGACGTAAATGTAGTAACATGTTTAGCTTTCATATTTTTATATTTTAAAGATGACAGAAGATGAAAGATAGTCAAAAAACCAATATATATATATATATATATATATATATATATATATATATATATATATATATATATATATATATATTTTTTTTTTTTTTTTTATATAAGAGTGCAATAACATCGTGTTTTCGAAAAGGGTGATATATTACGAGTATTATTTTCTTACAGTCCTTGTATAAAAATAATGTCTAAAGTACTACTACACGATGTTAGTATTTTCTGGAATAGCAAATACTTTGAATAAGTAAATGTTAGCGATGCATAATTAGTTCTTTAAAATATATTTTTAGCCATATCACTGTCCCGTAAGTCATACACAACACTTTGATGTTTTAACTATTGAGTATTTTTCGCGAACAGGGAAGCTTTTAATAAGACAGTAGATTTTTATGCTGAGCAGTACCAAGAAATGCTGGAATTCAAAAAGACTGCGGAAAATAAAATAAAAGCGTTAGAACAAAAGATCGTATACCTTGTGAAATGCAATGCTGCATTAGATGAAAGAGTTGTTAGCTTGGAGAAGAAGGAAAAAGAAAAAAATGTTGAAATTGCATGCCTAATGAAGAACAAAGATAATGAAAATATAAAAGAGGTAGTCAAAGATGTTGCCATAAAGCTTAGTTTGAACCCAGAAGATATGGAAAGTGTCGAAAGAATGAGCCCACCAACCACAACAAAGACGAGGATAGAACGACCAAGCCCAGTTATAGTGAAGCTGCGGTCAAAGCAAGCTCGAGATCAATGGATGCAAAAAAGACGAGTTCAACTAACCAATGGCGATGTATATGGCAACGACAACAACGTGCGTATATATATAAATGAAGATTTAATCAAAGAGACCAGAGTACTATTATGGGAAGCCAGGAATTAATTAAAGCAATTATATAAATTCATATGGACTCCAAACTCTAATATATTAGTCAAGAAAACGAGAAGGAAAAAATTATTCGCCTAAGAACAGAAAGCGATATTAAAGTCTTGCGCAAAAAACATAATAAGAACGAAAACTAATTTAAGTCGCTACTCAATAATAACAAAAACTATATGCACCGCGTAACACACTATGTGATTTCAAGAACTTTAAAATTCGATAACCAAGACAGTGAATTGGATTTAAATGACATTGAATACACTAGATATCAGGATATAAACACTGGAAAATTCTCGAATAATAATATAAATATAATTCATCTGAACATACGTTCTGTACGAAAACAATTCAACCAACTTCTTGCTTTATTATTTTTTTTTTTGCCACTGTATAACAAAAAGAACGCTAAATGTCATCATTCTCACAGAAGTAAACATAAAAAGCGAAGAAGTATCACTATATAAGATCCCTGGTTATGTGATGTATTCTAACACTAGGGAAACAAGAAGAGGCGGTGGGATACTCATATTCGTGAGAGATGACTTATATTTTACCACAGAAAAACAACAAATACCAATAAAAGCAACAGAGATAATTCATGGAAAACTAAAAACTGGAAGTAAAACTACACATATATTGGCTATATACAGACCACCAAACTCAAATAAGTTAGTTTCTATCACAGAACTGGATACCATACTGAAAAATATCCCATCCTCAGAAGAAATAATTTTAATTGGAGATATCAACATTGATATATCGCAAGGTGCAAATATGAGTTTATGTGCCTACAAAAACATGTTGTGTGAAAACGGCCTACAAAGTGCAATACCTACGTCAAAAATAACGCGCGAAGCGATCGTGGATGGCCGAGTGAATTCCTCGAATATTGACCATGTGTGCGTGCGGGCGAGCCGCGGACGGCTGCTAGACGCATGCGCGCACTTGCTAACTTGTACCGTATCGGATCACTATATGGTTAGAATTAGCGTAAAAATAACTGGTAATGTATCCAACATTAATAATAATTGTAAATTACAAACTATATTAGACGAAAAAATGGTATGCAATAGTTTAAAAACAATTGATTGGTCTGATGTCATGTAAACGAGTTGTCCTAGCTTATTGTATGAAAAATTACACAGGGTTTTTATAGATACATATGATAAGTGTAATTTACAGAAAACACCTAAGAAAAAAGAGAATTACGCAACCATGGGTTAATAACGAACTATGTAAAAAGATAGAACATAGGGACTTGCTGTTCAGGGTTTGGAAATCATCCCCTAAGAATATGCATAAAAGACTATGTATACGAGATATAGAAATAAGGTTAATAAATTAATAGATAAAGCTAAGAATAAATACAGGCAGAATGAGATACAAAAATGTAAAAATGATTTTAGAAAAATATGGCGTAACATAAATAAATGGATAGGCAAGCCTAAACCAGGTTTAGATGACGTTATTTTAAAATATTTAGGCCAAACTAGCAGTGTGTATAATGTTTGCAATAAGTTCTCTGAAACGTTCACAGGAGAAGTACAGAAAATAAAGCATAACTGTGATAATATTTTTTTGGGTAGAATTTCATGTGTAAAACCAAGTGATAAGACTTTTTACTTTAAGAAGGTAGAGCGTATACGATAGAAAAATATATAAATAATTTAGATTTTAATAAAGCACCGGGTTTAGACAAAATTAGAGTACAAGATATAAAGCAAGTTAAGAAAGAAATAAGCCCAGTATTAGCTAAATTTATAAATATGAGCGTGGGTGGGGGAGTTTACCCGGATATATTAAAAAAGCAATAATACGACCAATATATAAACAGGGGAGCCACACGGACTATAGTAACTATAGACCAATTGCTATATTATCGGTAATAAATAAAATAGTAAAAAAAGTAATAGTGAATCAGATAAGTTGTTACTTAGAGCAATATAACATAATATCAGATGCGCAGCACGGGTTCCGTCGCGGACGCAGCACGGACACTGCGCTTGCGCAATTCACCGACTATATCAAAAACAATCTCAATGAGGGTAAGTTTTTCGCTGCTCTTTTTATTGATTATAAAAAGGCATTCGACACCATGGAACACGAGGTACTAATGCGTGCGATGGATGAATGTGGTATCAGAGGTCCCATCAACCGATGGTTTAAATGCTAATTGCAAAATAGATCCTTATGTACATTGATAGACGGAGTAACAGGGGACGATGTAAGCGTAAGTCTTGGAGTAACATCGGTTTTCGGTCCAGTTGGGTACATTATGCAAGTTAATAGTGTCGTTAATGTGATAAAGCATTGTAAAACGGTTATGTATGCAGACATGTGCCTAATCTACTCAACCAATAACACGAGTGATGCACAAAAATACATACAGGAAGAATTAAAAACATAACTAAATGGGCACATGATAACGGTATAATTATAAATTTATCCAAAACAAAGGCTATTAAATAAGTTCACCCCACAGTAACGTCTTTAAGCAAGGTAAATTAAACATAAATATAATTGGTCATACATACGAGTGTCTACACCTCAATAAAGCTGGCTGCCAGTGCACAAACATAGCTGTAGTAGATAAATACCGATACTTAGGCCTAACAGTAGATAGCAATATGAACTGGAAACTGCACGTCAATGGTGTGTGTAATAAATTGCAATCAATACTGGGTAGATTCTTTCACCTAAGCAATTTCATGGATCGAAAAGTCTTGTACGTACTGTATTATGCACTGGCTGACTCGGTAATCAATTATGGATTGAGCAGTTATGGGCTAACATTCAAAACACAGTTAGATCGTATAAAACTATTTTATTAGATTAGACTACTTAAGTATTTGTAAGTAAAAAAAGTAAAATTACAGTGTAAAACAAATTATGACAAATTATTTAATATATGTAAAATATACGAGGGTGGATTGAAAAGTACTCGGCCTAACCAAGAAAATAAACACATACTAAATCAGTTATATTTTTATTTTTCTACATAATCACCATCAAGTTCAATACACTTTTGCCACCTCCCCTTCCAAGCATTTAGATCGTTGAAAAAAAATGATTCTTCCTTAGAGTCAAAATATGCGTCTACAGCTGCTTTGACCTCGTCGTTTGTCGAAAATCTTTGACCTCCCAAGTGCTTTTTTAGGTTAGGGAACAGAAAGAAGTCTGATGGTGCCAGATAAGGTGAATACGGCGGATGCGGTAACAGTTCAAAGCCACAGTTGTGAATTTCAGCCATTGACTGTACTGACGTGTGAACACGGGCGTTATCTTGATGAAACAGGACTTTTCTTCTGAGCATTCCTCGACGTTTTTCTTTTATTTCCTCTCGTAAACGACGTAGTAAGGTGCAGTAGTAATCAGAGTTTATAGTCTGACCCCCTTCAAGATAATCAATCATAATCACACCTTTCGAGTCCCAGAATACTGAAGCCATCACCTTATTTGCCGACAAAATCGACTTAGCCTTTTTAGGGGGTGGTGAACCAGGTCTTCTCCACTGTTTTGATTGTTGTTTTGTTTCCGGTGTACAGTAATGAACCCATGTTTCGTCCATAGTAACAAAACGATTCAAAAAATCATCTGCATCTGCTTCAAATAACTCCAAACAGTCGCGTGAAATAGTCAATCGCGTCCTTTTTTGTTCAACTGAAAGCAGTCGCGGAACCCACCTCCACCAATGATGTTTTGAGTTCGTTCATAAGAGATGCCTATAATCTCGGCTATCTCTCTAATTTTTAATCTGCGGTCTCCCATTATTAAATCAAGTACTTTTTTTAATATTTTCGTCAGTAGTTGACGTCGAAGGCCTTCCAGAGCGGGGTTCATCTTTCACACTCTCTCTACCACGCTTAAATTCTGCTATCCATTTTTTGACGGATGAATATGACAGAGCACAATCGCCTAATGTACTGACCATGTCATCATGGATGGCTTTTGATGATAGCCCCTTCTTATGGAGGTACTTAATGACGGCACGCTGCTCGATTTGCTCCATTCGCGGAAATTATGTCCGATTACTTTGTTAATAAATTTATAAAATCACAACTAATTATCGCACACGTTTCGAACTTCACACAATGAACTAGTCTGAACTGAACTAAATAATGTGGGTAGATTTGATTTTTAGAATTGAATGGATCTGTGTTAGGCCGAGTACTTTTCAATCCACCCAGGTACTTCCAGTGCGAGAAAAAGGTATATTACCTAATTGCTTTAGAACAACATAAAATTAATAAATTTAAACAACCTATAACGCATAAATATCGTACCAGGCAAGTTGAGAAGGGTAAATATGTGATACCACATATAAGAAACTATTATGGTAAGAGAACTAGGCAATATTTAACTCCGCTAATATTTAATAGAATAGATTTTATAAGAGATACGTCCAAAGACATAAGCACTGTAACATTAAAGAAAAGACTGAAAAAATACATTCCTATGAGAAGTATAATGTACTACCTATAATAAGTATTAATTAAAGATAGAGATATTTATTGTAATAAATATACCTAAGTTAAGTATGTATGTAATAAAAAATACATATTAATGTATAACAAAAGAGCGCCATTATCGCCAACAAACTGTTGCACAGTTTGGCGATGTTTATTGTTATTTTAAATGCGTGTATTTTATATTAATAAAGATTAAAAAAATACTTATTGTTAATTACAATAGCCAACACTTCTGACATCTAATGGAAAAAAAAGGTTCTCGAGGGGCAGACTCATTGCGGTAATTGAAGCATTGGTGGCCTCCCCCCACTAGAGTGACGACCTGCAGCCCTGCATGCATGCTTTATGTGCCATACTAGCTCTTATGGAAAGCTTACGCATATGGCGCAATGTACTACAAAGTGAGTATCATTTCATTGTCAACGAAGTTAGTGAATAGTCTCGCTGGTAAAACATACAATTGATGGATGCAGGTGGACCAGGACCGTGGGAAAGGCCAATGTTTATGGTTGTAATTATGATGAAATAAAAGATAGTTAGTAGTAGTAGGTAATGCGGTCGCTAAGGAGTATGTTAGGGCTGAATCTGAGTGACAGGGTGAGAAACTGTGTGATAAAAGAAAAGTGTGGTTTGCAAGATGACGTGGTGACCAGGATTAAGAAAGGAATGCTTCGGTGGTTTGTTCATGTAGAAAGAATGAATGAGGAAAGACTGACAAATACATGTTGCAGAAGTGAATGGAAGAGTTAGAAAGGGACGTCCTAGGCGAAAGTTTGTCCACCAAATTGGCGATATACTAAAAATGGGCCAAATTATTACCCTTAATCGACGAGCATGTACGCGTGTGGAAGAGGCGAGAGAGGTATGTCAGGATTGTGCTAAATGGAAGTCTGTAGTCTCTGCCTACCCCTCTGGGTGACAGGCGTGAGTGTTTATGTATTATGTAAAAGGTAGTTCTTTACTTTTTAAAAACAGAATATTTTTACAAAGATAACAAGAAGTACTGGAACATCACTTACTTCATTTATCGCTACTTTACGTGGTATATTATCGTTGTAGCGTGAATAAGACGACTGGATCAGGGTCACATGCGGCCGGCTGGAATAGAAATAGTAGCTTAATGCTGCTATGTTTCGAATGGTGGGTGTAGGGAACCGGTGACCCTTTTTACTGGAAACGAGGCATTCCATCTTAGTCCTCAGGAGTGACACGCATTTGAATTTTGATTCTTAATTGAGTTTTTTTAAAAGTTTGATTACATTCAAGAAGTAGATGGTACCGGAAAGGAAAAAAAGTAATACTATCTACAAAAAGAAATGAGATGCCATCAAAAACATAACTTGTAATAAAACCGGGCGTGGCAATCGCACGAAATAATTTAATTTAATATAATATGTATTACTTGTGAGATACATTGTGTTTTCATGTGATGGCCATATCAATCTATTTATTTTAAAACCTAAAAGATTTTTAATATTGATATGGTCACCATAAGATGTTGTTAGGATAGCTAATTACGTAATAACTTAAGACAGAAGGATCCTTAAGTAGGGACTGAATAAATTAACCAACTTGGTATTACTTTATTCAGTCCCTACTTAAGGGTCTCATTACATATGGATCATCATATCACAACTTTTTACGGTAGAAATAAGAATAAGGCATATAATATTATCATATTTTTAAGTTTTTTAAATGAAATTAAGTGGGACGTAAGGGCATCGAACAGTAAAGTAAAAAGTAAGTTCTTAGCTTAGTCTAACCTAGTCCTAAGGATTTGACAGTATTATTATTTATTCTGTGCTTTGACTAACTAATCAATTTAAATAATTTCAAAAAACAAATTAAAGGTAGTTAAAATTTTGAAATTTTAAATACTTCGTCGTCAGAAATCCAATAAATTAATTAAAAACTAAAAATAACACTAATGAACTTTTAAGTACCTATCTGCCTTTTGGCAAAGAATCTTATAGTTTCCAATAAATAGCGGTATGACTGTCTCGTTGAAGTCAGGTGCAAAGGTGCTAAACATCTGTTACTGCGTGAATCCATCTTCCAAGAATAAAGACTAAGACAAATTTTTTCTACAATGGGAGAGAAACGTCCCACTGGGTTTCTTGCTGGTTCTTCAAACTCTCTGTAACACATTTTTATACTGTAAATGATTGTTTAAAAAAAGCCCATATGGTTTTCTTGTTAGTTCTTCCGAGGATAGAGCTTTTTTGCGAACCAGTCGTAAAGCTTAAATCATTTTCAATAAGCATTATTCTATGTATAATCTATGTTGAATAAAAAAATCTATTTCCATTTTCGGCGTAGGATTTTACAAGCATAACATGAAAAAAAATGTACATTGATCTCATATGTTTACTCGAAAAGTGCACAACAAAACAGTACAAAACTATTTTTCTGGATTTCATTGCGATTAAGCACATACCAATTCTTTGTTTTTTTGCTGTTGGTAGGCAGTTTTGGCCGAGTATATTTTGATTGAGCTGTCTGTCTAGACTGATTTATTTTTTACCGAGTTTACGAAACGAGGATATATGACGTGAATGTTTTTTATGTATGTTACGAAATATTTCGGCCAAGGCTGGAATCATTTAAATGGTTCCTTTTTATAATATAACATTATACTTCAAAGGTACTCATTTCATTTCAGATAAAACGTAGAAGAAAAAAATCCTTTCCTTAGGGTGAAAAATTGGGCATGAAGATTTTGATGTAACTATCTATACATTCTAATTGTTACCTTAAAATTGTCATATTCTTTAAACCATTCAAAAGAGTTGAAAAACTTAAAAACTTCATGAAAAATAAAAACTGATTAGTACATATTGTAACAAATAATTAAATGTATGATTTCAGAAGCCATTATGTGGAAATTAGTTTTATGTCACAGACTAGTGTAAAATTGTGGTCATTAAATTAAAAGAAAAACTCACAAATGTTAATCCACTACTCATTGAAACACCGGCCTTGATTGACAATACATTAATGGTGACGACCAACGTATAAGCCGCTTAGCTACAAGTGTTTTCAAATCAAATAAAGAAAAGAAGTGATATAGGATATCCTCTGTGATTTAGGATTCCCTGAGTTACAGAAGTAAATAGAGTTGAAAATTGACTCCGTGGCACCATTGCTTAGCCATACATATAATTGTTCCAGGTCAAGATATTTGTCCTTATGAAGTTTGAAAAAAGAGGATATGTAAACTACCAAGGACGAAATCGTAATGTGGAGGTACCCTATAAAAAAAGAAAAAGAAAACGAACAGAATGTTATTTTTTTTGAGTAATTGGACTTTATCACAAAATTTTTTAAGTAAGTGTTGCATGATTTGTAAGATCCCGAATACCATCGCCAAATTTTTTCTTTTTTTATAATATAAAATTGACAAAAAAACTAACTGTTCGTCTGATGGTGGCTGTTAAAATACGTGAACATTGACTACGTGGCTGGTCTCTGGAGAGTTTAGGTCCTGTCGTTAGTGCGACTACTGAACACATGTAAAATTGTTTTTTTTTTAATTTTTTTATATTATCAGTGATCTATGATTATCTTAAATCTCAATAACGCCACATTCAATGATCCCACTCACTCAAAGCCGGGGTGGGTCACTAGTTATAATATAAGGTTATTAGAAAACTCATTAAGCAAATTGTTATCACAATGAAAACTTCTAACAAAAAGTCTCAAAGTTAATTTCCAACGCAGAAGATTCTTGGCTTCGCCTTATAAATTATTTTTTATTATTTATTCTCAAAAAAAAAACACTTTCAGAACTTAATTCACATTCAAATTAGATTTAATTGCCGTGTTATCTCTTTTATAAGATCTACCTGATCTGGTGGTCTCAATATCGGAGTATTAATTTGCGACTTCTAATATTAAAGCTTTTCAGTGCCCTCGTGCTTCTCACAATGTCTTCATGTCTTCTTAGGCAATGCGATTTTTTTACTAATTATAAGCCAGTGCTTGACCCACCTGGTGGTAAGTGGTGATGAAGCCCCAGTCAATATATCACTAAAATTCCATATATTTGGCATTGTGCGTAGTATATATAGTATTCCTGAGCATTGAAATATATATGTATATTGGGTCCGTACATATGAAATTAGCGTTTTATCGTACTGACCATTTTGATCTGAAACATCTCCTCTTTGGTTAAGAATTCCAAATTAAAATTTATAAATTTATTTAGCTGGTACATTTAATTTTGAAAACAGTCATTCATTTGTTTTTTCCTCTCTATTTTTTCCTTTAGCGTCGCTTATTACCGCACAATGGTAAACATGAAATATAGGTATATTTACGAGTACGAGTTCTACCGTGGTTCCAGTGCTGCAGAAACAGCTCGAAGGATTAATGATGTGTATGGCACTGGTGTCGCAAAAGAGAGCACGGTACGTTTTTGGTTTCAAAATTTTCGGTCTGGAAATTTCGACCTTCAGAACCAACCCCGTACATGACCGGAGACCAAAGTGGAAAATGAAAAATTTAAGGCTCCATCACAAAGCACTTCAGAGATAGCTGCAGGTTTTGGGGTAAGTGATAAAACTGTATTAATCCACTTGAAGCAAATCGGGAAAGTAAAAAAACTTGAACGATGGGTACCTCGTGAATTGAGTGAAGCGAACTTATAAACACACGTCGACTGCTGTGTTACTTTGCTCAACCAACACAAAAATGAAGAGATTTTAAATCAAATCATTACTTGTGATGAAAAGTGGATACTGTACGATAATGGGAAGCGCTCGTCACGTGGTTGAACCCTGGAGACCCAGCCAGATTCTGCCATAAGCTATAATTGACTTAGAAAAAGTTACTTGTGAGTGTTTGGTGGACTACCACCGGTGTCGTTCACTACAGCTTTCTAGAATCTGGCCAAACAATTACGGCAGATATCTATTGTCAGCAACCGCAAACCATGAAGGAAGAACTAGCTGCTAAACAACCGAGATTGGTCAATCGCTCTACGCTACTGCTGCTCCACGACAACGAAAGCCCACACACTGTACAACAAAAATAACCACTAAGTTAGATGAGCTACAATTGGAATGTCTGCGACATCCACCGTACTCCCCGGATCTTGCTCCAACGGATTACCTTTTTATTCCGAAATTTGGACAACTTCTTACAAGGATAAAATTCAACTCCAATGCGGCAGTCCAAACAGCCTTCAAAAAGACTACCTATAAGATGGCAAAAGTGCATAGATAACAACGGTGCAAACTTTGATTAATAAAATATATTTTAGAAAACAAAATTGACTTTATATTCCTCCCGTACAAAACGCCAATTTCATAGGTATATATATATATATATATATATATATATATATATATATATATATATATATATATATATATATATATATATATATATTCAATTTTTGACTATTTTTCATCTTTTATTTATTTTGTTTTATTAATTTTCTCTATGCTAGTTAACTGAAAAAACTTGTTATTTTCGTAGTCATAGTGCATAATTTATTTTATTTAATTATAATATAGGAGTGGCAAAATAACTAACAGTCCACCTGATTGCGATCCTACTGCGGCCATGTAGTGTGTGCCCTGAAGACAACTTTGAAAGATATCTAGTAAGACCTTTCCGATGGTTTCTTTTTCATCATTGATATTGGCTTTTGTTTGTTAATTTTCTTCCATGACATATAATTAAATATTTCGCTTAAACTCATTTATTCTTTTATTACAGCCTATTAAAAGTACACTACTGAAATGGGTCTCCCATATCAATTACCTCATGACAGAGATTCCCAATGTTTGGCATAGTTACCAAGCATAGTAGGTTGGTCGTCAAAAACACTTTTTTATTATTAGTAAAATAACAAGCTCAACGTTGCTTTATTTCATATGGTGAGTGTAGAGAACCGGATAGGGTATCCGGATTTTAATGAAAACGAAGCATTCTATCTTAGTCCTCACGGTTGACATTGCTTCTGCTACTTCCTAATCAAGGATAGATTTATATGTCTATGAGCCACAGTAACCACTTACCAGCAGGTGCTATCCTTATTCTATAAAGCATATATATGGATCAGTCGATAATCTTAAGTCACCAACCACTACATTAAAATTATACGTATGTTTATTGGTTTTGATGTAAATATTAGTTCTTATATCGTGGTATTATATGAAAGTTCCTGAGCATTGAAAAATATAAATTATGCCGTGATGTATTCAGACTTTCATTTGCAATCAAACAGCAAACTAAACTCTGAATTAAACATACGAGTAAAATATCGCAATTGTACACATATTTTATGGGGTTTGAATTTACAAAATGTTCATAGACTTACCGAAGATATTAATTATAAGAAGTAATACAACTTCTTATCCTTCCAATCTACAATTTTCATCGCATTCACTCATATTGAAGACACTGTACGTTTTTACGTTTATTCTCATAGATAAATTTGCTTCAGGATTTATCATATCCCTTCTATAAAAATGAAGTCATCGTGTTAGTAGTTAGTATTCTGGAATATTAAATATTTTAAATGAATGCTGATGGTGCATAAGTTGTTCTTTAAAAAAATACTTTTAGCCATATCAGCGTCCCGTGAGTTACACACAACAACACTTTGATGGTCTAACTATTGTGTCTTTTTCACGAACAGTGAAACTATTTAGGGTCTACCCACACGTACCACAACCACAACCACAAGCACACCACAAACACAACCACAACACGTGGGTGGGCGTATTTTGTATTTGAAATGAATAGTAAAATTTACATGTACTACATTTTGCAGTCACTAGTCGACTGTGTAAGTGATACCGACCGCAATGCAACCACGACGCAACCACCATCGCCGCTGAGAACTATCGTCCGGTCACATTGGAAACAAAACATTGCGTCGACGCCACAACCAGGGTTGCCACCTTTTTTTTTGCAATGAAAGTACAGTGGTGTTTAAAGATAAGGAAAAAAGTATAAAATGTCAGAACAAATTACTTTTTTAGCGTTATTTATAAAACATATTTTATGAGCCGGAGTTGAACTGTGCCTGAATACGATGTAACCACATCGCAACTAATTGCGACAGCGCAATCACATTGACATTTTGTTGCATAACCACAACGCAACCGCAAAAAGCTGCACCGACACTATTCACACGTGACCACATTTTGTCTTATTATATCTTATACTTACTTTTAGTATATTTATATAAACCAGATATCCCTAGTAGTATCTAATCATCTAATGGAAAAAAGGTTCTCGAGGGGCAAACTCGTTGCGGTAAGTGAGGCATAGGTTGGCCTCCCGCTATAGTGGTGACCCGCATTCCTACATGCATGCATTATGAGCCATGCTAGCTCTTATAGAAAGCTTACGCATATGGGGCAATGTACTACAAAATGAATATCATTTCATTATCAACGAAATTAGTGAATAGTCTTGCTGTTAAGACATACAATTGATGGATACAGGTGGCTCAGGACAGTGGGGAAGGCCTATGTTTAGCAACAAACTTGCAAAGGGCTGCAATTATGATGAAATAAAAATTATACTTTATTTTTATAAACAGAACATTTTAAAAGGTAACAAGAAATACTGGAACTTATACAAAACTTTATTGTGTTTTACTTTGGAATGCTTTAGAAAATGTTGATGAAAACATCTCAAAGGAATAACAAAAGTATCCATTAAGAGAGTTTTCACTTATATAAATACGCTGGTTCTTTATCTTATTTAAAATTCAGTCATAGTTTATTACCTGAAGTTTCAATTTATGAATTTGGTTCAATGTTTAATTTTTAAGTTACTACATATTCGTAACATTATTAAGATTCTTGTCACACCATTTATTGAAGACAGCTGCATACCGAAACCGTAACGTTTACCGGCTATGAAAAATCCACTTTTGTACTTATATATAACAGGCCTTCATCCATAGATACATAGCTTCATAGAACGATATTTGCCATAGTTGCCACGTTTGCACGTAACCGCAGTTTTACTTTTTGATGTTATTAGAAAGAAGCTGCCGCGATTACGACACACACACACACACACACACACACACCCCCTAATATACACTTTATATAACTTTATATTTTTTAATTATATATAGAGCTATGGAAATATCCTCCCATGAGGATGCAATGTATGGATGGATGAATGTTTTATTTCTGTTCTTTATTCTTCAGCACCAGCTGCTCAAGGTTTGTTTCCAGAATACTGTTGTCTTCATTATCATCATCATCATTACAGCCCTTTACAAGTCCACTGCTTAACATAGGCCTCCCCCAAGGTATGCCTGCAAACAAAGCACGATCCTGAGCCACCTGCATCCATCCTGCATGTCTTACCAGGTCGTCACTCCATGTAGTCGGGGGTTGTCCTACACTTTTTTTAATTTATTCAACAAAGTAACAATTTTAATTACAAAAACAATTTCTTCGTGCCATTAAACACCTATTGTTTGTCTTGGAACTGTTTGCTCTTATATCATTTAAATGACATTGAAATTAACTTGTACTTAAACTGAATATAACGTACTAACAAACAATTGTGCTACAAAATATTAAAAGTTTTTGGCATCAAAATTTTATATAAAATCTATAATATGTATTTCAACGATACTTTTTTTTGTGGGGAAGGTAGTTTTTGGTATTATTTACCTGGAATAGTGAAGTAAAAATGTGATTTTTGTCTTCCATTGTTCGCTTATCCGATATAATGTACTATCTTATTTATGCGCGTAAACACGGAGTGTATTTTTTAAGGAATGATTTTTTTAATGTATTTTATTTGGTTTCACGTTTTGTTTATTTGTCCATTTTAACAATTATTGGCATAGATAGATATAACTCGTAATAATTATCATTTAAATATTATATAGATTTTATTATTCTTATGCGAAAAAATGTTTAAGTTTTGTTTCCAAGTTTTGTGCGGTTAGCTGGCTTCTTATCTCCGTAGGTATTGAATTTAATATGTATGGTATTAGAAATTTTCGTGTTCTCTTACCGTAGTAATTATTAGTTCTAATTGATGGATAAGGTATTTTATTGCTAGTGCTATAAATGCGTTCCCTTGGGGTTGGGTACATTGAGTATTCATAACATTCTTTTAAAATCATATATTTCACCTTTTTACGTATGGGTAAAACTTTGCAGTGCGTGAAAAGGTATGATTACTCATACCATTTCGATATTTGTCCTTAATGTGTGGAGGTAATATAGATTTTAAAATTCTTATTTGTAAGCTGTATATTTTATCTAGGTAAGTGCGGAAAGCTCGTCCATAACTACTAAGACCATATAATACTATCGATTCCACTAGAGCATTAGAGGCTGCCACTCGAGAACCTTTTTTCCCCAGCGGGTTTCGGTTCTTCGGGCTATATAGCCGGCCTATTGCCACTTCTGCTTACTAATCCGTTGGGCTATGTCGGTCACTCTGGTTCTACTGCGGATATCCTCATTTCTAAGTTTATCACGCAGAGAAACTCCGAGCATAGCCCTCTCCATAACTCGATGAGCGACTTTGAGACTAATACTGTTGTCTTAGACATAATAAATTACTCTTTACGAAACGTAAATAGACATGCGACCGTCGTTCTTAATATTCGAGTGCAATTGCTAACATTAATCCACATTGTTTTTTTCTTTAGTAGAATTGGATTTTCAATGGATTTTATGAAGGTGGCGTATTTAAAGTCCACCTGATGGTTAATGGCTACTGCAGCCGGTGGTTACTTGCCACCAACTCCAAACAAAGAAGGCTACAGATGCTTTGTCAAGTCCTACCTTAGTTTAGGCAAATAAGTCCTACCTATGAGACTATTTATGGGGGAGGCCTGGGTTCTCTGGAATTCTGATGGGCTGTAATTTTTTATCTCTCCACTACTCTAAGGTAGACTGGTAGACAATGCCTTAGACATTAAATCTAATATATAGAGGATATATGAAGTTAATAAAATAAATAAATAAATATTGGGC
Organism: Parnassius apollo; assembly: GCA_907164705.1. Lineage (NCBI taxonomy): Eukaryota > Metazoa > Arthropoda > Insecta > Lepidoptera > Papilionidae > Parnassius > Parnassius apollo. The sequence continues at coordinate 1,326,502 of CAJQZP010001402.1, read as the reverse complement.
ACAAAATTTGGCACCGATTGGTCTAATGTTGACTTTGGTTTGAACTCGAATTAATGGAATATCATTCCTCTGACCACTGAGCAACCCGATCGTTACTTTAGTAATAGTGATCTTACGAAGAGCAAACCATCGTTAAATCACATAATGCCAGACGTAAATTCCGTAATAACAAGTTTACGCAAACAGCCATAAACGTTTGGTAGTTTATATATATATATATAATATATATATATATATATATATATATACAGTGTGTCCGGTCACGGACTAGCGATATTTTAGGTACTTATAATACAGCTATTTTAATATAAAAATACACTATACACTGAGGTCTAATCCCCTCCCCCTCTATTTGGCAGCCATTTTGTTTTTTTCTTGAGATATTCTCTACGCGTTGACGAAAAAAGTCATATCTCTCAAAGTTTTAGTCCTATTGAGATAAATATTAACTCATTCGGATGCCAATAATATTGTTTATCGTTTACATTATCAAAATTTTTGTTGACATACTTGTAACTTTGAAGAAAAAAATTTTACTTCAAATAAATATCAAAAAAATATGCTAATCGGCAAATTATTGTAAATTACTGCAAAAACAACCCCGTTCACCCTTTTTATTTTTATACTAGATCGACAGATTTTGGGTTAAGCTACAAAACAACATAAAGTTTACAGCTGTATGTTTATAGCTGTATGTTGTGGCATTGCCAGTTGTCATTTAACAAAGGCCTTTTGTGGCCTGAAGGGTCGGATCTGTCCATCCTTTGGCTACGCGTGGACAGCGACGACCATCCGCGCGTCTACGGGTGCCTCTATAGGTCCCACAGCGGTAATGCCGAAAGAGACCGACTCTTCGACCACGTCCAAATGGCTACAGATTCGTTGCTACAGCAGATCCCCTCCGCAGAGATCGTGATCCTCGGCGACTTTAACGCCCATCACGCCGAATGACTTGGTTCACGTTTAACCGATCACGCAGGGAGATCTGTTCATGATTTTGCCTTGGCATATGGTCTGACTCAACTGGTTACTTCGCCTACGTAGATTCCAGATGTGGAGGATCATGCACCTTCCCTGTTGGACCTTCTGCTGACCTCTCACCCGGACAGATATCAGATTTCCGTCGACGCCCCTTTAGGCTCCTCGGACTATTGTCTTGTTCGGAGTGTGGTGCCACTCACGCTGAAATCGCAGTTGCATTCTGCAGGCTACCGCCGTGTTTGGTACTATAGGTCAGCCGATTGGGATGGGATGCGGTCTTTCTTTGCATCATACCCTTTTTTTTTAACATGGGGAAATGCCTACGCATACCCGCCTCGCGGGGGCAATGACGGGTTATGTCGGACTCGCACCGAGTAAAACCCCATGGTGTTCCACCTTCGTCGCATATTGGCAGGGCTACGGGAACGCTTTCGCACACTTCCGCGGCCCTACCAGCGACTGCCGCCTCATGGCAGCACCTCCTCGGGAGAGGAATATTCCTTCCCGTTCTCCTTCCCAAGTAAGGCGCACCAGAACACATAGCACGCCTTCACACACAAAGAACCCCTTTGTCGTATCTCCTCTGTTTCAAGGCACTCCCCTTGTTGCCTCAGGCAGTGTCGGAATCCTCGGCGTCGACATATCGAGTGACGTGCAGTTTCGTGGTCACTTGGAAGAGAAGGCCAAATTGGCCTCTAAAAAGCTTGGCGTGCTCAGCAGAGCGGGACAGTATTTCATGCCGGCACACCGCCTGCAACTTTACAAGGCGCAGGTTCGGCCGCACATGGAATACCGTTCCCATCTCTGGGCTGGGGCTCCCCGGTACCAGCTCCTTCCACTTGACCGCATCCAGCGCAGAGCGGCTCGAATCGTCGACGACCGAGTGCTTTCCGATCGGCTCGATTCACTGGCACTGCGAAGAGATGTTGCATCTCTTTGCATTTTCTTTCGCATATACCATGGAGAGTGCTCTGAGGAATTGTTCGGATTAATCCCAGCCGCCAAATTTCGTGAACGCACTAAACGTCCCGATACCATCCACACCACTGTACGTTTCAAGAGTTTTCTTCCGCGTACAACCTCTCTGTGGAATAGTTTACCACCAGCGATTTTTCCGGACCGATACGACCTGGGAACCTTCAAGAAAAGAGCTTACTCCTTTCTAAAGGGCCGGCAACGCACCTCAATTCCCCTGGTGTTGCGGTTGATCATGGGCGGCGGTAGTCACTTAACATCAGGTGAGTCGCATGCTCGTTTGCCCCCTCTTCTATAAAAAAAAAGAGTTAGCACGGCTCATAATGCATGCATGTAGAGCTGCAGGTCACCACTCTCCAACACTATGCCTATATGCCTCACTTACCGCAACGAGTTTGCCCCTCGAGAACCTTTTTGTCCATTTGATGATTAGATACTACTAGGGATATCTGGTTTATATAAATATACTAAAAGTAAGTATAAGATATAATAAGACAAAATGTGTTGTGAATAGTGTCGGTGCAGCTTTTTGCAGTTGCGTTGTGGTTATGCGACAAAATGTCAATGTGGTTGCACTGTCGCAATTAGTTGCGATGTGGTTACATCGTATGCAGGCACAGTTCAACTCCGGCTCATAAAATATGTTTTATAAATAACGCTAAAAAAGTAATTTGTTCTGACATTTTATACTTTTTTTGTTATCTTTAAACACCAATGTACTTTCATTGCAAAAAAAGATGGCAACCCTAGTTGTGGCGTCGACGCAATGTTTTGTTTCCAATGTGACCGGACGATAGTTCTCAGCGGCGATGGTGGTTGCGTCGTGGTTGCATTGCGGTCGGTATCACTTACGCAGTCGATAATGACGGCAAAATGTGGTACATGTAAATTGTACTTTTCATTTCCAATAGAAAAGACAGTCACCCACCCACCCACGTGTTGTGGTTGTGTTTTGCTTGTGGTTGTGGTTGTGGTACGTGTGGGTAGACCCTAAATAGTTTCACTGTTCGTGAAAAAGACACAATAGTTAGACCATCAAAGTGTTGTTTTGTGTAACTCACGGGACACTGATATGGCTAAAAGTAATTTTTTTAAAGAACAACTTATGCACCATCAGCACTCATTTAAAATACTTAATATTCCAGAATAAACTAACACGATGACTTCATTTTTATAGAAGGGATATGATAAATCCTTAATATGTGATAAATTTCACCTTTTTTCAAATTACGATGTTATTGCATGGCTAAAAATTTTTTTAGCAACTTATTGTACTATATTTGAAGCAAATTTATCTATGAGAATAAACGCCTTATAATACAGTGCCTTCAATATGAGTGAATGCGATGAAAATTGTAGATTGGAAGGATAAGAAGTTGTATTACTTTTTATAATTAATGTTACGAGCTTGAGGTTCGTGACAATAAAAATTTCTACTATTTTTAAAAGTAATTTTCTGTATTTAGGGTAAAAGTAAACTAATTGAAAAAAAAAAAATCGAGGGTCCTCTATTGTTTGCTGTTGGTAGGCAGTTTTGGCCGAGTATATTTTGATTGAGCTGTCTGTCTAGACTGATTTATTTTTTACAGAGTTTACCAAACGAGAAAAAATACGACATGTATGTTTTTATGTATGTTAGGAAATTTCTCGGAAAAGGCTGGAACGAATTCAATGGTTCCTTTTTATTAATAATATTACACTTAAAAGGTACTCACTTCATTTCAGATCACATGTCAAAGAAAAAAAACCTTTCCTAAGCGTGAAAAATTGGGATGAAGATTTTTATATTATATTTTTTAAACCATTCAAGAGTTGAAAAAATTAAATATTTCATAAGAAGTAAAAACCGATTAATACATATTGTAACAAAAATTTTGAGGCAGGATTTTAGAAGTTATTGTGTTGAATTTTTTAATAGGATTGGGTAACAAACTAGCACACAGTCCACCTGATGGTAAGTGGTCGCTGCGGCCATTAGACATCTACGTCTATCCTCGATTACAAATTAAAATGCAGATGCGTTGTCACCCGTAAGGTCTAAGATGGAATGCCTCATTTCCAGTAAAAAGGGTCGCCGGTTCTCTACACTCACCATACGAAACACAGCAGCATTAAGCTACTATTTTACGCTGGTATTCTGTGAAAACGTGATCCTGCGATCCGTGATCCGGTCGTTCCAACTACATTCGTGCTACAACTACAATAAAGCTGTAGCGTGGCTCGCCACGTATGACGACTCCGTGGCGCAGTGGCTTAGCAATAAGTTACAGCGCTAAGGGCCGCGGGTTCGAATCCCGCACGGAACAAGTATTTGTATGGCCTACAAGTAATTCTTCCGGGTCTGGATGTGTGTCCTTGTGAAATGTATGTTTGTAAACTGCCCCCACGATACAGGAGAAAATCCTAGTGTGGAGGTGGCGTTTTAAAAGATAAAAAAACCTACCTGATGATATGTGGTCAACCTGATCCCACATGATAAGTAAAATTAAAAGCAAATTAACAAAAGCCTTGAAGACACTTGTAATCGGATGGAAAAACAGATAATTGCAGATTATACCACTCCTTTGCCGTATGCATGACGAAGAATTTAGCTAACTGTTTTGTTCAAATGCGTCATAGTCAACCACGAAAGGGTGGAGAATGGTTGAACGTTTGCTTGTCCGATGGTGGAAGGGAAAGGTAGGAAAAACTTTTGCCTCGAAGACTTTCAAATTATATTCGTACGGAAAGACAGACACCGGTAAATAATTAGGTCTGATGTGAATAATTTTTTTTACAAGATATAATTTAATAAGTTGCCTGTTATAAACACTAAAATATCTTTAAAAACGACCAAAAAATATATCTGTCGTAAATGCTATGCCTATATGTATGTCCCTAAAAGGATCAACGGTTTGTGTATTATAAACTATGTATACCATTTAATATTAAATTTAACCGAATTAATATGTTTTGCAAATTGCAATACGAAAACGTGACCTTCAAAGGAAACCCCACTATGCATGAAACATTCGTTGGAAATTACTCTGAGAGTGTTTAATCCGTTACTCTTTGTGGTGTAGCGATTGCGGTGACCATACATGTGTCCTTTTGTCTTTGTTTGAATAAAGCGAAATCGGTAACAACGTGAGTGACCTGTTACTAATTGCGATGAGAATATTCTCTACATATTGAAACATTTCATCGTACTGATATATTTAATCTATACATATAAATAAAATTGACGTGTGTGCGTGTGCGTGTGTGTGTATGTGTAACATTGAAATAGATTCTAATAAATGGGGTTATTTACATGGACATAAATAACTATTTTTACTCGGCTTCTCTAGAAAGCAGAAAACGTTTTTGGAGAGTATGTGTATGACGGTTTGATGGATTTAAAAAACTGAGGTGTCTATATAATATTTATATATTGCATCTGCAAATGCAAAAAAGGGAGTGGAAGTTGTTTTCAACTTTTTAACGCATGCAAATTTCAATTACCGTTATAACCATTAAACTTGTCAAAATGTTCGTCTGTATGTCTGCCTGGTCTAATCTTCGGTATGGCTGAACTGATTGTGATGAAACATTACCAACAAACAGAAAGCAATAGCAGTAGGAATCTAGCTTATATTATATCTGAAAACTTGGAACGTTTTTAAACGTAAATTTGTTAGATCATTTTTCTTTGATTATTTTAAATCCAAACAACCAAGCGAAGCTGAGGTAGGTCGCTAGTTTCTCTATTAATTCTAAAATGAGCAAAAAGTTGTGGGTTCAAATCCGCCATTCTACTACTGTCCTGAATCACTCTTACCACAAGCATTTGAAGCCTGCCCGATGTAGTTAACGGGCGTATTAATACTATATAAAGCATTGTCAGTATTTTTATAAAAAAAATATTATAATTTGAACTGAAAAAATATTTTTTACACACTTTTGTTAGCTTCGTGGGTCACCAATATGTCCACGTAGCAGACTATTTTAATATATTTTTTACCAACTTGCAGACGACTGATTGATTTGAAAATTTGCACTCGCTTCAATTACCGATGAAAATACACTAATTTAATAACTTTATATTAGTATCCTAATCAGGATCATCAGGATAACTCTCTCTCTAGAAAAATTAACAGCTCATGATAAATGCTTGTTTGTTTTTAAGTTTTCTTAAATATGAATATTATTAAGAATAAAGGTTTAGAATAATTGAATACTTTGGTTATTACTTCATAATTGATTATAAGTGCTATTATTATTATGGGATTAAACACAACTTTTATACTGTCTTTATGAATTATTTAATATGCTATTTCTACGTATCGGCCTCTAAGATATAATATTGATTATAAATGTTATAATTCACAAGCGTATAGTAACATGTCCTAGAAATAAATAAAATTAATTAAAAATACGTTGTCAACCCTGAGGACTACTATGGAATGCCCGATTACCAGCAAAAGGGGTCTGCGGTTCTCTATACTCACCATACGAGACACAACAGCATTATTCAAGTGTTTTCGCTGGCATTCTGTGAGATCCTATCCCAGTCTAGTCGATCCATTCGTATTTCAACTTTATATAGCTGCAGCTTGGCTCTACCACTAAAAAGTTCTTTTAATCACGAGTATACAATAAGTTTTATTTTTAATAATTCCAAAATCAGTGACTAAAAGCCCACACCCTGATTTTTCATTATTCAATTTTTATTATGTGTATTTATTTAAAATTTAAGTGACAAATGAAAGTTCTAGTCAGAGGGAGATACTGTGATCCATATACATTTTCCGGAACGTGTTCCGCTCGCCAACGATTATTTTTGCAGAATTATATATTAAGCTATGTGAAAAGGGACGAATAATTAATGGTCCCTGAAAAAATATGTCCCATGATATTCGTCCCTCCAAATGAGTGGTCGTTAGGAGGGAAGATAAATTATAATAAATATTGTAGTAATATTTTACCTTTGCTTTATAAATCATTATGAATTTATGTAAAGTAAGATATCAGGCGACTAAAGGCAAAAATATTGAGGCGAATTCTTTTAAAGAGGCGTGTGTCACAGTTAATAAGACCGCATGGTTTTGCGTGATAAGACGATGTTTTTAATTTAATTGAAGCGACAAACAAATTTACAATCCACTTGATGGCAAGGAAACGCTGCAGCACAAAGACTGCAACCGACACCAAACAAAGAAGGCTGTAGATAAGACCTCTGAGGACTAAGATGAAAAGTCTCACAATTTGCAATTTGTGGTTATACTGGCTGCATACACCCCTCAGACCTGAACACTGTGTTGGTGCTACTGCATGACAGCAGATACGACAATGGCACCTACCCAGATAGACTCTTAGACAGAAAAGGGGTTCTAACACCGAGTGATCTATCTATTAAGTTAGTCGGAAATTTTCTGTCACGCATGACCATTTTGAAGAATTTATATTCCTTTTTAGTTAGGGACTTTCAAGAGATGATTTATTACATATGTAATGTCTCAGGCATCGTAGATTTTCACGGAAGATTTTTAACAAGATTGTTAGACATTAAGTAGCTGATAAAGTTGTAAGATATTCAATAGTATCTAAGCAGGTTGTTAGACGTTCAATTGTATTAAAATATTTATTATGATAGATTGGTTATTGTTAGTTATTTTCCCTTTTTTCTCTTTTTTCTCTAGTTTCATATTGCTGAGTAGTTTCATTTTTATTTGTTTATTCACTTAAACTTTGGTCACAGTGAATCATATTAATTTAATATTATTTTGTGGATCGCAACGCTGGTTACATTTCATAACACTCGTGTTATTATTGTTATTTAATTTAATGTGTCTTCTAAGACAAAAGTCTAACTAGGTAAATCCAACTTTAACCGAGAGGTTAATCGATGGTTTCAACTTGGCTTAGCAGCGTATAGCTCAAAACATGTGATGACATGTGGATCTGAGACGAGGTCCTTCACTGCTGGCCATATGAGGGAGCTCAAATTCACTTATCGAGGCGTGGAGAGTTTCTCTGACCGGAGTAACCGACATCTGTTGAGCAATCTGTTGGGCTAAGATTAGTAAGCTGAAGCGGAAGTTGGCCGAATATATAGCCCAAAAAACCGATAACCGATGGGAAAGAAAGGTTCTCGAATAGCAGCATCGTACCGGAAGGTGAAGTATAGGGTGATCTCCTATCTGGACGATCTGGTAAGACATGTAGGAAATCGATGGATGCAGGTGGCTCAGGAGCGTGCTTTGTGGAATTCCTTAAGGGAGACCTATATTCAGCAGTGGACTTGTGAGGGACTGTAATGACTGAATTAATGAATTAGTTTTGTTTAACTTTTATTAGGAGTATGTAATTGTTTGTCGTCCTGAATAAAAAAACGCACATCTAGTAATTTCAGCGATTGTAGGTTTAGGTGCGGCAAAAAATTAGGCACAAACCACCGACATTACATGTCATCACCCTATTAATGCACCACATTAATTTCATTCAACGAGACGGCTAAACGACGATTAGCTCCCTCGTTGAACATTGCTTTCAACGTTAGGCCACCGATCGGCCTAAGTATTCAACTTAATGCCGGCTTCTAAAATACGGCCTAGCCTTCCAAATAACGGGCATCTGGCAACTACTATATATATATATATATATATATATATATATATATATATATATATATATATATATATATATATATATATCATAGAATAAGGGGTCTCGGTCCATACGAAACAGGATGTTAACGTACTTTTAACTTTATTAATTATAGGATTCCCAGAACGGACTGCTATTTTACAATTGTTTTGATAATATTAATTTGAGCTATAAATACCACTAATTTTGAATAAGCTTTCGTTAGTAAACACACAAAAACACACTTACACACACGACACATAATATTCGTTTTTTAACATTGTTTTTTCATAATTTTCATTCGTATAGTCGACATACACATATGTTATAGTATAGTACCTTTATATTATATTTGTAAATATGGGACATAAAGTGAAACCCGTTACGAAGAGTAAAAAACTTTCATATTATAAATCAAACGCCCAACATATGAACGGTATTTAAAAGTAGGAACATTTTATTATTAATAAATATTTTTTTACAACAGTAAATCTATGAATTTTAGCAACGTAGTTTATTACATTACACGTATTTAGCAGCGGTATGCATTTGCAGTTTGCACTCGAAAGTGGCCGGCATCGATTCCAGGAATATAAAGTCAAATTATCGTTTTTGCCTTTTATATATTTAGATAAATTTATTAAATACTTTTATTAATAAAAAAATGAAATGTAATAATTTTTTAAACCTATAAATTTTAGGTACGTAGTTTATTACAGTAGTGTCTTCAACCAACGTGCGTACCTATTTGATATATTTGCAGTTTGCACTCGAGAGTGCCCGGGTTCGATTACCAGGAATGTGAAGTCAAATTTTCTTTATTGTTTTTTATAATTTAGTTAAATTTATTACCCCCTTTTATAAATAAATAAAAAAGTTTGAAATGTTATTATTTTTTCAAGAGAAAGAAAGTTGAAAATATCGGGATGTTTAATGCATAAGTACTGTGGATGGGGTGCTGCCGATTAAATTTTAACTTTTATTACCGAACACCAATTAAAACTTAAAAGACTTATTAATTTTTATTTCGCTCCGAAGCTTCGCTTGTCTCGCCAAATTCAATACTGCCGCGACCGCGTCTTGCAGTGCCTTTAAATATACATTTTTCACCGAAACGTCCAGAATATTCAAGTAAATACGCGCGCCAACCGACCAGGCGCAGAAAGTTCGAGTGTAGGGCTTCTAGAAAGCTTAGTTCTTCAATTCGATACTAGATGGCGCTGTTGGTCGAAAGTCAAGATTGACATTTTCTAGGAAGCCCTCCTCGCTCTCATCCCTGACACTAGATGGCGCTAGTGCCGGGTAAATGACGTCAAATTAGGCACGCAACACTGCCCCCTCCTAAGACATGCTCGTCCTGAGCATTATCGGCCCCATAATAACGCGCCAGGTGATAAACATGGACGATCTTAGGAGTCCCTCTTGCACCTTTCTCCGCAACGTAACGGCTCCGCAATGTCAAGGGCTGTCCTATTCCATGGTGCACCAACATTGTACAATTTCGATGCTCCTCTACTACGTGTCTGAGGTCCCCTCACAGCCACACAACTTGTACATGTACGACACCAATCCTCGACATCGTCACGATAATGGACCCAGTAAAACTGTTCTCGGACCTTCAGTAGAGTTCGTTTAACTCCCAGATGGACTCTTGAACGACCATTATGGCACAGCTGTAGAACATTCGGCACTTTAGCTTTAGGGGCAACCATTTGCAAACAACAGCTGTCTCCTCGACTATTGTCCAATTTATGGCACAGGACTCCATCCTGAATCAGCAAGCTGTCCCATTGGGCCCAATAGCTTTTCGTGGTCGAACTCATCGCTGAGACGTCGCTCCACTTCGGCTTGGGAGCACTGGCCTTCATCCATTGCAGAATCGGCTTGATTTTTTTTTATAGAAGAGGGGGCAAACGAGCATGCGGCTCACCTGATGTTAAGTGATTACCGCCAAATGATGTCCGTATCTTCCTGTTGTGCATGTTGTAATCTGTCCTTCCACTCATTGCTGAGGTGGTCTGTCCTGAGCATCCACACGGATACCACTGCCTTACCCTTTTGCCTAGTACTGTTCTCGCAATCATCAGGATAGGGTCTTCCTGACAATGTATCTGTGTTGCCTAGCCATTTCCCGCTGCAGTGTCCGATAGTAAAGTCGTATTCCTGCTGCTGCTGGGCATTGATGTTAGCCGCACTTCTCTTCAGAGATCGTTCACCTTCCCTTTCTAAGGTTCGCTTAGGGCAGCTGGATCGAAGATGGCCCCTTTCCCCACAGCCATAGCACCCAGGGCTGTATCCTTTATTGCGGTTGCGAACCGTAGCTGCTGCAACCTCCCTGACGTGATGGGAGCGAAGATCCTGCCGCACGGCTTCCACCTCCAGTGCATGGGCCAAGGCGTCCTTAAGCGTCTCGTGGCGCCCAAGCCTCACAGCAGCTCTGACTTCAAGGTCGCGGATACCGTCAATGAATTTCTGCACCGGGTTCCCTTCAATGAGCGCAGGTACATACTGGTATGCTTTTCGAACCATCTTCTCGACCTCAAGGGCCCACCGCTGTAGGTTTTCGTTGCTGCGTTGCACGAGATCTTTAAGCTGCGCGCGAAAGACGTGTTCCAGGTGAGCGTCGCCATATCTCGCCTCCAGTGCCTCAAGGAGATGCTCGTAGGTCACTTTCTTATCGAGAGCTTCCAACACAGTTAAGGCTTGGTCACGCAGGCCTAGGTTGAGTGCAGTCATGGCCTGGCTTTTATTCCAGCCGTTCGTCTCCATGACGGCCTCGAAATGGATTTTGTAGGCTGATCACGAAGAAGTCCCGTCGAACGATGGCACCTTGAACCCACGTAGCGAAGATGTTGTAGCTACTACGGGAGCTGTAGTTCCATCTCCAAGTTTGAGTTCGTACAGTGATTTCTTCATGTCAGCCATTACGTTGTCAATCTGATCGTTCACTTGGTCGATTCGGTTTTCAGCTTCCGACAGGCGGTTGTCATGTTCAGCAACCTTATCCTTCACCTCCTTTATCTCTTTCCCGAAGGTAGCGTGAATGTCCTTCATGAGGAGCATCTTCTCTTGCTTATCGCGATTGAGCTGCTCTTCCAACCGACGGGCCTGTTCCTCCTGTCGGCGGGCCTGTTCCTCCTGCTACTCTTTCAACCAATGGGCCTGCTTCTCCTGTTGACGAGCCTGCTCTTGCAGCATCACTATCAGAGCACCTAAGTCAGGTGCTGCAGATGTAGGAGCTACTGACGGTCCTGTAGCCGGTGGCTGGCCCTCCGACGTCTGTGGCGTTGCACTACCAAATCTTCTTTGATCCGTCTCCTGCTGGCGTTGACTTCGGGTACGAATACCCTCCATTTCGTCCTTAGGTAAAATCGGCATGATTTAATCCCACTTCTGACACCAATTGTTACGAGCTTGAGATTCGTGACAATTAAAACTGCCGATTAAATTACCAAAATTTACACTTTTATTACCGAGCACCAATTAAAAGACACTAATAATTAATCACACTGATTCACTTTATTTCGCTCCAAAGCTTCGCTTGTCTCGCCAAATTCAATACTGCCCGACCGCGTCTTGCAGCGCCTTTAAATACACATTTTTCAACGAAACGTCCAGAATATTCAAGTACTACGCGCGCCAACGTAATACGCGCGCCAACCGACCAGGCGCAGAAAGTTCGAGTGTAGGGCTTCTAGAAAGCTTAGTTATTCAATTCGATACTAGATGGCGCTGTTGGTTGAAAGTCAAGATTGACATTTTCTAGGAATCCCTCCTCGCTCTCATCCCCGACACTAGATGGCGCTAGTGCCAGGTACATGACATCAACTTAGGCGCACAACACTATAATAACAATAAAAAAACTGAAAATACCTAATGTTTTTGTTAAAAGACCGCGGCTTAAAGATAAATTCGAGCCCGAATATTAAGGAGGCTTTCATGGAAAAGGTGTCAAAAAACTATAGCATGTGGGGCACCATTGTCTAGAGCTCAATAAGTAGAGTAAAAAAATATGTATTTTGTTATTGTTCCTTGGCACCCAGGGTTGACTGGCAGAGAATGCTACATGGCATTCTCTGCCAGTTAAGGTGTTACATGTAAGTTTATAAATAAATAAATAAATAATATTGTGGGTCACTTATCGAGATAAAACTATTCGATCTCTCGAGCTGAAGCAACCAATAAATTTACAAAATTTCTCGAATTATCGAATATCGGTGTATATGGAGAACGTGTTAAAATTATACCCGACTAATTTTATTTTATATTTAAAGCCGTGAAGTGGCAACGTAAGAAAATCCATCACCTATGGGAAATATCAGAAATTTCTAATAACTTTTTGTAGATGATGTTTCAGATAGACCATTCCTATTAACAAAAGACGATATCACTATATCTTTTACGCCAGCAACAGAACTAAAGATGCGATGCATTTGGTACAGATAAGGTTACAAGACAAATCCTCTCTACAATGGAAGAAACACATGTCCAGCAGTGGGCTTGTAATAGACTAATGATAAAGAAGAGGAATAACTCACAGTGGATGCAAATTGCAGCAGTATTATGGTTGTAGCACGAATGGGCCGGCTTACCAGGAGAAGGACCAAGCTCTCGTAAATTACCAGCGTAAAATTACAGCTTAATCCTGCTGCCTACCGTATGGTGAATGTAAAGAATGGAGAGGGGACAGAGAGATACTAAAGGAGGAATATGGACAGTCTTCGTGATGAAAATATATTGAAATAGTTTGTTGTGACGTCAATATTATGATTCTAAATGACAACAAACGCTTACTCGTAAAATACACCAGGAAAAAAAAACGTGTCTTTAGTTACTCTATTGGTAATGCAGTTTTGCAAGACTTTCCGGAAATGGAAGACTTAGGAGTTACTATTGATAGAAAGCTAACATTTATATCTCATATTCTACATATAAAAATCAATTGCTGCCCGTTAGTCTCACTAAAACTCAAAAAACGTTTCGACCTACTTTGATGAATTTTGTGTGTGTTCGAACAGGTTGCTAGATTGTTTTGATTCACATTTGAACTCGATAGGTGGCGCTGTTTTCAATTCGGAAATCCCCTGCGCAAAACCGACGCAGAGTACCAGTAAACAATATTGTTAATGAAGCCACGCAGGTCTTATGTTTATTAGTGTTTCTCTTATGAGTTTTTAGTAGTGGTAGAAACACGCTTCAGGTATATTATGGTTGTAGCACGAATAGGTCGGCTCAACCGGGGTAGGGCCACGCTCTCACAGAATACCAGCGTGAAATAGCAGCTTAATGCTGCTGTATTTCGTATGGTGAGTGTACAGAACCGGAGACCCTTTTTACTGAAAACGAGGCATTACACCTAAGTCCTCAGTGGTGACAACGCATTTGCATTTTGATTCTTTATTGATGATAAATGTAGCTACAGTATCAACTTAACACCAGGTGGACTGTGTGCTCATTTGTCATCCTGTACTATAAAAAAATAGTCAGGTGAGAATAATAGAAGCTTTTCTAGGTCTAATATTCTTATATACATTACTTACTTACTTACTTATCTTCACGCACAATCCCTAACGGGGTAGCCAGAGAGAACAGATCGCCAAGTGTCACGATCCTTACATACCTCTTTCGCTTCCTTCAGGTTCATTAACTTCTTCATACATGCACGTCTAGGTATCCGAGTACTCTTGACCCTCCCCTCTTCGAGCAATTTGCTCACATGGTCTTCGAAAGTTAGTCTCGGTCTACCTCGACACCTTTTAATATTTACTTTCGCTCTATATATTTTCTTCACCATTCGGTCTTCACTCATTCGTTCAACGTGCCCAAACCATTGGAGTACGCCCCTATCAATTTTTGTGATAAGGTCATCTTTCAATCCTGCCATATTGCGAATCTCTTCGTTTCGCTTTCGGTAAGCTAAGGTAACGCCACACATTTTACGAAGAAATCGCATCTCCACTGCATTCAACTTGCTTTTATGCTTCTTCTGGCATACCCAGGTTTCGCTGCCATATAACAAAGTCGGTACCAACACTGCATTATGTATTGCAAGGCGTGCACTCTTCACCACGCCTTGCCTTTTTACTAATGCATTCAGGGCACCATTGACTTTGTTTCCGGCAGCGACACGCCTATCCACATCTAAATCACATCTTCCATCCCGGCTGAAAGCACTCCCCAAGTATACAATTTCATTTACCTGTTCTAGACATTCCTGATTTACCCATATTTCACATTTCGTTCTCTCTTCATCCTTTTCAAATACCAGAACCTTAGTTTTATTAGCATTCAAACGAAGACCTTTAATTTCACATTCCTCTTTCATACACGTGACTAATGCCTGCAGTTCTGCTTCTGATGGTGCAATAAGCACTGCATCATTAGCATACAGCAGACAATTAACTTTTATGTCACCCAATTTCACACCCAAACAGCTATTTTTCAGCTTCTGTAAACAGCTGTCGAGATACAGTATGAACAGCCAGGAAGACATGACACAACCCTGTTTTACGCCCGCTTGGACACTAAACATGGGTGACAGGTCATGCCCTACCCGCACACAGGCTTTACAGTCATAGTAAAGTGACTGCACAGCCCTTAACAATCGACCATCCACACAATATCCCGGCAACAGTTCCCACATTTTCTTCCTTATAACCTTATCGAATGCTTTCTCCAGATCCACAAAAGCACAGAAAATCTTCTGGTTAACACTCAGAAGCTTCTCCGTGATCATGCGGAGAGAAAACATTTGATCCGTGCATCCTCTTCCAGGTCTAAATCTGCATTGTGCCTCCCATAAGAATCTTTCCGATTTCTCTTGCATCCTACGTGTCAAAACCTAAAAGTATTATATATATCGATCAGCTTGACCAGTTTATCAAGTAAAGTAAACTTTACTTGCTAAACTGGTCAAGCTGATCGCCTGATAGCACCCGCAGTCAAAATGTGAACCTTTACCTTTATATAAAGGCACAATGACTGCGGATCGCCAATCATCCGGGACATCTCCCGTCCGCCAGCACAAATTGCACAGCAGATGGAAGCTGTCCCAGACGCGAGGCCCACCGTACTTGACCATTTCAGCAGTAACTCTGTCTAGTCCCGCAGCCTTACCACATTTCAAACTTCGAATCGCACGTTCAATCTCTTTCATGCTGATGACCTCAGTCTCTTTCATGCTGATGACCTCAGTGTCATCGAGGTCCGTGTCTGGCGTGCCAATCACGGCGTCACCCCCAGATCCTTCACTAAGATCATGACACGCATACATTTCTCTATAAAATTCACTCCATCGCTGCATGACGTCCGATTTTTCTGAGAGGACGTCATTGGTTATCGAAAGCACTTTGTTCATTCTTAAGGCTGTCGCACCACTCCGGGACCTTCCAACCTCTTTCCAGAAGAGTTTGGAGTTTTCCCTAAAGTTGTGCGACAACCTCTCGTCCGCTTCTATTCTACACCTTTCACGTACTTCCTCAATCAATGTTTTCGCATGAACTTTCTGCAGCTTATATCTTTCTTTCATCTTCTCTCTCATATGCTCATCGTTACTAGAGGCCAAGTAGTCTAACCATGCATTTTTCTTCTTTTTTTACAGCTTCTCTCACTTCATCATTCCACCATGCATCTCTTTTTTTACTACTACCTCTTTTTGTCGTACCACATACTTCCTCCGCTGCACTTACCATTCCATCCCTAAGGTTCTGCCATGTTCTCTCCACACATTCTTTCCTGCCATCGATGGTGTCAAGCTTTTTGGCTACCCTCGTGTGATATTTGTCCCTAGTATCCGCTTCCTGAAGCTTCCAGCTTCGGATGCGACAGACTGACTGTGGTTCTGTTACTGCCGTGCGGTAGCGCCAACCCGCGAACAAACCCCTAAATCTAGTAATTACTAGATAATGATCCGTTCCCAGGTCAGCACCCCTGAACACTCGTGTATCTGTTATATATACCAGGAACAAATCAATCATACTTCTCTCATTCTTTCTTTCTCTAGTGTACATATGGATTTTCCTGTGATTAAACATAGTGTTTGTCACAAGAAGACCCTTTTCCTTGCATACAGCCAGTATAAGCTTGCCAGCATCATTAACCCTTTTATCGCCAAACTTTCCAAGCACCGACTCGTATCCTGGTCGAGCGATACCTACCCATCCATTCAAATCACCACATACAACAGTTCTTTCGTTTCCCTTAACCAAATCTAGAACTTCTCTTACATTCTCCCAAAACTCCTCCAGCTCAGCCCTGGACGACGAAGCTACCGGCGCATAAACAGCCAAAAGGAATAACTTCGTCAGTCCCATTTTGAAGCGAACCCAGAGAAGTCTTGAGTTCACAATCTTGTATTCAGTCATAAGATCGACCAATCGGGACGACAACAGCACTCCCACTCCCTGGCAGGCGTTCTCGCTTTCCGGGACTCCGGACCATATAGCTAACATCCCGCCAGGGAGCTCTTCAGTACCACTGCCTTTCCGTTTGGTCTCCGACATACACACGACATCTAATTCTCTTTCTTTCATTATTTCGATCAACTCATTCGTCTTATCTCTCATGCCCCCTTTAACATTCCACGTGCCAACTCTGCACTCCGTCCTCCACCTTCCGCCGTGTCGGGCTGTGCGTGACGGGTGGCGGTCCCCATCGCCGCTTTGCGCGCTGCATTCCACACCAACGGGGACGAGCTGGTGTGCGTCGCCTTGGGGGGACGCCCTAACCCTCGTTTGCATGGGTGCGCAGCTGTGTAGAATTGCAGCCCTGAAAAGGGCTGGCAGGGGTCGCGACGAGCACGCTTCTACAATGACCCCTATTTATATACATTAATTATATATAAATCCTTATATAGGTAAAAAGTCTCCTTGAATACTCTAGTATCTGGACTCCATCTTTCACTCATTCCTAACGCTTTAAAAGTGTGCAACGTGCCTTTACTCGACATCTTGCCTTTCATGCCAGTGGTACCTCACATGGGCAGCCTTACAAATCAGCGACTGGCTAAGTTTAAATTGACATCTCTCCGAAATACACAATTCTTGATCTGTGTTTTCTATAGAAAACAGTAAACAATAACTTAAAGTGCAGTGACCTTCTTGATTGCATATTTATTAGCTTCGCTTTATTTGTTCCGCGTTAATACATTCGCATTTTGAAAAGATTCCCTATTCATCATCACTTATCTTACATCGCCTTGGAATACGACGGTAAGAGATTCACGTTCATGATGAAGGTGTTAATAATACTGGAATCACCAGTGATTGACGATTGGGAGCAGCATTCAATATACGAAATGTATGAAAATCGTATCAAATCTGAGCTAAAGATTATGATAATATAATTATCATCACTCAGTACGTGAAGATGAGAATATTCTGTAGGATTTGAGACAATAGAGACATGGCGTACTACACGTTATGAATGGGGGATTAGCAAGAAAATTATTGTTTAGTTTTCTTTTCTAATTAGATACAAACGTAAGACGCAATGAAATTGTCTAGTGAGATCAGACTTTTAATTAAAAGTACATTAATTAAAAGGACTCACATAATATAAAAAATACAACCGTATTTTACCCTGCAAACCATCCCTGGAACTTCCCGCTAATTTCAAATGCAAAGCGCTCCAAATTTCACCTATTACGAAGTTTTTTTTAATTGAATATTTCTCTAAAAAAATCAAACAAATCAATCAAAACGACAGACTTGACGGCGTTTGACGCAGTGTTTTGAGGAGACTACAAGAGCCAAGTGACCTCGAATGATGCACGCACATTTTTACACAATCAAGTGAACGCCATCTAACGACAGTGAAGTTAATCTAACGGATTAGCGAGGTTACGCCCGAGTGTTTTAATAGATAAATTAATAAGTAAAATGTAGATCTAATAAAAAAATAGATGGGACAGTGAAATTATCTGAGTGTTACTTTTTTGTTATTTGATTTAAGTGTTACTTGAAAATTTATGAATGTGGGTGATTTTGAAATAAAACTGATTCGAACTTAGAAACAAACTTAAAAAAAATATTTAACATCTCAATTTAAAAAAATGTCGAAGTGGCGCCGTTTATACATCTTTATGATTTACTTTATGATTTATTTATAAGTGTTTTTTAGATTTACATTATTCCACATTTAGTTTAACCTTTATTTGTTATATATATCCACCTCTGTGTGCGATTCATTTCACAAATGTCGTTATTTGCCGATGACAGCACTGTAATTTATAACAGTAATAACTATGATGAAATTGAAGGTGAAATTAATAATAGTCTTATATCAATTATTGACTGGTTGAAAGAAAACAACCTAAAAATTAATCTGGACAAAACTAAAATAACGACATTTCAAATAAAAAAGCACCTCAATAAACCTACACATCAAATATATGGGCCAAGACGTAAAAGAAACAAATGTTAATAAAAAATTTGGGACTAATAATAGACAATGATATATCGTGGAAAACTCAAACTGATTATATTTTTAAAAAATTGCATCAATTTGCATACGTTCTTTATATGTTGGGAAAAATTGCAAACCAGAGAGCACTATTAGCAGCATACCATGGCTATGTCGCCTCAATCCTGAGATATGGCGTTATATTTTGGGGCAATGCACCCAACATTCGCGAAGTATTCATCACACAAAAAAATGTCTACGTGCGATCTGTAGTTTAAAAAGCACAAACACGTGTAAGCCGCATTTTCAAAAATTAAAAGTTCTAACATTTCCCTCATTATATATTTATGAAACAAGCATTTGTGTAAAACGTAATATTAACATGTATAAATTTGTCGACGAATAATCGACAGTAGCCTAATGGCAGGGCGCGGACCGCGAACTCAAAAAGGTCGTGGGTTCGAATCCGCCATTCGACTACTGGCGTGAACCACTCATAACACAAGCAATTTAAGCTAACCACGAGTGGTTAAGCATAGTTGGATAGCATTGTTAGTATTCTTTAAAAAAAAATTGTGGAAAGTCAACATCGCTCAGATAAGCTTCATTTAGTACCAAGTAGAAATTTTTATTACAGAAGAGTATAATATGCAATGGCACCAAAAGTATATAACAAAATACCTAAGTACATTAGAGATTGTGACAACATTAATAATTATAAACGTAAACCTTTTGATCTACTAAATGAAAAAGCATATTACTCTTTAGATGAATTCCTTAACGACACATTTTAAAATTAAAATACTAATGATTTCTTATATTTACGCGAACACTACACATGATTAAAACTACTTTTACGGATTTTATCGCGTTTATTTTTGCTTTTAATTACTTTTATTTTTAATTCCCGACGTTTCGGGCGCTTTCCAGCACCCATGGTCACGGGGGACTGAGATGACTGACGTCCCGATGTCATTGTTAAACCCGGAGTACCTTCAGCTTTTTTAATTATTGTTTATGGTCCGATCTATGCAAAATGAACTGACTATGTCTTGAGGTGCAGTTGCAGGTTGCAGTGGAATGCTTGGGTTTAGTTTTAATTTTATTGATTATAGGATCCCAAGCAGGTGGTAGTACCCAGCCTCCTTCTCTATTGAAATTAGGATGATTTTTAATTTCAATAGCCTCACGTATCATCCTTGGTAGGAATCGGTGTTCTTTCGCGAGGATTTGTGGTCTATCAAATCTGATGTAATGGTTGGGGCCGTCCAGGATATGATCACAAACTGCAGACTTCCCGGAACGTTGATGCTTCACATCAGCTATATGTTCTTTTACGCGGGTTCTAATTGATCTTTTTGTTTGTCTTATATAAGAGAGACCACATTCACAATCAAGCTTGTACACTCCTGCATCTTGTAGAGGAATATGACACTTGACGGATGGTAGGAACTGACTAATCTTCTTCGGCGGCTTGTAGAATGTTCTAATAGAAGCTCGCTTCAAGATAGAGCCAATCTTGTCTGTGACACCTCTGACATATGGTAGTACAGCAGGCACACGCTCGACTGTGGCCGGCTTCACTCGGTCACTGTGACGTAGGCGCGGGACCCGAAGCTTGTTGTCGTGCAGAACTTGCTTGACGTGCTGAAGCTCGGCGGCCAGGTGTTTGCTGTCACAGATCCCTCGTGCTCTCTGTAACAAAGATTTGCCCACGGTAGCTAACTGTGAAGGATGGTGGTGAGATTCACCGTTTAAATATCGGTTTATATGGGTCTTTTTCCTATACACAGTGTGACCAATGGTGTTATTAGGATTTCGGATGACTAACACATCTAGGAAAGGTAAGGAATTATTTGCCTCTAACTCCATAGTAAATTGAATTTTAGAGTTTATGGAATTAAGATGTTCTAAAATGCAGTTACTTTGTCTGATGGTAAAATTGTGAAAGTATCGTCTACGTACCGCTTGTAGATCCTTGGTGTAACAGGTGCAGTAAAGAGGGCTTTCTCCTCAAAGTCTTCCATGAATATATCGGCGACAATGGGAGATAAAGGTGAGCCCATTAATTCGATAATACCTTCATGTGCCAAACCACCGAAGTTGTATGGGTTACCAAAAATACACAAACCGAATGCTCCATTACGTCCATTAGTGAGTCAGATTGATTCGCCAACTTACAGATTGGCTCAATACTTAGCTAAAATATTATCACCACTCAGGGGACACACAAGAGCATACACTAAGGATTCATACCATTTTGACCTACCTACCTATTAAGACCTACATCTTACTGACAATGAAACCATGGTCAGTTTTGATGTTCAGTCTCTATTTACATGCCTACCTGTTGAAGACTGCATCTCAATTATGACTAGGAAACTAGAGGAAAATAACATGCCAGCAGAATATGCAGTATTACTAAGACATTGCCTTACATCTGGCTATCTATTGTGGAAGGAAGAGTTTTACAAGCAAGTAGATGGTGTTGCGATGGGCTCACCTGTATCTCCCATTGTCGCCGATATATTCATGGAAGACCTTGAGGAGAAAGCCCTCCTTACTGCACCTGTTACACCAAGGATCTACAAGCGGTACGTAGACGATACTTTCACAATTTTACCATCAGACAAAGTAACTGCATTTTTAGAACATCTTAATTCCATAAACTCTAAAATTCAATTTACTATAGAGTTAGAGGCAAATAATTCCTTACCTTTCCTAGATGTGTTAGTCATCCGAAATCCTAATAACACCATTGGTCACACTGTGTATAGAAAAAAGGCCCATACAAACCGATATTTAAACGGTGAATCTCATCACCATCATTCACAGTTAGCTACCGTGGGCAAATCTTTGTTACAGAGAGCACGGGGGATCTGTGACAGCAAAAACCTGGCCGCCGAGCTTCAGCACGTCAAGCAAGTTCTGCACGACAACAAGCTTCGGGTCCCGCGCCTACGTCACAGTGACCGAGTGAAGCCGGCCACAGTCGAGCGTGTGCCTGCTGTACTACCATATGTCAGAGGTGTCACAGACAAGATTGGCTCTATCTTGAAGCGAGCTTCTATTAGAACATTCTACAAGCCGCCGAAGAAGATTAGTCAGTTCCTACCATCCGTCAAGTGTCATATTCCTCTACAAGATGCAGGAGTGTACAAGCTTGATTGTGAATGTGGTCTCTCTTATATAAGACAAACAAAAAGATCAATTAGAACCCGCGTAAAAGAACATATAGCTGATGTGAAGCATCAACGTTCCGGGAAGTCTGCAGTTTGTGATCATATCCTGGACGGCCCCAACCATTACATCAGATTTGATAGACCACAAATCCTCGCGAAAGAACACCGATTCCTACCAAGGATGATACGTGAGGCTATTGAAATTAAAAATCATCCTAATTTCAATAGAGAAGGAGGCTGGGTACTACCACCTGCTTGGGATCCTATAATCAATAAAATTAAAACTAAACCCAAGCATACCACTGCAAGACCTCAAGACATAGTCAGTTCATTTTGCATAGATCGGACCATAAACAATAATTAAAAAAGCTGAAGGTACTCCGGGTTTAACAATAACATCGGGACGTCAGTCATCTCAGTCCCCCGTGACCATGGGTGCTGGAAAGCGCCCGAAACGTCGGGAATTAAAAATAAAAGTAATTAAAAGCAAAAATAAACGCGATAAAATCCGTAAAAGTAGTTTTAATCATTAAAATACTACATTGAATATATACCTATCATGACATGTGCCAATTAATAGTAGATGATAATTAGACAAAATGATGACAATTATTATATGCTATATTACACTATACCTTTATTATCTTTAAAATTTTCTTATTATTAATACACTATTTAATTATTTGAATTAGAAACTGACATCAGAAGAGAAAAAAATATTGAGCAGTTATTATTTTATTTATTTATTTATTTACATCCAACTTATACAATCGTCAATCACTGGTGATTCCAGTAATATTAACATCTTCATCATGAACGTGAATCTCTTACCGTCGCATTCCAGGGCGATGTAAGATAAGTGATGATGAATAGGGAATCTTTTCAAAATGCGAATGTATTAACGTGGAACAAATAAAGCGAAGCTAATAAATATGCAATTAAGAAGGTCACTGCACTTTAAGTTATTGTTTACTGTTTTCTATAGAAAACACAGATCAAGAATTGTGTATTTCGGAGAGATGTCAATTTAAACTTAGCCAGCCGCTGATTTGTAAGGCTGCCCATGTGAGGTACCACTGGCATGAAAGGCAAGATGTCGAGTAAAGGCACGTTGCACACTTTTAAAGCGTTAGGAATGAGTGAAAGATGGAGTCCAGATACTAGAGTATTCAAGGAGACTTTTTACCTATATAAGGATTTATATATAATTTATGTATATAAGAAAATTAGACCTAGAAAAGCTTCTAATATTCTCACCTGACTATTTTTTTATAGTACAGGATGACAAATGAGCACACAGTCCACCTGGTGTTAAGTTGATACTGTAGCTACATTTATCATCAATAAAGAATCAAAATGCAGATGCGTTGTCACCACTGAGGACTTAGGTGGAATGCCTCGTTTTCAGTAAAAAGGGTCTCCGGTTCTGTACACTCACCATACGAAATACAGCAGCATTAAGCTGCTATTTCACGCTGGTATTCTGTGAGAGCGTGGCCCTACCCCGGTTGAGCCGACCTATTCGTGCTACAACCATAATATACCTGAAGCGTGTTTCTACCACTACTAAAAACTCATAAGAGAAACACTAATAAACATAAGACCTGCGTGGCTTCATTAACAATATTGTTTACTGGTACTCTGCGTCGGTTTTGCGCAGGGGATTTCCGAATTGAAAACAGCGCCACCTATCGAGTTCAAATGTGAATCAAAACAATCTAGCAACCTGTTCAAACACACACAAAATTCATCAAAGTAGTTCGAAACGTTTTTTGAGTTTTAGTGAGACTAACGGGCAGCAATTGATTTTTATATGTAGAATATGAGATATAAATGTTAGCTTTCTATCAATAGTAACTCCTAAGTCTTCCATTTCCGGAAAGTCTTGCAAAACTGCATTACCAATAGAGTAACTAAAGACACGTTTTTTTTTTCCTGGTGTATTTTACGAGGAAGCACTTGTTGTCATTCAGAATCATAATGTTGACGTCACAACAAACTATTTCAATATATTGTCATCACGAAGATGCTGCTGTCCATATTCCTCCTTTAGTATCTCTATGTCCCCTCTCCATTCTTTACATTCACCATACGGTAGGCAGCAGGATTAAGCTGTAATTTTACGCTGGTAATTTACGAGAGCTTGGTCCTTCTCCTGGTAAGCCGGCCCATTCGTGCTACAACCATAATACTGCTGCAATTTGCATCCACTGTGAGTTATTCCTCTTCTTTATCATTAGTCTATTACAAGCCCACTGCTGGACATGTGTTTCTTCCATTGTAGAGAGGATTTATCTTGTAACCTTATCTGTACCAAATGCATCGCATCTTTAGTTCTGTTGCTGGCGTAAAAGATATAGTGATATCGTCTTTTGTTAATAGGAATGGTCTATCTGAAACATCATCTACAAAAAGTTATTAGAAATTTCTGATATTTCCCATAGGTGATGGATTTTCTTACGTTGCCACTTCACGGCTTTAAATATAAAATAAAATTAGTCGGGTATAATTTTAACACGTTCTCCATATACACCGATATTCGATAATTCGAGAAATTTTGTAAATTTATTGGTTGCTTCAGCTCGAGAGATCGAATAGTTTTATCTCGATAAGTGACCCACAATATTATTTATTTATTTATTTATTTATTTATAAACTTACATGTAACACCTTATATATATATATATATATCACCACCACTACTTACACACTTACCACTCGAGAGATCGAATAGTTTTATCTCGATAAGTGACCCACAATATTATTTATTTATTTATTTATAAACTTACATGTGACACCTTAACTGGCAGAGAATGCCAAGTGGCATTCTCTGCCAGTCAACCCTGGGTGCCAAGGACAATTGTTGGCAGGTGCAAAGATTATACATAAATAAGTGCACATACATTAAAATATACACATATGCAAAGTACATACATACACAATACATTTAAATTTACACACATATATATATATGTATATATATATATATATATATATATATATATATATATATATATATATATATATATATTTATATATATACATATATATATACATACATATATATATATATATATATATATATATATATATATATATATATATATTGTGTGTGTATTATTGTAGGTATATTTATACTATATGTGTGTATATTTAAATGTATTGTGTATGTATGTACTTTGCATATATGTATATTTTAATGTATGTGCACTTATTTATGTATAATCTTTGCACCTGCCAACAATTGTCCTTGGCACCCAGGGTTGACTGGCAGAGAATGCCACTTGGCATTCTCTGCCAGTTAAGGTTTATTAAGTTTATATATATATATATATATATATATATATATATATATATATATATATATATATATATATATATATATATATATATTTTATATATATATATATAAACTTACATGTAACACCTTAACTGGTCTTTCTCCTGGTAAGCCGGCCCATTCGTGCTACAACCATAATACAGCTGCAATTTGCATCCACTGTGAGTTATTCCTCTTCTTTATCATTAGTCTATTACAAGCCCACTGCTGGACATGTGTTTCTTCCATTGTAGAGAGGATTTGTCTTGTAACCTTATCTGTACCAAATGCATCGCATCTTTAGTTCTGTTGCTGGCGTAAAAGATATAGTGATATCGTCTTTTGTTAATAGGAATGGTCTATCTGAAACATCATCTACAAAAAGTTATTAGAAATTTCTGATATTTCCCATAGGTGATGGATTTTCTTACGTTGCCACTTCACGGCTTTAAATATAAAATAAAATTAGTCGGGTATAATTTTAACACGTTCTCCATATACACCGATATTCGATAATTCGAGAAATTTTGTAAATTTATTGGTTGCTTCAGCTCGAGAGATCGAATAGTTTTATCTCGATAAGTGACCCACAATATTATTTATTTATTTATTTATTTATAAACTTACATGTAACACCTTATATATATATATATATATCACCACCACTACTTACACACTTACCACTCGAGAGATCGAATAGTTTTATCTCGATAAGTGACCCACAATATTATTTATTTATTTATAAACTTACATGTAACACCTTAACTGGCAGAGAATGCCAAGTGGCATTCTCTGCCAGTCCACCCCTGGGTGCCAAGGACAATTGTTGGCAGGTGCAAAGATTATACATAAATAAGTGCACATACATTAAAATATACATATATGCAAAGTACATACATACACAATACATTTAAATATACACACATATAGTATAAATATACCTACAATAATACACACACATATATATATATATATATATATATATATATATATATATATATATATATATATATATATATATATATATATATATATATATATATATATATATATATATATATATATATATATATATATATGTGTGTGTGTATTATTGTAGGTATATTTATACTATATGTGTATATTTAAATGTATTGTGTATGTATGTACTTTGCATATATGTATATTTTAATGTATGTGCACTTATTTATGTATAATCTTTGCACCTGCCAACAATTGTCCTTGGCACCGGGGTTGACTGGCAGAGAATGCCACTTGGCATTCTCTGCCAGTTAAGGTGTTACATGTAAGTTTATATATATATATATATATATATATATATATATATATATATATATATATATATTTTATATATATATATATATGTATATACATGCTTATAAACTTCGTAAATAAATATTCAAATGAATCCTTTACCTTTAAACGAACACTTCTTGTATATATATATATATATATATATATATATATATATATATATATATATATATATATTTATAATCGGAATCTCGGAAACGGCTCCAACGATTTTCATAAAATTTTGTGTGCAGGGGAGTTTCGGGGGCAATAATCGATCTAGCTAGGATTTATTTATAGAAAATGTCTTTTTGTCCGTGTTTTTAGGCAATGAAAAACTGCTACAATATCGTTAGAATAAGAAGGTAAATTTTGACAGTTTGTTAATGGTTACAAATAGCTTAATTGGTATATTGGGCGGTTACAAAATCGTAATACCGTGGTTCGAGCCCTGGCCGACCGACTGATTTTTTTTAATTTTTTTTTCAAGTTCCTTTCTTTTTTGAGAAAATCTATTTTTTCGAGCCCTTTTTTTAGAATTTTTTAAAAACACAAAAATTTAAATAAAACTAATTGCACTCATGATTTTTTATTCAAATAACCAGTTCAGTTTTTTCTATTATGTCGCTAAGATCAAAAAATATTATTCGTATTTCATCAGTATGCAATTTCTATCTAAATATAATTTCCAAAACACAATAATTAAAAAAAAAACCGAGCGAAAAAAACCGAGCAAAGCTCGGTCAACCGGGTACTGATATATATAATATAACGTTTGAATAATATATAATGAAATAAATATTTGAAGTAAAAAAAGAAGAAAAGAAAGACAACAATTATGGAAAAATAATGTTAATTAGTAGTTGCCTTCAGGTAATGTTCTCGGAGAAGAACTTTGAAAACTTTTTTATTTGTGGCATTCTTAATATGGTTGGGTAGGGTGTTCCAAAGTTGTATAGCTTGTATCGTAAAAGACGATCTAATAAATTTGACTTATGCTGTGGAAACCTTAACCTCAGACGATTTGACTGTCGGGATGTTTAACCGTCGATCGAATGAATGAAAATTATCCTTAAGATAAGAAGGCGACCTTGGATCGTTTAAAAATACAAAACACATGTTTTTTTCGGCATCGTTCAGCATTTGTCTGAACTGTATACCTGACAATGTGCGATGGGCCTCAATATAAATTCATATTATAATTTGAATAATTAATTTTAGTAAAGAAGAGGGTCACAGACACTTCAATGGTTTTGCTTTGTTGTTTAAACCTTTTGTATACACACGCCATATAAGTTATAATGCGTGTTTACACATCGTTGACTGTCTCGTTGGTCTAGTGGTCTTAAGCGCGATTGATGATGTGATTCCGGTTCGAATCCAGGGTCAGGTCAAATTCATAGGAAAGGAATCGTTAATGCTAATGCTTCATCATCATCATCATTACAGCCCTTCACAAGTCCACTGCTGAACATAGGCCTCCCCCAAGTAATGCCACAAAGCACCTGCATCAAGCGACTTCCTGCATCGTCATCCAGGTCGTCATACCATCAAGTTCGGGGTCGGCCCACACTTTACTTGTACAAGGCTGCCACTCGATAGCCTTGTTTTCCCATCAGTTGTTGGTTCTTCGAGCTACACATGGCCGGCTCTCTACCACTTCAGATTTCTAATGCTTAAAGACACCTAAATTACAATAACTAATGACATCGGTGCAGGCGGATATCAAGTCTGTTTTGATCTGGTATTTTCCTGTTATTAATTGATTTTTATATATACAATAAGGGTAAGAAGAGAATACACAATCCACTTGACGCTAAGAGGAAGCTGCGACTCATAGACATCAACTTCTATCCTCGAATAAAAATCAAAATGTAGACGCGTTGTCACTAACCATGACTAAAATGGAATGCTCAAAAACGTATCATATTAAATACAGTATTTTATTTTAAGTCTTAGCAATCCTATTAAAAATTACTAATTTTCCCTTTAACCACTCCTGGTTCGCTTAATATTAGGACTGGTTCGCGACAGTAGTGGAATGGTGCATTTGAACCCATAACCGTAGTACCCAAACCGTGTAGTAGTTCGCACCCTGCCATTAGGCTACTGTCGCCTTACATTTTTACTTAAACACACAATTTTCACTTTTATTTATAATGCTGTTTTATACTTAGTGAGAGCGTGGACCTTCCCCGGTCGAACCAACACATTCGTGCTGCAACCATAATATAGCTGCAGCGTATCTCAACCACGTAAATATACAAGTATGATATCTTTTCTATTTGCAACAATTGAAATGGTAAGGGAAATATATTGGAAAAGAAAGAGAAACATAGTTTTCAAAAAAAATCGATGTTTATGAATTGCTGATATGCTATGAGTAGTAAGTACTGAGAAATACATTATTTAAATGACTGAGATATCTTAATTGTAACAATTCGAGTGTGAGACAACTGCAGAGCAATTGGTATGCCATATCTTGTGCTTCCAGATAAATTACTCTATTCTATTAAACATCTCAATTAAATCATACTGGTTGAATATCTACGCACAATAATCTCAGTACCCGTTTGTATTTTAAGTCGGCTGTAAACATTTATGGGGTGTAGTAACCACGTTTGTGGTCAGGGGGCGATTTGTACGTCACTTTTTTGATAGAATAACAGTGACAAACTACCACACAGTCCAACTGGCGGAAGTGAATGCCAAGACGCATATACAATTACATAATTAGGGTCACCCAAGTGTGACAGAGGGGCAAGTGTAACAAATGCAAGTTATGCTACCTAAACAGGGTTTTTGATTAAATTCCATCTATTAAATAACACAGGAAATTTTACGCTATTGATTAAACGGAGAGTTAAGTATATAGCTTGAACTATTTTATCACCAGACGTTATTTTTAAAAACTACTCAACTGGCGACAGACAACGCAATTTTAAGAGGTGAAGTTAATAAATGTTTCGATATGTCGTGAAGTTATTTTAAACCAGATACAAGGTGAGTGATAAAGATATTGGTACTTATGGAGTAATATGTATCTGCGACCTGAAATTCACTATTCTTTGAAATACGGATACAGTTAGACTTACCTCACCTAATAACTGACATCGGGGTAAGTGTGACAGTATCACGTTTATTATGATTATATTATTATAAAATGTTGACGTTCTGAATTAAATTTTCACTTGGCATTACTTTTATTATACTTACAAAACATCCAGAGCTAGTGTAGTAAATCTATTTAAAGGCACACCACTATATCGGTTAAAAATATTCACACTTGCCCCATGTTGGGAAAAATTCATGGTTACACAAAAATGGACGTTAAAATCGTTTCCACAGATCATAAAATATATCGATATCGACGTTAGTATCATCTCATCAATGTTTTTGAAAAATACAGATGATAATAAAATAACTACAAAAAGAAGCGTACTGTCACACTTGCCTCATTGATGGGTAAGTGTGACAGTCTTCCACCTCAATTAGTTTTAATTGCCTCAAATTACAAAATGCTACTTATATTAATTAAATTTTTAACTACTTAATAATTGATGTTATGTAACTGAATCAGGCCTCTATCACTGCGCGTCAGGGTTAGCGCGTTGGAGGCGATTGAATATTAAAGTTTTTTAACGCTGTTTACGTAAATAGTTGTTGAAATAGTTTTGGTTTAGTGTTTAGTATATTTAATTGTAGGTAAAAATAGTAAATAGTTTTAATGTATTTTAAAAATTATATAATATGTATATTACCTATTTGATAAATTATAATAACAAAACGTCGTTTCTACTATAACTGTTGCTTAGATGGATACTACATCGACCAACAAAAGGTTTCATATCATTCTTTAAGTTACCGAAGAATTTTAGAAGGAAGTTATGAAAGGTGAATTTATTTAATTTTTTTGTTAGATAGGTACTCACAGCAAAAAAAGAATTAAGTAATAATTTGGTCTACAGAAGAAATGCCTAAGTACTTCATTACAAAAAAAAGTTAAAATATAAAGTAGTACATACTATCCAAGTATTTACTTACATACTTGTCTTTTCTAATTAAAATATTTTGAGTTGTAATAACACAAAATAGTGAAATTAAAACTTTGTATATTAACAAGATTTTTTAACTAAATAGAATAAATCATATTTCTGTTAGAAAACGTATTTCAGGTTTATTTTTTGTTTACACTATCTACCTATTTCCCCAAGCGTTACGATTCACGACGAATGACCTTGCAATTTGCATGCGTTAGGCATCGCAGAACTCACATATGGGCGAAAGTATTACAAGTACAAAGGTTAGTCAATCATTGTCAGAATATTAGTTAGTACTTCACCTAAGTAATATAATTAACATTTCGCAATGTATTTTTTTACTTTCTATTGACATCCCTTAATAACCACGGAAAGTCCGCCGTGACAAAAAAGATGCAAAGTAATATTTTTTGCAAGGACACTAGCGCGCAGCGATAAAGTTTTATTTAGCTTGCGTGTGCGATTTATCTGATTAATAATAATTATGTAGGCTATTAAACGTCGGTAAGCAGTCGACATCAAATGAGTGCAACTTCTGTACGTAGTACTATTATTTATTCTGTGACTGAATTCTCTATATTAAATCCTTACAGATTAGAAGTATATAAATGTCGATTATAGTTTTAATTAATTTATGTCACACTTTCCCTAGGTGACTTTAATTTAAATAGTAATTGAAATTTGTAATTTTAAAACACTTTGAAA